>JALGBA010000849.1:0-665748 GCA_023970755.1 Azemiops feae | reverse complement strand
CCGAATTTCATGCTTAAAGCAGGGACTAGAACTCACAATCTCCCAGTTACTAGCCTAATGCTATAACCACCAGACTAATCTGGCCCTTTATGCAATTTTTTTGTGATTTTGTGAAATTTATAAGGAACTCTTACTAATGATGCATCTTTGCTGCAGGAGAAAGACTTGGAAATGGAAATGGGAGATGACTATATATTGGATCTTAAGAGTAAGTAACAAGGCTATCTTTGTGTTAAGAAATTCAGCTGGATTCAGGTTGCAGCCTTACACAACAGATTGCTCTATTAGATTATTCTTTTTTTGTAAATCGCTAAAGCAGAAACAGATAAAAAGAAACCACACAGGTTATGGCAAGCCTCATAATTACTAGGCCTATATTTTTTTCCCTTTGTATCATTAAGATCCATTCCCTTTTTCATATTCTGTTAAGAATGCTACCAGGTTATAGGTAGAAATTACCCCTGACTAATGTAGAATTCTATTCTATCGGCAGTTTAGACCATATATAGTTCAAGCATGTATTTCAAATCTATACTTTTATCTAATTTTGATATTCTTCAGAATTTAAGGGATGTTGTCAGTTGAAACAAATAAGTTTCCATTATGTGTAACTTATTACCAGCATGTAATTTATTACTTTAGAACAGGGGTGTCAAATTGCCAGCCCGTGGGCCGGACGCGTCATGCAGAAGCCGCGCCCACTCCATTGCTGGCAATGGCAAAACCGTCCTGATACGTTGCGCGACGTCACGTGACGTCGTGAGTTTGACATGTCTGCTTTAGAATGAGCTTTTCTTATTAAATGGCTATCAACTGAATAAAATTGCAGGAGTTTTAGAATTGCACAAATAAAACTCCTTCATTTTCTCCCTGATTTAGAATATTGGGATCTGATGGATCCATCTGAAAAATATGATGTAATACCTGAGATTTGGCAAGGTCATAACATAGCTGATTACATTGACCCAGACATCATGAAAGTAAGTATTAAACTACTGATAGTATATTAGATGAAAAAAAATGTAGATGTTCTGATACTGACTGTAGATTTTATAAACACAGATTTCTTATTTTTCTTCATGGTGTTGTACAAATGGTTTCAAATTCAAAATTTTCTCTTTCCAGTTCTGCTTTATGCTCAAAATGCATTGTGTAATCACTTTTGGACAGTTGTGAGCTCAAACCAGTCCTTGAAACAGCTATGCAATTTAATCTATGCTAAAATCATATTTAAATTTATATTGCCATAGACAGTCTTTCTATGTGAAATAAATCTCATCGGCTCTCTAGCTTGGCACAGGAAGGGAGAATTTACTGTGAATGATCTGAAAGGCAATGGTGGTCTATAAGGAAGTACACAATAGAAATCAATTTCTAATGTATTGAGTGTGGCATCTTTCTAGAAATTGGAACACCTGGAGAAAGAAGAGGAGCTAAGGGAAGCAGCTGGAGAATATGAAAGTGATTCAGAAAGCGAAGATGAAGAAATGATGGGAATCAGGCAGTTGGCACAACAAATTCGTGAGAAGAAGAAACTGAAGATCCTGGAATCAAAGGAGAAAAACATACACGGGCCCAGGATGCCTAGAACAGCTAAAAAGGCAAGTATAAAAATACTTGGGGGTGAGCATTCGGTGGGATGTGAGTGTGCTTGTCTTGGGCAGAAGGAAGTTGGACTGGGAAAGAAATAAGGGATTCCAGCAAATATCTTAAAGGTGGTCAGGTAGTCCTCAAGTTACAATCATAATAGAGTCCATCCGTTTTGCCAATTTTACAACCTTTTATTTGCAGTGATCATTAAATGTATTGCTTTCATTGTTTATTTGTGTTCATTTTTGTGTTAGGGTTTTTAAAGGAGGTGTGTACAACATGAAGGTTACACTAAAGGGACATAGGTTGGCAAAAGGTTTAGGAATCCCTGGTATATAGAGTGATGGGTGAATCAAATGTTGTGATTGGATCATTATATTTATTGATTTCCATCCCCATTTAAAACATTTAGAGATCTACGTATCACAGAATCAATCTCTTAACAATTAGTACCCCAAAAGAGAGACTCAGGGACCTGCCACTCTTTTCCCTGGTAATAATAATTGATTGCTGAGTGTTGCCTGACCCCCGATCACTCTCGGCAGATCACCACAATCAAAAGAAATTACAATAAAATCAATATAAGAGGGCAAGTAGATGCAGTGAAGGGTCTTGCTCTCCCTTGTCAGAAGGCCTGGATGAGGAGCCAGGTCTTCAGCACTCTCCTGAACAATGGTGGGGAAGGGATTCAGATCGCTAGGAGAATCTGATTCTGGAGGGCAGGACTGCTGCACTTCTGGAGCGCCAAGAGATGGCATTGCTTAATTCAGTGAAGGTGAAGCTTGTGACACATGTCAAAGTTGACAACGCCAGTGTTTATATGCCACTCCTGACAACTATTCTTGAAAGCATGAGCTTCGATAGCGTTCTTTCATGATTTGGGGACGCTGTGGAGGCCGGGTGAGAATGGGGTGTGTTCTTGTGTAGCCTGTGGAAGCCATGCAAGGTGGCTGTGCTCTGCTCCGGCGGCCTCTGGAGCCTCTGAAAATCAGGCCAGAATGCGGATCTGCTTTCACACGGTTTTCAGAGGCTCTGGAGGGTGTAGAAAAGCATTCTCCAAAGCCGCTTCGAGAACAAAGGTCTCTTGTGACCCAGAGCAGCCTTCAGTAGGCCTCAGGACCCTGTCAACGGAAGGAAAACATCCCCTGAAGGCAAGTAATGTTCAGCAGATTCTGGAGAGCCTTTGACTGTGAGGGCAGTCACAGCAAAGTTACAACAATACTGAAAAAGTGACTTATGACCTTTTTTCACACTTAAACCATTACAACCTCCCCATAATCATGTGATCAAAATTCAGAAACTTGGCGACTGGCATATACAGGTAGTCCTCAACGTACGACCACAATTGAGCCCAAAATTTCTTTTGCTACATGAGATAGTTGTTAAGTGAGTTTGCCCTATTTTATGACCTATCTTGCCCCGGTTGTTAAGCAAATCACTGCAATTGTTAAGCGAACCTGGCTTTCCCATTGACTTTGCAAAAGGTGACCACATGACCCTGGGACACTGCAACTGTCATAAATATGAACCAGTTGCCAAGCATCTGGATTTTGATCATAGGATCATGGGGATCCTATAGTCGTGTGAGAAGTCACTTTTTTCAGTGTCTTCAGTTTAACTTTGAACGGTCACTAAACAAATTGTTGAAAGTTGAGGGCTACCTGTATTTATGACAGTTGCACTGTCCTGGAGATCATGTAATCACCCTTTATGACTTTCCCAGCCAGCTTCCAACCAGCAAAGTCAATGGGGTAAGCCAGATTCGCTTAATGACCGATTAACTTAACAATTGCAATGATTCACTTTACTATGGCAAGAAAGGCTATAAATATCTTTCCATAGTTGTTAAGTGAATCACTAGTCATTCAAATAAAATTCATTTAACAACTGTCTTGCCTAGCAATAGAAACTTTGTACTCAATTGTTGTAAGTTGAGGATTCCCTGTAGTCCATCTAACTCCAGTGTATTTATAGTGATCATTATCAGCTACACAAGCATTTAGATAGGAGTGTTTTAAATAAATGACTAATTCACCCAGTTTTCCCTAAAGGTTAAGCTGGTTAGAGAACATAAACCACAATTCTTTTCCACTTCAAACATGGTTACCTACAATGCTGCTGCATTTCAAACATGGTTACATTCTATTTTTGAATTCTTTGCAAAGTTAAGAATTTTGTTAATTAAAAAAGAGCAAATTTGGAGGTTGTTCAATAGTGCAACTTCTTAGATTTGCTGTCTCTTTTAATTAACAAAATTCATAAGGCAGAAAACATATCCAACCTACTTTTGTCCTCCTGTTTTCCTTAAAATAACCCTGTGAGGTAGGCTGAAAGAGAATGACTGGCTCAAAGCCAGCTAGCTGGCTTTCCTGGCTAAGTCAGAGCTTGGAAGAACTAAAGAAGCTTCTTGGACGAGAAGTGAAACATTTTAAGGGGGGGGGGAAACCAAGAAAATCCAGTTGCCTTTGGGAAAAGCAGAGGTCATGAGTTCAAGCCCTGACTTAGCTAAGAAAGGCATCTGAATGACCTTGGGCCAGTCACTCTTCAGCCCAACCTACCTCAAAGATGTTGTTGTAAGGAAAATAGGAGAAGGAAAATATGTTGGATATATTTGCTGCCTTGAGTTATTTGTAAAAATAATAAAGGTGGGATAAAAGTGAATGAATGAATAAATAGGAACATCCTCCTACATTTGCTATCTTTTTTAAGTGACAAAATTCTTAATTTTGCAAAGAATTCAAAAACAAGATGTAACCATGTTTGAAGTAGAGAAGAATTGTGGTTTATGTTTACTTCCCTAATTTACAGGCCTGCAGATACGGTAGTCTTCCTTCTAAAATCTAACCAGTTTAACCTTTAGGAAAAACTAGGTTTCCTGGCAATGTGCACAAAAAGAACCGAAGAACTTTCAGAATAGAAGAACAGAGGTGGGCCTTGGAGGTCTTCTAGTCCAACCCCATGCTCAGGCAGGAAGCCCTATACCATTTCAGACAAATGGTTGTCCAAAATGTTTTCAGGGGGAAAAAAAAACAAGAATGTCCAGTTGCCTTTTGAAAAAGCACCTTTGGGACAACCATGACTTGGAGGATTGAGAATCTGTATAGTCATGGTCTCTTGCTTTCCAGCCTGGTGCCTTAACCACTACACCAAACTTACTCTCAGCTTGCAAGATTTGTTGCGTTGGGATACATTGTGTGATTTCCGTGCTACAGTTCAAAGAATAGCCATTTGGCCACCTTTGCCTGCTGCCTGTGTAAATTTTCAAAACCACTGTTTTACTGAGACAGACTTTTCCAGATGTGGATTAGTAAAAGGGAATTGGAGATGTTGATTTCTCATCTCAAACAGCTGTGCTGCTCTCCCTTGCTTTTGAGAAATTTAGGGCTGTTCCCTAGTGATAGGTCTAGAAGATTCAAATTGTAGGAGCCACTGAGTGTGAGAAGGCAGGGTGCCTGAAAATTAGCTAGCACCTGGGCTATGGTACCCTGCCCCTTTAAGACTTCATCCTAGCAAGCCCACCTGCCCAATAATGAGCAGCTATAAAAGTAGAGCAGCAGAGAGGCTGTGTGTGGTGTTCATTCTTTGTGGAGTCAACGTGAAGTCACCTTACTGGTGGATTGAAGGTATTTTGGGGGGGTGAGAGGCAGTGGTTTCATTTTTACTTTGTTACTTTGTGGAAGTAAAGCCACTAGAAGCAGCCTATGGCTAGTAGAGACACTGTTCTTTAGCTTTGGGGCTTACAACTTGTAGTAGTAGACCTGGGGAAATTCCTGAGAAGGAACTGAGTATTACTCATTGTGTGCTTAAAGGCCAATGGGGCTTGTGTTAGCTCTCTGGGACCCACTGGCTTTGGGCATGGATAAAATAACCTCTGATAATACTTTCCTTCTGGCTTTAGATTCAACAGAAGACCCTTGAGCAGGAGATGACAAATCTGGGGCTTGATGTCACCAGCAGAACTGAGGTAAGATGTGCTTTTTTTGCTTATTTTTTCCCCTTCTATATCATTGGTGCACCTGTAATAAAAAATGGAGTTGACTTGCATTTGGCAACATATCTTACTGTTTTTTGAAGTGGGGTGGGCTGAGAATAATTGGCCCAAAGCCTAAGGTGGGACTAGAACTCTTGTTTCCTGGTTTCTAGCCTGGTGCCTGAACCACTAGATCAACATTGGTTTTAAAATAGCGGGTCTATCTGTTGAAAATGGACTGTAGTTGGTGGCTTTCTCTCATAAATGGCAGGAAGAACATTTTTCATTTATGCTCTGCTGGCCATTGTTAAAAACACCCAAGAGTTTTCTTCTGTTCATTGGAAATGTGGAGTGTTTAATGGATAGCAGAGGAGTTTACTACTCTTTGTAGGTTCTCAGCTGCTGTAAGAATCTGTTAATGGAACACCAGGTTGCACCAGGGCACCTGATTAACTTATTAAGGACTCTGATTAGATTCTTTATCTGCAAATATTCAGGTACATTATTTAGCCCAGGAAAGAAGATCACGCAGTGTTACCCGCAAACGTAAGCGAGAAGCTTCTGAACCACCATCTTCTATGCCTCTAAGCCGCAGCAGCTCTCGCACCCCTCGTGATGTCTCTGGCCTTCGTGATGCGAAGGTATGTCTTGGTTTTATTAAATTATCCCTGTTTATTCCAGACTGTTGGCGTGTGCCTGTTTTGTGCTACAGTCTAATTAGCAATTAGAATTTGTTAACAGCAAATACTACATAAACTAACGAATTTATGCAGGTCACTTTTGTAACATTTTAATGGATGCTTAGTATTGAAATATCCAACTACTTTCTATTTTGAGATTGTTGTTCCTTTAAAAAAAATTCTTTAGTGAATTATGTAGAAAATTAATCAGCCAGGTTATCTATGACGTGCATGTTGTTCTTAGTATTGTTTCAAAGCTGGCCATTTCCATGTGTTGGGCTTTTGTAGCTGTAGTTTTTTTTTCATGGGAACTGAAGCTCCACCTATGTGGAGAACAATTTGTGGTTATGTAATATTCAAATTCATAAATGTGTGGGATGTGCACCTTTTTTACTTGCGTGTGTTATTTTTATAGATGGTGAAGAAGGCTAAAACCATGATGAAGAATGCTCAAAGGAAGATGAATCGGTTGGGCAAGAGAGGCGAGGCGGATAGAAGTGTCTTTGACCTGAAGCCCAAACACTTGTTTTGTGGGAAGAGAAAATCTGGCTCAACCGATCGAAGATAAAGCAACTCTTGAAAAGAAGAAAAATTAAAAAAAAAAAAGTCTCTTATGTTGACACAAATAAATAAATTGCATGCATTGAAATTTGCCTTTTCGTTTTTCTTTAAAATAAAACTCTTTTAACTGTTACAGGTCTAATTTTCAAAACTGCTATCTTGGGTTATTCTATCATGAGATTGAGGAACGCGGTTTCCTTAAGAAACTGCAATTCAAGAGCAGCAATTCTGGTTCAGGGGCAAAGAGCCTATCCAAACTAGGTCAGACATTCAATGGATTATGGTCTGACTGGATTAAAAAAAAAAGTCCCTCAAACTTAAATTATGGGTATGCAAAGTGGGTTCATGCACAGAACAGCTGGCTTTGGGATAGCTTTATATTGAAATTTTGGTCGTCTGGGGAAGGAAAAGATATTTTACCCTGGGTTGTTAAATGAAATACAGCTGTTGCGAGCTAGAAATGGTTCAAAGGGTGTTAAGAGCCCCAAATAAGGGGACTGACCATGATGTATATTTGCAGCAGCAGTGTGGTAAAGGAGAGAGGCACTGGGAAGACGTAGGAATAGGCTACTGGATAGCCATGCTCGGTTATTCCTAAGGCTAGTGAAATAAGACACAGCTGGAACATAAACATCAGCCAAGGGGGGGGGGGGAGAATGGAAGCAGCTGGGAACATGAGAGAGGCTGCATTTTAACCATTAAATTCTCAAGAGAGGGAAAAAAGATGGAAAACCATTTTACTATGTGCATAGTAAATCATAGGTGGTTGAAAAGGCTATTCTTGCTATAAGAATGAATTCTATACAATTAGAAATTTCAAAAAATGGAAGTGATTAGTCAACTTTGGGTTTCAAAGGGTGATGAGGGTGTATGTGTATATTTGCAGCAGCAACAGCAGTGTGGCAAAGAAGAGAAGCACTGGAAAGTGATGGTGGTTGTAGAAACAGGCTCCTGGATAGCCATGTTGGGAATTTGTTCTTGAGGCTAGTGAAATAGACACACACAGTTGGAACTGATTAACAGCCAAGGAAGGGGAGGGGGGAGGAAGAGAATAGAAGCAACTGAGAAGATAAGAGATGCTGCACTTTAACCATTAAATTCGAGGGGGAAAAGATGGAAAACCACTGTACTATGCACATCCCTTCTAGGCAGGTGATTGAAAAGGCTATGCTTGCTGTAAGAAAAAATTCTATATAACAATTAGAAATTTCAAAAAGTAAAAGTGATATGATAGTTAATCAACTGGTTAATCCCTTTTATATTACAAAACTGAAACCCTTAAAACAGTACATGTAGAACTCCCAAAATAAATTACTGGGGCCATGACAAGCCATTTGAAATAGGTCCAATGTGTAGTTGTTCCTCTCTTCCTTGGAGGATCTGGAAGTGCTACTCAAAACATTTAAAAAGTTTGGATTATGAGCCAGTTTTGTCCTACAAATAGTAAAATTACATAATCCTCTAGTCCACAAATTACATTTAACAAGCCACGATAAAGAACACAAGCATTTATTTTTGATTCTCCATGAACTAATTAATAGGAAATTTCACACCACAGAGATTCAATCTTCACCCTTCCAATTTTCATGGTTCACAATTGTATTTACCAAAAACACACCAACACCATCCCCCCCCCCCCCCCAGACCATAGGATATATCTAACAATCTGCTTCTTTCCCTTCTTGGTTCTTTAATAGCTCAGGCATTTTTCAAGGTTCTGTGAAAAAGTTATTTACATTTAATTTTTCCTTTCTTTTAGATCATAGCTTAATTCCTCTAAGACATATTTAGAATCTACAGATACAGAAAACTTTAACATTTCTCGTTTGAAACATCAGGTGTCTTTTCTAATGGGGAAAGTACGTCTTATGTGCAAGGATAGCTTACAACGGAATAGGTTCTTTAAAAGAAAGTCAAACACTAAACGCAGTATGAAGTATAAAAATAAAAGTGCCAATTATCTGAAAGATAAGTGGGTAACTTGAAGGGAGGGATGGCATGGAAAAACTGCTGCGCTGCATGCTTCAGCAAGACTCAGTTATAAAATATGAAAGGTAGCTTTTAGAATCGACTATTTCAGGTTCACCTCTTCATTTTACCTACATTTAACAAGACTGGTTAGCCGATGTGTTCCATATTGTGCAAACAAATCACATTGTGGGAGAGATTGTAATCAACGCATAATTACTCTCATGACATTGTGGCTCGGTGACTATTCAGACTTACAGTGGTTTTTCATGAAGTGCAAACTTGTTAATGACTTCTTTTTAATACCATGAAATGAAAGGAAAAGAAATATTATTCCAGGGGCAAGCCAGCTATGCAATGTGAGGTAAGTATCTAACTTCCACTTAAAGGGGCCTATTCCTAATGTTCTATGTTGCAATCAATCTACAAATACATTGGTTCAATGAACTTTCTCAGCATGAAAAAATTAAGGTATGATATTTTAGAACAGCCTAATTTGTTACATTCTGTGTATCTTTTCACGATCAACACATCTCTTCAAATTATTCAAGTTATCCCACCACTTAAAGAGAAAAGCCTCTGCAATTAGTTTGAACCACGGAGTAATCTTAATTTCATTTTGAGAAGCCTTTTCCAGGAGTTTTCTCAATTCTTCTTGCGTCACATAACAGTAGCTTTTAATTTCATTGGGATCTGGATCCAGCGTTACATTCTTCTGCACGAAAAGGATGTAATCTATTTCGTGTTCTCCCCAAGTTCCATTGGACTGGGCTTTGTAGTGAATTCGGGTTAGATAGAAGATTTCTTCTGGAGTGACCTACAATCAAACATTTTTCATAAGATTCAATGTCTATTTTTTTTTTTTAACAGATTCTCTTTCCCATTCCCAGAACACCTCAATATAGATATAAAAGGAAGTTATTGCTTCTATAACCGCAATGGTGGTTTCGTGGTTTCAGTATTTCATAGTAGACTTTCTGTAACCTGGGCCCTGGCAAGAACCAAAGAAATTTCTGAGAATTGTGGTATTTTTCTGAACATTATGCAGCGATGAAATAATTGTGCCCGAAACATCCTAGGTTCAAAAAATGTTCTGAAAATGGTCTTAATAATGAAAATCTTTCCTGTTAATATGGTACTATTTTCAGAGTTTCTTGATCACTCAGCATTTTAGATATGGAGATACAGCTAAAGCTTCCTGTCTAATATCTATTGATAGGAAGGAAGTAAGAATTGATGGGGTCCCAGCCTGGCCTTGTACTTGGCCAAGCAGATACTTTGTGCATATTTCCAGGACAAAAACAGAATATACAAAACTGAGCAGCTATTCTACCCTTGTGCCACTTTGGCAAATAGTTCCATAAAAGACAAATACTTTGGCAAATACTTCCATAAAAAGAGTTTGCTTTGGGAAAATTGACTGTTGGAGAAACCCGGGTCCAAAATTGTTTAGAAATGTAAATCTGAACAAAGATTCTCTTTACGGTGATCTAGCTTGTGACTGGACAATTTTACTCAGTTGTGTTTTTTTATATATACATCTGGTAGTGTGTGTATTGTGACTATGTGGTAATCTAGGATGAATTTGAAAATGGGAACTTTGGCATAGCATGGAAGGTTTGTTCTCCATCTTATTCCAAAACACAAATGTTAAGAGATAAAACACCAGAACTAGCTATACACACTAGTTTAAAAAGGGAGACAGTGCAAATGTGACAAAGACATTGCATTAATTGTTCCCTACTCTAGGCTTTTGGGAATACGGCAGGTTATGAATTTCCAAATAAATATTGTAGGTCTGATTTGTAATTAGGCAAGTGGGATTGCCAAATAACTAAATGCTATGCAACAACTTTTCCCCAAGGAAGTTATTGCTCTGAAGAGTGTGTACCTGATCCAGGGGAATTCCTAACTCGGCTTTCAGTCTTCTCTGCGCTGCTCTTCGAATGCCAATGGCATTAGCTTCTTCCAGTTCAAGGGGGGTGCTTAGTGGATGACTGCAACAGGTATTGGTAAAACAGTCTGCCAAAAGAGAAGTGAAAAGTTTCAATAACGTCCTGCAGTGTTTTGGACAGCAGAATATCTGAAATGCTATACTGTAAAGTTTTCAGATAATACAGTGGTCTGGCTTTGGAATATTCTGTCCCTCCCCATCTGAATGAGTTTTAATGACAATGACAATCAATTACTGAAGACCCTAGGAATCAGTCCTGTGTCATCTCCAGGTTTAAGCCCAGGGTCTCCTCTCTCCTCTCTCTCTCTCTCCTAGGCCCAGGGTGACAATGAAACTTTTTGCTGCAGGATCCAATCTGGGTCAGTAACGGGGACCAGAGGTTTAGTCTGCCAAGCTTTCGGACTCATGCTGGAGCCCATCCTCAGGGAACGTCTCTCCCACCAGAATTCTTTCTCTCAGTCCGGTGAGAGAGATGTTCCCTGAAGATGGGAACTTGAGAATGAGTCCGAAAGCTCAGATTTATCCCACTGACTGATCCAGATTGGAGCCTAAAATATTATGTTATATGGGAAACATATATTTGCTTTCATTTGTGAGCTTTTTGCTGCCTGTTTTTCAGCCTCAGATGTTGAAGACATTTGCAGTATTTTGATACAAATTTTGTCTAATTTCAAATTCTTTTGTCAGCTTCAGCCCTCACACTGTTTCCCCAATTAATTGACAAATATAAGCACACTATAAACAACCTTTTAACCTTTAACCTTTTAAGGCTTTGCTTTGCCAGAAAATCTCATCCTCTTATCATTTAATAGATTTTTTTTTTTTAAATTTCTCATGCACTGCCTGGTGTACCTGAGTTCAGAATGTATTCAAACTACAGAGGGATCTCTGTCACACTGTTGTAACGATTCATTATTACATACCTGGAAAAGTGATTTTGGCGTCTGATCTCTGTTGCAACAGTAGCTTATTCTCTGTGTTGAACAAAAAGACACTGAAGGCACGATGCAATAATCCTAGCACGGAAAGACAGACAAAGACTATAAATATTATACTACAAAGATAATCCATTTAATATCTGTTTGTGCTAACTTTAACTTTTAATTTTTAAGACTACAGGTAATGCTTGACCTACAATTGTAATTGGGACTAGAATTTTGGTTGCTAACAATGCGGTGGTAAAGTAAGACGTCAATTTTACTGGTCATTAGCTGAGTACCCACCTCAGCTCAAATTTTTCTGAGATTGCTCCTAGTGCCCTCACTAGCCTGCACCCTAAGACCTTTGCCTACCTTGCTCTGCTGCTCCAGATGACCTTTGCTGCCTTCTTGCTCCCGCTGCTGGTGAGGTATGCCCAATTGGGCTGCTGGGCTATGAGGGGCTGGCTTCACGAAAGGAAAAAAAAAAGGCACAAAGCAGCCTTTTCTCCCTCTTTTTTGCAGCACGAAGCCAGCCATAGAGCCCAGAATTGCAGTGCAAAGAGGTATTGTGGCACGTTCCACACTCTTTAAGCTGTGGGGTTTTTTTTCTTTTCCTTTTGTTGCAGGACAAAACCATCTCCATATGATCCAGCAACAAAACTGGGCACGTATCATCAGCAAGAACAAGAAAATAGCAACCAAGATCAGCTGTGACAGAGCCCAAGGGGCCAAAAGAAGGGGGAGAGATGGACAGGTGGGGGAAGTTACAGCACCCCTGCAGTTGGGTTACTAAGTGTCCAAATTTTATTCATGGTGCGGGTGCTACAATGGCCATAACTTTGAATAAGACTTTTTATTTAGTGCCACTGTAACTTCAAGTGGTCACTGAATGAATAGTTGTCAAGTCGAGGACTACCTGTAATGTCTCGTAAGGAAGCAAATCTTTCTACAAAGTCTAAATAAATTCTTATTTGAAATACAACTGTGTTAGTTCTTTTGGAATAAGTTATTAAGAAAAACCTTGCATAGCTTCTAACATTCTTTTGAGAGCTTTTCAGAAATAAACTTACATATTTTTATAGTCTTAAGGAGTTGAACTTTAGTCTAAAATATACTTCTACTGAAATCCATAGCTTATGTGCTTTTTTTCTCTCCAGGGAAAATGCCACTATAAGCCATCTATAAATTAGTTTGGAGATCACTTGCTTACAGAATCTGTAATCAAGCACCTTTTATCCCCATATAACATCACTTAGAAGCAAATTCCCACTTGATTAATTCACTATCCTTTAATTTAAATAATCTGTTCCTTGTGTCTATTTAATAGCAAGTCACTCCATATTTTTTATTTTACCTAAAGCATCTACTAAGAATCTTTATCACTTCTCTTTAGAGAAATCTAAGGTCATGAACTTGCCAAGCCCACATTAACTGAGCCTGTAAGCAATGAAAAGAAAGGACAAATAAATTCATACTTCCTACTGATGCTTAGAAAGAACTTCAGAATTCATATGCAGCTGATAAAACATATATAATACTAAATCTAAATGGAATGATAGGCTACATCGGAGACAAGAGTAATCTGTGAGAAGCTTTTCAGCTTCTCTGTATCAAAATGTTTGTAATGTCTGAAGAACAGAATTAATCCAAACATACTTGATCAATAGCATTTTTCTTTTTCTGATTTTATCTTGATCTATAACTAAAGTTCAGATATTTGGAGGCAAGAAATCCTGCTCTGTGCTGTACAGCGAGTCTCTGACCCAGTTGAGTTAAGCAAGATCCTCCTTGCATACGATATACTTTAAATAACATTTTACCTTTGTCAATGTTTTCATTCAGGTGACAGTTTTTCTTTGTGTCTGAACCAATCCTGTTGTCATTTTCATCTATTAGGATGCACATCTCTGCCAGCAACTGCACTTGCTGCTCATCCAATTCATCTGTATTTATTTCAGGCATTATTGTGTAGTTGATCTCCCTAAAAAATATACTGAATAGAAACAGCAATTCAGACCAAAGCAAAACTTTTACCATCTAGAATTTGTGATTAGGTGATCCCAACACAAACATTTTGAATTAAAGATTGTCAATTGATTGTTCATATTCCACAGGAGAATTCAGATATGCATAAAACATGCAATATTAAAAAACAGGATAAACTGGTTTCAGAATGCCTCAACAATTAAGATACTTCTGTATCTTATTATGGATTTTTAAACAAACCAAGCTTTTTGCATTCTCCATTCTTTTTGCATATTTATCTATTTTAGTATTTGATCTTTTCAGGAACATATGTGTGCTCCAGCAGATGTTAAATCATTATCACCCTCTCCTTGACTTTTTCAGGATTGATTCTAGTATATTTTCTCTCCATGACAATTTCTCTTAAAGCCCCACAACATCTGCTTTAACAACCGCCTCCTTGATAAGCTTTTCAGCACCTGGAAAGAAAATATATCTATTTTTTTAAAAAAACTATTATGGTGAGAATAAAAAATAAGAGCGAAAATTGCATGTACAGTATCAACTAGAGCTCCTTGCAGAAAAGTAAGCCAACAGTGCAATGAATGATTACTTAAACGAAGTTTCTCCTTCTCATCCAAAAATCTCATTCAGTTTTGAATTGAAGAAGCTTCTTGGATGAGAAGTGAAACGTTTCCAAAGGGGAAAAAAACAAGAAAGCCCAGTTGTCTTTTGGAAAAAGCATCTTTGGGACAAACATGACCTTGATGATTGAGAATCTCCGTAGACATTATCCCAAGAAAACCTCTCAACTTTGTCCCCATTTATTATTATTGTTGTTGTTATTATTGTTGTTATTATTATTATTGGAAGGTGGGGGGAAGGAATGAATAGTTTAGCGCCGTTGCATTCAGGCTCATCTAATCTTCCCTAGCCAGCTCAGCCAAGAAGATCCCATGTTTTTGAGTCAACAAAAGAGAATCGCACCCCGAAAGTGGAGAAGGCGGATCTAGAGAGGGATCTTTTCAGCTGCTGAGAGCAGCGGTTTCTCCATAGAACCCTCCCTCGTTAGAAGCAGGCTACCTCGGACCAAGGGATGAGCGACCTTCCCTTGTGAGAAGCAGGCTACCCCGAGATTCAAGGATGCAAGGTTAAAGGCGGCAGTTGCCTTCATACCCGGTTTCCCGCCTTACCCGGAAGGCCGGGGATAGGGGCGCAGACCCCGGCATTAAAACCGCAACCCCTCCGATACCCCATCTCGGTCCTTACCGCGCTCCGTTCACCTTCGGGACCGCGAGAGAAGCAGGCGAGATCAACCTCCGTGCGCAGCGGCTGGACTGATAGCAACAGCCACCCGCCCGCGGTGATAAGTGGAGCGGCGCCGCCCCTCCCCCAGCCAGGGACGACGGCGCCGCCGCCGCCGTTGCCAACCTGCGCGTCGCGCGCCACATCGCCAGGCAACACGCCCCGCGAAGCGCGCTACCAATGACAGCCGTGCCGGATTCCCGCGTCAGCGTGTGGACCGATCGCACCACCGTTCTGAGATGACCGGAGCGCCTGCCAGTCATCCGGACGGGAACGCCACTGGCGGAGGGGGTCTAGCCCGATGGCGGGGGAGGCGGAGCTTACGGGAGGCGCGAGGCGGCGAATGGGGGGCGAAGATAGCTGCGCTGGCGGAAGAATGAAAGTGACCAGTTGAGAAACAGCCAATAGTTGAGAAGGACGGGCGGATGGCTATATCGGGTAACAAATGGGAATAAGGATGTGGACGAGAGATTGGCCAATAGGCGCCTTAGGACATCCACCTGCTGACCAATTTGGGAATAGGACAACAGATTCCTGGGAAGTGGAACAGGACAATCGAGATTGCCACGGAATGGAGAGCAATCAGAGAAGATGGATTGCAATGATCATAAGTCCTATCCATCTTTGTGGGGACACTGAAGGAGAACAGACTACTATAAAATACTTTTAACAATAGTCAGCATACACTGGGTTAATTTTTTTTAAAAGTACAAATTGCAGAGATTTTTGCATGTAAGTATGTAAGCAGTTTAAAGACTGAAACAAAAAAAATAAATAAAACTTGCAAGAGACATTTTCTAACAAATGAAATTCTAATATATACAAATCAAGGGTGTAATTGCAATTATGTATTTGTAAGTTGTTAGAGCAGAATCTTGTGGTGTGTGAAGAATCTTGGTTTCATCCAGAACCATGTCAATACTGCAGGAAATACCATGACCATCACATTATTAAATAGTGCACTAGACCAAATCTATCCAGTCCAAAGCAGGTCCTTGGTTTAGGATAGGATAGGATATGTTGAAGGAAAAGTCTTCATCATGGTTCAGTCCAAGCTGGGAATAAACATGGCGACTGCTTTAGAAAGAAGGTTGCAATTTATTGGAGAGGAGAGCCAGACAGGAAGATGGTTCTGGAAGAAAAAGAGAGTGAGCACATGTAGGGAGTGGGTTTTTATACCCTCTGGAGCCTTTTGTTTGGAGTTGTTCCTGTAGCATGAACTTTGATCTGAGTCTGAGTGTGCCTTTCTGGTATTCTGATGGTGGTGGGTTAATCCTATTATGTCCCAAGGATTATATCTTGCTTCCCTGTGGCTGTGGCTGATGACTCTTAGATTTTTGGTGTTGATTCTAAGGATCTTCTTAATCCCAGTTTCCTGATTCCAGTCTTTCTGACAAGATTATCACCTGCATTTCTACAGACTTGGTTTCTGTTTGGGACAGAGATACTTGGGGGCAGGGTTGTTTCTGCTTTTAAAATCCTTTAGGGAAATATATTCTGCCTTTTAAATATTTCCAAAAATATTTCTTTCTCTGGGGGGAGGAGCTGACTTCCCACAGATAGTATGGAAGGAAAAGTCTTCATCGGGGTTTAGTCCAAGCCGAGAATAAACAACATGGCGACTGCTTTAGAAAGAAGGTTGCAGTTTATTGAAGAGGAGAGCCAGACAGAAAGATGGCTCTGGAAGAAAAGAAAGAGAGAGCACATGTAGGGAGTGGGTTTTTATAGCCTCTGGGGCTCTTGAGGTTGTTTCCTGTTCCTGTTTGAGGCTTTGTATTTCCCATGTCATGTACTTTGACCTGAGTCTGAGTGTGCCCCTTTCACATCTGTGGGTTAATCCTATTATGTCCTGTCTTATAGTTGGGCGGGGTATGTAGATTTTAGGTGTCTTTGTCTTCCTAAGCTTCTAGCTCAGACATGTCAAACTTGCGATGTCACGTCACTCAACGTATTGGGACGGTTTTGCCATTGCCGGCAATGGGGTGGGCATGGCTTCCGGATAACGCGTCTGGCCCGTGGGCCAGCAGTTTGACACTTCTGTTCTAGCTGGAGGGCTCCAACCTTCCTGAATGGATTATTACATCTGCATTTCTACAGAACTGGTTTCTGCTTGGGGGAGGGAGACTTGGGGCTATTAAGAAAAACTGGGCATACTTTTCTGCCTCTTTAAGATCCTTTGAGGAAATATAATATTCTACCCTTTTAATATTTCCTCGGGGGGGGGGCTAACTTCCCACAATAGGATACGATAGGACAGGATAGGATAGGACAGGACCTTGGAGATCTTCTAGTCCAGCCCCCTACTCAAGCAGGAGGACAAGTGACTATCTAGTCTCTTCTTAAAAATCTCCAGTGATGAGCGCCCACGATTTCTGGAGGCAAGCTGTTCCACTGGTTAAGTGTCCTCACTGTCAGGAAGCTTCTCCTTAATTCCAGGTTGCTTCTCTTTGATCAGTTTCCAACCATTGTTTCTTGTCCTGCCCTCTGGAGCTTTGGTGAATAATGTGACCCCTCTTCTTTGTGGCAGCTCCTCAAATACTGGAATACTGCTATCATGTCTCCCCTATTTCTTCTTTTCTTTAGGCTAGCCAAACCCAAGTCCTGCAGCCGTTCTTCGTATGTTTTTGTCTCCAGGCCTTTAATCATCTTAATTGCTCTTCTCTGAATTTTTTCCAAACTCTCAAGATCTTTTTTGTGATATAGTGACCAAAATTGGCTGCAATATTCCAGGTGTGGTCTTACTAGGGTTTTATAAAGCGGTACTAATACTTCGCGTGATCTTGATTCTATGCCTCTATTTATACAACCCAGGATTGTATTAGCTTTTTTGGCTGCTGCTTTTTTGGCTGCTGCTGCACACTGCTGGCAAGTGATCATCCACTAGGACTCCAAGGTCCCTCTCACAGTTACTGTTTTTAAGCCAGATCTCGCCCATCTGTACTTGTCCCTTTGATTTTTCCTGCCTAAATGTAAAACCTTGCTTTTCTCCACATTGAAACTCATTTTGTTGGATAGGGCCCATTGTTCAAATTTGTCAAGATCTTTTAGGATCCTGAGTTTGTCCTCTGGGGTGTTGGCTACTCCTGCCAGTTTGGTGACATCTGCAAATTTAATGAGTTCCCCTTCAATTCTGAAGAACAGAACAGAACAGAATAGAATAACTTTATTGTCATTGTGTAACTCACAACGAAATTAAATGCTGTCCACAGTGCACACTACACACAAGTAAAAACCACAAATAAGAACATATATTATATACGCACATGCTTCACATTCTATTCACTATTGCGCTGCCCCTAATATTGCACTTCAGTGTTGCACTATACTGTGGTATTTAATAGAGTTATAGCTCTGGAGTAAAAACTATTTTTCAGCCCATTTGTCTTTGTTTTAATTATCCTGTACCATCTGCCAGATGGTAACAGTTCCAAAAAAAGAATGTCCAGGATGAGATGAATCTTTAAGAATATTTTGAGCTTTCCTAAGACAACGGGAACTGTACAGTTCATCCAAGAGGAAGAGGAGAGGGCAGCCAATAATCCTCTGGGCGATAGTAACAATCCTCTGGAGCGCTTTCCTATCTGCTACTGTGAAGTTGGCAAACCACACATAAATGCAATAGGTTAGAATGCTCTCTATGGAGCAACGGTAGAAGGTCGCCAGCAGTTTTCATTCAGTTGTTTCCTGAGAAGTCTCAAGAAATATAATCTCTGCTGGGCCTTCTTAACCAAGGCTATAACATGAACACTCCAGGTCAGGTCCTCCTTTATGGTAACACCCGGAAACCTAAAGCTTGCCACCCGCTCCACACAGTCTCCACTGATGATCAGGGGCTGAATGTCTTCCTCCTGTAATCTACTATAAGCTCCTTGGTCTTAGTTGTGTTGAGAACCAAATTATTGTCTCGGCACTACAAGAGCAACCGCTCCACCTCATCCCGGTAGGCAGACTCATCCCCCTTGGAGATAAGCTCCACCACTGTTGTATTATTTGCAAATTTAACAATATTGCTGGGATGAGTGGGGGTACAGTCATAGAAGGTGTAAAGTAGGGGGCTCAACACAGCCCTGTGGGAAGCCCGTATTAAGAATAAGAGCTGAAGAGATATAGTTGCCTAATCTAACCCTCTGAGAGCGGCCAGAGAGGAAGTCCATAATCCAAAGGCAGACTGAATGTGAAAGTCCAAGATCGACAAGTTTAGACACCAGTATGTATGGAAGAATTGTGTTAAATGCAGAGCTAAAATCCACAAAGAGCATCATTACATAGGTCCCCCACTACTCCAGATGAGTCAGAGCAGTATGGAGAGTGATGGCTATGGCGTCCTCTGTGGATCTTTTTGCTCTGTATGCAAACTGGTGACCGTCAAGTGTGTATGGGAGGCAGGACACAATGTGCCTGCAGACCAGTTTTTCAAAATGCTTCATGATAATAGGGGTGAGTGCCACTGGTCTATAATCACTGAGACTCTTAATAAAGGACTTCTTTGGTAATGGAACGATGATGGAGATCTTCAGACAGGATGCAATAGTGGACTGGGATAGAGACCGATTAAAAATCTTGGTAAAGACCATCCCCAGCAAACTAGTCGATGCAGTCTTTTAGCACCCGGCCAGAAATGCCGTCAGGTCCAGCAGCCTTCCTTGAGTTCACAGCTATCAAGGTATTCCTCACCTGATGCTCCTCCGTGGTGAGGGGAGGGCTGCGGTGGACTAGTGGCTGTAACACAGCTGTGTCTGATGCTTCACTTCAAAGTGGACAAAGAAATGATTCAGCTCCTCTACCAATGAAGCATCCCTGTCAATCGGAATGATGTTATTGGGTCTATAGTTGGTGATTTGTTGGATCCCCTGCCACACCTGCCTTGCATCATTGTTATGAAAATAATCTTCAATCTTCCTCTTATAATCTCCCTTGGCCTGCCGAATGCCTCTCTTCAGACTAGCTCTGGCAGCACTATATTTTTCCCTCATCACCAGACCTGAAGGCATTGTTTCTGTCATGCAGGAGATGCTGGACTTCCTTAGTCATCCAAGACTTCCGGTTGGGATAAATCCGGATTCATAATACTTTATTGATTAGACATTGGGCCATATCAGAATATCAGATATAAAGAACAGAACAATAATATTACAAAATAAAAGGCATAGCAAATCGTGTTTCTGTAATACACATACAATTTATTCCAATCAGATCCACATACAATATGCAATTCTCAGTTGTTCTGTTCAGGTAAAGGGCTGTATTATATAAATTTTGGAATTCTGACTGCACATTCAGTATGTTGTTTTAATGTAAGAATTCCAATAGGTTGTTGTGAAATAACTTTTTATACCTCTAATATATCATTTTCCTTTGATTAAAGTGTTCCAATGTCTCTGTTCTCTTAACTTTCTATAATCAGGATAAAAATGTATGAATTTTTTTGGGGGGGGGGTGCCACATGACATGCTGAAATTTGCTGCAACAAACATATGCTGCATTTCTTTGGTAGGTAACAAGCCACCTTCCTATTAGGCCAGGGGTCGGCAACCTTAAACACTCAAAGAGCCACTTGGACCCGTTTCTCACAGAAAAGAAAACACTGGGAGCCACAAAACCCTTTTGAAATCTAAAATGAAGATAACACTGTATATATCCTTTTTTACCTTTATGCTATGTATAAAAAAACTATAGTGTGTTGCATTTATGAAATCAATGAACTGCTACAAAGAAAACAAATTTTTATGCAGGAGAAAGAGGGGGAAAAAACCCTTTCTCCTTCATCCCAACAGGTGAAAACAATTTTAGTAGCTTATCTACTATCTTTAAATATAGCATAATTATCCCCATACCTCATCTCTTAATTAAAAAAAAAATCAAAATATTTCATTAAACGTTCTTTACTAAAAGTCCAGTAAGGACAACATATATTCATATTTTCTCTCTCTCTCTCTTTCCTCTCTCTCTCTCTCTCTCTTTCCTCTCTCCCTCCCTCCCTTTCTTTCCTCTCTCTTTCCTCTCCCTTTCCTTTCCATCTCTTTCTCTCTCTTTCCTCTCCCTCCCTCCCTCCCTCTCTCTCCCTCTTTCCTCTCCCTCTTTCCTCTCCCTTTCTCTTTACTCTCCCTCTCCCTCTTTCCTCTTTCCCCCCTCTCTTTCCTCTCCCTCTCTCTTTCCTCTCCCTCTCTCTCTCTCTCTCTCTCCCTCCCCCCTCTCTCTCCCTTGCTGGGGACTAATTGTTTACCTCTTCTGGGCGATGGGAGAGGAGCGGGCCGATTGCCTTCCCGGCAGCCAGGACTCCAGTGCGCCTTCCCGGCCAGCGGGACCAACAGTCGCACCGGCTGGGGATCGCAGGGGCTGCTCTCCCTCGGGACCGCAGCGTGCGGGAGGGCTGGCCCGCTCAGCGGAGGCTCTGGCGGGCCGCTCCCAGGGGGGGATCCAGGGGCTGCCTCACGCGGCTCCCCGGCCACGTGCGCCTCGGACGGGGCCAGCCCGGGAAAGGGACTTCCTAGCCGTGTTTCTCCGAGGGCAGGGCTAGGCAACCTTGGCTCTTTTATGACTTGGGGGCCTTGATAATTACATGTATTTATGATGATTGCAGTATCCCAGAGTCATGTGATTGCCAGATCTTCCCAGCCGGTTTCCCTTAAGCAAAACCAATGGAGGAAGCCGGATTCATTTAATGACCATATGATTTTCTTAACAACTGCAGTGATATGCTTAACAACATGGCAAAAAAGGTTGTAAAATTGGGTGCAACTCAGTTTAAAGTTGCCTTGGTTAGAAATTCTGGTTTCAATTGTGATTTTAAGTTGAGTACTACCTGTAGAATGTAACAGTCATTCAAAGCAAATCATCCTGATGCTGGACTAAGCACTGCTGAAGATTAGAGCAGGGGTCCCCAACTACAGGAAACTGGTCTGCGCAAACAAGCGAAGCCCCATCCACAGGATGCAGGCAGCAGACAAAACCATGCAAAGCCCCAGCCACGGGATGCAGGCAGCACACAAAACCACGCCCCCCTCCAGTCTGCGGAAAAACCTCTCTCCATGGAACCGGTCCCTGGTGCCCAAAAGATTGGGGGCCGCTGGATTAGACCAATAGTATATATATGCATCAGGTTTAAAAAAAGTTGTTTTAAAAGGAAGCTCATGCTGATTGCAATATCATAACCTGCCAATGTTGAAAGAAAAGTCTTCATCGTGGTTCAGTCCAAGCTGGGAATAAACATGGCGACTGCTTTAGGAAGAAGGTTGCAATTTATTGAAGAGGAGAGCCAGACAGAAAGATGGCCCTGGCAGAAAAGAGAGCGAACACATGTAGGGAGTGGGTTTTTATACCCTCTGGAGCCTTTTGTTTGTGGAGTTGTTCCTGTGGCATGAACTTTAACCTGAGTCTGAGTGTGCCTTTCTGATATTCTGATGGTGATGGGTTAATCTTATTATGTCCAAAGGTCATATCCTGCTTCCCTGGGGCTGGGGCTGATGAGTTTGGATGGGGTATGTAGATTTTAGGTCTTTGTCTTTTTAATATCCTATCTCCCTGGATTTACATCTGCATCTCTATAGAGCTGGTTTCTGCTTGGGGAAGGGAGACCTGGGGCTATTAAGAAAACGGCATGCTTTCCTGCCTCTGTAAGATCCTTTGAGGAAATATATTTTTCTGCCCTTTTAATATTTCCTTCTCTGGGGGGCTGACTTCCCACACCAACTACTAACTTTATCTGGATGAGCAACTTTCACAAAGTTCTAGTGTTTGTTGATCCTCCAGATATTGATCATGTCAACATTGGTTTTTTTCTATATTAATAGAACATCCACCTTACCTTCGTAAACATCATTTAAAGAGAAACAGCGCTAAAGATAACAGCTGAAACTTGATCTGAGAAAATCTGTTTCAACACTGAAGCTGGCATTTTCACTTTAACATTGTTGGTGACAATAATTTGACATTAAAAATTTGATCCCTAGAACAATTTTGGAATTGTTTTGGAATGACTATATTTACTCATTATACTGAGGCAAATGTACAGTACTTAGTGGGCTGCTATACTTAGAAACCTGTTGTCCAATCATAAATTTTAACATGAGAAATTAAGTACATGACTGATGATTAATTATATTAAGTACATTTAACTTTATTATAAGAGTAAATAAAACATTGGAGTGTATAAAAATAAAGGTGGGATAAAAATAAAATATACACAGAATAACAAATTTTTAGAAGCATGCTCAAAAGCATAAGGAATAAAGAAGGGATGCAGTGATATGCTGTTAAACTGAAAAACCTTTAAATGGTTTTATTCGGTTAGCAGCAAATGTTGCAAAATTGGGTGCAAACTTTAGAATTTTCAGGAACTCTTAAGCTTGAGGATTAAAAATTCTGGAAAAAAGTGTAAGTAAATGGAACAGGAAAGGTGTAATGGGCTAAGTACATGCTTTGTATTTAATTCGTGGCTTGTTTTAAATCATAAGTTTACTGAATAAAATACCATGGGCTGCTTTGGCACAATATAAACAAACAAGCTATGAAACAGATGAAGCCTGCTTTGCGCACCCGAACTCAGTGAGGCTTGGTGGTCCTTTTCTAGCAAAACTACCCAGGATGAGCTCAAGCCGTGAGGCTGGAGGACCATTAACCTCGCAAGTTTTTCCGCTATACATGCGGATCCGTCCCAGAATTCCAGGAACTTCCATGCCGTCTAGGCCCTCACCGCTACAAACTCATGGTTCCGTTCTCTACGGTGTCAATCTCTATGGTGGCCGTAGGTCTGTCGGGCTCTTCCGGAGAAACAGGAAGTGAGATCAGGGGAGTTCTGGAGCAAGCGGTTTTGATGCAGCTCGCCTCAGGGGAGGGAAAAAAAAAAAAAAAAAAAAGCTCCAGATCTGCAGCTCGCCCGCCGGCGGCTCCCTCGTAATTTCCCTCCTTACCGATCTTCTCCCGGACGTCTTTTCTCCCTTCACTTCCTTGCCGTATTCCTGCCTACGCCTTTTGGTAACCTCTCCCCTCTCCGGGTTTGGGAGCCACCCCCTCCGTTTCTCAGCTGGACTTCAGGTGAGCCTTCCCCTCCCCTTTGCGCGGCATGGGGAAGACTGACAGGCGAGGCTGCTGGGTCTATTTTGGGATGGCGAGGGGGCTGGGACGGTGCTCTCCCGTGCCCTGTGCCTTGGAGAGCCGTTGGACTACAACTCCCATGGGTCTCAGCTTCTTTACCCTCGTGCCTTTGTAAGGGCATTGGATTGTAGCCCTCCATCGCTCCCAGCCACCCAGTCAGCGCCCCCTCTCCCCGGCTGATTTGGCTAGAGATGATGATGGAGTTTATATCTCTTAAGCTGGGGATGATTGGACCTGTAGCCTTCGCCATATGTCCTTAGCTGCGTGAGGGGAGATTGGGAGAACAAACGTGGTTCTGAGAAACAAATATTTGCTTTGATGATTTGATACGAATGCAACGGCGATTGTTCTTTTGAAATTTTCTTTCTCTCTTACCATTCATGTTTCCATCCTTTCCATGCCTGTGAGAGAAGATCAGCTTTATAAAGACGTACTTAGGGATACTTGCCTTATATGAATGTAATAGAGCCTGTAACGTTTGAGGGAAGGAAAAAGGAAAACATGACCGACCTGTGTGTGTGTGTGTGTGTGTAGATATATATGTAGTCAGATTAGCTGTTCAAAGTTAAATGAAAGTCTCCTTTCCATTCTTCTTAAAAATATTTTAAAAGTACACACTGTTATTTGAAGAAGGGTGTTAACTCTTCTTATAATACTTGCTCCAAGACATATACTTTATGAACAATTGAGGCAAGTTAGGAAATTAGTATTGGGCACACTGCCAATTCATTTTAGCTGGCCTGTGGTATTTTAATGAGCTGAAAAAATTACCAAATATATAATCTCTGTAATAAAATGACATCTTCTCATAATTTGAGGATTCATTAGGTAACTGAAGTCTAAATTTTAACTAAACCCAGCTTTAAAAAAACATACAGCTTAAACAATGCTTTTAAAAAAACGTTATAATAATTTAAATTTTTGGTCAGTGATAGAACTTATGTTCTCTGTATGCAGATGCCTCAGATTTTGTTACTGCATTTCCTGGTAAGATTTACAAATGATGTTAAAATGCCAAGTTATGGTACACATTTAAGTTAAAAAATAATGTGAGTACGGTACACATTTAAGATAAAAAATAATGTATTATGATTGCTTGATGAAATGTTTGGTTCAGATTCTTGGACTTTTTTCTGAATTAGAGATGCTGTGAGGAAGCTCAGTGGTTTATTATTTGATTGTGATATTTACTTTAAATGTGTATGGCATCATAATGTGAAAATAAGGGATCATGAGAAATAATGAAAATTTTCTTGTCTTTCATATAAAAATAATTACTTCATAATACTAATATTTAGCATAATAATTGCTAAGTAAGTACAAGTTAACATTTATCTACCTGCTGTTCTTATTATGTTTACTTGGCCAGATAGAATTTTATTTTGAACTCCAATGATGGTCAGAATATTGAAAACATTAAAACTAATAAAGAACCTCCTTGTGGACTAATAAATGTAATAGTAAAGTCAGTATCCAGATAAATAATTGTAATTATATTAAGAAATTTGAAGTACTATTTATTTATTAAATGCATTTGTATGAACTTCAGTAAAAAATGACTCAGTGGTTGACATAGAATTTACAATACAGGTAATCTTTGACTTACGACCACAATTGAGCCCCAAATTTTTGTTGTTAAGCCAGACAGTCGTTAAATGATTTTTTCCCCATTTTATGACCTTTCTTGGCATAGTTGTTAAGTGAATCACTGCAGTTGTTAAATTAGTAACAGTTGTTAAATTAATCTGGCTTCCACATTGACTTGCTTATCAGAAGGTCGCAAAAAGTGATCAGAGTGTCTTGGGGTCATGTAATCACCTTTTGCGACCTTCTGACAAGTAACATCAATGGGGAAGCCAGATTCACTTATAACAACTATGTTACTAATTTAACAATGCTGGCAAGAAAGGTCATAAAATGGAACAAAACTCACTTAACAACTTAGCAACAGAAATTTTGGGCTCAATTGTGATTGTAAGTTGAGGACTATATCTGTACTGATTGCTCAGGCTTGTGAAGATTAAGGTCTTTCATCTTGAAGTAAGAGTGATCTAATTTTTTTCCTCACTATGTTATATTTATTATATTTTGGTTAGTGAGATGAGTGGCATAAACATTAAATACATAAAATAAATATTTGAATGTGCTTTTTGGATTTCATAGATAGCAAACATCTAGTGCTCCACATGTAAATACTCTTCATTAAGGCTGTCTAAAGCCCTTCACAGTCCTAGCAGAACAGTTTGCAAGGACATGGAGGCACAGACAACTGAAGAAAGCTTCCAAGTAACTCTATGAGCCTTGTAAAAGATGTGGCTATTTTATGGTCTCCATGGAAGATATTTGGTGCTGAGATCCATTGCATTGTTATTTATGTTATACTGTGCAGCCTTATTTTGTGTAACTTGTGTTCATATGGTTCTAGTGGTGTTTTGTTTATAGTGCTGCTCAAAAGCCGATATTAGCTTCTATGGAAGACAGAGGTCCTGCTTCATGTTTAACTCTTGTAAAGAGAACTAATATTTCAGCAGTGTGTGATCTGGGTTTCCTGCAACAATTACTTCTTCGACTTTGCCAACTGGATCTCATTCTGGATTAAAGTTCTTTATTGTGAAGCTATTTCATCCTTTTGTTGTGCTGTTATTTTGGTGCTGACATTTCACTCCTGTAAAGTGTTCTATTTTGTCAGATTTTAATGGTGGCTCAGAAACCATGGCCACCATTAAAAATAGCAAAGGAGAGAAGAAATTAGACTGATGGTCAACTGCTGTCCCTCTTGCAAATAATATTTTGCCATTAAACACATTTTAAAAGATATCTTACTTTTTTACTTTTACATTGGTTGTCACTCTCTTCAATTAATAAAACTCAAGTTTATCTGGGCTCAATCTGTCTTTTAGCTGAGTGGAAGAGAGAGAACTGACTTGAGTAGGCACCCTGGATAACATATGTTCAGTGCTATTTCCAGTATTTTTTCTTTGCTTAATAGAAACTCGTGGATCTTATCTGTCAGTAAATTAAGTACAGTGCCAGCTCATTTGCGAGATCACTGTTGGCAAAGTGTTTTGAAATGTTATCTTTTATCTGTATTATGACAAACCTATTTAAATACACGAGGGCTTTGCTAACTACACATAGATGAAATGTTATATAAACATTTGTAAAATAAACATTAATGTTCTTCAGATGTGCTTGAATTGCCTTTCCACGAGATAAAGCTGCTAAACCAATATTATTAAATTGGCAATAGAGTCAGTTTTAAAAAGCATTGTAAAAAAAATTGTAATTCATTGCTTTTTTTTCTGCCTAGAAAGATAGGAATGTGGATTTCTAGAAAAGAGGAATTAAGTTGGATCTTTGCACCTGACAATCCAATTTGTAATTGTACCCACATTTTGTGATTACTGTAAAAGCTGGTGGCTCATTTGTTACAGAAATGTTATCTATGTGGAGGATCTAATTTCTTAGTGATTGTTTATTTAAATTATTAAAAAAATCCTTGAGCATTTAACTTAATGTGAATTATTGTCATGGTCAATTTATTAGACAGCAAGTAGAATTTATTTTCTGCAAACAAAAGCCCATTGCTTAACTAATCTGAAATGTTTAGTAAACTGTTGCCACACTTCAAAATGCTGATTGGCATTTTGCAACTGCTGTGAAATCATATGGTTGTAACTGAATTAGTGTGTCACAGATTACAGTGTGCTATATTTGTTTTGTGTAAAGTTGCAGTAGCCTTGAAATACCCTACTTGGAAGTAATTTACGAACAAGTGAAAATTAGGCCCAAATTTTTATGAAATGGTAGAACTGTATCTGGACTGTAGTATTTCAGATACCAGGAGGCGTTTCCTATTGCTGACTACTGCTAGATAGAAAAAAGCTACTGTCCATATCTTCATGTTTCATGCAAAATCATTTTGAGTTCTATTAGTATATCTTGATCTCATACCCTTCCCACTTCTTTTCATAGTACCTTTGAGTCAAGATTGACTTTTAATCACTATATGGACAAGTCCACACAGTTTTCTTGAGAAATAGTTTGAAAAATGATTTTCTGTTGTCTTTTTCCTTTGTTGAAAAAGACTGACTCTGCTCACCCTTTCTAAAGTGATCTTTTCCCACTAAGAGAAGTTCTTCACTTCTCAAAATGCCAACCAGAATGGGATATTAGCTAGGAATTTAGAGAGCATACTGGAAAAGAAAGCTCTATAACTTTCAATGCATTCAGGCAAGAGAAAAATATTGTTGAACAACTGATTTTTTTGATTACCAAAATCAATTTTATTGTAGAATTTTTGGCAAATTGTTGAAGAACTAGTTTATCTAGGTCAATTTGCAAAGTCTCATTCTTTTTCAGAGTATGTAATTATATTCTACATTCTTCACTGTTTAGACCAGCCGGCTGAGGAATTCTGACAGTTGAAGTCCACATATCTTAACGTTTCTGAGGTTGAGAAATGATGGCTTAGACCATAAAAAGGCTCGATTTTTTAAGGCCCAGAAAACTTTCCACAACTCTTCTGCTTTTGCTGCAGAGAGTAGCTCAGCTCCTCTGAAAATCTTGTCATCTTTCATATTGTGAAAATGTTAATGATGCAACATTTTAAAAAGCAAATTGCATCCATTTATTCCAGCATGTCTTTTGAAAGTGTAATTTTATAACAAATTTATTTGAAATTTAGGTCCAAAATCACAGTTTGAAACAAAAAGAAATAGAAATCTTGTCTCAGTTTGCATATTCATTCTACTACTTTTCCTATTTTTATGCAATTTTCATGGAACAAGAAAGGAAGGAAGCTGTCTGCTTTAGTCATCCTTTCCATGTTTTGATACTTCTGGTAACCAAAGATAGTCTGTTAGCTTTCAGATCAGATATGCCAGTGGAATTCCCCCTCCCCCTTTTCATTACATAACACATTCTCACTATTAAACCTCTGATAAGCAAGCTTATGAGAATACCAGCTATTTCTGTGTTAGGTAATTTAAGAAGAAAACCTTAGAGCACCATTGCTAGAGCTTTAAGCTTGACCTTTTTTGTTTTCTCCTAGAACATTTAAAGCCATTTAATTATACTTGACCTGAATGTAGAAAGCATTCATCAAGAAATGAGGTATAATTATCAATTGTTTATTTTGTTATTGTATAGAATACTTTTCTAGCTTATGTGTAAAATTTATCAATATGGGAATTATTTAAAGTAGGTGATTTTCTACCATGCACTTGATCTATCCTTATATAAAGGAATTGCAATTGTGAGTATTTGTAAAGGAATTTAGAGCTGACCATGGGGATAGGGAAGAGATGAACAAGCCATTAAAAGTGACTTGCAGAAGAAAAGTTATACAATTCTTACACCAGAGCCAAGAGAACCCTGCCTTGATTTCACTTCTGTAAGATGGGACAAAGAAACTTCAAGATTAAGTTATTCTACTTTAGTACAATAAAAATATTCCTAGAATCCTATCATGTCTATTTCCCGACCTGGCCTACCTTAACAACAGTATTTAAGCAATCACATGCTGACATATTATCCAATGAAATGTAATGGTAAATCAGAGTGTCCATGTCATTAGGAGAGGGGGCCGGAGTCTCATCTGATAATGCTGGGAAATTATTTTACTTTATTTGTATTCTGCCATTCTTAAAGGCTCTGAGCAGCTCACAAAACATGTAAAGATGTCAATATCCATAACTTCCTTGTGTAATAGACACAGCTCCTAATGGCTCTTCTGAAACCCAGCTGGCCATCAGATCTCCATAGAGAGGGAGTTCCAAAACATAGGGCAGTGATAAAAGAGGCCCATTTCCTAGGTCCTATAAGATGACATTTTTGAAAAGACTAGACCTGGAGGGAATTGAGTCTATTTAATCTTGATTGGATGACCAGATGAACAAGGGAAAAACATCCTATATATAACCAGGTCCAGGGCATAGAGTGTCTTAAAAGTGACCACCGCATATTGAATTGCACCTGAAACCCAATTGGCAACTAATGCAGCTTCCAAAACAATGGGATTGTGTGTGTGTCATCTGAATATAATGGAAAACAGCCATTGTTATCCTGAATGCTACAATTAAGGATAGCCCTCTGTAGAGTGCATTACTGCAATCCAAAGGAGAGATTCCTAGAACATTAATTACTCTGAACAGGGTTTCCAAGGGTAGCTGTGGAAAAGGTCTCCTGGCTACAATTGCCATCTAGTCTTTAAACTGGAACCGTACACTCCCATATTTGTAGATTACCTTTGAGCACATGAGTACAACTATATTCAGAGTCAAAGATGATATTGCCTTGGACTTATTTCGCTTATAAACTCAAAGCCATTGTTTTCTGCCTATCCAGAGCTGGCAGCCTCTAGGTACTGGGTTAGCATGTCACCTAGATATGGACCAGAACTGGCACTAGCTATGGTTTCAGGAGAGAGTAAGGTGTCATCTATGAAGACTCTATGGGCATCTAGAGACATTTCTCCACATAATGTGGTTATTGGTGGAGCAGGTCTCTAGATGTGGTTCACATACATCCAAAAGTTGCCTCTATAGTTGTTCCTACTCCATGATAATATTTTGGGAAAATAGTTTCAGGTGTCAAAAGGAAACATAATTTGGCTTCTTGAAAGAAGAATTGTAGCTCCATTTTGCTATTGGGTAATTTTTTTTTAAAAAAAAGCCTTGTTTGTGTGAGTCAATATCATTCAAACGAACATAAATATTTTAATCTCTCTTGCCACATCAGACATTGTGTATATTTTGAGGGAGCAGTAGTGGAATGAAGATACAAATCTGTTTAAAACTTCACAGTAAAGTGTTTTATACAACTGCATCTAGTCGACCCAGTGGGTTAGAACAGTAAACCTTTTTGAGAAATTAAGGTTTTACTTCATCTTCAGCCATAGTAATCCCCTTTGGAATAGGTACTACCTCAGCTCAATTTACCTCATAGCATAGTTTTTGTGGGGGAAAAATAGGAGGAAAAGAGTGGAGAGTGTGTTTCCCTTGAGGAAAAGATGAGAGAGATCTTTAAAAAGAAAACAATATATTGGGAAGGTTGCTGAAACAGAGAAACCTTGTTAAGCAGGAATAGTCTTGCCACCTTTCCCTTCCTGCTTCCTTTTGCTCAATAATCATAAAAACCAAAATATGCCTTTGGGAAATTCTGTCAAAAGCCATTTTAGCACGCTTTGCCTGCAGCGGTGCCACGAAAATGCTATTATGGTAGGGTTGCAGTAATGTCTCCTATGCATTATGACCTGGTTGTGTCACTTGGGCAGGCTATGGCTAAGCATGTCTTCTCTGCCTGTTAGAATTTCCTACCCTAAATTCATGTCAAAATATGTAAGTTTAGATCTTACATATGTAACGATTTCACGTGGCACTTTGATGTTTTGTTGCGATTGTATAGAGTTCTATAGCCTTACAGATGTCTTTTGGCGGGCATCAATGTTGAGGTGGCCTGAGCAAGCTGGGATTCTAGTGAAGTGGGCCAAAGTTCCCTGTGAGAGAGGCTTAACTTGGAGACTTGCAAACTGATTTGTTGCAAACTTTCATCCACCAAGAGATAAATAGACCTTAAACAGGTAGTCCTCAATTGATGATCACAGTTGAGCCCAAAATTTCTGTTGCTAAGAGACAATTGTTAAGTGAATTTTGTCCCATTTTACGACCTTTCTTGCCACAGTTGTTAAGTAAATTATTGCAGTTGTTATGTTAGTAACACACTTGTTAAGTGAATCAAACTTCCTCATTGACTTTGCTTGTCAGAAGGTTGCAAAAGTTGATCATGTGACCCTGGGACACTGCAACTCATAAATATGAGTCAGTTGCCAGTTGAACTTTGATCATGTGATTATGGGGTTGCTACAACAGTTGAACAGCTTGAAAAGGCGTCATAAGTAACTTTTTTCAGCGCCATTGTACTTTGAACAGTCACTAAATGAACTGTTATAAGTCGAGGACTACCTGAATTTATGCAGAAATACTGAAACTTCAAAAGGATTCACAAACTTTTAACCATCGCTGCCTAATAAAAAGTAATTCCATTGATATTAATATAAGTGAATATAGGAGGGCAGCCTGAAAAAGAGTATAAACTATATCTAGAGCTATTTATACATGAAGCTTTTTCTGCATTGTCTTCGTGATGTGTTAATTTGTGAGATAATCTACATCAGGCATGTCAAACTCTTGACATCACGTGATGTACGATGTATCGGGACTTTCCCCCCATTGCTGGCAATGGGGTGAGTGCGGTTTTGGCGTGACGCATCTGGCCCGCGGGCTGGCAGTTTGACATGCCTTATCTACATTGACTGTGCTGTTGCATCCACTAAAGTTCTTGATTTTTATACATATTATTATTTATGCATCTGATGCATGAACATGGGTGATAGGATGTTAGTATTGTGAAACACAGTGATAATGTTTAGCTGTCTAAGCCAAGGGTGCCAAACTGCTGGCCCACGGGCCGGATGCGTCATGCCAAAACTGCGCCCGCCCCATTGCCGGCAATGGGGAAAAAGTCACGATATGTCGCGACACGTCATGTGATATCGCGAGTTTGACACCCGTGGTCTAAGCTGTTAGCACTTTGTAAAGAATTTTTATCTAGTTCTCAAAATGGATGCTTTTGGGGGGAGGGGTTATGCCTGGTCTGTTTTTTTTTTAATGTTTAAGCTTTACAGTGTCTGTCTAAATTTGACTTATTGGTCAGGCATGTACACAGGTAGTCCTCAATTTACAAATAATCGCTTAGTTCAGAGACAAAACTTAGGAGCTGAATTCAAAGTTCCCACAGCTGCAACCCACTCCCCTCCTTAGTTACTTGATCACATTATGGCTCTTGGCAAGTGGCTCTCATTTATGGCAGTTTGTAGTATCCCATAGTCACATGACCGCAGTTTAAGACTTTCTTGTCGGAAACTGGTGTTTACTTCTGGTTTCCAGAAAAATACCTCCTTTTCGGGTAATGGATTCTCTTAACCATAGTATTTGCTTTATGATCATGATGTTTGCTTAATGTCCAGTGAAAAATAGGTAAAATTGGTTGCTGGCCATGGTGACTCACTGAACAACAGGCACAAGTTACAAATATAATTTCAGGTTTAATCACAATTCTAAATTGAGGATCACAAGTAACAAAATAATGGATGCCATCATGAGTGAATACAGTTACCAGGTTTATTTTATATTACTGGTGATTTCTGATGTTCCTTTCTCTTTAAGGTGGAACTGAAAAGTACTATAACAAAACAGAACTTGTTCTAATGTTGTAAGATAGGAATGATTACATTCCTCAAGGCTAGAGGTTTGTGTGTACAGAGTTAATACAAAAAGAAGGAAATGCAAATCTCTGATTACTTAAAAAAAAGTCTGAGAAGACATTTTATAATATGTAGTGGATGGTTTTGTTGTATAATCTATGGTGTAAATTTGGTGTACTCTTTAGCTGTGTTGTATAGCGCCCAGAGTCACTTTTTTGTGAGATGGCCAATTATATAAATTGGTTTAATAAATAAATACATAACATTAAATTGGCTTTACTTAAGTTGAAGCTTTGCTTGTTATTCACATGAAAATTCACCTGAAAATAATAATGAGCTGTCAGTACTTGTGATTGAACAGAATTAACTAAGAAATCATTTTAAATTGATTTCCCAGAGCTTCCTTTTCACTGTATTAATTTACAAAGTTTACACCTATTCTTTGTCTATACTTTTTATAATCTTGGATTTTCAAGACTGGATAAATTGGGGAGAGGGGGTGTTTACTCTTTTCTATCACATTAACTCTAAACATGTTGATTTATAACTCCCATAATTTCAAACTGTAATGGCTATAAATAAATAAAATTAAATAGACACAAAATAACCATTCTACTCCAAACAGAATATGCTTTTTTTTATGTGATCCAAGCATATTTCAGGTTCCCTCTTAGAAGAAGCTCTCTTTTCCCATGAAGGAGGAGAGGGGTAGATTTGTTAAGGAGAAACCTGCACTCCAAGATGGTTGCTAGTACCTGTGCAAAAAAGTATTACAAGTAATCCTCATTTAATGATTCATTCAGCAGCCATTTGAAGTTATGATGGCGCTGATTGAATGGTCGTTACAGGTGGTCCTCAACTTACAACCACAAGTGACCCCAAAATTTCTGTTGCAAAGTGAGATAGTTGTTAAGTGAGTTTTATGACTTTTCTTGCCATAGTTGTTAAGTGAATCGTGTAGTTCTTAAGTTAGTAAAATGGTTGTTAAATGAATCTGGCTTCCCCACTAACTTTGCTTATCAAAAGGTCGCAAAAGGTGATCACATGACCCCAGGAGACTGTGAATGTCATAAATATGAACCTGTTGCCAAGTGTCTGAATTTTGATCATGTGACCATGGGGGTACTTCAATGGTCGTAAGTGTGAAAAATGGCTATAAGTCACTTTTGTAACTTTGAATGCTCACTAAATAAACTGTTGTAAGTTGGACTATCTGTAGCTGGTCTTTGAAGTTATAGCTGTTTTCAACGCTGCCACAGTCATCTGATCAAATTCAGGTCCTTGGCAGTCCGCCTGCATTTATGACCGTAGTGGTTACTTCAACTCCCCCATATGCCAGTCTCCCCCACCTCTGCCTTTTTCACTGCATGCCCTGCATGACCTCTCCTTGCCTCCCCCTTGCCAGATGAACTTTGACATGTGCTTCCTCGGCTGATGAGGTGTGTGAGGAAAGGCTGCATGAGGGCGTTGCAAAGGGCCTATGCATGCATGTCAGCATTGGGAGGAAGAAGACGATGAACCTCGGCTGAGGGTGCTGGGGAAGGGCAGCAGGGGGAGGTGATGGCAGAGTGCAGGGCAACCATGTGGGGAAGAAGCAGAGACGGGCAGGGCAAGAGAACTGTAAGTTCCTCACCCGACAACAGTGTTATCCTGATCTAACAATACAACTATAACTGCTGTCCATAAGTGATGCAGTCACTCGATGTTTTCCCTAATGGCCACTTCACTTCAGTGATGGAACTTCCGGTTCCAATTAATATAATTAAGCAAGGCCTACTTGTAAAAAATAAAAAAAAACTGTTGCTGTTTTAAAAAAAAAAAAAAATATTCAAAGTTTTAAACAGAATGTAGAAACTGACACAAACTAACCGACATAAATTAATAAAAAATAAAAAGAATAAAAACAATTCTAGTGAGAAATTATAGAAAGAAATAGAAGGAACTTCCTTCCGATTTCTTCTGCAGCAAAAAATAAGTATTGCAACATTATCTTTTATCGTGATTACAAAATCAGTTTTTTCTACTCATTTTTTCTAATCATCAAAGTTACACATCATAAGTGCATTTTTCCCCGTTTCATGCAGTAAGAAAGTTAATTTAGCTGTCAAGGAAAGTTGCTGCATAAATGGTAGTTACTTTTTAGTTTCTAAGAAAGAGCTGTTAATTATTGCAGCCAAAACTAATTGAATTTGAGATAGGTAAAGAGACAGAAAATGGTCCTTGCTTAATAGGGTCATATATAGTGTTGGATTCAAATAGGGTGCAGTTCTCTTGACACTGCAGAAATGTCACACACTTTAATGGTTTAAGGGAGCCAAATTGCTCATGCATGAGTGGGAGAGGTTGAAGAGGTTCTGTCAGGTAATTTAGTTTAATCAAAATTCATGTATGGAATTAAATTTTAAGATGCATAACAGTGATTTAATAGAGGAAAGTATTACAGCATTAACACAGCTATTTCATAGTACCAGTAGGATTAGTTGCTGAAAACTTTTGGGGAAGTAGTAGAGTTTATGATCTTGAAATTTGTAATTTAGAATAGATGCAGTTTTTGAATCTAAATAATTTGCTTGTCATTGCCATTCAGGCATCATGTTCTTAGGCTCTTGACTTTGAATTTGTTTTGTGGAAGTGACTATAGATGTGGGTTTCTTAGAAGCACTTTCGATTTTTCATAGGGATTGCATTTGGAAAATAGTTATAATTCAAAGGAATTTTTATATTTATGGAATGGCTTAATAATCGGCAAATAACATTAAAAGGTATGTGGTAAGATTTTTCACTGTCTCATTGCTCATTACCTTATCTTACCGCAATGATATACTTTAGTAGGATTAAATGTTTCCCTTACATTTGCTACTTAGAAAGTAATTTCTTACATAGATTAAGTTATAATATTTAATACTTGGCTTTAGTTTATCTTTGCAGTTATTGGAAAGTGATTGTTTTGAAGTAATGCCCACAGAAAGTGGAAGCTGTGCCACTGCTCGCCAAGCCAAGCAGAAACGAAAATCCCACAGTCTTTCTATACGAAGAACCAACAGTTCTGAACAAGAGAGGTCAGGATTGCAGAGGGAGATGCTGGAAGGCCAGGTAAACTGGATGGAAAGAGGGAGCTTGATTTCACTGCTATCTGATCAAAATAGATTAATATTCTGATAGAATCCCTTAATTCCCCAGTTTTGTATTCTCCGTAAAGTCCTAAAACAAACCTAAAAACCAAATGTCAAAGCAAGGTTGAAATTTCCTATTCAAATGTAGGGAAAATACTTTTGATACTTGGATATATCTCTGGTTTTCTTCACTTACTATCATGACAATGTCCAAGAGTCTTTGAGTGTATAGGTAGTCCTCAACTTATGACCACAATTGAGCCCCAAATTTTTGTTGCTAAGTGAGACATTTGTTAAGTGAATTTTGCCCTATTTTACGACTTTTCTTCCCACAGTTGTTAAGTCACTTCAGTTGTTAAATTAGTTACACAGTTGTTAAGTGAATCTGGCTTCACCATTGACTTGTCAGAAGGTCACAAAAGTGAATCACATGACCCTGGGACATTGCAAAGTTCATAAATGTGGGTCAGTTCCCAAGCGTTTAAATTTTGATCATGTCTCTACGGGGATGCTGTATAGGTCATAAGTGTGAAAAACCTGTAACTTTCAATAGTCACTAAATGAGCTGTTGTACGTTGAGGACTACCTATAATTCATTTTCTGGCTGTAGTATGAATTCAATCTATAGCAAATAGATAACACATCCTGAAAATCTGATTCAGTTCAGTTCTGTAGATGTGAGCTGTTTTGTTTTGGGAGATGCCTTGAGTTCTATTATCTCTGTCTTTTTATGTTTTGCCCTTCAGTGTATATGATGTTTCAACATTCATAGCATTTTCCTGCAAGCTTATTCTATGGAAGTTTATTTGAACATTTACATTTCAAACATAATTTTGAAAATAAAGTCATTATCTTTCACAGTTTTGAATTGATAACAAAATCTGCAATCAAACTCTTTGTAAAATCTCGTCTTTGCTGTAGGATTGAACTGTTTGTAAGGGATACTGCTTTACTCATCTTGTTGTATCTGGTATGTTATGGATTATTGAACTAAAAGAGAAGTAGCATTGAGGATCTGCCAAGGGTAAATCATTGTTAGACTGCCTTTGTGCACTATTATTGATTTAAAATTTCAAAGTTTTAAAACAAGTAACTATCAGATGTAAACAATCAAACCCTTATATATAGAGTTCAACTAGCAACTTTATTGTTCTATGCCTATTTCACAGGAATCTTCCCCAGACTGGCAGCTTTCACCTGAGATGAGGCTCAAAGACATTCAAAGCGGGGAGATCAGACCTTGCCCTTTTGTGTTTATGTAACATCCAGACTAATTTCTCACTTGAGCCCTTCTCCCAAGTGGGACGGTTGCTCACCAACAGTAACTTACCATTATGTAATATTAAAGGCAGAATCTACTATTGTAAACATTAGAAATTTGCCACTTTTGAATTATGTGAATTGTTCTCCTTTGTCTGAAATGAAGATATTTCATGATGGTATAAAATCTATTTCTGCTCCTTTGTAGATTTACTGAAATCTTTTTTGTGTGTCTCCTTAATAAGGTTTTGTTTGTAAATCCGTTACTCACAAAATTATCTTTTCTTCAAGCATAACTTTGTACAGGTCCATTGTGTGGAAAAAGTACTGTTTGAGAAAAAGTGGATAGGAGGATGGTTTCAGTTTGAAATCTACGCTTTGAAATAATGGAAATAGCAGGCTTTGCACAAAAAGAACAAACTCCGGGAAAATTCTCCCTCAACTGTGGTATTTTTGTTTCCCCTAGGATTCAAAGCTACCATCATCCATTAGAAGTACACTTCTGGAACTTTTTGGTCAAATAGAAAGAGAATTTGAGAATCTCTACATTGAGAATCTTGAATGTGAGTTTATGTTTGTGCAATTTTGGAGAAAAATGTTAACTTGGAATAAGATGCTGATGAAAGATGCTAGATGCAAGACTATAATTCTGGATCTCTGTTCCTATACTATCGATCCTATATGAACTCTGAATGGTCAGTTAAAATATTCAGGTTACCTAAAATAGAAGCCTACATACTTATTTGAGATCTCTAATACTAATGCTGATTAATCCCAGGATAGATAGTTTGGTGCACATTGGCTCATTTAACCTAAAATTCCCATAATCCGGTTCATTTAGCATTTTAGCTGTAACTGATGGCTGTAACCCAAAATTTAATTACACATATATTTGATCATTCTTACTTCGGAGCTTACTGGGATAATCATTCAGATATGTTAGTTTTTATATTTGCACTGTAATGCTAATTCATTTTTGCAAAAAAATAAATAAATTGTACACTGAATTTTGGATCCCAGTGAGCAATGGTTATGAGTCATTGCTTTAAACAGTAGCTATTTTTTGCTTTTGTAACAAGTATGATTAAGAAATAGCATAGAAAAGGTAATAAGAGATGAAGAATATTTTCTTTCTCAAATAAGTCATTTATGAAAGTTATTCTCATTTTGCCTTCAGGACTGTATGAAAAAGGGAACATTCTATTCTCCATTATCTTATGAATTACATGCTAAGACTATTGTCCAATGATAGAAAGTTTGGAGGGGAAGCTTGTTTCCATCAGCTTTTTAACTTACTCAGGAACCCTGTGTGATTTGATTTCCACCCTTGGGGAAGACCCTGTCAGTACTCATCCAGATATTGATTTCCCCCTTCAGGTATTCTGTTGGCTTGGGAGTGAAGATCAGAGACGAAGGCTCTTTCGGGACAGCATGTATAGCCTAATTCCCCTTCTCTTGGTCTTAGAATGCCTGGGGGAATCATGCTATTTGTGTGTGTGTATGTGTGTGTATATGTGTTATGTAAATAGGAACTGAAAATATATCTACAAACATCCCGGTACATTTGTAAATCCTCTAATTGAGGAGCTACAGAGGCTCTTATTCATTACTTGTGTTCATTAATGTAACTTTCTGTTTGCAGATATCCAGACTGGATGCTGGATATGTTGTGTTTATTGTTTCCAGTTTGGAGCGGAATTACATTCAGAAACAAGTTATTTGGCAAGCAATGGCTTCCTGAATCCGGAAAGGAGATACCAAACCTTTCCTTCCTGAATTTTCATTTAGTTTTACTGATGAATGTTTTGCATCAACATGAATATCTTAGAAGCAGTGATTTTAGAATTAAGATCCATTGACAAAGTTTTATCCTAGATTTGGAGAGTTAATTACTTTCAAGAGCTGTGATGGCGCAGTGATTAGAATGCAGTACTGCAGCTACTTCTGCTGATTGCTGGCTGCCAGCAGTTCAGCAGTTCGAGTCTCACTGGCTCAAGGTTGACTCAGCCTTCCATCCTTCCGAGGTCGGTAAAATGAGGACTCAGATTGTTGGGGGCAAAAGGCTGACTCTGCAAACTGCTTAGAGAGGGCTGAGAAGCACTATGAAGCGGTATATAAATCTAAGTGCTATTGCTATATTATGTATTTTTTTTATAATTGTGGCACACAAAGAAACACAAAAGATTATGAAATTATGATCCTGCTCATAATGGCCTTTGAGATAAGGGTTATGTGGTAATTTAAAAATTGTGATTAATTATTCTTCTTTGCATTGACATTAATTTTTGTGCTACTGATAGTACGCAGAGAGATTGATACACTTAATGAACGCTTAGCAGCTGAAGGCCAAGCCATTGATGGAGCAGAATTGAGCAAGGGGCAGCTGAAAACAAAAGGTAAGAAGAGAGTTGAGAAAAATACTCCTCTCTTAGTTGGTTTTTCATAATTTAGGATGACAACCAGTTAGAAGGATGTTAACAATGAAGTAAGGTAATCTAATGTGTTTCAAAACAAACTTCCTTTAAATGTATTTGTTTCAACAGCCAGCCATAGTACCAGTCAGCTGTCTCAGAAATTAAAGACTACTTACAAGGCATCAACTAGCAAGGTATGAATTGTCAAGCCTTTTACTGAACTACAATATACTTACCAGTTCAGTTTTACTTACTTTTTATTACTGTCTGTCTTCATGAAGTTGAACTTTTGAAGTTGGTGCCATCCCGATGTAATCCCATCTCATAAATTGCAGAGATTGGTGGGAGAGGCTGTGGGAGGCTGTGATCAAGATTAACCAAAGAGTGCCATTTGGTCTTGTCCTTTAGTTATAATTCAGTAAATAAATGATTAAGAAAAGAAAATAGAAAATAGAGTGACCAAATGAATTTATAGTAAAATGTTAAAAGCTTTTTTGTAAGATGCAAAGACAACGAAGTTATTTTTATTATGAGAAATTCTTTAGCAGTTAATTATAACTTGGGTCACTTCAATTGTTAAATCCATTTTGCTTATTAGTTCATAGTCATTTTTATTTTGGTCCTTTTCCAAAAATTAGGTAGCATCTTCTGATTGTAACTATGATTCATCAGATTGAAACTTACAATTATCAAGCATATGTCAACTGTAAAATGATTACTAAGTTACTTATTACCTGCAAGTAGTTTACATTTATGCAGGAGAGAAGGTTTTATATTTTCTTTCATACTTGGAAATTATCCAAACTGTATAAACCAATCCAAAGTGGTATCCACTAAGTATGTTAGGATAGCAGTTTTTCAAATTCCCAGAATTTTCTAAGAATTTGAAGACGTGCTTCCAAATATATCTGGAGAGCATATTGGGAAAATATAGTAAGGGGAAGGTGTTTGGGGTATTTTGATCAATTTTTAATCTGGTAATCTTGGTGCAGAATTTGTAGTATCATTAAATTCTCTGTTTTCATTAGATCAAATAAGCAGCTATAATTTTTTTTGTTATTGTGCTGCCAGATTCAACAGAAATTACTCCTGGTAGCTTTACAATATAAAAACAGAGTAAAACATATAAAGGGTAATATAAAAAGTTTAAACACACATTTCCTGCAAGTATTTTTTTTTAAATAAAAATTGAAATAGTTTCTATCTGACAATCAGTTTTACACACATTGGTTATTTTTAATAGAAAACATCTGTATCCTTCATCTTTCTGCAGTATTACTGTCATTATGCTCTTAAGGGATGGAAATGCATTTTCTTCTCTATTCCATTAATGTTTTCTTTAATCTATTAAAAGTAGAGTCTTCAGTTTCTAGATCATATATATAAGTATGTATATTGTGTATTGTAAATTTGCTGTTCTTTGAAAGCAAGTGCTGAATGCTTATCTTTTCTTACTTGCTACATAGCGCTCAAATTCTTTCCCAGGGAGATCAGGTGGACCTCGCAAATTCCACGTGGGAAGCTGGGAAATATGGGGTGGCGACTCCTGGGTAACTGCTTTGCTTCCCAGTGTGCCAATTTGCATGCCCAGCTAAACAGTAGTGAGTGGTGGAACATACAGAATCTCATTTCAACTAGTTTTTCTTCATGGATATAATATTTATCAATTGGTGCTTACCTGCAGGACTTTTACTGCTCATGTTTAAGTATTGCGTATACATATCAATTGTTAACAGAAGCAATGTTTCCTGTTTACTGTTTTCATGGTTATCAATCCCTGGGATTGGGTAGGTTACAGTTTTTATTATGGCAGGCATAATCTCTGCCTTGGTACAGTGTCGACACACACTGTCTGCCTTTTTTGTTGCTATAATCTCAATTCAGTTTTGATTTTAAAAGTACTTTGTTGAAAACACTTGATTTAAAAGAATATCAGTGAACAATTTAGTCTGACTTCTAAAAACATAAATAAAATTATAACCTCTCCTAAAACTGCATGTATGCAGAATAGCAGTACTATCAAAAGACAAAAATATGACTTAACCAGCAGCTAAGGTAAATAGGAATGTCTTGAGCAGATGCCAAAATCTTAGAAGACACAACACATGTTATAATTGAACAGGAAGGAATTCAATAAATAAATAAATACATTTATTTTAAATATATGTACATTATGTATCTTGCTATCTGAGTGTTTAAGTAGCTCTTAAAGATAATGCAAATGTCTGCACATATCACAGTCCTTTGGTGAAGAAATATTCACATTTGTTTGCCCCCCAATGGCCTGATCCATATTACAAGCTTTGATGGTGGCAAAGTGTTTCCGTTATGAACTTTGTGGGTCCTCTCTAGGTCTATTTCTTTAACAAGTCATATTATAAATCTATAAATTTTCTGAACTGTTCATAAAAGAGAACTAGCTTCTAGGGCTATTTCAACAATCTTTTGCTGTAGTATGGTGAAGATGTTTAAAATAATGCTTTGTAGTAATAGTAGCATTTATTGATTGCTGCAACATTAATAATAATAAAGCCATCCACATTAACCAAATTCACAAAATAAAAGAATAAAATGTGTGGGCTGGGAACCTAAGAATTGCATAACTAATTTTAGGTGCTTGGTGAGGTTTTCAGGAACAATAATTCCTTCTCCAGCATGAAGAATGGAGAATCCACCAATGGGTTAATTCTGACCTCCTGCCCAAGTAGACCAAGTCAGTCAAAGCTGCCACACCCGTCTGGCTGAGGACACGCCCCCAGTTTCGATTTGGTCTTCAGCCCAGACAGACGTGGTAGATTTGGCTCCCAGCTACTTGAGAACAGCAGGTTTTATTAAGTTTATTCCATTCGTGGATTCTTCCAGTGTTTTTTGTTGATTTTCGTGCCTCTCCCCCCCTCTCTCTATTTCGTTATTGTCAGTACTGAATTCTTGCTTATAGTGAACCTTTTGGGGGGAAAAGAGTGTTCCCCGTTCTTCAGGCCTTGAAAATTACTCGGCCGATTACTCGTAATTACTGATTTATCTTTTAAAGAGAGCAGTTTGGGGAAAGGGAGTGCTCCCTGTTATCTAGGCTGCCTTGGGCCTTGAAATTATTTAGCCGATCGTCATGGGCGCCGCGTGGTGAACGGCCCATTTCTCCTTTGATTTATTCTCTCTTCAGAAGACCAAAAGGGAGGCTTGGCAGCTCTTAATTTAACCAGGATTCAAGGAAAACTGTCTTTTCCTGGACAAAGCGACTAAATCAGCTTACTTTCATTTTCCCCTGGTCCGGATTGCTGGTGGCCGCCATTTTAGTCTGCAGCATGCAGTCAAGGCCTTGAATTCCGGACGGAGCAGGGGAGGGAGTAATCCAAAAGGCCACTTATTTGCATTCCTCCTGTTGGAATCATTAATTCAGTGTGTGTCAGGGGATTTTGATTCTAATCAGGCCTTTGGTTGCTTGCCATTTTAGGCCTTACTTGCTGCTGGCCATGAGGGCTCTGCTTGACCCTATATTGCAGCATGGATACTGTGGTCCCCTGTATTTGTACACACCAGGCCTAACAAAATTGGACCCAGCGTCAGTTGCTCTCTTCTAACAATCATCACTCAATGCTCATTTGGGCCTTGCCAGTTATAGCCTGTTGCCATAGTCTGCATCTAGTGAACGGTCAATACTGAACTTGCCATCACTAAGTGAGACACGTGTGATCCCGTCACTAAACGCGAACTTGACCTCAACGATAGGTCTCCTGTGCTCAGTTTCATCATTGCTAAGTGACATGCGACATCCGTCGCTAAGTGTGACTCTGTGCTTGCCGGTAGGCCGGACTATCACAGATCCACGTGCAGGCCGGTCCCACCTTGGTGGTTAACAGCCGCATCTCTTGCAAACCGAGACGCTTCAGCACCCCACTGAAAACTCTCGCTTTACAATGGCAGGCTTCCACTTCAGATGGACACACAAAGCGTAAGTCCTCTAGTCAGGAGGCAGCTGCAAAAATCAAGGCCAAAACTAAGGCCGGCTCAAACAAGTGAGCCTCCAAGGTGGCTGACAAACAGGCCAGCCGCAGGCATCGTGCCTTGGAGAAACAGTTCTCCCATGCACAAAAACTGGCGGTATGGGAGACGGTCAATCCGCCCCCTACCACAATGGCGACACTGCCTTGTGGCCCACACCCTGAGCCCCCCACACCCATATGGTCCCAGAACGGGACTCCGAAGGGGCTTTTTCAACTGGCCATTATCAGGAGCACTTTTCCCTCTTTGAAGAGAAACAGGGGCCTCACGATCCTAAGGCATCAGAAGCCACATTTACTCCAACTGCAGCGAGGCTTCGACCTTTTGAGGGATCGTCTTTCGCGGGCCAAGTGCAGGCTCCAACTGCCACTTTTACCCCCACAGCAGCGGGGCTTCGCGATCTGGAGGACCCATTCTTCAAAGCTCATCTACAGGCTATGGTTTCCCAGGCAGTTGCTCAGGCTATGATGCCCACGGGGCGTACACAAGTGGCCTCCACTCCCATGGTCTCCATGGCATCACCAGACCTCGAGGTCCGGCGCTCTCCAATACCCAGAATCAGATTCACCACCTCACTCCTTTGCCAGCGGTGTCTCGGAATACGCGGAGTATAGCCACGCGGAGGGGCAGTGGTCGGACGATGAGGAACCTCCTCAGGAAGCTGCTCCTCTCGTAGGCTTGTTTAATCCCGCGCTCTTTCCGTCCCTGCTCCACAAGGCCTGTGCGACCGGTAAGATAAATCCGGTTCAGCAATCGGTACCTGAACAGGTACCTGAACAGGCTCCTAGCCAGGACACGGACCCGTTGTTTTCTGAACCGGTTGTGATACACAAACAAATTCCTTGCCCCCCCATGTTCTTGAAATCCATTCAGGGGCAATGGGAGTCCCCAGGTGCTTTTCCCTCAGTAGGGGGAATCGACTGTAAGTTGATTGACACGGTGCCAGTCTTGAATGAGGCGCTGGAAGTGCCTGAGGTGGATGAGTCCTTAAACCCTTTATTTTCTGATTCCAAGGTGCCGGGATATGGTGGAGGCGTTGAAGCCCGAGGATAAGAAATCCGAGGCTTCTCTCCGCAGGACACACCAGGCTTCGGCATGGGCAATAAGAGCATCCACCTCAACCTAATTCTTTGCAAGGGTCTCTCTTATCTGGCTCCGTCAATTACAGGCCAGAATTCCCCCAGAGGAGGTAAGAGTCCATCAGGACTTAACGAAATTAATGGCGGCATCACAGTACATGGCAGACGTGTCTCTGCAGGCTGCCAGATTCTCGGCCCGTGCCATAGCATCCGACGTCACGGCACGCCGGTTGCTATGGCTCAGGAATTGGAAGGCCGAGGTTAAACACAAATGGTGCATGGCTTCCGCCCCGTACCGTGGCGCCCGCCTTTTTGGGGAGGCCCTAGCTCCCTATTTAATTGAGAACAGAGAGAAACGGAGGGTCCTTTACCACCTTTCCAGGAGGCCGAGCCGACGGTTCTCCCCGTACACCCGCTGGCAGCCATTTCGGCCCGGATCAGATTCGGCCTCAGCACAAGTCTCCCGGCCATTTCCTGCAGGCCCGGACCGTTCTTTTGATCGGTCTGGCTACAGAGACAGATACAGAAAACAGGCTCAGGGTAAGCGGTCCTTTCGAGGCAGGGGAGGCCGTCCCTTTCGTAAATCCAAGCTTCCAAGGGTCAGAAAGTGTCTTCTTCTACCATTGGCAGGTGGATTAGGACCTGTATTTCGGAGGCCTATCAGGCATCCTCCTTAGCGATTCCAGGTCATTTGACGGCACATTCCACTCGCAGTGCTGCTACCTCTGCAGCATGGGCTATACAGGCCACCATAGATGACATTTGCAGGGCGGTGACGTGGTCTTCGCCTTCCCCTTTTGTGCGCCATTATAGACTTGATAAGTTTGCCTCGGCGGAGGCCTCTTTTGGCCGCAGGGTACTGCAACAGGTGGTGCCGGCGGCAGAGACACTGGCCCAGTCTGTTTCCTCCCCATAGGGACAGAAGGGCTTTGGTATGTCCCATTGGTGGATTCTCCATTCTTCATGCTGGAGAAGGGGCGTTGTCTTACCTGAACGCCTTTTCTCAACATGATGAATGGAGAATCCACACCCATCCCTTATGCGCAGTCCGGTCCAGCGTTACGGATCTGGGAGCCAACACGTCGTACAGTCATTGGCTTCGCCCTCTTCGAAACTGGGGGTGTGTCCTCAGCCAGATGGGCGTGGCAGCTTTGACTGACTTGGTCTATTTGGGCAGGAGGTCAGAATTAACCCATTTGTGGATTCTCCATTCATCATGCTGAGAAAAGGCGTTCAGGTAAGACAACGCCCCTTCCCTGGAATACAGCATGGCAAACTATATTTAAAACTGATTGGCATCTGTAAAGGTTGGTTAAGTGTAATTTCTGAACACACTATTTTCTGTGATCCCCAAATCTTGCTGCTGAATCTCAGAGGTGAATGGCTTATAAATGTGCATCTTTCTTTAAATTAAAAAATGAAATGAGAAATATGTTTGAAAATTAACAAGAAAACCTGAGAACATTGGCTTTACCCTTGCTGAATTATGCTCATGGGGATTTCACTGTCTCAAAATAAATAATGATAGTGAAAAAGTCCAACCTTCAGTTACCAAGAGGTTGCCTGCCCTTCTTCTTGGAAGTCCCTTGAATGAAATTTTTGACATTTTGTGAATGTAAATTTGTCTTCCTTTAAGCACCATGCCTTATATGGTTGTGATGAAAACACACATGAATCATTAAATGAAAGCCCAAGTTATTGTTACAGGAATCTACAATACAAGTTCTTCTTGCATTAACTTGACAGACTGAAATTGTGAGCAGGATGATTATTATAAGAAAGTATGGTGAATTTGCATTTGAAAACTTTGAGCATTTGAAGGGGAAATTGTCTCATTTGCTAGCCAGGAAACAGTCTAGTTTTGTCTTCTGTGCACAGTAGGATATGTACTGCTCTTAGAATGTGTTTACTTGGTTTAGGTTAGTCAACAGAATGTGCAACTGGTTGAACAGCATCTCCTTGACTTTACTATCACATGATTAGAGTTCCTCACATTTAAGTCACATTTTTCAAAGGAGAAACTTAAAACTCATTTTGTAGTAGTGTAAAATGAGGCATTTCTAAATGCTTGTTTATGAACATAAGCTAAGAATTGAAATGGAAATTTTAATAGTAGTGGTTTAATGTGCATATTAGCATAATTTCCTGGCTCTGTTTGCTGAGCATAACTTGGTGACCATTGTATTGAGACAGTGGCTGGCCCCTTTATTCATATTTTGAAATAGAGCAGAAAGTTTTGATGTTGTCCTGTTGAAAGAACACTTCCATTATTGTTTAAAAAGTAAAAGGAAACTCAAAATATGAAATGGCATTAAAGATTATATTTTAAGGGAAGAGGGGAAAACACTGTAGTCCCTGAAAATTAAACCAGACAATTACAGGGGTACAGAAGATTTTTTGAGGAAACTAAAACAGTTTGGTAATTCATTTTATTCCTCACTATGTCTAATTAAGACTGATAAGGTATGTGAGACCTGTTGTGATAATATATTCTACTGTTCCACTACTCTTACATAACTCCATTTTGTTTGAAGATGTGTATTAAATTTCAATTGAATTTTAATACTGCCTTGACAGTTTTATGCTTAATGCTACACTATGGTTCAAATACTAATCCCTTCCTAGTTCTGCAAGAATTAACCTGTTTCTTTTGCAGTGCATCTGTAGTAATTATTGCTTATACTGGCTTGGAAACAATTCTTCTCATTAACAACTAAATTATGGTTCCATCTAGGTCTCATTTCATTACTGTAAAGAGTAAAAGCTGAAAACTATATTGTTGCAGCTTTTTCTAGTCCTTAAATTTTTTTCTCCTGAAATTTTAATTGAATGTATATAAGATGTCTTATTTTATTTTTTAATCCCGAACATTCCTAAGAATATTTTCAATAACAAAATTTGATACATGTTTTGCTATGTTTGATGACCAGATTATACCTTTTAAAATTTAATTATTAATTTAATCTCATTTTGGTTTAATTAGACTTTTTTTTAAAAAAACAACAACAACAACTAGTTGATTCTGATTTTTAGGGTGATTTTAGAATTTTTACATCTTTTTTAAAATAAAAATTGCTTACAATATATACCTAGTCATTTACTGTGGCAAAGGTATCCAATTGTAATCTTTCACTGCTCTGAAATGCTCTTGGAATTCTATATTTCACAATAACATGAATATTTTGTCATATTAGACAGTCCATACCTCAGTTTACCATGAAGTCTGCTAGATCCAGCTTAGTGATACTTAACATAGCACCATTAAAACCAGTACAACAGAAATAAATTATGACCCATTGGTTTTTATACTATTCCCTTACCCCAATGCTTGGCAAAAAGCCTTAGGAGGTTTTACCTATATTTCAAAATATAGAATTGGGCTTCATGCTCAGATGGCATAAAGTTAGTATGAAAGTTTAACAATGGTCTTGAGAAGGCAGGACAGTTTAGTGTTGAAGAATGTGGTTGAGATGCTACAGATTTTAGCATAAATCATATAAATGATACAGCAAACTTCTTATATGATTTCTGTCCAAACACTAAATGATGAAGGTGTATAACTGATATAAAAGTTAGCTCTATTCCCAATCTATTTATCTGGATTGGAGAATATTACACATCAGGGTCAAAAAGAAGAAAAAAAATGTATGGAATAAGGCCGCTGGTGCTGTTTGTTAACCTACAAAGACAAAGGCAGCTATTGAAAGACCCAAGTCGCAGAACTAGTTTTCTCCACTCTGCCGTGGATGGAATGAGACTTTGACCATTTTGTGCCTTTTTCTGATGAGGGAAGTTAAGTGGCTGAAATGGGAAATTCTTCCACGTCCTCCAGATGGATTGATTACAGTGGTGGCCATATCTGATGTAGGGTGTCCTGAGCCTCAAACCATTTTTGCAGTTGCTCCTGGTAGGACTGAGCAGGTGGAACCTGAGGGTGAGACCTTGCTTGAGGCCCTACTGACTGGTAGTTCTTCATTCCTGCTCATTATGCTGCTGCATCACTCAAGGATCGCCCTTTCTACCCATTAAGAACAACCCAATTATTGCACAAAAATTACTTTGGATGGCCACATTAGTATACCTCATATTAACTTAGTATGCTCCAGCCAGCAAATATTACTGATTTATTTCTTCCAGTCCAGTGACTCAGCACTTACCTAATCCAGTAACTGATAGTCCTGCATCGCTAATCCTTCCACACAGGCTGAGTCACTTAAGAGTGTGAACTGCTGCTTGCTTTTCCATGCTGATTTTTTTAAAAAATATAGAAGTTCTGATTTGAGAGTGTTTTCTTCCATCCACCCAATACATTTCTTCATCTAAAGATAGTAAAATAAGTCATTCTTGCTTTCATGTTTCTTTTATTATTTTAAAGTTTTGATTACATTATTTTTGTACTCGTTCTTGAAAAGAACATCCCATTGTCATACAAAAGGAATTGGTCTGAACTTCCAAGTTAATATGAATACCACTTCATATGGCTCTGAGCTTTGAATTTTTACGCAACTTTTCCATTCTTCCCTCCTAACCCATTTGAGCTAGCTCTATTTAATAAGTTAGCTTGTATGGTGCATACAACGTATTATAGAAGAAAAAGAGAAGTGCTCTGCAGATTATATCCACCTGTATTATCATAAGATATGAAAAAATATCAGAAGAGTTGTATGCTTTTATGATATCCTAAAAAGATTCAATCTGGCCAAATTCGTCTGTTGGTACCTACATAGAACAGCATCCTAGCTTCATTCAGGACAAATTTGGTTCCAGAGAATATGCTAAAGCTTATGCATCCGTTGATTTGGCTACAGTGCAGTGCTTCAATGGTTCATATGTTGTGTGTTTGCAAGAGTTTGGGGTAATTTCTCTACCTATCAGATACCTGCCTTTTGTCTCCTTAGATAGTCTCCAGTTTCAAAACAACAACATCCAGAGCAATATGTCAGCTAGTGAAAGAGTATATTGGTCATCGAGATGGCATTTGGGATGTCAGTGTCACAAAAACTCAACCTGTGGTGCTGGGGACAGCATCAGCTGGTAATAATCTTATTTATTGTTTCAGCCACAGATTGTATTTTGCATTTCTAGTGATTACGTTAGAACAGATTATGGTCTAGGCTTCATTCCCATATTATCTGTCCGTCTGTCCGTCCATCCATCCATCCATCCATCCATCCATCCATCCATCCATCCATCCATCCATCCATCCATCCATCCATCCATCCATCCATCCATCCATCCATCCATCCATCCATCCATCTATGTATCTTGATAGATACCTATCTATCTGATCATTTGTCTATCTACCTATCCACCCACATCCATCCATCTGTCCATCCTTTTAATTCTTCAATTGTTTTTTTAAAATTCTCACAGATCATACTGCTTTGCTGTGGAGCATAGAGACAGGAAAGTGTCTTGTCAAATATGTTGGACATGCTGGATCAGGTAAGAATAAATAACTATTGGTGAATAAGAATCATGAGGGAAACTTTTCTGCTATAATGGCATATATATTGAGTAAGAAAAGTTGACTCTTGGAATTTGTGGTAAGTGTGCAGTAGGGGTTTGGGTGGAGAATTTAAGAACCTCTTTGTGGGAGCCAGCGGGGCCTTATCCATTCTTCGCACCCTTCTCTGGGTGTGCCATTTCAGTAAGCATGAAAAATAAGTAGTTTGCTACCATTCAGATGTGAGAATTATTAAGAAGATAAGATCTGTCTTTAAAAAAATCTTCATCATCACATTATAAAAACTAGATGGTAGAATTCTGTCATGCATCATTTCAAATAAAAGGGGAAATACCAGTTTTTAAAATATTCATGTAAAAAGCTTATTGTTTCAAACAGAAGGACAAATAATAGTTTTTAAAGTATTCTTGTAAAAAGCTTATTGATAGAGATCAAGTCTAAGGGTGATCCCTAATGTACTCAGTCCCACATCTAGTTCTTGTCTGATGTTCTTATGCATGGAATAATTTCCCCAGGAACCTATATTACAGTATTTATGGACTAGCTTTTCTTCTGCTGAGAGATTTTGTTCAGCAATGCCCTATAAAATCTGTTTTCCTCTCAGTTATTATGTTTCTGTTTTGATATTAGAAATTCCCTCTTCCAAAAATATTTTTATTCTTGATTTTCTTTAAACCTAGCTTTTCCTGTTCAACAGGATAAGTAGAGAGATCTAGTTCAAACTAGAAATTAGGTATTCTTCTAAATTTGTTCATCTAACGTGTTTGTTTTTTTCTTTAATGCAGTAAATTCCATAAAGTTTCATCCAACAGAACAGGTGTCTCTTACAGGTATGTAAATGGTGTTTATCTTGCCAAATTATGTTCACTCAATACTTGAGAAAAAATGTACCTCCTAATATATTTCAGATTAAGTGAGAATAGATTTATAGTGCACCTGAGATTTTGGTATTGTGGAAAATCCATTCAATGTTCTTTCAATGAACGAGAGGAGAAGTTAGTTCTGTGTGCTTAATATTTATATTTCCAGATTGGAAAAGCCTGCAGGATGACTTTAGAGACTCGCCTGTGTGTACATTGCAATAATTTAAGAGGGCTTATATATTAGAAAAGAAAGCAGTTAGGAAAGACGGAAGATCACTTATGCATATTGCTTGTTTCTACTTCTTTCCTTCTTTGGAGAATTAAAATCAAAATAGCTGTTCACAGACTGTTAATTTGTTCTACAGCTTCAGGAGATCAGACAGCTCATATTTGGAGATATATAGTGCAATTGCCCACCCCTCAACCTACCACAGACTGCAATGTAAGTTATGATTTCTAATATGACTTTTGGGGTTCTTAAAGTAGTGTTTATCTCTGCAGATGGAAATTAGTATTGGAGAAAATGCACTGTTTTTACATTTTTGTTCAGTTAATAATAATAATAATAAAGTTGGAAGGGACCTTGGAGGTCATCGAGTCCAACCCCCTGCTCAGGCAAGAAACCCTACACCATTTCGGACAAATGGCTGTCCAGTCTCTTCTTAAAAACTTCCAGTGTTGGAGCATTCACCGCTTCTGGAGGCAGGTTGTTCCATTGGTTAATTGTTCTAACTGTCAGAAGTTTCTCCTTAGTTCTAGGTTGCTTCTCTCCTTGATTAGTTTCCATCCGTTGCTTCTTGTCCTGCCTTCTCAGGTGCTTTGGAGGATACTTGAATCCCTCTTCTTTGTGGCAGCCCCTGAGATATTGGAACACTGCTATCATGTCCCCCTCGTCCTCTCTTCGTTAAACTAGACATACCCAATTCCAGCAACCGTTCCTTATATGCTTTAGCCTCCAGTCCCCTAATCATCTTTGTTGCTCTTCTCTGTACTCTTTCTAGAGTCTCAACATCTTTTTTACATCGTGGTGACCAAAACTGGATGCAGTATTCCAAGTGTGGCCTTACCAAGGCATTGTAAAGTGGTATTAATACTTCACGTGATCTTGATTCTATCCCTCTGTTAATGCAGCCTAGCACTGTGTTGGCTTTTTTGGCAGCTGCAGCACACTGCTGGCTCATATTTAAGTGATTGTCCACTAGGACTCCGAGATCCCTCTCACAGTTACTACTATTGAGCAAGGTACCCCCTATACTATATCTGTACATTTGGTTTTTCTTGCCTAAATGTAGAACCTTACTTTTTTCACCATTGAATTTCATTTTGTTAGATAGTGCCCAGTGTTCAAGTCTGTCCAGGTCCTCCTGTATCTTAAGCCTGTCTTCTGGAGTGTTGGCTATTCCTGCCAGCTTGGTGTCATTCGCAAATTTGATGAGTTCCCCATCTATCCCCTCGTCCAAATCGTTGATGAAGATGTTGAAGAGCACTGGGCCTAGAACAGAGCCCTGGGGCACTCCACTACACACTTCCCTCCATGTAGATGCAGTTCCATTGAGGACTACACGCTGAGTACGGCTGGTCAGCCAGCTACGAATCCATCTGGTGGTGATGCTGTCTAACCCACATTTTTCCAACTTACCGAGTAGTAGGTTGTGATCTACTTTATCAAATGCCTGACTGAAGTCCAAGTAAATTATATCCACAGCATTTCTCTGATCCACTAATTTTGTCACTTGGTCAAAGAATGCAATAAGGTTTGTCTGGCATGATCTGTTTTTGACAAACCCATGTTGGCTTTTAGTAGTGATTTTGTTTGCCTCTAGGTGTTCGCTGATTCGTTGTTTGATTATCTTTTCCAGAATCCTTCCAGCTATTGAGGTCAGGCTGATAGGTCTGTAATTTCCTGGATCCATTTTTTTCCCTTTTTTGAAGATGGGAACTACATCAGCTCTTTTCCAGTCCTCTGGTAGTTCCCCAGTGCTCCAAGATCTTCGAAAAATTGTTGAATGCCTTCTTTAACAAATAGCAGCCTGGTAACATATGGGCCATAAAGTTCTTGACTAACCTAGCATCAGTGGAAGCTAACTAATATGTGACACTTCATAAAATTATGAAATCACACCTTTAGTATTTACAGCAATTATATTGTTTCTCGGGAGAGTTGACCCCACAATCAGTTTCCTTGAAACAGTGCTAGATGTGCCATTTGCCATGCAAATTTAGAGCATGACTATAGGGTGGCATGTTGAATCATCAAAGCTTTATAAATGCTTTAAAGAAAATCTCCTTGGAATTATTTAGGAAAAATAATTATTCATGTACTTCAGATGTCCCAAAGGACCAACGTAGTTTAGAATTTGAAGGATAGCATCCCAATAGCAAAGAATAGGTACATGAAATAGTATTTTGTTTGCAAAATTCATCCAAAAATAAACATTCCTTTCTGTGTTTTCTGTTCCCCAAGTACTTATACATCCTATTCTCTATTAAATTCATGTTTCTTTGAGTTTTCAACAGTTTGTCTTTTGATATCTCATAATATCCCAAGCACTTTAGCTCCTCTTTTTCTCTTTAGAGACCTTTGTGTTTTCCAGATATATTTTTGATGTCTAGAATTAATTGGGCCAACATGACAAATTTCATGCAAATTAAATATTTTCAAAATTAACAGCAAATGTCCGGTGAAGATGAAGTTGAGTTCTCTGATAAAGATGAACCAGACGGAGATGGAGATGGCTCCAGTGATTGTCCCACCATCCGAGTTCCTTTGACTTCCCTAAAAAGCCATCAGGGTGTTGTCATAGCAGCTGATTGGCTGGTTGGAGGGAAGCAAGCAGTGACCGCTTCATGGGACAGGACAGCCAACTTGTATGATGTAGAGACATCTGAACTTGTGCACTCTCTGACAGGTACCTTCTTTGGGGGGAAGTTTTATCTCCCCCCCCCATTTATTGGCTGGGTTGATTGTTGTTGGGCCTCTAGTTTTCTGTAAGGCAAACTTTTCTTTGAGAGCAAGGAAGGCTGAACCCCACCATTCATGACAGTTGTGAGCTTCCGAGACGTTATATGTCATTTTGCTGCTTCTTTGAAGTCAGTCATTCTGCTTGTCTTGAATACTTGGGAAACCATATAATCTGAACAAGAAAACTTCAAAGAGGAAAAATATTATATTTTCAAGGCTTTACATATTTATTAGGTATTTCTTTTCTTTAAGTTTTAATAACTTCCCTTGTATAGTCTCAGCAGGTGGTAGCATTGGGCTGCCTTTGTTGAAGCTGGAAAGCTAAGCAGGGTCAGATCTGGTTGTCACTTCTACGGAGCACCACCAGGAAACCCTAAGAATATAAACTCTCTTTTGTGGGTTTTTTGTGTGTGTGTATGTGTGTACCTATATATTATATGAGACTACATGAAATAGCAATGATAACTTCACTGTTTTATTTATATGTATTGTAAATTTATATTTTTGAATGGATTTTTCTTACAAAGCAGGAATAAAAATTGCCATTATTTTTGTGTAGTGTTGTTATTTCCAGTCCTTATAGTTATATAGTTATCTCTGTAGTTGCTACATAATCTTATTGCACTCTGGCTTTATCATTATAGGGAGCAATCTAATCTTTCTCTTCACTGGATGTAAAAATGCAAAAAAATATCTGCCTGGTTAAAAAAGATCCTGGGTAATTGTCCTTGCTAAAATTTGGCTCAGTAAAATAATACAGTGAAATTCCAGCTCACTTTATACTTTGTTTTAGGATTAACGAAGTACAGAATAGTTGATGTCAACATTTTTGTTTGTAGAGAAGTTGATGTTTTTGATTCATGCTCTAAATCAAGCAGTTTCAAAAATGTTTTTAGCAAGTTTTAGCAATATCTATCTTAGCAATTGGTTTTCTGAGGATTGGTGATGGAGTGGAGTTGTTAGGATTGCTTTTGCTTCTTGAAGGTGTAGAGTTATCCAGGGAGTTTTCTTGTTTAGATTACATGGTTTCCCAAGTATTCATCTACATCTAGGTAGCTTTCCTAAACCAGGGATGGATGTGGCTAAATTACAATTTCCAGCATCTTTCACTCTTAGTTGTGCTTCTTCAGTTGCTGGAAGTTCAGCTGTATCATCTAGAACAGAGATTGGCAGCCTTTTGGTCCAACAATTACACTTAATGTTGAGATATGTGATAGATAAGGTATTAATGCAACTTGCAGAACAGATTTTTTTTTTCCATTTCAGGATAGGAAGTGTTATTTCTTTTTGGGGGAAAAAAGAGGATTAACCTGTTCTAGAGCCAAATATTCCTGTTTTCCAGCATCCTGCCTCAAAACGCTGGAGACTGTACCACCAATTTCTATTCCATAAAAATGAGTTAGAATAATTGGAGAAATCTAGAGACTGGGGGAAAAAAGTGTATATGCACATTAAGATATTTGAAGGCTTCATAACCATAGCTCTAATCCTAAACTATTCCCTGTTTTCAGGCTTTGGCGTGGTAGAGCTAGTGTGTTTCTGCTGGTGAAAAGTTTATCATTTTCTGATAGTTTGTTGGAAGAGCATATGATTACAACTGGAGATCCTGAAAGAAAAATGGATTAACTGACTTATAGATGTTGCAACATTATGATTCTATAATCCTAAAATAAAACTTTATAGTAGACTTGCTATAAATTATATAGTTATATATTGCTATAACTAATAACTATAATTTTATAAGCAGTAGTTTTAGCAGCCCCAAATTAAACTGCATAGAACTGGAAACTTGTTTAATATTAGTGTTTGAAGCTTTCTTGTTATAGAGGTAAACTTGGTAGCTGGTCTAATATGCAAAAATGCTCCTGTAATTGTCACAGATATGTAAATATCTTCAGATAGCAGGCTGTTTTATGAGTTTCTGAAAGCATGCAAGAAGAGATGGCCTCTATCATATTTAGAGAGCTTTTATTTAATCATGGGTAGAGGAGATCAACCCTGACTGCTCTTTAGAAGGCCAGATCCTGAAGTTGAAATTCAAATACTTTGGCCACCTAATGAGAAGGAAGGACTCACTGGAGAAGAGCCTAATGCTGGGAAAGATTGAGGGCAATAGAAGAAGGGGACGACAGAGAATGAGGTGGCTGGATGGAGTCACTGAAGCAGTAGGCGTGAGCTTAAATGGACTCCAGAAGATGGTAGAGGACAGGAAGGCCTGGAGGAACGTTGTCCATGGGGTCGCGATGGGTCGGACACGACTTCGCAACTAACAACAACAACAACATTTTGTTTACTTGGGAGTACCATTTTCATATAGGAACTCAAAATTTGTTTTATAGAATAAGGCATGTCCATCATGTTCATAAGTCACATCAGTACAAAAGCGATAGAAGTTTGTTCCCTTACATTTTTAAAATGGCTGATTTAGATAAAATATGGAATTTAATCCACATTATTCCAATAGGGAATAAGTAAGATTGGAACAGAATTTTAATCTACCTTGGGCAAACTTGTTTCTCTTCAGCCCCAATTTTTGTGAGTAGGTCCGGCCTTTTCAAAGTAATAAATGCTTTGCTTTGTGGTTTTAGGACATGACCAAGAACTTACACACTGTTGCACCCACCCCACCCAGCGCCTTGTGGTAACTTCATCGCGTGACACAACCTTCCGTCTGTGGGATTTCAGAGACCCTTCTATTCACTCTGTGAATGTCTTTCAGGGCCATACAGAGTAAGTGACAGTTCTGTCCTAGGATTTTTTTACGTGGGAATTGTATTCGATTACTGATATGGGAAAAGTTTTCTATCTGAATTTTTCATGCTAAATTTAATTAAACTAAGTCGTCTTTTTCCTGTTTTCTGGCCTAATTGTGAAGCTTTAATAAATGCTGAAGAGAAGTAAGTTACATCCAATTCGATCATGAAAGGTTGCATACATTTTCAGTTATTTCCTCTTAAATATTTCTGTGTATAGATCAATTTTATTAATTTTGATCAGCAAATAAAACCGAGAGAAATGGGGATAGTATTAAATAAACAGGAATCCAGATTAAATGTTGCTTTATGTTTTATCATGGAATATGCTGCTTATGACTGTTTCAGCATTATCTTCTGCATGTGGAGTAATCTTTTTATTATATATTTTGATACCTTTTTCTTCATCACTCTGTATTCATGGGCATTTGCTTACTGTTTGCTTCTGTACATCTTAACAATGTACTTTTATAGATATAATACTTGATACTCATTAATATAATTAATACTTTAATACTTAAATCAGTTTTGTGTCAAAAAGCTCAAGAATGTATTGTATGTGTTTGCTTTTTTACTGTAATAATCATATTTGTATGCTGCTTTCCATTGGTAGAAATCTTGAAGGGCTGATGTTAATTCTGTTATCTTTGGCAATGCCATGAAGCCGAACATGTGAATGGTTTTTATGAAATCTTTTTAAAACAATACGTTTCTTGTTCAAGGAGTTCTTGCTTGAAACAAACGCAGAAGCTCCTATTCAGTTATTAATTTTTTCTCATAGGAAGTCTGAGGGAATATTCTCAATTTTTTATGGAAAGAATTCAAGGTCAAATAATAGCTTGGTTATTGGCATTCAAATGTGGCAAAGAACATAGATTTCCCTTTTTAATGTCTCTGGCACTGCATTGTAATCTGCATTTGCTGATGATAGTTGTAGCATTGATTCTGTAAAACAGTTTTTTTAAAAAATCTTGGAGCTTGCTTTTAAATGGCAAAGAATGCTTATTGATTTTAAAGACATAGAGGAGATCATATTAATCTACTGCTTGTATTTGTAGAGAATGTATGTCTAGAAAGGCTGGATTAAGATGTATTCTTTGATACAAGTGGAAGACATAGTACAGCTAGTACTCTATTCTCATAAAAAGTGAAAATTGAAGCTTCCTAGATGTTTGTGTAATGCTGCTGTTCTGTAAAAAAAAAAAACAGAATTGCATGTTCTTTCCTTGGACAAGTGGTCAGTTGCCAAGACACTGAACTTATATTACTGGATGTGGCAGCACATTTTTAAATCACAAGTTGGAAATTTGCAGCTGAAATGTAGTAAAACCCACAAACAATTTGGGGGGCATTGATTTTTTTCCCCAGCAGATGGCGCCTAAATCCTGTTTTGAAACTCAAAATGAGAAATATTTCTTTCTATGTTCAGCTTTTTATAATTTCTGTTAGGAATGCCATGCTTAATCATGGAGTTTGTTGAGGTTTTTTAAAAAAAGGTTTTATGAGCATATTTCAGTAGGAGTTGCAAGTGCATTGATTTAAAGTTATGTCTTCTAGGGAAAAAAAAAAAACAGCATGGAGAAATAAGCACATTTTCTTCTGTGGAGTATAGTGACTTTATATCAGATGGTGATGAACTTTCGTGTGGTATTAATTGAATATACATAGTGATCAGAATTAATTTGCTTTAATAAAGCTGTTGTGTAGGCTTAATGATACAGCGTTGCTTTGCAACCAGAGGTGTCAGCTTCAGTTGTAGCATCATCAGGGAGCTTGGAAAAAAAGCACCACAGCCCGTGACTATAGTCAGTGTTCTGCTGGATGGACTGTTGGCCTAGAGATAGTCCTCGACTTACAACTACAATTTGGACCAAAATTTCTGTTGTGAAGAAAGATGGTTGTTAAATGTGCCATACCCATTGTCGTAGCCTTTTTTGCAACCGTTATAAAATAAATCACCGCAATTGTTAAGCGAATCATGTGGTAGTTAAGCAAACCTGGGCTCCCTCCATTGACTTTGCTTGTTGGAAAGCCAGCTGGGAAGCTTGCAAATGGTGATCATATGACACTGGGACGCTGCAACCGTCATAAATACATGCCAGGTGCCAAGTGCCCAAGTTTTGATCACGTGACCCTGGCCTAGGGAATGCTATGATGGCTGTAAGTCACTTTTTAAAATGCTATTGGAACTTGAAATGGTCACTAAATGAATGGTTGTAAGTTGAGGACTATCTTAACTCCGTATCAGTTTTTCAGTTATTTTCAGCAGGCATTTTAGAGAAGAGGATGGCATCTGGTCAGAGGGATGGAAAGGTGAGACTTGGATAGGTCAAGAATTTTATATAAAGATTAAGGACAGTTATGTGCAAAAACAGAAGAACTATGCTGGAAGAGACCAAATATCTTATTTAACCAATAGGCAGGGATTTTACCACTATTAGGACATGGGTTGGGTAATGCTGCCCCACCGATGTTTCTGGTAACTGATATTGTGGAATTTATGGTTATAATACCTGGAAGCTATTAGTAGCCATGTTTTCCACCAGTCTATCCAATATCCATTTAAACCATTATAATTGCTTCAAGCTCCTACTTTGAATGTCTGAAGGATTAAACCCAGGCCACTGCCTATTTCTTTCTTTTCTTTCGCAGTTTCATTCTATCAGGCACAGAATTTTATTTCTCCTTTTTATGACTTTTTTTTTTAAAATTTAAAATGGCTTTAGTACATTGTGGTCGTTATCAATGGACCCGAGGATAATTCAGTGTTTGTTAGATTGCAGATCATTATATATTAAAGGTATCATATCTTAATAATTTCAGAAAAGACCTTAGAGGAAGTATGCTGAGGCAGGACTTGTAGAAATCAGACCTTTATACTTGTGAACAGGGAATTTCATTTGTAAATGGAAGGAAATATTTCCAAACACATTTCTAATCCAAAGATATGAGAGTGATGTCCTCGTGTTCTATTTTTATTTCATAGAACATTCTGTAACTTTCAAGTAACTGAAATTAAATTTACAAAAATAATGACTTGACTGGCTTCAATCACTTCTTTTTGAAAAAGGTCTATATGCAACCTCAAATTAATGAAGACTTCCAGATGAGAGAAATAAACAGCTACCTTAAAACGATAGATAATAATAGAAAACAAAGGGGATAATTGGAATTAAAATATATTGCTGAAAATATAGTAAATCTTTCCTATACTGAATATTGTCATATGTTTGCAAGCTTCCAGTTTTTCTAAATATTCCAGCATCAGTATTGATGTCCATTCAGACCTTTTTTTAAAATTGTTTAAAAACACTGACTTTTTTGCTCTACCATCTTGAATTAGTAGTGCTTCGGTTTTATTAGTGGTAGTTTTGCTTTTTATATCCCCTTAAAGCCACACCAGTAGTTAACTTTGTATACAAGATACTGGTGTTCTCTGTATGATATGTATGTGTTATAAATATTTCTAATGAGCCTTGAGAGTGTTGAAAACAGTATTACTATTGTTGCATAATATTGATCTTAAAAAAAAAAAGATATTGCATATATCTGAGTAACACATTTTCTAGTGTTTGTCATCAGCAAATGTTGCACCATGGAAAAAGCCCATAATATTTTAAAGGGAATTATATTGTTGACTGGAAAATCCAGGCATTCATGGTTTCTGATACTATACTATGTATGTATAGGAATGAATGATTAAATGAATCAAGGTCCCAAAAAAATCTCCCCCTTCTTAACTTTAAATATTTTATTCTTGTTTTAACTGCCTCCTACAGGAATATAATATTTATATGGTTTTTATGTTTTAATTGTACCCTACCCTAGAGGGAGATTGGCAGGCTCCAAATTGGATACATAAATAGATAAAACATATCAGCTAGAACATCTATTTTTGTATGTAATAAACGCACTGCTTCCTGGAAGCTGGCCCTTTTATAAAAAATGTATCCGTGTATGTGTGTTTAAAAAAGCTCTTAACTCTGTCTAAAATGTCATGCTGTGTGAGTGAAATGGACACCACAGTGTTAATTTTTTTTCAAAGCTGTTCCAAGCTGCACTCTGCATCACCATTTCATGGTCCAGCATTTTCTGCCTCATATTTTCTGCCCCCACCTCCTCCTACCCAGCCCCAGTGTGAAATTTCAGCAGATTGTTATGCAAAACAGTTTTGTGTCTCTGTGTGACTGGGGAGACAGCTGTTAGTCCTAATGAGGAGTGCTAGCATTACAGACTTTCTGTTGATTGAGACCCACGGAGGGAGCAGGATATTCCAGTTCAGGCAGCGGTGTGTGGTGAGAGAATGCCACTTTTGTCAGCTGGAAGTACATGCTCTGGTGCTTCCTACGACAAGATAAATGAGTTTTGCTGGGGTTTGGCAGAGTCTGAAGTTTTTCCGGAGAATGGTAGTAGCACACCAAACTCCCTTTGGGGAACTCACCATATCAGGGTGTCTTATGAATAATATCTCTTTGCCAACTTTTTTTATGCCCAAAGATACCTGTCATCCGTTCTTGAGTTATTAAAAGCCTAATGCCTTTTAGCGTTCCATTAACATAGAGCCTAATGATCTCTTGTTGACATTTTTCATTAATTTAGTTGAAGAGATGTTAACCACAGTTTTAAGTTGGCTACAGTTGCATAAGAATCCAGCATCCAGTGAGAGAAAAATAAGGGGGAAACGTTGAACGACCTTCGCTTCCTTAGTTTGTTAAACTTTTCAGATTCAAGTGCAGTATTTTTCATCATTAAAGCTCCAAAGAAAGGGCAAATACATTAACTGAATACTCTATTTAACCTCCTGCTTTCCATTAATTTTGTGTTTACACCTCAATTTAGTGGATAAGTTAAAAGTGTTGGCCTCGCTCCTGTATTGTTTGTCACTGGAGCAATTATGTAATATAGCCTCATGTCAAAGCTGCAAATTATAGTAGTTGAAAGTTGCATTAAATTGGAACAAAAAAACCCCACAACACATTTTTTTAAAAATTTAGTACTGTGCTCTCTTAATGAAGTATCATTTTTGGAGGATTTAAATTTGCAGGCTTTGCTTAATTAAATGTGGTCATTAAGGGATTGTTTCAGATGTGTTTATGTAGTCGGTAAATGATCCATGAGAATTTCTCATGCTTTGTGAAATAAATGCATTTATTGATAAAAATGTATGACCCCCTTTATCTGTTTATCAACCTACCTATGAAAGTGAGAATCTGGCAGAACTTTAAAATTAAACAAGTATGTTTTAGGGTAAGCTTCTGTAGACATATGCTTTCTTCATTTGATGCATGAATTGGAGAATATTGAAGATATTAGTGCAATATTGTGATAATCCTACAATGCAAATTCATATGCCATCCGCACAAGTGAAATAAAATGAAGTTCTAGTTATCTGCAATATTTTTAAACCATCCCAATTATGGGCAGCATGAAAGAATCAATAAGCTGTATGAAGAATCAGTTTTTTCTTGCTCCTGAACATTTTATGTGATACACAGGTTTATGTATAATAATAAACTATTGTTCATAAATCAATCTTGGTCTCAATTCCTGTCAGAAGAACTTGTGTCACATCTGTTATTAGATAGGAAGTAATCTTGAAAATGTCACAAGAGCCTTGGTTTCTTGCAATAGATTAATAAACTATTCATTTATTTGTTTTTTTAAAGACCTTTCTTCCAAGAGCTTGCTAGCTGGGGATATTGATGAAAATGTTTATGTAAAATATTTGGAAAGGTGGTAATGACCTTAGGTTTTAGTCTCTCCCTCTCCAGCTGAAATATTTGTAAATGATAATTCAGCAACATTTAAAATAAGAGCACCATGAAGCAATATTTTATGATAGGCATTCAAATATGAGTGTTAATTTCAGGTTTTTTAAGAAATAGTTTTGGGGTAGCCACATCCTTTTGTAGACTGCCAGAAAAAATATGGAATGCGTGATCTCCTAATTATTAGATATGTTTGCCACCTTCAAATATTTATAAAAAAAATAAAGGCAGAACATAAATAAACATTTACAATCTTTTGCAAAAGGCAAAGAGCATTCTGTAATAAAATTTTATTTTATTTGCATAGCATTGGTATAAGCAGGTTTCCATATATTTCTGCATATTTCGATATAATTGATTTTACTTGAGATATGATGCATGTCACTTAGTTATCAGAAAGACTGTTGCTGGTTTATCTGTTTTGTTATCATGGTTGATGATCCTCTTGCAGATTCCTTTTCTTTCTTCCTTCTCACATGTTTTATCTTTAAACTATCTTCAGAAAGAACACCACTCTCTGAAAAATAAAATTCAAGGTTGCACTATATTCTGTCAGTATTTTTCAGAGCTTTGTCTTGTGTGAATGAATTTTTATTTTTATAATTTTTATTTTTTATTTTTCTATCTATATTTTTTTATCAGGGTCTGGGTCTATAACTATAGCTATTTATGACAGTCGGTGTAGAGTAGTAGTTAAGGTGCTGGAATAGGAGCAAGAGACCCAAGTCCTAGTTCTCCCTTGGGTACAAAGTCAGTTAGATGACTTTGGGCTAGTTCCTCTCTCAATGGGGGAATAATGGTCTACCAACCAGCACTGCCCCTCATGGTAGGTTACAGTCTGTAATTCTCAATGGTGGATTGTTGATGATGGAGAATGAATAGCCTCTGTTTGTGTGTGTATGTGTGTAATAAAAAATAAAGGCTATTCAGTGCCACATGCTGTTAAATTAAATGCTATCTAATTGGAGTTTCGGTTGGTTTAATGCTTTGTATTGATCTCAGTCGGAGAGCTTGATGGATAATTTTCCCTTGCATAGCCTCTCTATCATCTGCCCTGTGTCAGTTTCTTTTCCTATGGTGTAAAATAGAGGGAATGATGGGTGCTTTCTTCTTTCGCCACTGTTTGCATTTTCTTTCAAGAACTATTGAAGTAGTTTGATTATTGCTTCCTATTTTAATGTTTCTTAATTTTGGTAAAATTTTAATATTTGTATTTGCCATTTCTGCCATCTGGCCATATATTTAATTTCCATTTCTAATATGCATTTTTCCCCTTTAGATTATCCTTCAGGTTTCCTGTTCCTTCTCTGTTTTTTAAGGTTTGGCCTCAACCCATTTAGGGCTCCAAAGGCTGAACCCAGAATTTTAAACTGAGCCAAAATATTAAGCCGTTTAAGTAGTTTAAATAAATAAATGAGTATTGCAAAAATCAAATAAAATATGAATAAGCATGCATACATGTTCCTGCACAGACACATGGTAATCTCCCAGTGCTTTTTAAGGCAACCTTTTAAAAAAAGGAACATAATATTTCATTGCCATAATTATTACATTGTGACATCAACATAAAACAATTATTTGCAATGTCTAGGAGAGATTTGCGTGTTTGCCCAGTATCAAAAGAACCACATTGGGGTTGAGGGAAGAACAGTTAGAGAATTGCAGTCATAGATTGGAAGAGAAGATTTAAACAAGGAAATGGTTGGGTTTAATTCCTGAGAACTAGGTGGCTTTTCAACTATGAGATATTGTGCACAAATATTGTGGTATTCCTGTTCAAACCTTTTTAAGAATCCCCAGTAAGTGGTGGAAGTGACATAGTCACTTGCAGAGAAGGTACATCTGTGTACAATTTCTGATCAGTCCCTGACACCAGAAGTGTTCAGGACAGTGGTGGGATTCAAATACCTGAACAACCGGTTCTCATATTTGATGCAGGCCTGGGCTTCCGATGCTTAGAACGGACTTCCGGAAGTGGCATCCACACACTTCCGGTGGGCTGTTCTAGGCCTGGGAGGACTCCTCCAGGCCTCCGATGCCTCCTCCAGGCCTCCGAGGCCTAGACTGGACATCTGGAAGCCAGCCAGTTCTCCGAATTCAGGTAAATTTAGCTACTGGTTCAGGATCTTTCAATGCAGAGCAGGGAAATTGCTTGAAGGTTACCTCAGCCAGTCAAAGCCCATAAAACAGGTCTATTCATTAGTCCCTTTTATATGATCACAGCCCTGCTTTGGCAGGGAAAGTATTTTGCATAGGCTGTGTTAGATCTTCTGTGCTCAATGGGGCCCTTGGTGTTTTCAGAGCTTGGTTGTTTTCTTCCAGACGTTTCATTACCCAAAATACATAACCTCATCAATGCTAGATGATGCAGTGCTGTTTATATACAAGTGGTTTATCCTGTCACTGTTGGTGAAGTGTTCTTGGTAGTTCCTTGATTAGGCTGCAGTTTAGTTTCATTGGTTGTCTTGAGTAGTTCCTTGATTTGGGGGTACTGTTTACTGTTATTGAGTAATGAAATGTCTGCAAGAAAACAACTATGTTTCGAGAGCTTCAAGGACCCCACAGTTCAACTCTGAGCTGCAAGTATTCTCTCTTTTTTTTTTTTGATGTTTTTGTGCTCCAATGAACAGTTAAGAGTTGATTTCCTGTATACATATATCTTTTAATGCAACCGACACTGCAACTTTGGGATATAAATTAGGATGTAAATGCAGAGAAGTGGAAAGAATAAAATCATTCCCATTTTAGGGCAGAAGTTCAAAAGACATTTGAATGGTTGCTTGAAAGTAACAAGCTTTTAACAAGATGAATAATTCTAATGCATGATGAAGGAATCAAATTGATTGTCGTCTTGCCGAAGAGCGGCACCCTCTGCTAGCATGAGTATATCAGTACCTAATGCATATATTTTGGGAGATTCAGTATTCTCGTTGCTCTGAATGTGTGGAAAGTTTGGAGATCTTCCTTGGTACCAGGGGCCATTTGTAATTGCTTATGCCCCCACGCCAGTTCAGACACAAAGGCTTTATATAATTGGGCTCTGAAGGCCTCTAGTTCATGCCACATAATTACCCTGACCAGCTCAGTGGCACTCTGATGCAGCATTTAAAAACTTCATACCACTGACACAATGGTATTTGGATCTAATTAGACTTTAATTTGATGTCAATTTAAATTAAGAGGCCTTGCACATACTAGCCCATTGTGACTTGGGTAATACTAATCTCAATCAGTAAGCTGAATACAACATGAAGTCAGATTCTCACAGTACAATAGAAGTGACAGGAGCAACTTGACACTTTAAATTAAAATTACTAAATTCCAAGCAATTGATGTGTGTGACCCCAAGCTATAACAGGATAGGTCATTAAATGCGATCTATAGAAATTGAGCTGAGAAGCAGACTCTAATGAACCAGGGAAGGAAACTAAAGTGCTTTGTTAGCAGGCTGTGTAGGTGAGAGCAAGCAAGAAGCTTTGCAGTAAAAGAAATAACTTGATGAATGGATGTTTCCCTTGTTTCTTCAAAACAGCCTAAAAAATCATGGCAACCAAGCGTTGCCCATTAGGGCAAAAGGATGAAAGAAATAACTTAAAACCCCAGTTAATACAATGGTTAATACATTTCTAGTTATTGAAATTAAATATTTTTATTCACTGTAATTCAAATGTGGCAGATATTTTCTTTAACGTTTTAATTTTAAATATATCAGTATTATAACAAAAATTGGGTGTCCTATAGCCTTTTTGCATAGGAAAGACTATACATAATATGTGTATGTGATTTAGCATGTAGTTACAAAATTATATCTCTTTTTTGTGTGTGAAAGAAGCTATTACTTTGACATATCTTATTATGTTAAGAGCATTAAACTATATGCCAGGGTTCATAATTGAACCCAGAGTCCAGCAGCTAGCTATTGTGCTTCCATGTCGATAATATTCCTTGCTGTTTCTCAAAATAGTGAGGATGGTACTGTAGATTTAAAATTGCTACTGAATTCTCAGTAACATTGTTAACTGTGGCTCTAACTTCTTTCTTTCAAGCACTGTGACTTCAGCTGTTTTCACTGTGGGAGACAATGTGGTTTCAGGTAGTGATGATCGTACTGTGAAAGTTTGGGACTTAAAAAATATGAGATCACCCATTGCCACTATTCGCACAGACTCTGCAGTAAACAGGTAAGCCATAGTCCATTTAATCTGGTAGACATTTGTTTAACAAAAAGTGGTGCTCAGATCACAACATATTTTATGATTTAGTAGAAAATAATAGAAAATAGCTACTGTTTTGAAATGCCCATTTTTCTTAATTCCTTCCTGAAATGCATTGTTGAGGTACTATGTCTTTGGCATCATTGTTTGAAAAATAGCATTCTAGTGCGGCTGCTAAAGACTGATTTTGTCTAATCAGTTGTGCTATTTTGAAACAATGGCAACCAAGCTTTGCCCATTAGGTCTTTGGTGCCATGTGCTTTTGGACCATTTTTGCAGAAAAGGTAGACTAGGCTTTTAAATTAATGCAAATTGATTACTTTTTTTAGTATTTGGGAGTGGAATATTTTTGATCTGCGTGTTCATCACCTTAGGATCCCTCACATTTTGTTGATTTGAATAATTTACACGCAAAGGATCCATTTATACTGGTGTTTTCTCAATCTTGGCAACTTTAAGATGGATGGATTCTGGAAGTTGAAATCCACTCATTTTAAAAATTGCCAAGGTTGAGAAACACTGGTCTACACAGCTAAAGTACTTCAGATGAATTGGGGTGCAATTTTTCTATTCATGATTTTAGTAGAGACCCTTAGTGCTCATTCCATTAAGTACTAACTCCAGAGGGGCTTTTTCCCCCCTAAGGGAATCAGGATGGACCTTGTCTGTATAAGTGTGAGCTTCAGAGGTTTTTTTTTTGTCTTTAGCAAAAGACTATGGGGTATATCTGGTGATGTCTTTGTGAATGTCTATGATACCATCAGCACCAGAAACAAACCCTTTTTTTGTAAAAAAAATAAAATTATATTTGTGGGAACTGTGTGTAGCATGAAATTCCAATTAAATCACTTTCAGTGGCCTTGAACTACTGTCAATTCCTGGCAGGCTTTCTAATTTATTTATTTTTTTATCTCCTCTGCACAGGATTAATGTTTGTGTCGGTCAAAAAATCATTGCCCTTCCACATGACAACCGACAGGTTAGATTATTTGACATGTCTGGAGTGCGATTAGCACGTCTTCCTCGTAGCAACAGACAGGTAGCAGAACTTTAGCTATTTCTTTAACATCTCTCTCATTCTTCCCTTAAGTTATTTTTCTGCATGTTACAAAATATTTATTATTTAGTTGAAAACTAGCATGTTGTTGCAGAAAATCACACAGTTGCCATTAAATTAAAAACATTTGTACTCTTTTCTTCTACGGATAGATCTTGACTTACAACCCTAATTGAACCCAGAATTATTGTTGAAGTTATTACAGTCATAAGTCGAGGCATCAGTTACAGCCATTTTTTACAATAGTCATTAAGTGAACACTACGGTCATTAAGCAAACACTGCAGTTAAGTGAATCCTTTTTCCCCCATGGGCGATTTTGCCAGAAGCTGGAAGTAAACACTGGGAACAGGCAAAAAAATGGCAAATTGTGTGATCACGTAACTGCAGAACACACACTGCAAATGGTCGTAAAGATGAGCCGGTTGCTAGATGCCCAAAATGTGATCATGTGCCCAAGTGTATATGTGGCTGTTGTAACTTCGAAAATGGGTCATAAGAAGTTCTCAGGGAGGCCATCAAAAGGGTTTTAGGCAACTGATTTTAAGGACTACCTGTAGCATATAATAATTAGTATCTTGCAAACTAAAAATCACTGGATTGAGACCCTGTTTGGACTTAATTCTAAATGGCCTTACCTTTTAAAGCAGTGGTGGAGAGCCTCTTGGTGGCCAGTTAATACTTTTAGGAGCCTAAAGGTTACAGTGAACAATGATGCAAAATGGGCAACACTGTGTCACACATGTGGACAAGGTCAAGATTTTTGGTTTTCTCCTTGAAATATTTTCTTTAACTTTGATTGGCATGGTAAAGTATGGATACTATGGATTTAAACATTAGCCGTTGGCTATTCCTTGTCTCAAAAGGGCTGAAATTGTGCTGCAGTTAAGCAGTAGTATTGGTCAGTGGGAGATCTTAGGTTAAGGAAACAGGATCCAGAGATTGCTCATTCATATTTTAAGCTCTAAAACTTAGCAAATGTAAGAGATGTGGACTTCATCTCCCAGAATTCCTCAGCCAGCCATACCATAAGGATCACCATATGACAAATCCCTTGTCCCAAATGACAAGTTCTTTTTGATATGTTTCCTCTGCCATCATCATCATCATGGCGATAGAACAGGTTGGAACTATCTCATTACAGAGATTCAATTAAAAGTAAATTTGATTTCTTCTGGAGTCAGGTAAAACTGTTTTATTTAATAAGTTTCTTAGGTGCAATAGAGACTGGCAGTGTCCTGTTACTCCCCCCCCCCCCAGTTCCTATTTTTAATGTACTGAGATCTTAAATAATCCAGTAACAACTTGAAATGCTTTGTGAATTGTGATAAACCCTACTTTATGCCCTTTTTAGGCTTGCAAGTGTATGAAGTCATTTATATAATGTTTATTTATTTTCTTATATTTATATTCAGCTTTGTGCTGAAACTCAAGTGGTTTATATGAGGTCACCTATATTTTTATACTCATCACAACCCTGTGAGATAGATTAGATTGAAAGATGATGATTGGTCCATAATAATAATAATAATAATAATAATAATAATAATAATAATAATAATAATAATAATAATAATAATAATAATAATAATAATAATAACAACAATAACAATAACAATAACAACAACAACAATAATAATAATAATAATAAAGTTGGAAGTGACCTTGGAGGTCATCTAGTCCAACCCCCTGCTCAGGCAGGAAACCCTATACTATTTCGGACAAATGGCTGTCCAGTCTCTTCTTAATTTCTCCTTAGTTCTAGGTTGTCCTTGAGAAGTTGAGAACATGGTTCTCCTTAGTCTTAGTCTAACATTTGAGTTGTTTATATTGCTTGCCATCGTATATTAAAACATTGAACTGGGACTAAGGAGAAACTTCTTGACAGTTAGAACAATTAACCAGTGGAACAACCTGCCTCCAGAAGCGGTGAATGCATCAACACTGGAAGTTTGTAAGAAGAGACTGGACAGCCATTTGTCTGAAATGGTATAGGGTTTCCTGCCTGAGCAGGGGGTTGGACTAGAAGACCTCAAAGATCCCTTCCAACTCTATTATTGTTATTGTTTATTGTTATTGTTTAAGTTGGTCATGTGAATGAAGTCATTGTACTGTAACAGCCAAACTATCCCTCACAAAAGGATTTTTTTCAAGGCTCTTTGTACAAACTTGTGGTTTGTACAAAAAAAATCTGCTAATCCAATAACAAGTTTTTGAATGTATCACTACTTTATGTGATTTTACATCTAAAAAGCAAAGTGTATTAAATCTGACCTAGAGTGTTCATTTTGAGAAGTGCGGTCACAATACACTAGGTTGAGGAAGGATGCTGTACATTTTTAGTTAGGCTGTGGACATTCCGTAGCCATAGAGTTCAGCCCAAACCAATGTTTAAACAAGAGGTTTAAAGTTTATTTCAACATACAGATAGTCCTAGACTTACAACCACAGTTGAGACCAAAATTTCTGTTGCTAAGTGAGACAGTTGTTAAATGAATTTTGCCCCATTTTGTGACCTTTCTTGGCATAGTTGTTAAGCGAATCACTGTAGTTGTTAAATTAGTGACATGATTGTTAAGTGAATCTGGCTTCCCCATTGATTTTGCTTGTCAGAAGGTCACAAAAGGTGATTGCATGGACATTGCAACCATCATAAATATGAGCCTGTTGCCAAGCTTCTGAATTTTGATCACATGACCATGGGGATGCTGCAATGATCATAAGGGTGAAAAACGGTCACAAGTCATTTTTTCCAGTGTCCTTGTAACTTTGAACTGTCATTAAATGAACTGTTATAAGTCGAGGACCACCTGTATTGGCTTGATTTGCTTAATAAATAACTGGGACTTAAAAAAATATTCAAAGTGCTTAACTTTGACTGAACCAAAACGTGTTTTCTATTTTACTTTGTTGTAATGCCATATATTTTAAAAAGCCTGAACAACCTCTATGTTTTCAAATTTCTGAGGGATTATTTCTGTTCCTCAGATTCCCAAATATCTGTGTATCTGATTCATTTCAGCCATAGTTTTGGCAATAGTTGTCTACAAAATAAAATATAATTTTGCTTGCTTATTGATTCCTTAATTATCTTTATATGGTCAAATAACCTGTCTTGGGGTACATGTTTGGAAAGTAGCAGATTTTGGTAGTGTGCACAAACTATCCTCAACTTACAATCACAGTTGGGACCAGAATTTCCGTTCCTGAGCAAGGCGGTTGTTAAGTGAGTTGTGCCCAATATTGCGACTTTATTTGCCACAGTTGTTAAGTGAATCATTGCAGGTGTTAAGTGAATCGTGTGGCTGTTAAGTAAATCCAGCTGCCCCTATTAACTGTCTTTTCGGGAGCCAGAAGCAGAGGCCATGGTTCGAGACCCCATGATCCTGGGATCCTGCAGCCGTTGTAAATACACGGCCATCGCCAAATGCTCAAATTTTGTTACTATGTGACCATGGAGTACTGTGAAATTGTAAGAGGGGGCATTTCACTTTTTTCAGTGTCCTTGTAATTTCAAATGGTTGCTGAGGGACTGTCTGTACGGCCTAACAAAAGAGGCGGAAAAAAGAACCAAGCACCGTCTAATGCTGCTCTCTTCGTTCTTCCAGGGTCACAGAAGGATGGTTTGCTGCTCAACATGGAGCGAAGATCATCCGATATGCAACCTCTTCACTTGTGGATTTGATCGCCAGGCTATTGGATGGAACATCAACATCCCTGCTTTGCTTCAGGAAAAATGAGAAGCTCTCCTCATGTTTCCCCAGTTTTATTGCCACAGACATTTTGTGCAGACTTTCCTGTAAGCTGCAGTCAGTATAAAAGGCACACTTTTGCAAAGGGCGGTGGGTGGAATTGCAAATATTGTTACTGTATTGTGCACAGTTGCATGAAATGTACAGAAAAAAATGTGACCTTTTCAAAGATGTTAGGCCAACGTTTCTGAATCGTGTCAACATTAATGTGTGTGAATTTCAACTCTCAGAATATCCCAGCCCACATAGCCAGCTGGGGAATTCTGGGAGTTGAAGTCCACACATCTCAAAGTAGCTAAGATTAAGAAATGATGAGTTAGGTTCTTGTGTATGAACTTTTTTATCTTGATATCCACTGGTGTCTAGAAGGACACTTAGCTTTCCCATGGAGCTTATATGTTCGCAGATTACTCAGTCTAGTTGAACGTTAGGGCATTAGGTTCAGCTTAAATATGAATTCTATGTACTTCTCATGAAAAATATATAGTTCACCTTTTCCCCATCACATTACACATTTGCCCTGTGATTAAAAGAGAATATAAAGTTTCTCTTTAAGATGAAGAGGGAAAAGTTTGCTACAATGTGTAGCTGAGCTTTTCTTGCATCTATATGTAGTGTGATCTGAAGACTCGAATATAGTATTAATTTCAACTCCCAGTATAGCTTAGTTACTGAATTAAAAATAAGGGTCAGGGAAGAAAACGATAAATATCTTTATGTATCAGATATAAAATGTTGGATTGCCGTATTGGGAATACTCCTGTACTTTTCAAGACCTATTTAAATTATTACACTCCTGGTCTGAGGAACCACTCTCTATCAGATTCTCACATAAGGCAAATGACAATATTTTACAATCATGCAAATTTGAGTAAGTTCTTATAGCACTTTAGTTTATGGCAGCAGTTATAAACCCCAAATGTCCAGTGACATTTCCTGGAGAATGTGAGACTTGTATCTTAGAAGGATTTTCCTTACTAGGCTTTTGTGAATATTTTAAAGCTGGTGAGTAAATCTTGTTATTTTACTTGTTTTTATTTTTTTTAAAAAATACACCGGTGTTTTAATGTAAATTGACATAATTCTGTTTGAGCCAAGGACAGCACCAAGACCTTGTCCAAACATTTCGCTGTAGAAGGGACATTGCTTCTCTCCCTTCCCTCTCCTGCTTAATGATCATTCTTGAAAAGAAGAGATTTTTCAAAATATTTTAATGGGATGGTTGTTTGCATTGTGGAAACCAGATTACCAAATTTTAAGCTAAAATTGGAACAAATTTAATAAAACTTTACCATGCTAAAAAAAATCAGCTTAAGAAAAATATAGTCCCTGTTCAACACAATTCTCTAGGACTTCCTTAAATTGCACACCAGCACATACGATGTGAACTTTATCTTACTTACATTGTGCTGCCAGATTTGCATATTTAATTCATATTTGCAAGAGCATTTGGTAGTCACCATTTGGAAGAAAAGTCTGAAAGTTGTACTTGAAGTTCCTTCACAGATGAACGCAGAAAACAGTTCTCTTTACTATCCATTATTGTCTCCAGAGTGGCACGCAAATCTCTTAACAAAGAGTTTAAAATTAATTTCCATAAATCAGAGGTGTAGAAAGTATGGCTTAGGGGACTTCATAGAGCTTGCCAATCTCTGCTTTTACTTTTTGAGTAAATGGTAAAAAAAAAATCGTGGTATTTGATGGTGTTTGAAGCATAAAATGGTATCTTAATCCTTGCAGATGTGGAAAACATTTTTCCATCTCTTTAAGCTTTGTGACTACCTCCCATACAAGCTACAGGCCCCATCCATTTTTAAAAAGTTGGCTTTGATATGCTATATTAATCTAGTTGTGGCTCTCAATTTCAAGCCCTGCAACAGGGCATCGTGAGTTATTATTACTTTAATTACTCCATTTTTCTTTGGCCAACGTTCTCTTCCAATAGTTCTGAAAAGTATGGATTTCAGAGACAGACCTACCTAGAGAACAGAATAAATAGGATGAGAGTCAAGGACACCATTTATTGAAATCCTAGAAACAAGTGGAGATATAAAATGATAGGATATCTATGTGGTTGTGACTATCTCAAAAGAGGGTTTACTTACGAAGTGTACAGAATCTTACGTGGCAGGTAAGAGGCTAATAATTGAGGTTTATGATGATTATCAAATGTAGATTGTTAAGCAAATAATGATCTACAAGAGCAAGACTTGTATGAGCTATGAATAATTTGTTGTGCATTTTGTTAGTAGTAATAATAGTACTATTTTACAGTGTTTGCAATGCAATCTCAGTCTTGCCAGATGGAATGTGTTGCCAGATGGTGTGGAATCCTGCAATGAGAGAAACAACCCTATCATTTCACCCTCTTGATTGTTTTTGGGTTTTGCAGTTATGTTAGGACAAACCACAACAACAAAACATACATATGGGTGTATGTTGACAATGGCTTCTTGAACTCATATATACTTTGAGAGCAAGTTCCCTTAGTTACATCGCCTTGTGAAATCCCATTAGGGAAATCTGGTTTCATTGTATTTATATCTTACTGTACATTACTGTGGATTTTATTCTGCTAGCCATTGCAGGGGGCGTTGCTCTTCTCTGTTTCAAGCCATTGAGCCAGCGCTGTCCGAAGACATTTCCATGGTCATGCGGCCAGCATGACATCACAGAGCGCTGTAGTCTGAGTACATACTATTTTTAATGGAGTTATAACCCTGCCCACTCAATGATGTCACATCTGCATTCCCCTCAGAAATGCTGTAACATCTTATTGCCTGTCCCGGAAATGTTTCTGATTGGTCTGTATCCATAAGGGGGTGTTGATTGATAGTTGTTGACTATTACACTATTGTCCCATCCCTGGAAGTGCTTTTGATTGGTGCAAAAAGTCTTGATTGACCGACTGAGCACATGGTATCATAGTCCCATCATCATCACTATCACCTAATTGGTAGATAAAATGCAAATAAACTCCTTCCTGCCACATGTGCATCCTTTAATAAGATTATATTCACTATCGAATTCACTGTGCAAACATTGTGTCCTCTTTAATAATGCATCGTTATTAAATGATCATCATCATTGGTAAATTGGTTTCCCAATGCTATAGACCCCAGACCACCCCCATAAGCATTGGTAGACTCTTCATCACTTGAGATGTATGTCCTGTCCCAGTCCCGTCCCCCCCCAGGAAATTTAAGGACTTTATATAAATACCATGAGCCCCTAATGTCATTCTCCAAGTCCTCTTTGCAATAAGCTTGCCTGCAAATGGTTCCCCAGTAAAGCAGAGTCCACAAATTCGGCATAAGTTCAACAAACCAAATACAAAGTCCGCAATCAAGGCACAAAGTTCCAAATCCAGGCGTAAGTCCAAAGATACGATATCCAAATCCAAGGTCCAAGTCCAGAATCAATTCACAAAATCCAAAGTCCAGGCACAGGGTCAAGAAACAAAGGCACAGATCATGAATTCACAAAGTGAGAGAACATACATGGCAGGGAATCAAATGGACAGTTTGTCTCCAATATTGCTTTGCTCCATGTGCTAGGCTAAGTAGCTGCCAGATGATGCAATTCATTAGGAGAGTAAGTCACGAGTAGACTTACTCTGTTCGGCCCTGTGCACCCTGAGATTTGTTGGATGAGGCAGTTCCTCCGCATCCTTCCTAACTGGCTGTAGCTGCACTCCTTCTCTGTCCCCTGCTTCTGGCTGGTCATCTGAGCCTCCTGGTTGTAGCTGCATCTCTTCTGTCTCCTCTTCAGCCAAGCTCTTATCCGGTTGCTCCATGGGCAGCCCTTTTGAGGTTCCTGGCCTTTTCATGTTCCTCTTGCAAATTCTGTCCTGGTTAGGAGTTTCCTCTGTCTTCCTGACGTTCCTCTGCACCACACTCTGATATTCCCAAAGCCAGCTCTTCCTTGTCATCTGAGCCAGCATATAGAGAAGCCATTACAATGTATCTTGTTAATGATAGATGGCTATCATGTTTACGTCCCAAATCAGAGATTGTAAAATATAAAACATAACCCATTGCTGTGCTATCACCCCCACCCTGTTTTGCCACTCACTCTATAAAAATCATTTACTTATGTGGACTGATTCCTTGGATAGTTGATAAAGAACAGCTATTCACCATTTCACATGCTGTCCGGTAAATATTATTGAGCATTCTTTTGCTTTGTTGGACCCTCTGGCGTCTTCCAAATGGCTAGCAGCTGTAGTAAGGACTCTGCCCTGTAGCTGTTCCATCTGATGATGTGACACCAAATACATTTTCTCGGCATGTTCTCTGTTTATCTGAACAAAAGGTTAGTCAGCAGTGCTGCAGCAGTCCTTGGTCATCTTCTTCCTAGCATTATTCCTGCGCTATGGCAGGGTCCACTTGTCAGTGTATTGGTCTCCATTTGGCCTGATCCAGGGCATCTTCAGGGATGACACCCATGCATTTCATGTCCTCCTTAATGCGATCCATCCAATGTTTCTTCGGTCTGCCACAGGGTCGCTGGCTATCAGGGTCCAGATGCATAGCTGTCTTCACTACTAAGTCTTCTTTACCACAGCTGAAGTGTCTGTACCACTTAAATTTTCCTTCCCACAGTTTTGCTACAATTGGCATAACTCTCAGTCGATGTCACTTTGTTGTCCATGGTGTAGTCGAATCACGTTAGTCCAAAACACCATCGGAATATTCATATTTTTATCACATGTAGGGCCTGCTCATGCTTTGCTGTGTCTGGCCAGCACCCTGATCCATAGAGGGCAACTGGATGCAGTACCATTCTATAAATCTTTGACTTGAGGCAAAGGGGCATCCGATGATTACACAGGGTTCCAGTCATTTGGCACCACTTCCTCCAGCCGATGTCGACATGGGCACAGGTATGCAGAAAGTTATTGCCATCACTGCATATGAGGAAGCCAAGATGCTTGAATTGCTCTACTTTCTTCAGATCTTCACCACCAGTGCTGATGGTTCCATCAGTCTGTCGGCACATTCCATATATTCCATTTTCTTGATGTTCAGTTGAAGTCCACATTCGCTGAGCTGTTCATTCCATTACTACATTTGCTCTTAGAAGTCTTCACTTTCATTCGCCAAGAAGACATACAGGTGTGACCATGGATGGGATGATTGGAGGTCAAGCATCACAGTGTCCATGCAAATGACGAATACTAGGGGCAAAAGCACCGATCCTTGATGTACTCCTGTGTTGATGGCCAAGGGAGGTGATGTTCCCACTGCACATCGAACCATGCTAGTGATGTACAGGAGTTGAATCCACCAGACATAGACTTCAGGGACATTGTGGGATTGTAGGATGTGCCAAATGAGTTTGTGTGGGACGCGATCAAAGGCCTTTTCCAGGTCAAGGAATGCCACGTGGATGGGCTTGGTCTTCTCACAGTGCTTCTCCAAAAGCAATTATGCAGTGTGAATGGCTCCCATTCCCTTTCACAAAGCCACATTGGTTTGTAATAATGGAGACAATCTTGCAGAGCCTGGCATCGATAACCAGTTCGATTCAAATATTTTCATGGTGTGACACAGGAGCCGGATCGGCTGATAATTTGAGTATTTGTCAATGTCATCCTTGTCCTCCTAAATTGGCACCATAGTACTGGTTGCTCAAGCTGCTAGGGCTACTCCTTCATCAATGACTTGGCTAAAGAAGGCAGCAAGATTCATGGCACCTTGGCAGCTGAGGATCTTCCATAATGTTGCCCTCCCATTCTTCATCTTCGTTGCTTCTTTGACCTCCCTAATGGTAATTAATGGCACAGGTCCAGAGACCGGATTGGCACTTTGGATTGAAGGATGCTAATTGCTAATTTTGGAGAAGTAATCACTCCACCAGTGGAGGATGGCAAGTGGGTCTCGAAGGAGTCGATGGTTCTCATCCTTTATGTACTTGACTTGGCCAACGTGGCGAGTAAAGTTCAGAGTCTTCAAGACACAATTCCAAACACAATGTCAATCCAAAGTGAAACAGGAATTACGATGATCAAACAATCAGAAAACCAAACATGTCGTTCCCAGGACACCTCCCTCTGTCTGCTGTGATACATAGCTTTCTGATGCAGCCCATCAAGGTGGTGGGGTCTTCTCTTGACTAATCTAGATAACCTCCGCTGCTTTTGCTTTTCTCTGCCCTGGGCCTTCTCAGATCAGGTGCACAAATCAGTTCCTTCTCCTCTTCACTGGCTGTCTGTCGCTGCAAACTTTCCCCAGCTGAAGCCTCCTCCTAATGTCTTTCTGATGGCTGTTCAGAGCCATCAATCAACTCAGTTCCTGATGTGCCAGGAATGGGTTCAACCTCCCCTGAGCTGACATCTGAGAAGGAATCTGGGGAGTTGCCCAAGGAAGACATCACAGTAATTCAGCATCTTCCTTTGGGATATTTAGAGTCTTTTAAGTCTTTCATGAACATTCTTCATCATGTATTTTGAGGGCATCCTCTTGGGAGGCCATCTCATTGCTGTCTTGGAGATTCAATTGTTCTCCCTAGGGAGAATTTGACCTGCAAGTTGGAGTTTTCTGCATGTGATAATGTTTGCAGTTTATAATAGCTACAGAAACAGCAAGAAGAATCTCAAGACGTTGTATAAGCAGAAGCAACGTTCCCAATAGTGGCCTTCATTTTTATGAATACCTATATCCAAATTTAATGATCACTATATGTTCTAATTTACCTTGTATTTCAAGTGATGTAGAGGGTTTTGGCTCCATAATCTGCTCATAGTGTATTTCACATGAAGTGCTCTAGGCTCTATATTTGGAAACTCAGCAATGGAAATTCAGGAAACAACCGATCACCAATTTGGAGAATTGCAAATAAATAGTAGTCTGGTCTCAAAATTGTTACAGGACATAGAACTTATTGATGGTTGGGTGAACAAGGAAATCTTTACATTTTTATTATGTGGATGTTAGTTCACATCAATATTCTTAATAGCTTAATTTTCTAAAAACCTACATATATGTGAATTACATAATCTACTTTCTAATTTCCCCAAACCCTGGGCTGTGGCCCACTACTCGGGCATGGCCCGTTCGGAACCGGACTACACAAGTGAGAGTGAATGTATGCATGCAGCTCCATTTGCATGAGTGGTGAGCGCTGGTATGCGAACCTCCATTTGCGTGAGCAGTGGGTGCTAGCGCTGGGATAAAAAGGTCCATTTGTGTGAGTGGTGGGTGCTAGTGCACGAAGCTCCATTTGTGTGAGCAGTGAATGCTAGCGCTGACATGCAAAGCTCCATTTTTGCAAGCGATGGGTGCTGGCACTGGCGCGTAAAGGTCCATTTGCATGGAACCATCCCCTCTCCTCTCCTACTGGTCTGCCAAGCCAGAAAGGTTGGGGACCTTGATAACTCCATTTAAAAATGATATGTACTCATACTCCTTACAGCCCTTAGCTAAGGAATGATTTTATCTAATTTGGGGGTTGGTTGGTTGATTGGTTAGTTGGTTGGTGGGTGGGTGGATGGGTGGGTGGGTGGGTTGGTTGGGTGGGTTGGTTGGTTGGTTGGTTGGTTTGGGAAGGTAAGAGTGGGTTTCATTGGCATGGACTGGGCACATGATTTGTAAGATTTTAAAAACAAAATAGAGATGCATGAGATTACCAGTAGCTGCTGTTGGCTAAAGGACCAACTTTTCACAGTGGGGAAAGCTTGTTCCTTCCTAAGCCATAACATGGCTAGTTTTTGAGGAGCAAGCTAGTTGCTCATCTGCTGCAATATCTCAAGGTTTTAATGGAGTCGCCAAGGGCTGAAGCATGACTGATGAACATGGTTAATGGTCATACATTTCATTTTTTATTATCTCCACCTTGAATGTTTTTAGTAACTATTGTGTGAGGGTATTTAATTATGCCATATATTTCACCAGGAGGGGAAATAATTGTTGCATATTTTCAATTTGGGGACCTCATTTTAAAGAAGATGGCTGTATACTGGGCAAATCACAAAATGCAATGTTTGACTGTCTTTTTCTCTATGTATACATGTTCTTTAAAGAGTGCACATTATTTTTTTGAAGATAAAAAATGTAATTTTCAGAATCTGAAGAATCTTATTTTGATGCTTAAGATTTTGAAAACCGGCTTCTCTGAGGAAAATATCTTATGCTGTATCTTAATGTAGAACCACTTATTTGTGTTTTTTTTTTGTTTATATTTGTTTACTGATATTTAGTGATTGTGTTTTTCAGATGTTCAGTGTTTGTCCTTGTTGCAATCTGAAATGCCATTAAAATATTCAGCAGTTTCTGAATTTGCATTTTTAATAAGCTACAAATGACATGATTTACACAAGTTCTGTTCTCCCAATATCCTGCCTTAAAGGAGTTTTCTCTGTTTCAATTTACTGGAATTTCTTCTTTCATTAAAGAGAAAAACTAGATTGTAGAGAGTGACAGGAATATTACAGAAAGCAATAGCCGTGGGTATCTTTATTCCTTCTGTGTTATAATACCTGTGACTATGAAATACATGGTGTCATCAACGTGATTTTGACTAGGTTTGTTTCACTAATTGGCTTTTGGTTGAAGACTGGAAAAACAGCAGTGTCATGTCATGCCACTCATATTTCTATATCTATTTTAAAATAGTATTTTTATTAAATGTTTCACTACGAAAATAAAAAATAATACAAACTAAAACTAAAAAGACAAAACTAAAAAGAAAAATAGAAAGAGGGAATAGAATAGAAGGTATAAAAAAGAAAAAATACAGAAAACCTCTATGAAAACAACTTCCTACCTCATCACAAGGCTAAACAGTTTCACTGTCTCTTCACTTCCTCTTCATTATCAAATATAAAAGCCTTCAATTCAACACTTAATTACAAGTGTAATTAACGTATTTTTCAATCCAGGGGTCAGCAAAAAATCCAAACAGATTCCTAAATAACTACATTCATTAACAAATAAAAAAATCATCATTCCATGTCTCAACTCTTAACTCTAAGCAAATCCAATACAGAACATTTTTTTCAGTTATCAGCAAGTTCAGAAAGCCCCCCTCGAATAAAATCCCATTTTAATTATGATCAAATAAGACAACTTTATGTTCCTTTTTACATTAAAACAATCTTGCTGTTTAATGCCATTCAAATAATAATCCTTGTCTTGAATTTCTTCAGAATGTTAACAAGTATCTTTTATAAGTTGAGTAGGAGGAAATTTTTCCAATTATTTTCTTGAATTGGTATTTTTATTTTCTTCTTAATTTTTAAAGCCTTATCTGATTTTTTTTCTATAGCCAGTAATAAATCCTTGTTAATTTTATTCTTCATAATCATGCCAGATGGATTTTATTCAATTTTTTTTTTCTGTAAAAGCATCTTCTGGTGTAATTGCCTCTTCTGGAAACAGGGTGTTCATAAAAACACACAACATAGCTGACATTGTTGATTCAGAGTGCTTTGTCATTCCTCAACAATATCTCTGAATGCTGTTATAAGTTGCTTATCTTACTATGTTGGCAATATGGAAAATACGTTTTTCCAAGTCTTTCTCTTGAAAATGTATTTATTCTTTAAAATTAATTTCAAACTTAATATTAAAAATCAAATATTCCAACTTTTTCTAAGCTCTTAAGAGCCGCTTAAAACTTTTTTAAGTCAAGGTCACCATCCTTTGTCGGTTGGTGGACCAGAGGAAAAGGGAGGGGGAAGCATTGAACATGCGCTCGTGCACGCGCATGCGCACGAGGCCAAGAGCACGTGTGCGACGCAAACAGGGCGGGGCTAGCGCCTGCATGATACTTGCCCTGCCCCGTTCTTGTGTGGTGCAGCGCCTTGTTTCTGCACCCCACAGCATGGGGTTTTTGCGCCTTGCAGCGCGGTGCCATTTTTGTGGCGTGGCGCCTATTTTTGCACCCTGCAGTGCGGTGGTGGCCATTTTTGCACCTTGCAGCGCAGTGGTGGCCTGTTTTTGCGCCCCAAGGTGCGTCATCATTGTCCTGTTTTTGGCCCCCTGAGGCGCAACGGCATCCTGTTTTTGCGCCCCATGGTGCGGCATCCTGTTTTTGCACCCCTTGGCCACAGCACTTATGCAAGTGAGGGGTGCGCGCACACGCACGTGCACTGACCAGCCTGTCCCGCAGCCCGGTGGCCAGGAGGCCACGGCTCACTAGTGGGCCGCAGCCCACAGGTTGGGGACCCCTGATATAGATAATTTCTTGTCCTCTCTTTCTCCAGAGAAAGTTGAGCTAGCTGATCTACTTATCAGCTTCTTGTTCTTTAGCCACAATTGTCACCTCCACAAAACACAGAACCATCTTCAGTCCACCATTGCCACAAATAAGAGGGCATCAAACTATTCTCCAAAGCACCAGAGGGCAGGACAAGAAACAACGGTTGGGAGCTGACCAAAGAGAGAAGCAACCTGGAATTAAGGAGAAACTTAACAGTGAGGACAATTAACCAGTGGAACATCTTGCCCCCAGAAATCGTGGGCGCTCCATCACTGGAGGTTTTTAAGAAGAGGCTAGACAGTCACTTGTCTGAAATGGTAAAGGATTTCCTGCCTGAGCAGGGGGCTGGACTAGAAGACCTTCAAAGTCCCTTCCAGCTCTATTCTATTTCTTCTCTGAAAGTGCTCATATTTCTATATCTAGATATTACAGAGAAGAATTGGAGAATGAAATACAGTCCTCAAGTATGATCGTAACTTGTGATGGTTGTGAATTGGGACACCCACATGACTGACATGATCTTAGGACTTTTTTTTTTCAGCGATCATTCAGCAAATGTCATGGTCATTAAGTGAATCATTGGTTCGTTATGGGCTCGTTTTGCCAAAAAAAATCAGAAATAAATGCCTGATTTTGGCAAAAATGTCATAAAATGCAGTCAAATAACCGCGGGACATTGTAAATGGTCATAAATGTGGCCCGGCTGCCAAGCACCCAAAGTGTAGTCACATGATCATGGGATGGTGGGGGTGGCGGCCCTCTGAACTTTGAATCTGGGTTGTAAGTACTCCCAGGGAGGTCCTTTGTAACTTCAAATAGTTGCTAAGTGACTGTAAGTGGAGGTCTACTTGCAATTGAATACCTTTTTTGGAAACCTAGTTCTGTTTAATATCTGATTACGTCTTCAGCCATGGATAGCAGGAAAAAAGGCTAATCTAGCTGTTGAAAGCGCTCTTGTCTGTGTCACAAACTGTTCCTTATACTCTGGAGTGTAAAACGTTAAAATTGCCTTTGACAAGTACTTCTGAATGCTTCCATTTCTTTCTATATTCTGTGCAAACAAATCTTTAATTGCATCTTGCTACACAGGTTATGAACATCTTCCATGTGGTTTGTTTCCCTGTGTTACATGAAATTGATTTTTCTTACGTAAAGAAATGAGTCAAAGCATAGATTCAGTACAATTTATTTTGATACAACAGTCCTTGGAGTATCACGAAACACTTAAATTACGGATATTGCTTACAAGGAGGCGAAGCCAGGACTGACAACTGATCGAAAAGTTGTCGCATTCATATAAAAATGAACTGTTAGGATTGCTATGGAAACATATTGCATAGTTAAACATCCTTTTGTGAAGATTTTTTTTGGGGGAGGGGATAAAATTGTCATCAATAACATATTGGAGGCCTTATGCTTTGGGTTTTTCAAGCAGCACAAGTGAGGTTTGGCAAGTTACGTGAATTGAACATTTCAGTGGAATTCTTGCCAGTAGAAAAACGGGGCTGGAAACTGAACAAATGACACCATATTGTTCCTCTCCGCTTCTATTTAAGACGTCTACTTAATTGTGAAAAAGCACTGGCTTCTATTTGTTACAATGAACAAGACTTGCATATAGGAATAGCTGCCACAATTTCTAGAAAAGTATGAAAATTAGGACAAATCTTATAGCACCTTTTCTAACTAACACATTTTATTACAAGACAGGAGCTTTCTAAGGCTCCTTTGCAATATGCAGTAGGTTTCCATAGCAATCCTAACTCTTCATTTTTATATGAAAGCAACACACTTTGGATCACTCTTTGCAGCTTATAAAAGCATATGCCTTCTAATAAAATGTGTTAGTCAGAAAAGGTACTACCGGATTCCTGATTTTTTTTGTTACTGTGGACTAACAAGATTCTCCTCCTACATAGTATTTCTTGAGGGGCCAAACCAGCATGAGTTTATCCAAATACACACTATTTGCATATTTTAGCCGGATGCTAAAAATAACATTCTAAAGTACAAATTTACCTCTTAATATGGAAATATCCATAGTAGTGCTATTTGCATATGGGATATATCTATGGGAAATCAATAGTTTGGCCTTCAATGAGAAAATAACATACATTCCCCAATAACGTGATATGTTTTGTCCTACGGAAGTTCTAATATCTTACAAGTTTTATTCAAATGCTACCCGCTCCTTCACTGTTCCCTTTATCTAAGCCCAAGAAAATGAAAGAATTGTAACGGATATAAGCTCAGAGATCCAATACTACACAATTTTCAATCCAACAAAGATTGGAATCAAATGCAAGATCTAAAAAAACAATAAGGCTAAATGCAGTATTTATTCATTCGCACTGAAGGAATTCCTTTCAGAAAACAGTGGGAGGGACTCCTACAGACAAAAGGATGCATTCATATTTATATATTTCAGGGAAGGAGGAGAAAATAATATACATATGCATAGGTAATAGATGATGTAAGCATAGATTTTCATAATTACTTCCCTGCCTTTCTACTGTTTCTTCAAGAACGAATTACTGTCTTAATAAAAATAACATATCAGTTACACTTGCCATAGAAGTTTTGAACAAAGGTATTGAGAACCAAGAACTTCAAGATTGCTCCAATTAGTAGACACTCCTATGTTTCTATCTTGCTAAAATTCTACCACTCCTCAAAGAATTTGTTTTCCTCAAGAGAAAAGGCTTGTGAAAGTTTTACATGCTGCAGGGTGACTCCTTTCAGTTCTGCTTGTGTATAATCTCACGTTGTAGGCTGATTGGGTTGGGTTCCTACCAGATTGCTGTTGAAAAATATACTTTACTTATCTTGCAGGTGGAGAACTAAAGAAACCATATTTATGGAATATGCTGAAATTAATAGACATTAGCCCAACTGGACAGTAGCCCAATAAATTCACAGTCCCAAAGATGAGAAGCCACCCAGAGTGGGCAGAAGGCCAGAAGCTGTTCTAAGATTCATTTAGGATTCTGTTTGTTTTAAGGGAGCTACAAGATTCTTTGATGGATGGGAGTATTATGGTCTGTTGATACCTTGAAGAAATTTAGCAGTGGAGAAGAGAAATTTGCACAAGCAAGCTCAGTGATAGTCCAGTTTCTCTTACTGTGTGTGCAGTACAGAGGTTTACTGAGTACTGAGCATAAAAGATATGTCAGGACATTCCCAATCCAACAAGTATTTATTAGGGCATGCAGAATTGATTTTTGTGTCTTGAACGAGGCACAAAGATCAGAAAGTAAGATTGGAGCTCTAGGCTCATGTGGTCTTGGTAGGTTTGCTATATTGCATTTATTGTTTTACTAGGAAAAAAGACTTGGTTTGTTTTACAAATATTTAAAACAGAAGCATTGTCTTATATTTGTTGAGGACTTAAATTAGTAATGGGCATGATTTTTTTTCTCCATCTTCCTAAGTGGATATATTTCAATTCAGTATTGTCTCATTTTCAACAAATGCAGGGGATCAAAGTGAAGTAGGAGGCCTTTAGCCATGCCAGCTTTGGATGATGGGATCTGTAATATAAATACATTTGGAGATGTATGGAGAGTGTTGGAAAAGACTTCTATAGCGACAATGATCCAGGAGAATCACATCTTGCCGTGCTCAAGTCTTCTGCATGTACAGTAATTACAGAATGGCCTTAGTACAACTTCTGTGTATACATAAATGCCAAGAAAACCCCAAAAAAGTATTACCTTTCTTTCTTTTTCAGGGGTGCAACCTATGAAAGTCAGGTCTGAGCATCAGATTGAAACAGATCATTGGTTCATTACTCTGAATCATGCCTTTGTAGAGTTCTATACTCCATAAGATACTCACAACTTCACTATTCCAACATCTTATCTTTCTTTGCCTATTTTGGAGATGCTTTTCCTGGCTTTCGGTCCTTTGGTATTGCAAGGTCTACAGAGATCAAAAATTTCAGAACTAGGTCAATCATATCTGCATATGACTGACTAAATGTGCCACCCAATAATTCCTTTTGTAATAGTTTTATGGCGTAAGAAGGTTTGCTGTCTGGCATACTTATAGAATAGAATAGAATAGAATAGAATAGAATAGAATAGAATAGAATAGAATAGAATAGAATAGAATAGAAGCTGGAAGGGACCTTGGAGTTCTTCTAGTCCAGCCCCCTAGACTAGAACCTATACCATTTCAGATAAGTGACTGTCTAGTCTCTTCTTTAAAACTTCCAGTGATGGAGCACCTACGATTTCTGGAGGCAAGCTGTTCCACTGGTTAATTGACCTCATTGTTAGGAAGTTTCTCCTTAATTCCAGGTTGCTTCTCTTTTTGATCAGTTTCCAACCATTTTTTTCTTGTTTTGCCCTCTGGTGCTTTGGAGGATAGTTTGATGCCCTTTTCTTTGTGGTAGCCCCTCAAATATTTCAAGGTTTATACTACTCACTTATTTCTATGTCTTCAAATATATTTTGAAATTTGTAGCCTCCCCTCCCCCGTTTTTTACAAAATCCTGACCTACTTGGCCGAAACTAATTAGACTATATGAAGTGGAATTCCTTGTTTTTAATCCACGCGGATTTTGCTTCATCTGCTGTGCAGAATTGTGCTCATCTCAGTAACTACTGATGCAACCACAATCTATATCTTGATAAACGATGCTGTTATGTCCCATTGAGATGTGGAGCTTCTGAAGGTGCCAAACAAAACCATAATCTTGTTCTTTCCCCGCCCAAGGAATGGAAATAATGGTCAAAGAGAAGGGAAGCCATGGAAAGTTTACAATGGAAGTGCTCTACCTGGGTCTTGCTCTCCCCCTCCCCTAAAATCCTAGGAATGAGTGAGAACAATTTGGCATCTCTTTGATGCAGATATTTACTTATCTTTATGCCATTTTAGCTGTTAGATTTGCCCTCTTTTATGGAAGACTCTCTTAACAAATCATACAGTAGTTTGTTCTCCCTACTTTCAAATCGTTCGCTTATAAACAATGAATGAAATGCTATTAAAACTAATTTAAATCTAGGGTGCATGTTTCTTCCTTATTTATAAGCAGCAAAGTCTGGATTAAAATTATTTCATCAAGACAAACATAAGGAAGGATTCAGTTAGCATCTTCTTTTCATGGAAATTACAGTTGGCTATTTAGGGCTAATTCCACACTTCCCAAGGAGCAGAAATCAAAGAAAGGATAACTGCTGCATCTGCTTTACATAATCTGGTTTCCCCGTTGCACTATATGTTAATAGGGGTTGTTTGGTTTTGAGTTTTGATGCAGGAACCCAACTGTTGTGCTTTATGATTGTAAGCTACACTTTAACATGATGTCTGAAAAGCCAGTTGCAGAAAGCTGATTCATCTGGTCCACTAATGTCTCCTCTGGTTGGTGATGATTCTCCAACATCTCAGCCGAGCTTCTGCCAATCTTGTTCCAATCAGAATAGAGCTAGAAGGAACCTTGGAGATCTTCTAGCCCAACCCCCTGCTCAACCAGGACACCCTATACCATTTTGGATAGATGGCTGTCTAGCCTCTTCTTAAAGATCTCCAGTGATGAAGCACCCACAATTTCTGAAGGCAAGTTGTTCCACTGGTTGATTGTCCTTACTGTTAGGAAGTTTCTCCTTAATTGCTTCTCTCCTTGATTAGTTTCCATCCATTGTTTCTGGTCCTGCCTTCAGGCGGTTTGGAAAACAAGTTAACCCCCTCCTCTTTGTGGCAGCCCCTCAAATATTGCAATACCGCCATCATGCTCCCTCCTAGTCCTTCTTTTCTCTAGACTAGCCAAACCCAATTCCTGTAACTGTTGTTCATATGTTTTAGTCTCCAGGCCCTTAATCATCTTAGTTGCTCTTCTTTCCTTAACAATCCCATTAAACCAGAGACAGGGAAGCCTGTTTCTTCTCAAATAATGAGGTCTCTTTTAAAGCAAAGACCGCGATGGAATGTTCACCTGTAGGAGCAGTGGGGGAAAGTTGGCAACAGACAAAGAGACCTGGGTTAAGAGATAGTGCAGTCCCGAGCTAAAGTAGGATTAGGGGGAAGAGTTTCAGGGCAGCTATATCCTGGAATCTGGCAGGATATACGTATCTACTAATATAGAGGATTATAACTTTAGCTTGGCAAGCTTCTGTTCATTAGGTGTAAGTAAATAAAGGATCGGATTCAGCTGGAACTTGCTGTCTTGTTCCTGGGCTTGGTTCTGGCAGAGACTGCCCTGGGTTCAGGGAGTTGGCTGCTCTGAGGCCTCCTAGCAAGATCCTTCCAAGATCTTTTACAAGTCACTTTCAAATTAAATTTTTTTTGGTAGACCTTGGCTAGAGTATTCGAGACACTTTCAATCTCAGGCCCAGTTTCCATGGGCAACGTTCTAATGGAACGATCTTTCTCCTCCCTTGGTGTCTGATAAGAAACGATCAGGCATTAATTGTTAACAATTAATTACTATAGTCATTAAAGAAACCACCACCACAGAGATAAAGAAACAGCATTCCCCAGGCACAAGAAGAAGAAATTCTCAGCTCCTTGAGCTAAAACAGGGGTCGCCAAACTTTCTGAGTTGGTGGCCCGGTGGGAAAGGGAGGGACAGGCACCTTTATGCATGCATGCGTGCACATGCAAATTGGCTGTGTGTTCATGTGCATGAATGGGCCCGTGAGCATGCACGCTCTGCAAATGGGGCTGCTACTGCTGGCGAGAGGCTCATGGCTCACTTAGAACCAGTGCAAGGGCAGAGGGTGAGTGTGTGAACATACGCACATGCACTGGCCAGCCACTCACGCGGCCCGGTGCCCAAGAGGCCACGTCCCGGTAGTGGCCCGCAGCCCATAGGTTGAGGACCTCTGAGTAAAAGGATATGTCTCTCCTGCCTTTATTGAGAACACAGCAGTTTGTCCTCTGTCACATACACTCTGAAGGAAGCAGTCTTAGAAATGCAGGACACATGAAACAAACTCCCTGGCTCCCCACCCTTTGCAAAATGCCCCAAAGTCAGAGTCCCAAAATCCAGAATTGGAGATATTCTGTCCTTCTGTCCCAGACCTTTCCTTCTTCCCACTGCTCCTCTTTGGTTATTCCACTCCACCACCCATCCTAAGTCAGCTGCTGCCTTCCCTCTCTGGGGGTGGGGAGCAGTCCTGATCCTCTTGCAACTCCAACTGCTCCTAGTCCTGGTTAGTTGCAGGAGTGACTTCTGAAGGAAAGCTTTTTACTTCTCCGTTACTCATTAATTCTTTCTGCCTCTTGTTCCAGGGAGAGAGCAAAAGCACCAATTGAGGCCATTTGGCTTGTTTCAACCCCCCCCCCCCTGCTCCTGTTCCCCTCCTTTCTCCCACTGTGTGCGTGTCATACATTTATACATTTCGGACACCCGAGTTTCATTTTTTTTCATAGGACAAACTCCTCTATAGCTGGCTGTCATCCTTAATTCTGTTCCTAAATTCTGTATAGCCTTCCTGTCTTTTCCATGGTCTCATTTCCTCTCTATCTATTGTTAGTTACTCTCACCAAAGTTTCCTATCCTGACTTCCTGCTACAGACCTGATTCTTTTGCTCCAAAGTTTTAATTTCCTACCAGTCCCACTCTACTTTTACTTCAATACGACTCGCCCCACTGCATAATTGCAGACTCTATCTCCCTTCATCTTCTGAAAGCACTGCCAATGGTCCAGGTTGATGGCAATTGTGATCCAGACACTGGTTCCCTGCTCTTGCTTTGATTATAGGTGACAAGCCATTACTTCTGGGATTTTATTCCATAAGGTGACACTAAACTCTAGATAGCAATAGCAGTAGCAATAGCATTTAGGCTTATTTTCTGCCTCATAGTGCTTTACAGCACTCTCTGGGCAGTTTACAACGTTAGCATATTGCCTCCCAAAATCTGGGTCCTCATTTTACTGACCTCAGAAGGATGGAAGGCTGAGTCAATCTTGAGCACATCAAGATCAAACTCTAGGCTATGGGCAGAGTTTGCCTGCAATATTGCGCTTTAATCCCTGTGCCACCACTAGATCCTTTTTTGGAAGGCAAGCATATGGCCAAATATCTCCACAACATTCTTAATTTATAGCCTTTCTAAACCAACATTCTTATTTCCAGAAAGAACTGTGGGGAAGATAGAATCATTAAACATTGTCTTATACTTTCTGATGAACACATCATGATTGTTTACTTTTAACCATGATTTATTGACTTAACTACAATTGGAGTTACATATTCACATATTTACTAATTTCAGGTTTGCACACAACCTTCAGTTACATTATGCCAATCACTGAATATTTATTTATTTATTTGTTTGTTTGTTTGTTTGTTTATTCAATTCAATTCAATTCAATTCAATTCATTTCATTTCATTTCATTTCTATGCTACGGTACCATCTTCAGTAATACAGTGAGTTGGGACAACTTACAATATAATAAAAAAATATTAAATATAGAATTAAAAGTTAAATAAAAACAAGAGGATGGGAAGCCTGTGGGAGATAATTTTATGCCGTCTTTATCCCATCATCCACCTCCAATGTAGTGGCCCCTTATCAGGGCCCCAGATGGCAAAATCCAGAAGAGCTTTTTCTGCTGTGGCCCCCACCCTCTGGAATATTTGGTAAAGCCAGGTTTTTAGGATCTACCACAAAGCCAGAAATATGGGGGCAGATCTCACCTCTGACAGGAAAATATTCCAGAGGGTGGGGGCCACAGCAGAAAAAGCTCTTCTGGATTTTGCCATCTGAAATTCTTTAGCCAACCGGATCCGAAATAGGCTCTTTCCACTGGGATGGGTGAGATGGGTTGGTTCCAATTGGGCAAGGTAGTCCCTCAGATTCCCTGGAATCATACCATAGAATCATGTGGCTGCACATGATTCACGGTCCCAGCCATGCAGATGTTTGCAATGTAGCCCAGTATTGTTTATATCAGGGGTCCCCAACCCCTGTGTTGCGTCCTGGTGCCGTATCTGTTCGGAAACTGGGCACAGAAGTGGTGGACGGGTGCATGAGAAACTGTATCTGTGAAAGAGGCGCGCACATGCGCAAAACCACCCCCTCTCCTCCACCATAGCCGCCACTGCCACGTCCACCCGTCCACCAAGCCAGAAAGGTTGGAGACTGATGGTTTATGTGATTCACCAGAGGTTGCAAGTTGGATTTTTTTTTTTTGAATTTGGGCAACTCTGCTTACAGTCCAACACTTTTAAGAAGTTCATTACATACTCCCCCTGGCTTTATTACTAAATTTTTGACCCCAAACAGAAAACAGAACAATTATGAGGCCAAACAAGATTTTAGAAAGAATCTTTGCTCACATCATCTAATTCTGAACCTGATTTCCATCACAGTGGGATGAATTAGGAGAACCGTCTCTTGCTGATGCCACCTGTTCATATCATGAAACCATGGGAAATCTACCACGGCTGCTACTCTCCCCCGTGGAATAGCAAATCCGTTGGCAGGCCTATGCTGCAAAGTTGACACAACATCTGTCCGTGCTGTGCCTGCCTGTGGAATCAGTCAACCATCAGTTCTGAGTGTTTTTTTTCCTGTGTTTCTCTTCCACAAATTCATCCTTGGAAATGCATTCACAAGAGTAATGAACCACTCTGGAGCAAATTGTTCCTAGGCTCCAGATCAGCACCAGCATTTTGGAGATGGACCCTCATCCCCATTACAGAACTGATCCCCAAAGTGAGATTGTCCTGCTAGCAGATACCTCCGTCCAGTTAATACTAAGGCATGTTTTTTTTCCTACAAGATATTTCATCACAGACTTCATGGTGATCCTTCAAGTCCCTTATAATACATTATAAATTACTATCAGAGCATCTATTTCTATGACAAAACAAACGGCACTGGGTTCTGATAATGTATAGACTTACTGCATGAGATTGAATTAAAGGTGGAAATAAAACCCAGATCTCAGTGGTGTCCATGTTCAACTCACATAAAAAGAAGACAAACTACAATCACACCATCGTAGCTGTTATTTGGACTTTTTTAATTACTTATTCTCTGTGGACATCCTTGCCATATTTTGAACTATGTATCCTTCCTCAAGACTCCTGAATATGAATTTCACATTTCATAATCCTTTGCCTAATGCCGTGTTGACTAGGAACTCTGGGAGTTGTTGTTTCAAGCTTCTGGAGAATGTCAGGTTGGATAAGATGGATCTAGTGAAAAACTTCATAGGATGAAACTCTGGAGAAAAGCAAATTATTGCTACTATCTAAATTATTTCCTTTCCTTTCTCTCTCTCTCTGCATATAAAAATAGTCGTTTTTTTAAAGTCTGAGCAATGTATCAGTGAAAGAAACAAGATCAAGACAAGACAATGGATCAGTGAAAGAAACAAGAAAAAAGACAAGAAACAATGGATGGAAGCTAATCAAAAAGAGAAGCAACCTGGAATTAAGGAGAAACTTCCTAACAGTGAGGACAATTAACTAGTGGAGCAGCTTGCCTTCAGAAGTCGTGGGCGCTCCATCACTGGAGGTTTTTAAGAAGAGACTGGACAGCCACTTGTCTGAAATGATATAGTGTCTCCTGCTTGAGCAGGGGGCTGGACTAGAAGACCTCCAAGATCCCTTCCAGCTCTATTCTGATTCTGATTATGAACGTGAATAATATCAAAACTGATTATAGATTTTTTTAAAATTAAAATTAAAATTTACAGGTAGTCCTCGACTTATGACCACAATTTAGCCCAAAATTCATGATTGTAAGTGAGAGACTTGTTAAGCGAGTTTTGCCCCATTTTATGACCTCTCTTGTCATAGTTGTTAAGTGAATCACTGCAATTGATAAGTTAGTTACATGGTTGTTAAGTGAATCTGGCCTCCCCATTGTCTTTGCTTGTCAGGAGGTCACAAAAATTGATCACATGACTCTGGGACACTGCAAACGTCATAAATATGAGTCAGTTGCCAAGTATCTGAATTTTTATCATGGGATTGTGGGTTGCCACAACAGTTGAACAGCTTGAAAAGGCGTCATAAGTCACTTTTTTCAGTGCCATTGTACTTTGAACAGTCACGTATCCGAATTTTTATCATGGAATTGTGGTGATGCGGCAATGGTCGTGTGAAAACAGTGATAAGTCATTTTTTTCAGTGCTGTTGTAGCCTCAAAATGGTGACTAAATGAATGGTTGTAAGTTGGGGACTACCTAGACTAAATTTCAAAAAAATATAAAATGTAAAATAACAGCTTTTGAACCTCACTCTGCTGTCTTTTTATTGATTTAAATGATCTTTATTATTTAAGTCTCCAGTGCTCCCACCTGCCCTGTTCTCCTAGGTCAGGGGTGTCAAACTCGCAACGTCACGTGACGTGTTGCAGCTTTTTTGCCATTGCTGGCAATGGGGTGGGCCGCCAGTTTGACACCCCTGTCCTAGGTGAATCCCTGAAGGGAACTATAAGTTAGGATGTATACAGGCAGTCCTCAACTTAGAATAGTTCATTTACTGACCGTTCAGAATTACAACATCAATGAAAAAAGTGACCTATGACCAGTTTTTTCACACTTATGACTGTTGCAGGTGGACAAAATTCAGACACTTGGCAACTGACTCATATTTATGATCTTTGCAATATCCCAGGGTTATTCTGACAAGCAAAGTCAATGGGGAAGCCGTGCTACTAATTTAACAATGAGTGATTCACTTAATAACTATGGCAAGAAAGATTTTAAAATGGGGCAATATTCACTTAACAAAATAATAATAATAATAATAATAATAATAATAATAATAATAATAATAATAATAATAATAATAATAATAATAATAATAATAATAATAATAATAATAATAATAATAATAATAATAATAATAAGAATAAGAATAATAATAATAATAATAATAATAATAATAATAATAATAATAATAATAATAATAATAAAGTTGGAAGGGACCTTGGAGGTCATCGAGTCCAACCCCCTGCTCAGGCAGGAACCCTACACCATTTCGGACAAATGGCTGTCCAGTCTCTTCTTAAAAACTTCCAGTGTTGGAGCATTCACCGCTTCTGGAGGCAGGTTGTTCCATTGGTTACTTGTTATAACTGTCAGGAAGTTTCTCCTTAGTCTAGGTTGCCTTCTCTCCTGATAGTTTCCATCTGTTGCTTCTTGTCCTGCCTTCAGGCGCTTTGGAGAATAGCTTGCAATCCCTCGTTCTTGTGGCAGCCCTGAGATATTGGAACACTGCTATCATGTCCCCCCTCGTCTTCTCTCGTTATTTAAACTAGACAGAATCAATTCCAGCAACCGTTCCTTATATGTTTTAGCCCTCCAGTCCCCTAATCATTTTGTTGCTTCTTCTCTGTACTCTTTCTAGAGTCTCCACATCTTGTTTACATCGTGGTGGACCAAAATGCGATGCAGTATTCAAATGTGGCCTTCCAAGGCATTTGTAAATGGTATAATACTTCAGTGATCTTGATTCTATCCCTCTGTTAAATGCAGCCAGCACTGTGTTGGCCTTTTTTGGCAGCGCAGCACACTGCTGCTCATATTTAAGTGATTTGTCCACTAGGACTCCGAGATCCCTCTCACAGTTACTACTATTGAGCAAGGTACCCCCTATACCACGGGTCGGCAACCCGCGGCTCCGGAGCCGCATGCGGCTCTTTGAGGCATCACCTGCGGCTCCGGAGCCTCCGCCGCCATTTTGGGGAGCGCATGCGCACGTACACGGGCGGGTGCGCATGCGCGGGTGGGTGCGCGTGCGCATGCGCAAACGGGTGCACATGCGCAAACGGGTGCGCGCGCGCATGCACGAACAGGTGCGCATGCACGAACGGGTGTGCGTGCGCATGCGAGAACGGGCATGCGTGGGTGCGCGCACATGCGCGCGTGCGCGGGCGGGCGTGCATGCACGGGCGGGTGCGGCTCCCAGGGTTTTTTTTTTTTAGGGAAACGGGTCCGTGCGGCTCGTTGGATGTTTCGGCTGGCCGACCCATGCCCTATATTATACCTGTACATTTGGTTTTTCTTGCCTAAATGTAGAACCTTACTTTTTTCACCATTGAATTTCATTTTGTTAGATAGCGCCCAGTGTTCAAGTCTGTCCAGGTCCTCCTGTATCTTAAGCCTGTCTTTTGGAGTGTTGGCTATTCCTGCCAGCTTGGTGTCATCCGCAAATTTGATGAGTTCCCCATCTATCCCCTCATCCAAATCGTTGATGAAGATGTTGAAGAGCACTGGACCTAGAACAGAGCCCTGGGGCACCCCACTACACACTTCCCTCCATGTAGATGCAGTTCCATTGAGGACCACACGCTGAGTACGGCCGGTCAGCCAGCTACGAATCCATCTGGTGGTGATGCTGTCTAACCCACATTTTTCTATCTTATCAAGTAGTAGGTTGTGATCTACTTTATCAAATGCCTTACTGAAGTCCAAGTAAATTATATCCACAGATCTGGCATGATCTGTTTTTGACAAACCCATGTTGGCTTTTAGTAGTGATTTTGTTTGCCTCTCTTAACAACATAAATTTTGGGCTCAATTGTGGTCGTAAGTCAAGAACTACCTGTATAGGGAGAGTAGATTTATATGCAGATTTACATACATAAGTGAACACACCTGTTCACTCTTCTGCTGCTATTTGCTTTCTGCCATCATTGTATGCATTCCTCTTCCCCATATTGTCGTGTCTAATATTTCCATGCCTCCCGAATTTTTTTTTTTTTTTTTGTTTATAAAATTTATTGGCTGCCCATCTTACCATTGTAAATGTCTCATCATAGAAATCAATGAGTACTTCATGTTGAGATCTTGACTCAGCTGGGTAGCTTCATGGGCGATCCATGTAGCTTTTTTGTATGAAAAGAAGTGATATTGTCCCCTTCTGTGCCTCTATGTACCTGAGATTTCCTTGTGTCTCCCTTTGAAGTATTAACTTGGTCACCCTTTGAGAGCTATATGCAACGAAATTTCATTTTAATGTATGCTGTTTAGTGTACATTCAAAGTGACAATAAAGTTATTATTCTATTCTATTCTATTCTATTCTATTCTATTCTATTCTATTCTATTCTATTCTATTCTATTCTATTCTATTCTATTCTATTCTATTCTATTCCATTCCATTCCATTCCATTCCATTCCATTCCATTCCATTCCATTCGATTCTATATTCCATTCTATATTCCATTCTATATTCTATTCCATTCTATATTCTATTCTATTCTATTCTATTCTATTCTATTCTATTCTATTCTATTCTATTCTATTCTATTCTATTCTATTCTATTCTATTCTATTCTATTCTATTCTATTCTATTCTATTCTATTCTACTCTACTCTATTCCATTCCATTCCATTCCATTCCATTCCATTCCATTCTATATTCCATTCTATATTCCATTCTATATTCTATTCTATTCTATTCTATTCTATTCTATTCTATTCTATTCTATTCTATTCTATTCTATTCTATTCTATTCTATTCTATTCTATTCTATATTCCATTCTATATTCCATTCTATATTCTATATTCCATTCTACATTCTATTCTATTCTATTCTATTCTATTCGATTCGATTCGATTCGATTCGATTCGATTCGATTCGATTCTATATTCGATTCTATATTCGATTCCATTCTATATTCTATTCTATTCTATTCTATTCTATTCTATTCTATTCTATTCTATTCTATTCTATTCTATTCTATTCTATTCTATTCTATTCTATTCTACTCTACTCTATTCTACTCTACTCTATTCCATTCCATTCCATTCCATTCCATTTTATATTCCATTCTATATTCCATTCTATATTCCATTCTATATTCTATTCTATTCTATTCTATTCTATTCTATTCTATTCTATTCTATTCTATTCTATTCTATTCTATTCTATTCTATTCTATTCTATTCTATTCTATTCTATTCTATTCTATTCTATTCCATTCCATTCCATTCCATTCTTTTCTATATTCCATTCTATTCTATTCTATTCTATTCTATTCTATTCTATTCTATTCTATTCTATTCTATTCTATTCTATTCTATTCTATTCTATTCTATTCTATTCTATTCTATTCTATTCCATTCCATTCTATTCCATTCCATTCCATTCCACTCCACTCCACTCCACTCCACTCCACTCCATTCCATTCCATTCTATATTCCATTCTATATTCCATTCTATATTCCATTCCATTCTATTCTATTCTATTCTATTCTATTCTATTCTATTCTATTCTATTCTATTCTATTCTATTCTATTCTATTCTATTCCATTCCATTCCATTCCATTCCACTCCACTCCACTCCACTCCACTCCACTCCACTCCACTCCACTCCATTCCATTCCATTCCATTCCATTCTATATTCCATTCTATATTCCATTCTATATTCTATTCTATTCTATTCTATTCTATTCTATTCTATTCTATTCTATTCTATTCTATTCTATTCTATTCTATTCTATTCTATTCTATTCTATTCTATTCTATCTTGATTCGAATGTGCTTGGTTTTTCCAGGATTAGCCAATGTTGACTAAGGGTTACCGTTTGTTTTGACCTGCAGGTATATTTTGCTCTCAAACATTTTATTTCTTTATTTTTTGTTATCAAAACCAGAAAAAAAAAATCTAGTGCCAACTCCTGCCACTATTTTTTTTTAAAAGAACTGTTTTTCATGCAGGAAAATATGTTCACGGCTTTACTTTCCACAAGAGGGCAGGGCAGGATGCAGAAGGAAACTAAAAAAGAAAACTGTGGATGTCTGTATGTTTTTTTAAAAAAATACCAATGTTATTTGACTAATAGGATAAAATGAGCCAGTTTGGGATTTGCATACCTTTCAGGCATTATAAGAAAAAACATTTGCTCCGTCAGGGCAGATGGTTGACATAAAACCAAGCCTTCACAAAATCTTAAATTTAAGAGAAATGCTGAATTTCTGGAAGATTACACTCAAGCAAAACTGTCTAAAGACTTATCAAAAAAGAAGCAGTGGAACAATAAATGAAATTACCTGAAAAAAAATAAAAGATTGCCTAGATTTTGGATCTCAAGCCCTGAAATCCTTGTCTGTTTTTTGGAGTGAACTTATGTGTACTCCTATCTTGAACTACAAAACTGAAAAGGGCAGCTGTATAACCAGCCAAAACCTACATTGCTTTTACAGGTGTTCCTCAATTTACAATCACAGTTCGGACTAAAATTTTCATTGCTAAACAAGACAGTTGTAAGGAGAGTTGCATCTGATCTTAACCTTTTTTTTTTGCCACAGTTTTTAAGTGAATCACTGCTGTTGTTAAGTCACTTACGTGATCCTTAAGCAAATTTAACTTCTCCCATTGATTTTGCTGGTTAGAAGCTGGCTAGAAAGGTCACAAATGTTGACCACATGACCCTGGGACACTGCAACCTTGGTAAATACATGCCAGCTGCCAAGCGCCTGAATTTTGACCACCTGACTAATAGAATAGAATGGAATGGAATGGAATGATAATAGAATAGAACAGAGTAGAATAGAATAGAATAAAATAATAATAGAATAGAATAATAACAGAACAGAACAGAATAGAATGGAATGGAATGATAATAGAATAGAACAGAGTACAATAGAATAGAATAGAATAAAATAATAGTAGAATAGAATAATAATAGAATAGAATAAGAATAGAATAGAATAAGAATAGAATAGAATAGAATGGAATGGAATGGAATGGAATGGAATGGAATGGAATGGTATGGAATAATAATAGAACAAAAGTACGTATAGTCAAGGCCATGGTTTTCCCAGTTGCAATGTATGGCTGTGAAAGTTGGACCATAAGAAAGGCTGAGCGCAAAAGAATTGAGGCCTTTGAACTATGGTGCTGGAGAAGACTCCTGCGAGTCCCCTGGACTGCCAGGCGATCAAACCGGTCAGTCCTAGAGGAGATCAACCCTTACTGCTCTTTAGAAGGCCAGATCCTGAAGTTGAAACTCAAGTACTTTGGCCACCTAATGAGAAGGAAGGACTCACTGGAGAAGAGTCTAATGCTGGGAAAGATTGAGGGCAATAGAAGAAGGGGACGACAGAGAATGAGGTGGCTGGATGGAGTCACTGAAGCAGTAGGCATGAGCTTAAATGGACTCCAGAAGATGGTAGAGGACAGGAAGGCCTGGAGGAACGTTGTCTATGGGGTCGCGATGGGTCAGACACGACTTCGCAACTAACAACAACAACAACAAGAATAGAACAGAATAGAATAGAATAATAATGGAATAGAATGGAATGGAATGGAATGGAATAAGAATAGAATAGAATAGAATAGAATGGAATAGAATAGAATAATAACTTTATTGTCACTTTGAATGTACGCTAATCAGCATACATTAAAATGAAATTCCGTTGCAGTGGTCGTAAGTGTAAGAACTGGTCATAAATAATTCTTTTCAGCACTGCTGTAACTTCAAATGGTTGCCAGACAAATGGTTGAGAACTACCGGAATGAATTCCCCTGACATGGCCACTAACTTCATGATCCCAAAGTTGGTGAAACCAAACAATTGGTCTTCTCCATGGAGAATTTCAGTCATCCAGGTCATGGTTGTCTTCTCCTTTCCAGTTTTTAAGTTGGAAGGTTCAAAGGGCTTTTCAATTGAATCTTGCCCTTTTAATCTCCAAAGAAAACATTCAGCCCAAGTTATTAGGAGTTGACAGTTTTAAGCAGCCTATTAGATTTCTGAAACCTCAACCAGATTTGAACCAGTGGTGGGATTCAAATATATGAATAATCGGTTCTTTATGTGGATGCCGCTTCCGGAAGTCCATTCTGGGCCTGGGCAACAAAAAATTAGCTACCGGTTCTGCCGAAGTGGTGCGAACCGGCTGAATCCCACCACTGGTTTGAACCCATTCCATCTTTGTATTCTCTGCAAAATTAAAGAAGTGGAAGTGTCTAAAAAATGTAAACTTTGCCTAATCTAGGGGATAAAGATGGAGAGGACTGAGGACACATGTGGGTGCAGGTTAGTTGCCCCTTTTATAGGCAGAAATAGTTACTGATTTTCTATTTATCTAAGCTACCATTTTCTGTACTCGATGATTGTTGATTTTCACCAGCTAAATGCCTGCTATCTGGAAGAAGCCACTACATAAGTGTGTGCTTGAAAAACAAACTGACATTTGACAAATGATTATATGGTTAATCCTAACTATTTGCATCTAGAAATGATCTGGAAAATCTTGGAAGACTGTGGTTTTTAAACTCAGACCTCTAATCCTATTTTATTGCCTAGCATTTGTAAATTTGGGTTAATGACATCTTGAGGAGTGGTTTGGGCAAACACAATAATGCAAGCAATAAAGGAAGCTTTAATAAAAAACCAAAGGATTTCCAGGGAATAGTTTTTATCATCCATCTTCTGCCACCTCCAGTTTAATTCTTTCTGTGAGTAATTGGACCATGACACAAGACCAAGTCTCAGCACGCCAAGCTTCAATTAAGAGCAAATGTACAGAAAAGCTAAAAAAATACCAGGCTATTCTCCTGAAGAGGCAATGATGTGGTGTCAAAGGATTTTAGAAATTATACTTTTTCACCCATTGGCTTTCATCTGGGTATCTAAGGCACAAAAAATGGCTGCAAAACAGCCTTAGCAATCCCAACCTAGAAGTGTTCTCAGAAGTAAATCAGATGTATGGATGGCTTGATTCCAATTAAAGAAAGGAAAAGCAAGATGTGGAGGGTCTTAAAAGGACGCCTTTGGTTTATGTGAAAGGTGACAAATGTCTGAAACTGAACATGCGGAGGAAAGAGCTGCCATGCAGGGGTCAGCAGACTGCGAGATAAGATTATTTGGATTTTACTTGTTTGGTTAGTGTATTCCATGAATGTTTGTGATTGATTGAATCAGTTTTATCACGGTAAGCATTTGTTTATTAAACCGGGTTAAATGTAAGCTCTTTTCTGTTTAATATGTGCTTCTGCCTTTGATTGCTGGATATTGTGTTTGGGCCTACTGGCAAAGAAGGAAAACTCCATGCCTTAAAGTGTTTTCTTTTATGGATTAGTATTACATCTTGCGGGCATTTTTTAAACTGATTTTGCATTTATGATTGGAGGCATCCACCAACAGAAAGAAAAAACAACAACCCTGTGGGTATGTAATTGAAGCTCTGCCTCCCTTTTTATTTATGTTGCTTTGATCACATTGTCTCAGACACCGTCTTGACTTTTTGAGCGTCTTGTGGATGCCCCCGGGTATTATGGCTTTTAAGTCTGCTTGCAGGCAGGTGGTCCTCAACCTATGACTACAATGGAGACAGGAGGTGGTCATTAAGTGATTTATGACTTTTTTGCTATGGTTGTTAAGCGAATCATTGCTGTTGTTAAGTGAATCATGTGGCTGTTAAGCGAATCCAGCTTGCCTCATTGACTTTACTTGTCAGAAGCTGGTTGAGAAGTTCACAAATGGCAATTGTGTGACCTTAAGATATTGCTGTTGTAAATACATGCTGGCTGACAAGCATCAAAACTTTGATCAAATGGCTTTAGAGATGCTTCAACAGTCATAAAGTGTGAGGACTGGTTGTAAGTCACTTTTTTTAGAGCTGGTATAATCTTGAATAGTTATTAAATGAATGGTCATAAGTCGAGAATACCTGTATTTCAGTATACTTGGAACTAGTCCTGTTTCTACAACATGATTAACCTAATCAAGCCCTAACCCAATCAGATCTCCAGAATAGTGGTTCCAGTAGAATGCAATAGCAATCTTTGGGTCAGAAGTGACCAGGTGGGGGATGTAGAATCTTGACTTAAAATAATTTTGTGGTATCTCATGAACCTTTGAGCTATGAGAGTATTGGCAGTGCTTCATTACATTATATTACAGCATTCATTACATTCATAACAGCAGGAAGCAATAAGCATGACTTGCCCAATTGGTGACTGAAAGTCCTGTTATATAATATTATTAGCTGCCAAGAGTTGCCTTGTGGTGAGATGAGCGGCAAAAGTAAATTCAATTAATCAATTAAATAAAAGAGAGGCTGGGCTTTCAATACTTCTTTTTCCTCTAATTCTTTTTCTTTGGGGACTTGGTAAGCCAGATGAGGCAACTGACTTAGTTTTGGTGTTTCTACAGTGTGATGGACCTCATGAAGTTACCTCAGGACAACATAAGATCGGGACTCTTGATGTTCCCAAAATATACTAATGTTGTTCCAGTTAAGTATCTTTGAGAGTAGGGTTATCATAGGATCTACACTTCTATGGAGAATAACTGTGATAATAGAATGTAGTGAGGTGGACTCTCAAAGGTGCATTCCAGAGGAACAAGAGACAACTCAGTCCAGATATTATGTGTGAGAAACAGAGGGTGCAGACAGACTCTCCCTAATACTTCACATATTGTAGATACAGATAATAGAGTGCTTAGTCTGGCAAAATTTTGTCTATAGGGGTGAAACAATAAAGAACTCTGCTTGTGTCCTTCTTGGATTTGGGCTTGACAATATCTTGTAGGCTTGTTCATGCCTGTTGGATTTGTGGATGCAAGAGGTTCTACAAGGAGAAGCAGATTAAGAAATGTACCATCTAGCATTGTGATGCAAATGTGGCAACTCTCAGACTTAAAAGTATATAAGGGCAGGATTTGTATCACTTATTTATCGCACATGGGCCATCATTTTGTCACACTCTCAATGTGCTGCAGGTACCTGTGGCAAGGTGTCTTTTCTGTGGTGTTCCATCTTTGTGGAATATTGTCTATGTGTTTGCATGCATGTGTCTTTATGTTTACATACAGGTCTGGACGCACCAGCCTATTTTTCATTTTATTTTGGATCTAAATACTCTTGCTATTCTTTTAAATATTTAAGTGCTTGTTATGTTTACTGTTTTGAAATTGTTCACCACATAAAGACAGTTTTGTATCTTTCATCCCAGTCGTAATTCTGAATTTCTTATGAGTAAATTGATTTTGGAACCTCATCATTATTGTGCTGTGAAGCAAAATGTATTTCTGTCATTCAGCTGAGTTTCTGGAGTGTCCCAGCAGAATACATCTGCCCTTATTAGAAAAGGTTTCTCCTGAAGTCATTTTCCTCCCCCATGACAAGATCAAAATGGCAGCCACTTATCTGTCAGAGTCTAACCGGACTGTCAGCTGAGTCTGACTTCAATACTGGTTTTGGGAAGTATTCTATACCAACTTTGGGGGCAATAGCTTACTTTAACAGGTGCAGGGCAGGTGTCTTACCTAGGACAGTGATAGCGAACCTTTTAGAGACTGAGTGCCCAAACTGCAACCCAAACCCCACTTATTTATCGTCGGGTGCCGGGTGGGCGTGGCTGCAGTGGTCATGGCAGACTGGGTGGGCATGGCCAGGGTGGGCATGGCCACCTTGAGGTTGCTCGTGGGGAGGGATGCCTGTGGGGGCCGGGCATAGTTGGGGGTGATCCAGGGGGTCTCTGGCAGGTGGGACGGTGGGTAGGAGGCTCATCCTTGGGTGCGTGAGGGAGAAACTGGGAAAAAAACATCTTCTCCCACCAACTCGCCGTCCCGCCACTGACTGGGGCTCTCACCACCATCCACCCACCCTCTCCTCGCGATTGGACAGCTTGCCCGGGAGGTTGAGGCAGGCTGGATAAAAAGACAGGTCGGGCCGTAATTTGAGGACCCCTGAGCTACAGCTTTGGTGGCTCTGTAGGCAGAGCTGCGAAGTTCTCTTCTCTGAAAAAAAAGGTCAATCAATCAATTCCAACTTCGCGATCTTTCACGAGAAGTTGAAATTGATTGATTGACCTTTCCCCCCCAAAAAAACTTCCTTTGTTTCCTTGTATGCGGCAGCAACAGCAGATCGCGAAGGAGAAATTGCATGGGGCTGAGAGTCAGGTAAGGAAAGAAAGGCAATTTCTGGGGGTAGCTAGGATTTCTTTCCTTACCTGCCCCACTTGTCCTGAGGCCGCTTTCCGCTCAACCGCATTGCTCTTACCTCCCCGAGCCGCTCCCTCCCTGAGCCTCTGCACTCTGCCTGCTGATTGTTTGGCCTGCCAGCCCCCACCTCAACGCCCTGCCCACCGCCACCCAGCACGGCCGCCCCTGCAGGAGCTGGCCTGGCACGGGAAGGGCATGCGCCCCACACTCCTGCCACCATGCAGGATAAGGTTGCCGTGCCTGCGCCCACCCAGATGCCCTTGCCTCCCCCAAGCATTTTTTTTACTAAACTGCCTTTCAGCTGCATTCCGTTTCTCCGTTCGCTTCTCAGCCTTCGCCACGTGTTTGTGGGACTATCGTTTAAAAAAAAAAAGTTCCATCAGAGTTTCTAACTTCTTGAGATCTCGTGAGAAGTTAGAAAGTCTGATGGAACTTTTTTTTTTTTTTACCGATAGTCCCACAAACATGTGCCGAAGGCTGAGAAGCAAACGGAGAAACGGAATGCAGCTGAAAGGCAGGTTAGTAAAAAAACGCTTGAGGGAGGTGGGGGCGGGCGCAGCAACCTTACCCTGCATGGGTATTGATGCAGGTTGCTCATGGATGGGACTGAAGGCCTAGGACTGGGGCGATGGCACACATGCCCACAGAGACGGCTCTGCATGCCGCCTATGGCACGCGTGCCATAGGTTCGCCACCACAGCCCTAGGATCTCTCATCATTAAGGAAGTTGTTGTCTTCAGGCTCCATAGTTTTATCCTACTACAAGATAGAGTCAGCCCCTCTAATAAATTAAAGGCAGTACAAGACTGAAAACTCCATAGCTCAAGTCAAGCAACTTGAGGTGAGCTGTAGCTCTGACACTTTCTTGCTGTGCTGTAAAATATTTGCTTGTTCACAAGGCTGCTTCCAGCCAAAGTCCAAGAAAATGTCTAGCAAGAGCAAGGAATGGTGGAGAAAATAATAGGTGAGCACTGTGAAGGTTACAAAGGTGATTGTGAGCTTCCAGGAACAGCTGGCAATTAATTTCCACTGTAAAGACCTTCACACTGTTGGCAACTGCATGCAGCCTGCTTTGCCCTTCAAGTCCTCCTACAGTTCTTCTTATTGACTCAAGCAACCTATTCTGTCTGAGCACCCATGTCTTTTCCACTCTCCCCACCCTTCTTTCTCAGCCAGAAACTGTAAGGTGCAGTTGGGTCTTCTCCAGTCTGGTGAAAGAGACTGAGATTCCCAGAACAAAGATTAAGCATTCCAGGGAACAAGGCCATATGCACAACAGTGTAGCCTCAGGCAATAGAAAGACCAAATCCTGAATGAAGAGATTAAAGAGAATTTAATGAAAAGGTTAAGGCGTCAAATAAAAGTTTGGAATATGTTTGCTGCATTTGTGCTTAATATGGTAAAGATTACTGCAAAGGGGCAAGAATTGCTGTATAAGGTCACCTTGTGACTTTGCAACGTACATCTGATAGAAATTGCTGTATAAAATCCACCATGGAACATGGTTGAGGTACACAGGATTTAAGCAAAAGTTTACTGTGCCACTTTTTCTGCAAAATAAAGTTTTTGTTTACAACCTCCACCTTGGTGTGTTCCATTCTGGGCGTGGGCCCATCAGGCAATGGATCTAGCATTAGGCTGGAATAGCACTTCTCTAGATCAGAGATCCTCAACTCATGGTTTACGAAGTATGTGGCCCTTTGGAAATCAGTTGCACAAATGGTGAGTGAGTGTCTGAAGCTTCATTTTCACCTGTGCAGGAGCTAGGTTGTGCACGCAGAACACTTCCCCACCGCCATCGCCATTGCTGTTGGTGGTCTGTGGAGCCAAAAAGGTTGGGGATCTCTATTTTAGATGATCTGAGACAGGGGTCTTCAAACTTGGCCCTTTTATGACTTGTGGACTTCAATTCCCAGAATTCCTCAGCCAGCGTGCCTGGCTGAGGAATTCTGGGAGTTGAAGTCCACAAGTCATAAAAGGGCCAAATTTGAAGATCCCTTATCTGAGATATAGTTCTCACATTTTTTCCCCAAGTGGCTGGGAAATCTGAATGAAGTAGTCCCAAATCAATAGTGGGCAATTTTAAAAAGAAAAAAAAATCCGTTTCTTGGCTGAGGGAGCCAACATTGTCCAAAGAGATTTCCATGATTATATGACCAGCATAACTATATGCTGAGGTGCATGGAACGCTCTTACTTTCCCAGCAAATCTAAACACATTTTGCATGCTTTTAAACGGCTAGGTGGGCAGAAGCTGGGGCAAGTAATGGGACTCACCCCATCATGCAATGCTTGAGTTTTGAACCTGGGCTGTCAGCTTTCCAGCTAACAAGCTCAGTGTCCTTAACTGCTGAGCCATCAGTATCCAATAATATTCAAAATAAAATTTTAAAAATGCAATAATAGATTGGATAAGTTCTAGCCTTGTACTTAGCTAGAATTTACCCAATCTATTATCACCACCAGTTTTCTGAAATGGCAAGGATGGGAACTGGGAGAAAGGCACATTCTCATATTTTAAGATGGTTCCTTAATCTATGTAGCCAGTGTAGTGTAGTGGTGAAGGTATTAGGCTGGCTCCAGGTTCAAATCCTGACTCACCCATGGAAAGCTTTTGGTCAATCACTCTTTCATTGCACAACTGTTTTTATGAGGTTGTAATTAGGGGAGGGGGAACAGGAGGACGGAGTAACTGCTGAATGAAAGATTAATAAGGATAGTGGATGTTACAGGACATCCATTACCTGCTTATCAACAACTTTCAAATTGCTAACTGGTGCTGTAGCTGATGCAGTCCAACAGCATCTAGTTGAAAACAAGCTCTTTTCACCTGAGCAGAAAGGAAACTGCCCAAACGGCAGAGGAAGAAAAAAACCAGTTCCCTTTAACACCATCAAACAACAACACCTGCCTATTCCAGGTCTTTGGAAGGACTTAATAGATGGATAAGAATGCCAGATCTAATCTAGACATCTGGCTGACTGTCACCAACCATAATAAATTTATATGCTGCCCAACTCCCAACTCTGGGCAGTTAGTATAGATAGTATAAAATCTAATTAATTAATCTAGCTATGTGAAATGCATCAAGTTGGGGAAGGCTGGATTGCAACAATTTTACTGACCAATTCAAAAAAAACCAGACCCTTCTTTATTATTATTATTTTTAAATCTGAAGCAGATTACAAAAAGCAATCCAATGAAAATGGTAAGCAAACAGGATGGTGTGCATGTAGTCCTTGACTTAAGACCACAATTGAGCCCAAAATTTCTGTTGTTAAGCAAGACAATAATTGAGTTTTGCCCCATTTTATGTTCTTACTTGCCACAGTTGTTAAGTGAATCATGGCAGTTGTTAGTAACATGCGTATTAACTGAATCTGGTTTCTCATTTGCTTGCCAGAATGTTACAAAAGGTGATCACATGACTCTGGGACACTGAAATTGTCATAAATATATACCAGTTGCCAAGCATCTGAATTTGATCCCATGACTGTGAGGATCCTGCAGTCGTAAGTGTGAAAAACGGCTGAAGTCACTTTTATCAGTACCATTTGAACGGTCACTAGGGGAATGATTGTAATTCAAGGACTACCGATAGTGATGAAGGTGTGTATGTGTATGTGGGAATGACCTTGGGAGATGGGATGGAAAGCTGCAGATGGGACAATTGGCATGTGAAAGATTTCTCAACCCACGAAAGGAGAGGGGCTGTGAGAAGCACTTCAGAAGATACCCTCTGTAGTTTTCTGGAGAGTGAAAAAAGAGGAGGGGAGAAATACTTTTAGTCTTGCAAGATTCTGTTAAGGCAGAGCTGCCCAACTTTTCCGGCTTGGCGGCCCGGAAGGAAAGGGAGCAGCCCATTTGCACATGCGGCATGGGCACACACGCGCGTACAATGGCAGTGCTAGTGTGTGCACGCATGCGTATGCAGGCCACATGCACCCATGGTACATGCGCTGGTGCACGTGTGCATGTGCAAATGGGTCGCTGGCGCCTGCGTGACACTGGCGATGCTGCTAGCGTCCCCGCGGATGCACAAATGGGGCTGCTAGCACCTGCGCGGTGGTGCTACCGTGAGTGGGGGACTCACCAGCTATTTGGGCCATGGACCTGTATTAAGGTATCCTTACAATAAACATAGAGCTGATACTTATCCCTGTGCTTCTAATTTGCACTACCTTGCAGGGCTAACAGGGCATTGGAGTGATGCTAAGACACACAGGTTCTAACCTTCCCTCAGCCAGGTGGGCCAGTCCCCTCTCTCAGCTTAACCCTGTTAAATGAGTTGTTGGAGGAGGAAACCACTGGCACCTCTGAAGAATAGGGGAATAAAAATCTAATAAAATAAATAAAAAGCTCCAAGCTTTTTAAAATACATGTTTTTTTTTAAATTATCTTCAATAATTTCCAATGTTATAGAAGTCTCAGCACGTGATATTGCAAACTGGTGGAGTGTATGAGATCCAGGAGGCACTTTGAAATGCTCTCCTTGAGATAGATGTTAATTTTCTTCATACTTTTCCATATTATTTCTTTTGATTTTTTTCATTGGAGTGAATGCTATTTAAAAAAAAAAAAAAAAAGCAGGAGATGGTCTGCACAATTATGCATTTTCAGAAATATGAAAAATGGAACTGCAGAACTTAAAGAGAAACATTGCATTTATATTTAGGGTGTGTGTGTTTGTGGCTATAGAGCAAACTTACCTTGGAACTCTGTTAACTGTGCTTTGTTTAGCCTGACTAAGTAAGTGTGTTTCTTTAAGCACGTTAACTACAACATCATACACCCAAAAAATCAAGACAACGCCTCCCAAAAGATCTTTCATCACAATTTCCTGGCTGCCATCATGACTTTTTTGCATTCCTCCCCCACGCCCTGTAGATGCCTCTGATGATTTATTAAATTTTATTTGAAAAACAATTAAATTTTAATTGCTTGGGGGTGGATGAGAGTTCAAGCCCGAATCTGCTGCATGTTCAATTATCTGCTTTCCTGACAGTGCAGGAACCAAGTGGCTTCGCTTCAGTGAAGCCCCTCTTAAATGAACAGTTGGATGTTGGGTATCCTCTGACTTCAAGGCTTTCCGTCACTCACAAGGCTGCCAGTTAAATGCTGTTCTCCGAACAACACATTGAGCTTGACAGCGGGCTTCCACCTTTGTGAAAGTGCACAAATCCCAACAAGTACGTAAAAATCAAGGAAGTCCAACTCACTTTCAGCCCTGAAAAATTCCAAACATTTACCTGAAGTGCAGAGTTTCACCTGGATTCCCACTGTTCTTCCATCACCTTGATGTAACCGTAAGTCCGAAAGAGAGCCATGGAAGACAAGCCATTTGTATTCACCGCCATAGATGGTGAATCCAAAGAAGCAGTCCTTTGATTGGTATGGGTTTGTGCTCAGACACAACACAGTCACACAGACACAGACAAAAACACACATACACACGGGGGGGGGGGAGGAGAGAGAAAATGAGGCTAAAACCCTGTGATGAAAACATTGCTCATTTAAATAACAATGTGCAACCTTGAAATTCCCGTGGTGATTTCCAGTTTTATTAGGATTGTGTTCCAACCTTGATGAAGTGCCTAAATCTGATGGGGGAAAGGGCTACTTTGATGAACTCGAATTCCCTCGAAGGGGGACACCTAGTTCAAAATTGCCATCTCTCAGCTTCAGAATTCCTCCTTTGAAATGTGATTCCAGACCTTGGTACTCTAACATGATTTTAGCAACAATACTTTTTCTACTTTGGAGTTCGCTAAATGTGAACTTGCTGCTTGATAGTTCACCAGCACAAGTGATGAAATAATGTGTGCTTTTAGGGGGTGGCATTGGGGAGGACACAACCTTTGAAAGAGCCAAATGGAAATGGTTGGATTCAGGGAGTTGATAAAAAGAACATCCCCGGCCCTGAATGAGGGATTTAATTACCTGGGAAGAAGGCACAAATAGGTTATTCATGCAGAACCATTTTAGCCCAGGGGAAGTCAGCAATTCTTAATCCCCATTCTCTGAAGCTGCATTACTTATCTCAAAGAGCCTCTGGCCGAGAAGTTTGCACATTGCTGGACTGCAAGCTTTTATTGGCAGCTTCACCGGGGCTAAAAAATGTAGCAAAGCATCCTTACCTTTTAAAGAAGATGGCTTTTTATGCTCCTGATGTGGGGGGAACATCTGCCATTTGTTCAGGTAGTGGAAACTTCTAACGGATGTGGGAGGCCCATGCCTTGGCCATTGAAGAAGAAATGATGGTTAGGGCCGGTGGACTCCTTCTGCTTAACTTATGGGTTAAGACCTGGCCACCACGTTTGCACAACATGGAATACAATTGGTATTAACCTTGGTTTGTGACCTATGTAATTATGGACCAGTGCTTTATGGTGTAGTTAAGGCAACCATTTAGTCTATTACACACAGACACACAGACACAGACACATACACAGATGCAGAAATGTCCACAGAGATAATAAAAACAAGACAAGCAATGGTATGCCAGCTTTATGCTGTCCAAGGTATGTGAGGTGAATGTCACCATCTTTATTCTTATGTATTTTATATGCCGTTTATGTTGTATATTGTTTTAATTTTTCCTATGTTTATTCCCTATCCTGGATGTTTTAGCTTGTATCACTTTTTCGTAAATCTTTTTGGATTGCAATGTGTTTAATGATTGCATAAATAATGAATAAAACTTCAATCATACCATATCTTGGCTTTTTTTGATCATTCTTTATGGACACCTCTGGTTAGATGGTCAGAAGTACAAACTGATGACGAGGTAAATGATTCCCCCTGTGTAACATCGACTAACCCTACATACACACTAACTGTCACAAATCCATGCATTCCATACATATGGACCCAGACACATTTTGGCTATTAAACAAAGATCTGCAAATTGGCAGTACAATGATATTTCTTAGAGATATATTTTTTGCAGGGTTTTATTTTTTTTATTTTTTTTTAAAAAAACACACATTAAAATAAATGGTCAATTAGACTTGCCCCAAAGCTAATGCACTGGCTTTAACTTTAATAAATAATGAAAATACAAATAATTTCTATTGTTCTTCCTTCCATGATGCCATCACATCACTGCTATATAGGAGTCCTCGACTTACAACAATTCTTTAGTGATAGTTCGAAGTTGCAACAGCACTGAAAAAAGGGACCATTTTTCACACTTGCAACCATTGCAGCATCCCCACGGTCACGTGATCAAAATTCAGATGCTTGGCAACTGACTAGTATTTATGACGGTTGCAGTGTGCTGGTGTCATGTGATCAACTTTTCAGACCTTCCGATGAGCAAAGTCATTGGGAAAGCCAGATTCACATAACAGTCACATTACTAGTTTAACAACTGTAGTGATTCACTTAACAACACTGGCAAGAAAAGTTGTAAAATGGGGCAAAATTCACTTTAAAAATGTCTTACTTAGCAACAGAAATTTTGGGCTCAATTGAGGTCGTAAGTCAAGGACTACCTGTACTCTGGGAGGCTATAGATAGTAAGAAAAATGATCTTGCTGGATTTAGACAGAATTGTTATCTTGGTAAGGGGCTGATTTTTTTGAAATAATATTCAGAAACACCTCAGGCAGACACCTCCCTAATTCACTGAAGCATGAGGAAAAGGAAGTACAGCAAAATCAAACTTGCAAGATTCTGTTGTTTTAGCCAATCCTATAAAATTGCTTTAGCCTTACTACAGTTGATTTCCTCATCTGGTCAGCCTAGTAGTGCTGACAGAGGCTTGTAGAGGCCAATATTTTATATTCCTGAGAAATACTGCCAACCTCCCCACTTCACTTGTCCTTGTGTTATGAAGTAGGATTAAATTTGAAGGAACTTTAGAATTCTATGAGAACTTGATGAGCTATCATGAAAAACTAACGCTGTGTTTCTTAATCATTGCAACTTGCTGGCTAGGGAATTCTGGGAGTGGAGGCCCACATGCTTAAAACTGGAGAATTCTGGAAGTTGAAGTCCATGTGTCCTAAAGCTGGAGAAATAATAATAATAATAATAATAACAACAACAACAACAACAACAACAACAACAACAACAATAATAAAGTTGGAAGGGACCTTGGAGGTCATCTAGTCCAACCCCCTGCTCAGGCAGGAAACCCTATACCATTTCGGACAAATGGCTGTCCAGTCTCTTCTTAAAAACTTCCAGTGTTGGAGCATTCACCGCTTCTAGAGGCAGGTTGTTCCACTGGTCAATTGTTCTAACTGTCAGGAAGTTTCTCCTTAGTTCTAGGTTGCTTCTCTCCTTGATTAGTTTCCATCCCTTGCTTCTTGTCCTGCCTTCAGGTGCTTTGGAGACTAGCTTGACTCCTTCTTCTTTGTGGCAGCCCCTGAGATATTGGAACACTGCTATCATGTCCCCCCTCGTCCTTCTCTTCATTAAACTAGACATACCCAATTCCAGCAGCCGTTCCTTCTACGTTTTAGCCTCCAGTCCTCTAAATCATCTTTGTTGCTCTTCTCTGTACTCTTTCTAGAGTCTCAACATCTTTTTTACATCGCGGTGACCAAAACTGGATGCAGTATTCCAAGTGTGGCCTTACCAAGGCATTGTAAAATGGTATTAATACTTCTGGAAGTATTAATTCTGGAAGTTGAAGTCCATGTGTCTTAAAGCTGGAGAATTCTGGAAGTTGAAGTCCACATGTTTTAAAATTGCCAAGAAACACTGGATTTAAGCAAAGAAAGGTTCACTAGAATGCAGCCATATTTCTGTCACTAGAGTGTTACCTTTTGTTGGGGGCCGAGAATTTTGTTCTGGGGCTGAAAAAGTGTGAAAATCCTGGATTGAATAATCCCAGAAAGCAAGCTACTGAGTTCATGAGTTGTCAGATCTATTTCGTTTGTGACTTAATTCCACAGGACCACGAGAATAGGGTCTTGGCACCCCTAAATCTCCCCTTGTCCTGAGAATTTTTCACCTGTGTCAACCATTAACTATACCTTCCAGGTTCTTTCTTTCTTAAATTTATAAGGCTATCTGACTCCATTGCATCTCTTGGGGAGAAAGAAAGCAATTTGATGGATCTGAATTTCGGGGGGGGGGGAGGGTAATTGATTCCTGGAAGAAGACCCAAGTTTTAACAACTTTTTTTTGCCCAAGGTCAGGGCAGGGGGCCAACACATTTCCAGAGAGAAGTTGCTCCAGAAGGCAAGTGCTGTGACAGAGAAGACACCAGAATGTGCTCTCTGCATCACAATTAATGTGGCGATACACACGCACCAATGCAAGTCAGCAGGTGTGGTTGCCTACCTGCCTGCCTGTAAAGGGCTGTTCAGATAGAAATCTGGTGTTTATCTTTCAAGAAAGAAGAATTAGAAACACAGAAGTCATCCGTATGTTCTACCCAAATGTCTTGTTTAGCTATTTTCCTTAACTTCCTTAAAAGAAAAGGAAAGCAAGGAGAGAAAAACAAACAAACAGAATAAGGAACTGCAGCTGCTGTGCAGTCACGCTGGGGAAAAACCAAAAACAGAAGGCGACAGCATCTTGGTGATGAGTAAAGAAGGAAATTTAATTTAAAGGGCTGGGCAGTTTAACTTCATGCCTGAGGGAACCAGGAAGATCCTAGATCAGGGGTCTTCAAACATGGCCCTTTTATGACTTGTGGATTTCAACTCCTCAATTCCTCAGCCAGCATGTCCACAAGTCATAAAAGGGCCAGGTTTGAAGACCCCTGTCCTAGATGAAAGCCTGCTTGTAGGAAAGGACTAAGAACGCTTTGTAGGTGGGTGGATCATAAGGTCTTTTTCCTTCTCTTCTGTAGCTTTTTAAGCATTTCCATCTCTCTCAAGATGTTAAAAGGCCTTTCTAAGCCAGATGATGTGTGTGAATCTAAGGTAGCATGACCAGCTCAGAACTGGAGAAACCCTCAGAAGAATCATAGAATACAGATGGTCCTTGACTTATGACCAACATTGCTAAGCATGGTAGATGGTAAGTGAGTTGCAGCTGATTTTATGAGTTTTTTTGCCACAATTGTTAAGTGTATCATTGCAGTTGTTAAGTGGAGTGGAACGGCTTTCTTTTAGAAGTTGTGAGTGCTCCATCACTGGAGACTTTGAAGAAGAGACTGGACAGCCATTTGTCTGGAATGGTATAGGGTTTCCTACCTGAGCAGGAGTTGGACTAGAAGACTTCCAAGGTCCCTTCCGACTCTGTTATTCTGTTATTCTGAATCATGCAGTCCTTAAGCGAATCCAGCTTCCCCCATTGACTATACTTGGTGGAAGCTGGCTGGGAAGGTTGCCAATGGTGCTCACATGATCCCAGAATGCTGCAAAAACATCATAAATACATGCTGGTTGCCCGAATTTTGATCAAATGGTTGTGACGATGCTACAGTGGCCATAAGTGTGAGGACCAATTGTAAGTCACTTTTTTCAATGCTTTGTAATTTTGAATGGCCCCTAAATGAAAGGTTGAAAGTAGAAGATTACTGTGCCAGTTACCTTCAGCAGAGTGATCACAGATCTGGAAGCACCAGATCACCATGAATGGTCCGGTTTTCACTCCAAACCTACCACTCTCTTCCGGTAGGCAATGTATCCACAGTTGTGGCATCCCTCACCTCTTCCCCCCATCACTAACATCAAGGCAACTACCCAAAATTCAACCATAAAGTAGAAATCTGGGCAGCAACCTTGTTAGTCAATTGCTTGGTTGGACTTTAGCCATTGCTAAAGCAACGTTTTTGTTTTTATATTCAAGGCCAAACCCAAAGAGATACTTGTGACTTGAGTTTTATGACAAGGACAGAAGGGCAGCTTGGGAAGATACAACCCTGACCTGTCAAAACAATCTAGACTGTCTAAGTTAAAGGATATTTAAATTGCCTCTCCAAATTTTAAAACAGCAATTCTTTAAGCATGGTACATCACCAGGTAAAAATCCGATATGCGTTTTATCATCTTGCTTATAAAAACATAAAGGGAAACTTGCCCAAAATCTTCCTGAAAAGATGTTATACCACACCTGCAACAATGCTTAACAAGTTACTTACCCTGCCTATAAAAATATTTATTTACGTGATTTTAAATTGTGGATTCTTTATTATTTTACTGTTATTTATTAAAGGCTCAGGGACTGACTGCTCACAGTAATGTTATTTTGGAATTCTAGTAAGCATAGCCTCAAGCGATTCACTGTTTAGGATGGGGAGAACATTTGTTTGCCTGTAGCTTTGCAACTGGAACTCTCCAAAACAAGCAGCCCAAGCAACCTATTGGAGCAGCAATAACCTCCTGAGTTGATTGGACTACCAGATTTGACTTAAGTGTCATAAACGCATAGGTCTTGTACATATTTATAATGCATGATTATAAATAATGCATTAATATAATGCACAATCCTGCTGCATTTTTCAGGAATGATATTGTTCCAGCAGTAATGCTGAATCAGTTGGCAAGTCTAGAATTAATCATCAAAAAGTCTATAAGTGTGCAAAATACTTCTTGCACATGCACCCTACTTTGTAATTGCTAGCTAAAGCTTTCCCCTTTCCAGTTGTATCCGATTCTAGGGCACGGTGCTCGTCTTCATTTTCTAGCAGAGGCAGCTAGCATTCATTGTCCAAAGATGTTTTCATGGTCATGTGACCAGCATGACTATATGCTGAGGTTCATGGAATGTTGTTGCCTTCTCATCGAAGTGGTACTTGTTTATCTATTTGCATTTGCATGCTTTCGAACTGTTAGATGGACAGGAGCTGGGGCAAGTAATGGGATTTCCTCCCCCCCCCCGTCATTCAGCAATACGGTCTTGAACCCGGACATTAACTGCTGAGCCATTATGGCTCCTGTTGTAATTGTAAGCAATCTTAAAGAAAGATGTCTTAAGTTACAGAGGAACATGTTTTGATAAGCTGCTTGTCTGCTGTTTAGCCAACACAAAGCATGCCTTTTGTCTTCTGAAGAGAAGAGGGGAACCTTAACAAATGTACACCTCCATTGTAAATGCCCATGCAAGTGCAAAATATGCTAGCCATGTTCAAGGAAGCCAGACCAAGCAATGAGAGGAAGGGCTGGCTTGTGTTACGGAAGCAAGAGTTCCAGTTGGGTTTATAGTCACCTGCTTTTGACTAGTCAGTGGATTCAAAATAAAACAACATACAAGTAACCTCTGGAAGTTGCTAGTTTTCACAGCTTATCAAGATGCAGTACTAACATCATATTGCATTATCTTTTTGGTTTTTTTGAAGCCTTATATATATAAATTTTAAAAAATGCTGTTAATACAGGGTTTAAAAAGCATCTATTTCAATAGGAGACATGGTAGGTCATGGCTTTCTTCAGGAAAGTATACATGTATGGTAGTTGTAAGATCTGCAAATTTGATCCCTGGAAATCTGTTGCTAATCCATGTCAGTTATGGAACTGAAAGATAATTGGCATTCTATTCTATTCTATTCTATTCTATTCTATTCTATTCTATTCTATTCTATTCTATTCTATTCTATTCTATTCTATTCTATTCTATTCTATTCTATTCTATTCTATTCTATTCTATTCCATTCTATATTCCATTCTATATTCCATTCTATATTCCATTCCATTCCGTTCCGTTCCGTTCCGTTCCGTTCCACTCCACTCCATTCCATTCCATTCCATTCCATTCCATTCCATTCATTTATGCTAGAAGATAGTCTTTTCTCTTAGAGCAGCACAGTGGCCTAGAGGTGAAGATACGTGCCTCCCACTTGCAAGGTTGAAAGTTCAATCCTAGGCAGTGACAGATGTTTCTCTATCAGGATGCAAAGAAAAAATATCTGCTATGAACTCTGTGTAGATGTCAGGAGGGGCATCCAGCCAGTAAATGCTTAGGTCCATAGAGTCGCCCCCAACTCCATCCCAATAAAAAGGATTACAGGTTTGTAAAAAGAAAAAAATCCCTTTGTTTATATTTTTCTGTAGGAGAAACAAAGCCTGCTTTGGTATATAAAGTCTACTTATATTTTTAAACGGGATGCAGATGAGGAGGAGAGACTAACCTGTAAGGTTAAATTCATTGCTTTACAATTTTTTAAATGATGGCGACATTCACACGGCACCTAAGCCAATAGTATATGTACAATATATTTGATACTATAATCATGCACATGGGCCTTTTCTGTGAACAGGTGCTATGTCAGGCTTCACCTCCACCACCAACCATGAAACTAGGAGCCTCACAGGCAGTGATTCAAGACACAACTCTAGTTATTGCAAGAAGTAGAAAACCGCTGGTGCAGAAATCCAGCTGTAATGTAAGATGGAGAATCTATTTCTTCAGTTAGTATAGCATAATGAGTTGAGGACTTCTCACTTTTTGTGAGAATTAGAAGTTGGCATTTGTAATGTGTTATTCCAATGGACCACCTATTTTCAAGCTCTTTGCTATTCCTCTTCTAGATCTTATTGCTAACTAATAAATTATGGTCATCGATAGTGAATTGCTCCATATTATGAAAAAATGGTTCATTTTCCTGGCTTGTTTTGAAAGTAGAAACAGTAAACCTGGGGTACCCATTCTTTTGGGTGGTGAGTATTCCTGAGATTTTCAAAAACTGCTATGAACATTCTCACAAAAGCGCAGCTGTTAGGGACAAGGCCGGTCCCCAAACATTCTTTTTTGCAGATTCATAGAATCAAAGGGAGCTAATTAAGTTGTCAACTGCCCCCTCCTTGCTTTATGCAGGAATCTGAATGGAGGCACCCCCAGATTTAATAAACAGAAGCTCACTACTGCTAGTTCACTGGTTTCACCACTGTCAAGCAGATTTTAGTGCAAAGACATTTCTCCTCTCACATCAATCAGAAACGGCTCAGTCTATCTGTTCTTCCTATCAACTTCTATCACCCCATTTTACTTTTATCTTTTTTATGTGCGGGTAGACCTATTACTGAACAAAGGACTGGGATGTATTTCTTCTGTCATTTCTATTTTCTAATTCTGTTTTTAAGATGGTCCTCAGATGTCATCCTTGAAAGAGCAGTGGTGTTTAAAACGGCTGTTTTGCTTTGTAGTATGTTGCCTTTCTTTTGATTATCTGTTTAAATTAAATATGTTTAAAGAAAAATCAGGCACCTGGGTCTGGATGCCAAGGCTGCAGGCAGAGATTGGAGCCCATCAGAACTAAATTGGAGACCAAAATGAACCATAAACCAAATAGTATCTTGCAGGAGAACAAACACAATCCCTTTAATAGAGGATGAATTGAAATTTGGAAGGAGCTTTTTTTATGGTCAGGAGTCTTTCAACCCTTCTCTTCTTTCCCCCCCCAAAGCAAAACTATTGAAATCAATGGACAATCCTACCCCCAGGCATTGAGAACCCAAGGGATGATGCATGTATCTGTCTGGACCTTCTCTTTGCTTGCTTCTCTTATTCCTACTTGTTATGTGATGGAGAGGAGAAAAACCCGCAAGGACACTCTGGTTGCTGGGCTGGTCCTGGAGAAATGGCCATGGAGGCACAAAATACCAGGGCCAGATAAGAGGGGTGGTCCTGCAACAAGCTAGTTAGACTCTTTTTGGTTGTTGACATCCTTTAGGCTCCCTCCTACTTGCAAATTAGAATCTTTGCATAGGAGATTTTGCATTTTCTCATGAAAAAGACCCCCTTTCTGATGAATCACTTTGATCCGGCTTCAGATAATAATAATAATAATAATAATAATAATAATAATAATGATGATGATGATGATGATGATGATGATGATGATGATGATGAAGAAGAAGAAGAAGAAGAAGAAGAAGAAGAAGAAGAAGAAGAAGAAGAAGAAGAAGAAGAAGAAGAAGAAGAAGAAGAAGAAGAAGAAGAAGAAGAAGAAGAAGAAGAAGAAGAAGAAGAAGAATTGGAAGGGACCTTGGAGGTCTTCTAGTCCAACGCCCTGCTCAGGCAGGAAACCCTATACCATTTCGGACAAATGGCTGTCCAGTCTCTTCTTAAAAACTTCCAGTGTTGGAGCATTCACCGCTTCTGGAGGCAGGTTGTTCCACTGGTTAATTGTTCCAACTGTCAGGAAGTTTCTCCTTAGTTCTAGCTTATCTTAGTGATAAGCTGTTGCCATGACATTGTGAGACTATGTCCTCAAGAAATGATGCATAGGCCATTCTTATGGTCTAATTTATGTTCTACCCTAATTCAGTATTTTGCAATGGATGGCACTCAGTCATGAGCCATTGGAGGACACCAAAGACCATTAAACAAATGAACAAAGAAAGAAAATCTAGGTGTTGGTAAAAGAGGCTGTATGGTTGAGACCAATGAATCATAATTTCTCCACTTCTCTGCAACACCTAGGCCCTAGGGCTTCCCAAAGCTAGGACATCAGAAGATCCTTTTCAGAGCTATTATCATTCCTAAGATTCCCCCTCTGATGAAATTCAGAGAAACCCATCCAATCTGCAGAAATTTTCTATTTCGAAGAGACATTTATATGCAGTTGTGATTTTTTTTTTAAAAAAAACAACACCTTTTGCAAAGTAAAATCAGCAAACAAGCGTATTTTTTTCTAGGCATTTTATTCACTTATAACAGAAACATTCACTTATCAGGTATCACTGAAGTGCAATTTACAGAATTTAGCAGCAAATTCACACTTGGAAATTGTTCTTTTTGTTTGTACAAATCTTACAAATGTACATCCATTCGTACCATATTGCCATTCATCCATGCTCACTATATACACTGTCTTCTCTTTGAATTCCTAGTGCAGCGCCATTCTCTCCTGTGTTGGAAATGTGGATGTACAATTGGGAAGAAGCTTCATTACAAAATGTTGGGCTATTGCATGAGCTTTGGACTTTGAACTCAAATTCTGAAAGGACAAAACCAACATTTTCAGGGTTTTCCATGGAATTATCCAATACTCTCCATGGTCAAGTTTACAGTGTAAGAAACCTCTGCCATAATTCTTGTTTTCTTTGTTGAGTCTATATTGTCTTTAACTGGTGGATTGGGTGAACTGGTCACTCCTAAAACAACAAAAGTGCTTGTATAAGCAAAAAGTAAGGTAAAAACATCATCATCATTATCGTCATCCAGAGCTCTTTTAATAGACAACATATTTGCTAAGTATTAGGTAGTATTAAAGATTCCCCGAAGAACCATCGTCATTACTCTGACAACAATGATTAGGAGTTTAAGAAAACAGTTCAAAAGTTCTATGGGAATCTGGGTAATTAAGTAGCAAGCATGGAGTTTGTACTGAACTGAGATTTCAGAGTACAAAATGAACAGCCTTATTGGTCCTCAGGCCTCATGTCAGGCAGTTCACAAAACTTCCAGTGGAAGTTAGCAGGAAATTCTCTTGTATGAATGGGATCTGGAGTTATAACCGGCTTGCAATAATGGAAGGGGCAGAGGCATATCTCTGTATGCAATGGGCCACAGGAAATGCCATGTATGAGTGGGTTTCTGTGAAACTCCCCAAGTTTGTTTCATATATGGAAGAGGAATGCTGTACTGATATGGAAATTCTAAGAAAGCGTTACATATTTTTCAACTATAAAGATAACTTTGGAAAAACCACCCTGTTAGTAAAATGGCACTTTAATGTGATCTGTTAGCAGCTTTGGCCCACGTACTGAAACACAAAACCAAATTGCAGAGATGTTATAATTACATTTTATCTAACTTTCCTCCAAAGGTTACCTTTTCATTTAGGATTCATATATCCGTTCTCATTTTAATCTTACAACAACCCGTGAGGTAGGTTCCACTGAGCTATTGTGACAGACTCACAGTCTCCCAGGCAGAGGGGGCAATCTTTTCTAAGCAGCCACCCCACATACAACAGGAGCTTCTTTTTATGTGCTTGAGTCTCACGGGAAAAAAAAAAAGTGATGGTCTGGACTTAATAAGTGTGTATGAGATTGATCAAAAACATCCTGAATTTGGAAAGTTAATAAGTTAACCAAAGAGTCTATTTTCATAGTAGGGAAAATTGAGGAGTGGGGGCAATAGACAAACAATCAGTCAGTCAGTCAATCAATCAATCAGAATAGAGCTGGAAGGGAAAATAGCTTCATTCAAGCATTTAAATGTGTTTTGAATCTGGGATTTTTGAAAACTTAATGCATGAGATTTAATGCAATCTTATCTCCCATTTGAGTAAGGAGCACTCAAACCAGTAGAGTTTACTTCCAAACAAACATGGATGAGTAGAGGACAACAAATACGAAATTTCATTAGTTTCAGCAAAATTTAGAGGATCTTAACTTTCACTGGATTCTTCCTGAAACTATTCTCTCCTTTCTCCAATTCTTTGGGACTTATGAGTATTTTTGGAAATTTGAGAAAGTGTCTCTGTGGGTGCTCTCACAACTTGGCTGTTAGGAAGATAGTCAGTCATTAAGCATCCTCTTATGAAAGCAAATTGTGCTTCCTGCCATTCCTTTTCACAGGATGTTTCCCAACATACCCAACTCTTGTCTACTTTTCTAGAGGTGGGCACATGTCCACACAGAGTGTTGACATTTTTAATATTCTGAGACTATGTACAAGAATTTTAGGGAATGCAAAGGCTTTCTTGGAACTAAAGATAATTCTGGAACTAGTGCCCCCTTTTGTTTGATGAGAGTGTTTATTCTTTTTGGAAACTTGAAAGTATATCTTCTTTTTCAAGTTGGGTGGAAGCAAAAAATATGCGGAGCAACCATGGAGATGGCCATGGAGAAGCTCACTCAAGGTCAAGTGGAAAATCTCAATTTCAAAATTAAGCACTTGTTATCATCACAAAGCCTTTTTTATTCCTAACTTGTTTGTGTTTTTTACTATCTCTACTCTAAATAGGTTTTTTTTTTGGTAGTTAACATGGAATGTATTATTTGTTAAACACATTTCTGCAAGGGGAGTGTTCCTTTTGTAAATTTAATTAAAATTTCTAGTTTATCACAATAATTGTATTTGTACAGACACTATAGCTACATCTTGTAATTTATCACCTAAAAAAATTCATCAAAATACAGCAGCTAGTCCTATCCTGTGACATTAATAAACAAATGTATTTACTCAGTATGGCTCTCAAGACCTTATATACAGAGCATCTAACTTTATTTGCAGAAAACGGGTAGCATCAAGGGAGTTCTAGGGGAGAAGTCTCATGCAACAAGTCCGAGAATGAACTCTGCTCTTGTTTATGAGACATAACTTGGTTGGATAGCTCTAAGAAGATACACCAAGACAGATCAGGAACAGCACGTTCATATATACACAATTCATGAAAACTAAAAGTTAGAAACAATAACACTACACCCGCACATCCTGTCATGTGAAACAACAACAACAAAAAAGAACTACAATTTGGGTAGAGACTAATTTTGGAGGTGCTTAGATTTTCTATAACGTTTTGGGCATCCTAAATAACATCTACATCAGGTGAATATCATACCAATCGTTTAAGATACCACCAGTCCAACTTGGTGATGCTGGACTACACAGTGTTAAACGAAGTTGATGTTTGCAGTCCAACACATCTGTAGAACACCCAATTGGGAAGGTGAATTAATTTTTTTTTCCATTTTGCAACAATGCTCTAAACCAGGGGTCCCCAACTCTCAGTCTGTGGACCAGCACTGGACTCGGCATGCCAGAAACTGGTCCGCGCAAACAAGCAAAGCCCCATCCATGGGATGCAGGCAGTACATGAAACCACGCCCCATCCGGACCGCAGAAAAACCTCTCTCCATGGAACCAGTCCCTGGTGCTTAAAAGGTTGGGGACCTCTGCTCTAAACATGTACCTTGATCGATGGCAGCAACGGAGGACTGTTTAGCATATTTAAAAATAATGCCCAAGATTCGGACCTCAATCACTCAAGGAGAAAGTTGGATGGTGAAAGAAATGTTAGGCCTTTGGTTGGCCCAATTGTGCTAACTAGGAAACTGAGGAAGCCTCATTCATAGGATGTTGTGCTAGTTGAGGCTGTCTTTAGGTCTACTAGATATTAGAAAATTGATCATAGCTATGAAGTAGAGTGAAACCCCCATCCACATTTTAAAATCTTATCAAGGTTAGGAATTGTGCATCTAAAGAAGCTGTAATGTCTAGATGGGCCTCAAATTATCCCTCATATACAATTGGAGACAGAATCTTTCTAGGGCAACAGATTTGTGGGCAAACATGACACAGGACACTCACCCTGCATCTCTGGTCCACATAAATTATAGAAGTTTCATACTATACTTGATAGGCAAGAGAATATGAGCAAACAGTGTAAGAGTAGAATTAGTATCCTATTTGGGGCTCTTCCAATATTAATATATGCCAATTCCTCCCTCAGAAAAACATTCCAATGCACACTATGTTGATATTAGAATATTTTAAACATACAACTGGATTGCTTTCCATTGGCATTTGTACAATATTGACGTTCTTCTCCAATTTCTGCAATTTCAGATTTTTGAGCTGGCTGGTCCTAGACCAGATTGTAGTTAAGGATCTCAGAAGATCCAAATGCTAAGGATTGTGCTAAAGACAAAAGGGGTGTGTTGTTAACAGCTATACTGAGTTTCGGAGCCCTAATTAAATGTTTTTTTCATTCTGCATGTGAGTTGCAAGGAGATAAATGAAATGTAATGCAGCTTGACTTAAATATGGTATGTGCATCTGGGAGGTCTCCTGTGATGTGCTTTCAACCAACTTGAAGTGTGCAATCATCTCTTGCAGCAATGGGCACGTCTGTGTCTCTTATAACTAGAGTGCAAAAACAAATCTGGTTTCTGAGAAGCATGCAGCCCAATGGCCATCTGGTGCAGGATGTGATGCCCATGTCCCAAAATTGTACCCCTATCAAACTCTTTGCAGACATCTCATTTCTCCCAGCCGTCTATAACCTTACGCTTCTTTTACCAATCCTTTTCCATTCAAGCTGCCTCCTCAGTTCCTTTCAGTATGAGTTTTCAGATCATTACCTGTCCTCCCTTTCTTGCCATATTCCAGCCGGAGCCATCCATCCCTCTCAACTCTTCTGCAATTTCTTCTTGTTGTGCCTTCTACAATGTTTTTAATTTATAGCAGGGGTTTCCAAACTTGGCAACTTTAAGACTTGTGGACTTCAACTCCCAGAATTCCCCAGCCAGCACAAGTCTTAATTTCCTCCACAAGTCTTAAAGTTGCCAAATTTGAAGACCTCTGATTTATAGAAACTAACAGTATTTTCCTTCTTCTCAGAACTACAGTTGCCTTCCATGTGTTGGAACCCAGAGGAGAAGGATGGACCCATTTGATAGTGGCAAGCAGTTGCTATGTTCAATATGACTAACTGGAGACCTTCAATGGCAGCTGATAGTTATCCAATATGCATAACTGGAGACCTTCCAAATAGCAGCTGATGGTTATCATGTGCTGTATATTTGCTGAGTGCAACCAGCTGCATGATAGATTCTTCATATGTCTTTATATGGTGTGGCATCAATCAATCTTGGAACCGTTATTTTCTAAATGCAAGATAAAGACATGCAAGATTTTCCTTGCTTCTTTCTGATATACTATGCTCCCTGCATTGAACTTGTTTTTCTATCTTGCTTTTCTATTCCCCTTATTCTGATGCACTGAACAGATTTTGTAAAGCTCTGGGCTGCCACTGTTTAGGCTTGTAGTCTGAAATCCTACCTCCTCCCTCTCTCTCACACCCATACAGAGAGACACAGACACCTAACTTTCCATGTTTCAGTGTATGCTAATTCCTGCATATGTTTGCAATCTATAAAAAATCCCTCATCCTCCTATGATAATTATTGCACTAACGGTGAAGAGGAACACTAGAGGGCTGATGGTTTTGTTTATTTTTCAGCCAGACGCAACTTGCAACCTGCTGTTGCCTGAAATACAGGTGCTGCTTAGATAATTACAGCAATGTGCTACAAACAAGGAACAAACAGTGAAGGTCGTTTTTGTAACCTGGGCTTGTACATCCTTGAGAAGGGATGGGCGTGTAAAAGCGGTTTCCTAAAGGTTCAGTGCATTAACCAGAATGTATCTCATATCTAACACATTTAGATACAAGGTTCTGACTTGGGTTGAACGGGGTCTCACATGACGTCTCTCCGGCTCCAGTAGAGTAGTTCTCTTCCCTCCAGTCCTTTCAAGGGGGTCATGTTATCAAGATGCCAAATGATTCACACCACGAGTAGAAACTGATCTTGCTCTGGGGGTTTTTTCACCCAAGTGCCCAGGCCTGCCTTCTGAAAAGCTCCGAACAGCTCCTGTTTGGCAGACTGATAGACATGTGCCACCAGCTTGGCCTCGCTGTACACTGATGGCACTTCTCCATGGCTTGATATCGGTGTGCTCAGCTGCAGAGGGAAGAGACGGGAGGGGGGGGGGAGAAAGTCAGATGACAACGAACAAAGAGCGGAAGCTTTGGGCTCCTCTGTAGCTTTGTATCATCATTCCATCTGCCTCTCTTAAGCTACACAGAAATTGTGAGCTTTATACGTAACAGTATTCAGGGAAGAAATATTTGAGGAGATCCGTGCCAGACTACCATCTTCACACAAAAGGGGATTTTGGAGAGCTCAACCAACCAATATTGTACATCATTTGGAAGAATGCCCAGAGTGCTGTGTGTGTAAATTCTACCAATTAATTCACATTCCTCTTTTGGACAGTTTTTTTTTTTTTTTTTTTTTTTGGGGGGAAGCATTGTAAAGGCCATGACAAAGAATGGCCACTAGAATGTGTTAGTTCTTTCCAAATGGACTCTCCTTTCTCCTAAATGAGTCCATTTTGCTCATTTGGAAGGAACCAGAGTACTTTGAAGGCCACGTTCATTTGTCATTTGGGAAAGTGAAACGAAATCGGAAAGTCTGCCATGTTCAGTGGTATGAATAATCCAATATGTTTCCAATAACAACCAGCAAAGGCACTGCTAATTTTTTCTTTAAAAAAACTTCATAGCATTTCCAAATATATATTCACAGAAATGAAAATAGATAAAACTTTGACTATGTACTTTTGGACACTATCTTGACATTTTCATTCCCCTTACCTGGGTCTACATCCAATTAACTGTATCCACCTACAGAGTAAATTGCTATCTATGTGGATATTCTCTACTGAAATATTGTTCCAGCTTCTTCCCTTCATCAGTGCCATGTGCAAGACCCTCTCAATTTCTCCTTCTTCTATTACAAAGACAATTCTTGGCTATCCTACTCCTGCTACTGGATGAGCCTGAAAAATAAACCTAGATGTCATGGTGTCTTTCCTCATCTATTAATATGCAATGATTGACGCCTTTTCTATCACTCACACCCTTGCTTTCCATAATTTGGGATAAGATTATTTTGATACCGAGTTTCAAAAGCTGTAATCTAATTATTTAAGCAAATGGAACTCATTTAGGATGTTCTGATTTGGTTCTGCTTTGCACAGCCAGGAGCAGGGAAGGTCAAAAAAGTCAAAAGGGCACCCATGCAATGCCTTTCTCCTCCCCCCTCTTTGATTAGACAAAGAGCATGTTGACTTTTTTGAATGAAAAAAAATGTAATACTTTTGTTTTTGTTGTGATTTTTATATGTATCTATTATTTCTGTTGAGTTTTGCTAGCTTTGTAAATATACAAATGCTCGAGATTCCGGGCCAATGCTGGGGAAAAAAAAAAAAGCATACTGTCATTTGGAGAAAGGATTTAAATAAGTGAATGTTTGTGACAGAGAAAAGGTGAAAGCACGAATAAAAAACCCTCCCTTCCTATGTGATACTGATAACAAATGCTATAAGAGAGAGCAGTAGTCAAGCATCAAGCGTGTACTAAGCGTACAGAGCTGAGAGGGGGCAGTGCTGAGCAGAAGAACTTTATGAAATAACCTACAACTGAGGTGCTTGCCAAAAGCAGCCTTTAAAGTTTAAAACACAATGTTTTAAAGTTAAAAATACAATGATCACTTCCAGCCCCTGTGCCTATGGAGCGTCTCAATCACCCAGGTCATGGTTATCCCGAAGATGCTTTTCCAAAAGGCGAAGAGACTTGGTGTTGTTGTTTTTTTGAAAACGTTTCGCTTCTCATCTTCAGTTCTTGGGTGAGAAACAAAACGTTGTCAAAGAAAAAACAACAACGCAGTCCCAAAAAGCATCTTTGGGACCTCCAGCCTTTGTGCATCTGAGGTTGGAGAAGATGATTGTTTTTGTTTTATTAACTTCTTGTTTTGCAAAATTAAATTAATGATCTTGTTTCTGGACTGCCTAGGACAATGATGGCGAACCTTTTAGAGACTGAGTGCCCAAACTGCAACCCAAAACCCACTTATGCATCGTCGAGTGCCGGGTGGGCGTGGCCCATTGGGTGGGTGCGGCTGTGGTGGTAACGGCAGACTGGGTGGGAAAAGTTCAATCAATCAATTCCAACTTTGCAAGATCTTTTTTTTTCCCCACGAGAAGTTGAAATTGACTGATTGAACCTTTTTTTTTTTTTGCACACGGCGGCGGAGGCCTAAAGCGAAAAGGTTTTATAAAACCCAGCTGAAGGCCTAGGACTGGGGCGATGGCACGTGTGCCCACAGAGAGGGCTCTGAGTGCCGCCTCTGGCACCCGTGCCATAGGTTCGCCACCATTGGCCTGGGACACAATGTGACCGAGCTAAGAATGAGAATTTAAAATGCGGGGGAAATTATGGAGGCTGGAGAATCCAGTCGGAGAGCAAATATTCAGTCGCGTGAGTGATCTGGCACCTCCTGAGGATGTTCCTTCCGTGACTTTTTCACACTTCCTGAAACACAGGGATGTGTACAGAGTACATGGGGCACAAGCAAGATTCTCTTTTTATATTCATTTCCTTATCACCCCTCTGCTTTCTTCTGATGGGAATCTGGATTTGTCAAGCCTCCTCCATATAGGAAAAAGAGGACTTCCTTTCCTTTCCCAGCCACAAGGATAGACCCTTCAGAGACTCAGGTGTTTTGCTACACCATGTAAACTTTTAATAAACTTTATGGTTTTATTCAAGAATCTGTTTTTACATCCACATAAAAATCTTGGTTCTATCCACATGCACATGGTCTGTTGAATACAAGCCCTAGTGGATGAACCATTTGAGTCCAACCAGGTTTATCTCAATTGTTTAAACCCTTCCAAAGGTTGATAACCTAGGAAAGATATATCTGCTATTTTTTCCTCTCTAAAATTGATGCAGCCAAGGTGGAAAAGAAATGTCACCAAAACCAGACAATTCTTCCATATACACAGGTAGTCCTTGACTTACGACCACAATTGAACCCAAAATTTCTGTTTCTAGGTGAGATGCTAAATCATTGCTAACAATGCTAACTCATTGTTAAATGAGTTTTGCCCCACTTTATGACCTTGCTTGCCATGGCTGTTAAGTGAATCATTACAGATGTTAAGTTAGTAACACGGCTGTTAAGTGAATCTGGCTTCCCCATTGACTTTGCTTGTCAGAAGGTCACAAAAAGTGATCACATGACCCCAGGACACTGCATCCGTCATAAATAAGTCAGTTGCAAAGGATCTAAATTTTGATCACATGAGCGCGGGGATGCGGCAACGGTTGTGGAGATTATGTCTCCAGCCAAATCTCCAGAAGTTGTGAGTGCTCTGACACCGGAGGTTTTTTAGAAGAGATTGCACAGCCATTTGTCTGAAATGGAATAGGCTTGAGCCAGGGTTGGATTAGAAGTCCTCCAAGGTCCCTTCTAACTCTGTTATTCTGTTATTGGAAGGCATGCCTTCGTTTTGTTTTCTTCGTAGATAAGAGTTGGATCCTTCCATTCCACCTCAGGCATTTGCAAGTGGGAATTACAGAATCATAGCCCTGGAAGGACCCAGTTTCTATTCTATGCAGAAATCAAAGCCAACTGACCTTACCAGTTGGAAGATAAGCAGGGTGAGACCTGGTTGATGTTAGCCGTGGTGAGTTGGCCATGGTGAGTTGTCTGTGGCAAGTGGGATATGATGAGTTGGTCATGGTGAGTTGGCTGTGGCAAGTTGGCCGTAGTGAGTTGGCTGTGGTAAGTTGGTCTCAGTGAGTTGGCTGTGGCGAGTTGATTGTGGCGACTTGTCCTGTAGCCCCTCTACCACTTAAATGACCCAGTTTTTTCACCAGTGCAACTCACACTTACCTTTCCATAAAGCTTTGCCCACTGAGTGTAAAACATGTGCTTGCAGAGTCGTGAACAACTCCCACAGTTTTTTTTCCCTGTTGTGGCATTAATAAGCTCTAAGTCTGCTGTGCCTGCTATCCAATTCACGCTGAAACCAGGAGATTTCCCAGCCCGCTTCCTTTCAGCGTTACTCACTCCTGTCAAAAGGGAATCAGAAAACATCAAGCATTAAAAGCAATAGGTCTCAAAAATAGGAAACAGAGATTCCATTTTATTGGGAAATAAGCTATACATACGTATATATATACACACACACACATATAGAGAGAGCTACACACACACACACACACTCTTATCCCTTGACTGGAATCTTCTTGACACAATATACACTTTTAGGAACTGTTCAATTAATGCTGCTGAAATGTAGTTAAGATTCTTCTTTGCATTGATAGCATTTGTTCATATGGAATCACTGTCTCATTGACAATCGTCTATATTAATGGTTGCTTTCTACAAGTGTTTCATATGGAGAAAATTCTAAATCTGGGCACATAAAAAATAAAGACAGCAAGTATTGAGTTCATGGGATGGGTGGATTCCAAATTCTGTAGTTATAATAATAATAATAATAAAGTTGGAAGGGACCTTGGAGGTCATCTAGTCCAACCCCCTGCTCAGGCAGGAAACAATATATGTAATGGGATCAACTAACATGACACAGAAATGGGTAGATTTCTTCACCGTGAAAAGAAATAGAGAAAGCTATTTTGCCTGCCAAAGATTTTATGACTTTCTTATATTTGCACCTTTTTCATTTTATTCTCATAGTCCAAATAAAGATATTAACCAGTTTTTTCTAAAAATGATTTTAAAATAGGGAAAATATTCAATTTTTAAACTTTGTTTTTTTTAATTTTTACCCAACAGCATTCAAATTAGTCTAACTGCAATTACAAATTCTTAATCATTTTAACTTTGGTTTAATAACATTGACAAAAAAATAAATAGCAAAAGAAAAAAACACAGAATAAAATTTATAACTGCTCATTATAATGCTACACTACAGATGTTACACAGGTCTGCGTGAATGATGCAAAGGCGGTTCAAATAATTTGATTTGGAAAATTAATCCAATTGTCGATGCACACCAATCTGGAAATTCAATTCAACTTAATTTCTTCAGACTGAATCAATGAAACAGGTAGATTAGGCTTGAATTTCAGAATCAATTTGGCACAAATTGTTTCTGTGCACGGATAGAAGCACCCAAAATCATCCATATCAATTCAAAACATCCAATTTGATGATACAAATTAAGTATCTAAGACAATTCAGAAAGCCAATTTGATCTGGAGATTGAACTGACATGCCTTTAAATCAAGTCTCCAAATTAAATATCTGCATAACTGAATAGACGAAAGCAGCTTTGATATATATGGGGATTAAATAAATTACAGGTACTGAAACATTGTATGCATTTGCATCAGTTAGAGGCAACTGGAAAATACACTTGAAATGGTTGCTTATTAAAGATGTATTAAAAATCCTCTGTGTTTCTGAGCTTCTTACCAGAAGGAACCCATTTCCTTAGCTAAGTGGCAATATCCTAAGTGACTGTGTACAGATGAATCAAAATGAAAATATAATTGAGTTATTATTTCATGCTGAACTTGTAATCACATTGATGTCACATTAATAGCAATCTCCATTTCCTTACTATGATAACTGATCAGTTCGTATCTTAGGGGGAATATGCTATAAAATAAATGTCATTCTTACACCATGAAGCTATTTAAATACATCCATCTGACAACTGTTGCAAGCAGATCTCACTGTATGACTTGACATGAATGTTTCAGCCTCTGTCAGAATTGTGACCTAACTTAGTGGATAGTGTGCCAACCTATGACAATATGTGCCAGATAAGGCCTGCCTAGGATAAAGCCATAGGTAACAGAACAAACATAAATGCAGCAATCTAATGATCAGAAGAAAAATAACGTGTTTGGTCGAATTAATAGCTTTTGTATTCAGGCACTACCAAGGATTTCAGAAAATAAAAGCTAAGCACAAACGGTCCCCAGATACTTCCTATCAAGAGATCAACATTTCTGTTAGAAAATAAAAAGAAACAAAAGCTGAGAGAAGTCAAAGTCTGATTGTTAATAAATATATTTGGTGAGTAGGGATTGCAGCATTTTTATCCCTTGTCTTCCAAAATCATTTTTTTTTTGTGGAAGAAGATTTAGAGAACTTGGAGAAATTAAATAGGAAAGCACTATAGCAAAGTACTAACTCTAAGCTGTGGTAACAACCTCTAATCCTCTTCCTGAGGAGAAAATAATTGGTTTTAAATCTGGAAGACCTTTGCATCACATCCTTTTAAAACTCCATTGTATGTCCTTGGTTGGTAGGTTCCCCATTTCTAGTTTTGGCCTTACATTTCTGAAGTGAGACCAATTAAAAAAAAGCATACCTCAGAGAGTTGGAAAATACAATGGATTCTTTGCAAATTGAAAGTGCAATTGAAATGATAGCTTGTTGGAACGAACTGGAATGAGTCCTTAATGTATTATCAGAATGGATTACACATTGTTAATAGAGAGGACAAAAGAGAACACAAACCGGCACTTATTAATTAATAAGGAAGACCATCTAGGTCACGAGAGTGCTTTTTTGGTCTTACTCTCCAGGTACTAATTGGTGGATCAAGACTCTTGTTCTCTTTCTTTAGATTCTTTACCTTTAAAAAAATAAATAAATTTAAAACACTTAAAAGGCCTAAATCTCTCTTGCCCAACTAGTGCAAACAATACCATGCAGGAAATGTTGTGGCTTGGAAGAAAATAATGAGTCTGTATGCTCAGCATTTCCTTCCTCCATTTTCTAAGCTCAATTGTCACATTCTATTAGTTTCTGAATCACCTTCTCTTGCCATCCCATAGGTATATTAAAAAAGAAATATTACAATTAGATGAAGACTTTGGGATGGGCTGAGAGCTGGTGATTACAGGTTGCCAACCCTGTAACCTTGTTCAGGAATTACAAAGATGTCTTAGCTGTGTAAATTAAGATGAATGCTGTGCTTTCTTTGTTTCTGAGGCTAATGATGAAAAGAGATGGTCTTAATGCTTACAGCATGATCGTCTGCAGGCAACAGTTTTCATTCAATCAGTTCCACCAGAGCAACAATCCTCCACTAACCGAGAACTCCCCAGAAGGCTGCATATGGAAGACTATTCCTAAATGGGGCTAATATTGCATTATGTGCTCATGAGTCCTACAAGAAGCAACCAATAATATTCTCTAGAGCAGACATGTGAAACTCGCAACGTCAAGTGACGTCGCGCAACATATCGGGACGGTTTTTCCATTGCTGGCAATGGGGTGGGTGTGGCTTCCGGATGACGCATCTGGCCCACGGGCCCGCAGTTTGACACCCCTGCTCTAGAGAAAGAGCAAGGAAACATGCATATGGCAATCTAACGACATGGGAAAGACGAACATTCTAGGCAGGATCCGCCATTTTTAGTTGCAGTCCAATTTTGACAATGACTAAGTCCCCTACATGAAAGCATCCTTAATTCTACCATTCGTCCATCTGGCATATGCAGGGTGTTGCAGTCTCCAGTAGCTTGACACGGTTTTGCTTCTTCAATGAATTTTCATTTCATTCAATATTGCATTTAGGCCTTAAGATGATGTGTTTAAGCATATAACTGAATGGTGAATAGGTTTAAATCTGCTCTTAAGTAAATTTTATGATCCAAGGCTCTAGTTTGGCTTTAACACTTAATTGGTGCTTTAAGTTCTTTGGCTAAGAATGGATATGTGTGTGTGTGTGTGTGTGTATGTGTGTGTGTGTGTGTATTATCTATCTATCTATCTATCTATCTATCTATCTATCTATCTATCTATCTATCTATCTATCTATCTATCTATCTATCTATCTATCTATCTATCTATCTATCTATCATCTATCTATCTATCTATCTATCATCTATCTATCTATCATCTCTCTCTTTCCCTCTCCATTTATCTATCATCTATTTAGCTATCTATCTAATCTCTTAAAGAATAATGGAAAATTACTCTGTTGCAGAATGATTGTATCTAACTTTAAAGCCTTTCTCGTCATCCAATGATGTGTTTAACAATGGTTAATGGTGTAAGCCATTTTTTTTAAAAAAAAAAAAACTAGTATGCATTAATCATAGAATAAACTGCTATAAAGGTCTAATCCATATATTCACATAGAGCCACATGGGAAACCATTAATATAAACAGTACCCTTTCAAATACCAAAGAATTTAAAACATTGCTGACTCAGGAACTCTTGTTTCTCAGTTTGCAGCAGCAAGGTTAAAATTTACGAGAGTGCTTAGTAATTTTAACCATTTTGTGTTGTGTTTCCTGTTAGGAAAAGTATGAATGGCCAAAGTAAATGAACTACTGGTGATAAAGTAAATAGAAGGAGGGCTTTGAATAAAGAAGAAATATCTCATTTGGCCTGGATTAGATCAGGAGATAGGAGGTTTTATACATATGTCTGTAAAATTTAAAAATTTAAATTTAAAGCAAGCAAATAAATGTAGTCAAAGGCACACTACAACAGCATCAAATAACAGCAGCATCAAATAACAATGGTTGAGGCCACCAGAAAAGCAAGAATCGAACTTTGTATCTCCCTTGACATCCAAAGTGGTCAAACAGGAAGTAAAGAAGAAGAAGAAGAAATAAATGCAATGTTCTCCTTCATATTCCATACTGATTATTCTAGGGAAGAATGTAGAGAATGTGGAGATAATCTTGATAAAAGAATGCAGGAAGTATTAAGGGAAAAGAAATGAAACTTAGTCTGAGGAAAGGAGAAAACATGAACAAGAAACTCAAAATATTTTCATTTTGATTTTGTTTGGTGTAAGAGAGAGCAAAGGGAAATTCTGGCTGGCTTTCAAACTTCTGTTTCTATACTCTGTAACCAGAAAGTTCCCTTCCTATATTACTTATGGTTTCTATTTCTTGAACTATCTTACCTTGAAGAGCTGATCAGCAAGAACTCTTCCTAGGAAAGACAAGTTATCATGGACAGAAATAGGAGGAGAGAGGAAGGGAAGAACTGTTTCAACTTCCAACTGGTTTAACTTAAGGATAGACTGAATAATTATTAGTGACATAAAACAACAAAGAGGGTAAGGTATTTTAAGAGGTGTGATGCAGCTTGGAAGGGCTCTTTTCAGCAATACAAGCCATGGGAAGGCAGACAATTTATGTTTCTAAGCCAACATGAGCTTACCACTCAGGAGAAGCTGATTACACCGGTATGAAGCTGGCAGTTGACCAACATCTTCTAATCTATGGCTCATTACCCGCGAAAGGTGACCAATGTGAGAGAGGCTTCCCACAATAATGCTATGCAAATATACTGGCTCGATGAAGTAGCTAAGAAGTGCGCCTTGTAACCCAAGGACATTCCATCTGGAAAAGAAATTCAACAGTGAAAAAGATGTTCTCAAGGGAGGAAATTAGAGGTGAATTACATAGCGGGTAACAAAATACCATTCAAAGAGATGGCAAAGCTTGTTAGGTGGATGCATATGTTTATTCTGCAGAGAAAAATCTTGAGTGGGGGCTATGTCTGGGATGGATCACATTCTTTGATCTAAACCAGTATGCAGAACGCCATAAACTCCCCCAATCTGATGCCATCCAGATGTGTTGGCACTTTAATTCCCATAATTCCAGTTTCAGGAATCTGGGTATCTGGAAGACACCAGGTTTTGGGAGGTTGAGCTGGTAAGTTCTAGAACTAATACTATAATAGAAGGAAAAATATGATCCTGGTTTAAAAACAACAACAACACTTTTTTGGGATACTTCATGATAGGCAAGAATTAGATATGTGAAATATACTATTACATGTCTCTCTGTGTCTATGGGCTGCTATTAATATTTAGCTGGCCTCCAAAACCTTAAACTGCTCAGATCCATGATATCCTAGAGAACATCCTTTTCACCCCTCCTGCTTATACAATTTTTGAACTGGAGTTCATTCTGGAAGCCCTGAAATCAGAATGGCAAAGGACTTTTCTTCAATAACGGCACCTACCTTGTGCAATGTTTTTTTTTCTTTCCTTTTCTAAGTTGTAGAAGCGTGAACACTAATACCTACCTGCCTTTTGAAATGAAGGCTAGGCTTCTCTATTTGGTCAGAGAATTTGGGGGATTGCCTAAAATTAACATAACAATTCTCATCGTAGGCACTTTATCCATATAAATTTCCCTCCTAGAGAGTTTATCCATATTCCTAACACTCCATCCTGTTCTTGAAGAACACGCCATAAGAAAAACTGCCACACAAACGTTGTCTTTACTGGGTTTAATGATGATGAGCTGAAATATGGGAGACATTTTAGAAAAGGTTAGAGAGATTTTGCTATTTAAGGCAACATCCAGTGGTTGCTGTGCTGGAAAAAAAAGCATTTAAAGTGTAAATCTGTACCAGCAGGAAGCATTATGTAGCTAATTTCTTACATCATTGTTCTTTTCATTAATTAACATTTCTCAACCGTTAGTGCTATAATTGCGGTGCCTCTGTGCCGTACGTCTCTTTCCATGATTAATAAGGAGCCATTATACTTCCCTTTCCTGAAGCAGTCAATTAACACGAAATACTTTTCATTAATTACTGAATGTTTAAAACCAGCATGCTGTACCTGGAGAGCAATCTGCTCAAGGAACCTGTGACAAAAATTGCTTTCAGAAGTTCTTTTTAAATTTTATTTCCCCCCCCCTCTCTCTCACACACACACAAAAGAGCAAACCACAGGCAATTTAGTTGGCTATATTAATTTGCTTTAGAAGCAAGGCCTGCGAAAGAGAAACATCTTTTAATCTCATGGAAGACAAGGCAGCCATCTGGCTGCTGAGGATTTCTGAGTGAGACTGCCCCTCTCTTTCTCTCTAAAATGCAGGTCATTAAAGTAATGTGTTCATCCTACATAAAACTCAAATGGAAGATAAAAGGTAATATTTATATACAAACAATTTAGTCCCACCATTTAAACAGTCGTTGGTTTTATGAAACATTTACTTTAGTCTATCAGATTTGCATATTTTCATTTGGGTTTGTGTGTTTGGGGGAAAAATGCAAGGGTATATGGTCATTCCTGCAGATTATCTGTCTATTTACCAACCAACCAACTTATTATGTTTAAAGGGTACTCTGTACTAAAACAAATCAAGAATGAAATCAAAGGAAACTGGCAAGCTTTGCAAGTATTAAACAATTTTAGATTTATTTAATAACAGAACTGATTTGTCATCAGAAATTCTGTTTTGGTAGAAATACATAATACATACTCAAAATTGTTTCTGGAGTAATTTAGAACAGACTCCAAAACATCTAAGATAGAACCTTAATGTCATCAATATTTTTTTCTTATTAATAAGATGTGCCCTGTCTAATCTTATAATGACCACCATTATGTTTATGATCCTTTCCAGTTATCATTCTACTGTATTCAGACTTATATACTTTCACTAAACATAATATAGCAGTTTAGGATCGCTGATGTGAAATAACAGAAGTGGAAGGGACCTTGGAGGTCTTCTAGTCCAATCCCCTGCTCAAGCAGGAAACTCTATACCATTTCAGACAAATGGTTGTCCAATCTCTTCTTAAAAACTTCCAGTGTTGGAGCACCCACAACTTCTAGAGGGAAGTTGTTCCACTGATTAATTGATTAACTGACGCAGCTTGGCTGTTCAAAATTGCAGTGCATGGTATCTGACAGGTTCAAGAAGGATCAGACCAATGGATTCTTGTCTTTGGGGATACTTCATATCCCTGGAGTCTCAGGCAAACTATCTTGAATAGCAGCTGTTAGGAAGCAACAATTGAGGAGGACTGTTTGTTGGTCTATGTTTATGAGCTTCTGGAATGCAAATGACTATGCTGCAGAATATCAAATTAGATTGGCCATCGGACTCATTCAACAGTGCTCTTTTGTGTTTTAGGAATGGCCCCAAAAGTGGACTGCAATATATGTCTGAAGATCTACTGCTAATATTGCCTGGCCAGAAAATTCAAAGGGATGTGGAAGGTGTCTTTCTGCAAAACATTCTAATTTTTTCAGAAGCAAATTTCCTTGTTACTTCATATTCATTCAACTGACATTAAATTGAATGAATTCAACTGACATTGAATGAATTAAGGATTTCATCAAGGCAACATTGAAGGAGATCTCTGCAATTGCAGAATGCCAGCTGAAATTGGTCTGCTGAATGATTGCAGGAGAAAAGGGAACTCAAACAGTGTCCTCTTTTAGTACAATCTTTAAAAACAGACAACTAGTATATAGATTCTACAACCATACATATCCTTACATGTCCTTAGGGGGTTTTTTTGTCTCAGTTCATCACTTAATCAACCAATAAGAGGGATCACAACCAATGGTTTGCACTGTAAAATTTCCCACTCATACAAAACTAATTTATCAGGTAGAAAGGTAAATTAGTTTTTTTTCTATATAGAGAAGGATTTGCTCTGTCTATGTCAGTCCAAAGCCCAGAAACAGTTTTATTAACATAATTAACAGTAATGCTGCTTTCCAAATGCATTTGTATAGATAGAAAGTTGTAGTTACAATTCCATTGATTTTCCCATGGATAGTATTTTCAAAGTTAATTTTTTTGAAATATTAACCTGATTACAGAAAGTGGAAGCACTACTGCATTCCAGGCACTCAATACATCAATGTGACTTGTTTTGCTAAGAAGGCATATGATGGATATATGGATATTTTCTTTTAATTGTGCAGAACATTGAGAGTACACCTTTCAAGGACACAACCCCAGCTGAAGTAACTTCATGAAGGGAAAACGGACTTGTCCACTTAAGGGGAGCAGGATCTTCAATTAGTAATTGAAAAAAAAAGTATTGTTTTAAAAGACATTTTGCTTCTCATCCAAGAAGGTTCTTCACAATTGAAGAAGCTTCTTGGATAAGAAACAAAACGTTTTCAAAGAAAAACACAGAAAGTTCAGTTGCCTCTTGAAAAAGCACTTTTGGGACAACCCTGGCCTGGATGACTGAGAATCTCCATAGATATTTTTTTAAAATTTTTATTTGGTTTTGGTTTCTTATTGCTATTGTGAGCAGTCCAGAATTGTGTCTGGATGAACAACCATGCATATTTTTTAAATAAATAAATTTAAATAAAACATTTGAATGTTATCCTGATTTATCCTAAATTACACTGAAACCAGGGAATCTGGATGGGTTTACATCCAAGTTCTTATGATTGAATTTTAGTGTAAGCTTGGCAATCCATTCTCACAGTAATAAGAAAATACAATGAACTAAACAAACATGTTTCACTGCAGCTATTTCTGCTTTTTGCAGCACAATAATTCCTATTAAAACATACATGGTTTTCTATTGTCAAGAACTGAAGTGCCAGATTCAAAACGGAAGGAATCCAAAGGAAGCCAACCGTTGGCTCTCTGTAAATGTATTTAAAAACAACAAGAATTGTACATAGTCAATATTCAACTCAGTGCTATGCTTGAAAAATGGAGCTTATATATTTATCTTGGTTGCTGAGAGTGTCGGCTTCAAGGAGCAGTAGCTGGTATTCTAGAATTAGCTTTTTTTTTTTTTTTTAAAGTAATCTTCCCTCTCAACCTTAGTATGTAATGTTCCTCAGATTGTTCTTTCTTCCCACCATAACCTTAGGCTGGCTTTAATTCTTTATGACTGATTCTTTTCAGACTATGTTGAAGAGATTCACATTGAAGTTTTAAATCAAAATTTTAGTAAACAAAAAAAATTCCTTATCATAATACAGTGAAAACAAAAATTAGCTTTGAGAGTAAGGGCTCTCATCAGTGTGTTGAAAAAAAAAAAAATAACTGAGCCACAAATTGAAACTAACTAATTAACAGATAGTAGAACATGGATGAGAACAAAAAATTAAACAGAGAATTGTCAATATTCCAATTTTAAATTTTTATCTTCCTGTCCTGTTCAGTATAATATTATGATGTGTGGTTTGCTTGTTTTCTACACCTGACATGTCAGCTTAGATCTAACCATCCAACCTGGTTTTTACCTTTTCCAGCAAAAGTTGAATTACATTTATTACTGAATTTTGGAGCAGTGAAACTCAGCTGTGGAAATAGAAAAGTTACACTCAGATAAAAAAGTACATCTTGCGCAAGGGAGGAAGCCCAATTCACTCTCTCTAGTATTGTTAACTTAAAAAGAAATCCTGGAACAAAACTATGAAAACAATGTTGTGCTGTTGCAACACAAGTCCTGTCCCATTTGTATATACTTGCAACGTCACAAGTTCAAAAGGGGTAGAACTTGTATCATAAGAGCACTCTGTCACATTTGGCAGTCATGTGCTCTCCCTAGACCCCCTTCTCCCATCGATACCTCTGCTCAGGGCTTTTTTTGTCATAGAACGCTCAGAACGGAGTTCCGGCACCTTTTTGGGATGGAACCTTGTAGGGTAGGCAAGGCGGGTTGTATAACGTGTGTGAGTTCCAGCACCTTTTTGTTTTACAAAAAAAGCACTGCCTCTGCTTAAGAAAATAGGATGAATGAAGAAGAATATTTGTAGCTCAGGGTTGAAATGAGGGGTCCTTGGTGCTCTCTAACCTTGTTTGCTTTCTTGCAGACGTTTCATTACCCCACTAGGTAACATCATCAGTCACTGATGATGTTTCCTAGTTAGGTAATGAAACGTCTGTAAGAAAACAAGCAAGCTCAGATAGCATCAAGGACCCCTCAAAAGAGGATTAGAAATACGAGGGCAATTCGAAATAAACCTCCATTTGGTTATCAATCACAGACATTCGCAGATATAGAACTTTTATTATACACATTAGAAAATTACAACATTACATTACTTTTTGACATAATTGCCATTCAAATTGAGGGAATTTTCATAAAGTCTTACAAGGTTTGAAATTCCTTTGTAGTAGCTGCTCGGCACCAAATCTGGGCTATGGGGGTGTGTGTGATCAAAAACATCCCAACGGAACTGCTTCAGAAGTTCTTGGGTGCATCTAGCGGTGTGTGGGTGAGCATTATTGTGAACCAACACCATATCTGACGCTTGTTATGGATGGCTTGTCTGAGTTTTCGTAACGTTTCACAGTAGATTTCTGAATTGATGGTCGAACTTGAACTCCATGAACTTCACTAGCAGTGCTCCTTTGGCACCTTCACATTTGGTGGGATTTTCTATGGCACCACTTCCGGTGTGGTGTTGGTTCACGAATGCTCGCCCGCACACAGCTAGACGCACCCAAGAACTTTTTAAGCAGTTCTGTTGGGATGTTTTTGATCACTCTCCCTTAGCCCAGATTTGGCACTGAGCGACTGCTGATAAGGAATTTCAAACCTTGTAAGACGTTATGACAAGTGCTCAATTTGAATGGCGATTATGTCGAAAAGTAATGTAATGTTATAGTTTTCTAATGTGTTTAATAAAAGTTCTGCATCTGTGAGTGTCTGTCATTGATAACCAAATGGAGGTTTATTTCCAAATTGCCCTCGTACATTAGCTATAGTTTTGGGAACACCAGTCTAGGAAAAGATCTTTGAAAAAAAGAAATGGTCGTGAAAATTTGGGTCAGTCACTTTTTCTCAGCCCAATCCACTTTACAAGATGGAGAAAATAGGAAGAGGAAAGAGTATTATGTATGTTCACCACTTGTGTTACTTACAGATAGTCCTTGACATATGATCACATTTGAGCCCAAAATTTAAGCAAGACATTGTTAAATGAATTTTGCCCCATTTTATGGTCTTTCTTCTCAGTTGTTGGGTGAATCACTACAGTTGTTAAGTTAGTAAAACAGATGTTAAGTCCCCCATTGACTTTGCTTGTCAGAAGGTTGTAAAAGGTGATCACATGACTCTGGGACACTGCAGTCATCATAAACACATGCCAAGCACCCAAATTTCGATCCAAATTGTGACAGTGGGGATGCTGCAACAGTTGTAAATGTGAAAAACAATCATAAGTCACTTTTTTCAATGCCATTGCAACTTCAAACGTTCACTAAATAAATGCTTGTAAGTCAAGGACTACCAAGCTCAGAGTTGAGGAACTTCTCAACTGTGTGAATCAGCCATGTTTCCAAGATCTATTGCTTTTGCCAAAATGTCAACCATTACAACCCAAGCACTGCTCCTTGCATACAAGTGTTGAAACAGATTTTGTCATTTGACTCACCTTTCCTTCCCAGTGGACACCACTGGACTAGTCTGCCAAATTAAGTGGTGAGTTCTCCTTTATTGTGGTCTTCAAACAGAAGCTGAATGTTCTAGTAGATCCTGCACTGAGTAGAGGTTTGGAGTAGATAACCTGTGAGTCACTGCCAATTGTATAAGTCTATAAAGAAATCTGTTGCACAGGAGGAAAGATGGACTGGCTGTGACCATCCGCAGCAATCTAATGAGCATGGTGGTAAAGCTCTGTAATTTACTGTCCCGGAGAGTCAATTATCAAAGCTTCCTCTTATATTTCACACAATAAGGATAGCTCTTCATGGTAGTCTTGAACTTTCCAGGACACCTGGTGCTTTTCTCATTATATCATGCCTTGGCTATTATGTTTTGGAAACAAGAGCTACTCCGTTAGTGTTTGATCAGTATTTTAGCAGTAGGATAACTTGACTTTTTGTATTTGATAGTGAAAGACACTATCAATCTCCAGTCAAATAAGATTGCACACATTGTCTTTGGTTGGGGAGCTGGCCTTGTTAATTGATTTCTACTGCCATTAGTTTGTAGCTCATTTTCAAAGCGGCAGATTCTAGAATTAAACCTTCCACTGCTAACAGACAAAAATCCCAACAGTCTATCACTAAAAAGACTTGTTAAAGCTTCAACTGTTTTTTTTAATGTAACTTTTCCCCCCTTGTTAACAGCTTGTTTTGCTTTAATTGCCATGTATATAAGAGCACTTCCTTTTTAGCGCTAACATTTATGCAGAGGTGGCATTAAAGTTGGAAGTCTCCCAGCAAAAAAGGAAGGGACATACTTGGGCACCCTGAAACCTACTGCATCCATAAGTTATCTTGCTAAGATATTTTAAAATCTCAGGTGACAAATATATTTTGTTTTCAAGGAAATAAAAATAAAATTGAGTTTAGGTAGCTGTTTAAAATGTTACACTGGCTGGCCATTTGAATTTGCCCAAAATATAAAGGGAATTACAATTCCATTTTCACTTCCAGGCAGTTGCTGTAGATTAGGTCAAAATACCTTTGGAGAAACAAAAGAACCAAAGTAACTGCTGGCTGTTTTGATGCCTATCCTGCACCCTAAAGTTGGATACAATTGGACCTTTATCTTACCTGTGTCATGAGTTACAGGCAAAGTGTCACTATGATCTAGAACACGGGTGTCAAACTTGATTGCGTCACGTGATGTATCACAACGTTTTTTGCCTTTGAGGAGCCGGGGTAGGTGTGACCTGTGCTTGACGCATCCGGCCCATGGGCCACCAGTTTGACACCCCAGATCTAGAGCAAGAAACTCTCAGCAATTTAAAAGACTGATACTCCTAGATAAACTTCTTGAATATGAGATTGAAGATGGCCAAGAACTCTCTTTCTATGTCAGAGTAGCCATCCCAGAATTCCAGAAGCTTGGACTGTCTTTTAAAATCTAGAATGCTATCATAAGATAGCACATTTGCAAATCTTCAAAATCCCACAATGCTGCCTAGTCCTTTGACTGATAATCAGATTGATGAAACTGCTTTCTTGCTTCCATATCTTGTAAGTACAGAAAAATGATAACAGCTGTTAGATAAATTATTAACTGTGCGTTATTCACCAAGCTTCAGTAATTCTTTCTAATCTATTAGAAAGATATTATTTTGATTCACTTTCTCTGTGTACGTCAGGCAAATAGGTTGCTTTGAAGCAACTATGATTGATGATCTCAATGGGGAATTTTCTTCATATCTCTAAAAAATAAATAGAATCAAAGATTCAATTGTCAATAAATTCATTTAGGGGAACTCATGGGAATATTTAGACCGCTACAGCCAATAGAGAAATAACTAGCATATATTCACTCAAAGAGATATTGAAATACCTCCTTGCCAGCAATCAATGGCCACCTAAGCAGAGATCAACAGCAGATTAATACCAGACATTCAGTCAAGCAGTAAATACTCCAGTCAAGCAACTACCAAGTCAGACAAAAAATCAAACAATAAACAACAGCCTAATTAAGGAACTATCAACAACATTCCCACCAACACTAGCAGGGCAAGTCACTTGTATATAAACAGAGAGCAAACCCCACTCCATTCTAGCACTGATGATGTCACTTAGTTGAGTAATGAAACGTCTGCAAGAAAGCTACCAATCTGAACTACCAAGTATGTCACAGATATTTATTTATCGAATTGAGAAGTCTACAAAGACTCTGGCCAATGCAGAACATTAAAAACAACAGGAACCAATATAACACAGACATGTTTTGGGTGACCATCCCTTCATGTTCTCATTTTATAGTGAGCTGTCATTAAAATAAATTCCTAATACTATCGAAGTTTTCCAGCTGAATATGCATCCATAACCAACATTCATATATGGTTGATGTATTTTTTTTCTCCTGTGCATGTAGCTTTCTTCACATTTCAACCCCGATTGGCAGTATCCTGATGGGGGACATATTTGTTAGTTCCCAGTTTAATGTTACACTATCTAACACCTTTGCTAACCTTGGCTATTCTAATAAAACTCAGAAAATGCTAGACTTGCATTTCATGGCCAGTTCTTTAGATAGTATACAATTTAGTCATTTCCAGTCAGTAGGGCTTATGGGCAGAATCTGGGAAAGAATGTTAAGATTTATACAAACTGAAGAGAAACCACAATATAAGAGTAATCTCAGCTGTATATCATCTCTTCTCTGATTTTAACAGGTTTAGAACTGACTAAAAAGCCCCTGGCACAATTATATTAATATGTAATTAAGAAATGAAAAAAATGTAACCATTAGAATTTTTGAATATTAAGTTGGTGGATTGTCTTTTGATCTTGGCATCAAGCATGATAATATGTCACACTATTTTGCAGCAGTCTGTAGGAGAAGTTCAAATTCTCATCTGATTTTCGTTAGTTGAAGAAAATGCAGCTTTAGACAGTACTGAAATTGGCTTTTTCATCAATATTAAAATATAATCTGATTCTTGACTTGATATTTAATTTATTATGTATTGACACAGAGAAAAACAGAGACAGCAACATTTTGTCAGGGAAGCCATAATTGATTTAGTTGTCCTCTTCTTCGTGAAATCTCATTTCATAAGTTGGGTTGTATTCAGAAGCAGTGAGGGAATAGCACTAGAGGCTTTTCCCTTATCTCTCTGATTAAATGTTAGAGAAAATGTTGATCTAATGCCATTATTTTGAGATTGTTTCGTTACCCATGTGTTCCATTATTTTGATGTAGTGTCATTAGACTCCTGTATAATTGTTAGAGTTGGATCAATTAGGTGAAGACATATCCCGATTAGACAATACCATTCACTTTAAACAGATTATTATTTTGTAAACTTTTGCAAACTTTTAAAGTAAATTTTTTTGTGCTGCTTACAGCAAAATAACATTCATTTTTTTTTCTATAATGCATTACTGCTCTTTTCTGCACAGTACTTAATGCATGTACATAAGTATTCCCCCAAATTGTTAATCTGCATGAAGTCTAACGGAGAGGTAGGGAGAAGAAAACGTACATTTCTTCCACTGAAGTAGTGGAATACCATTTATTGGAAAACATCACCTTATTGTAAATTGTATAATTGTAGGAAATGTATAAATAAAAATTAAATATATACATGTGCAAGGTTGATTATTTATTTATATATCTTTAGTCTTTTTATCTTGCCATTATTATTTTTATAAGTAATTCAAGGTAGCAAGTGTACCTAATTTCTATTTTCTCCACAACAACAACTCTGTGAAGTGAATTGGGCTAAAAGAGAGAGACTGGCCCAAGCTGACTCAGCTGGTTTTCATGTCTAAGGCAGGACTAGAACTCACAATCGCCTGGTGATTGGCCCAAAGTCACCCAGCCATCTTTCACGGCTTTGCATTATTGTCAAAGAGCCATATATTCCAAGATGTAATTTGTTAGTTGGGTGTTCTTTTTGTGGCCTATTTTAGAATGAATATTGTCTGCAGAAACATAACTTGTAAGTATCTGGTATTGTGCTGAACCAGGAACCAGGAACATTTAGAGTAGCTGAAACAAAATTTTGCAAAATTCAAATTTAATTTTTTTCTTTGGACTAAGACGGATAACTGGTTGTATTACTCAGCATAAGAAACACATTACTTAGTCTGATAAGCAACATGTGTTTATAACAAACAAATATCTAGGAAGGCAACAACTCTTTTATATAGCTGTGGTTCATAAGTAGAATGTTTTGTTTCATTGAAACTTTTTTTTCCTCATCAGGATCCGAACAGGCAGTTGCGGGAGGGGATACTTTACCTCCTACCTCTTGGACTGGATAAATGATCTTCCTCTGTTTCAGCATAGATTTATCACAATTTAACACAGTTTCTTAGTTACAGGTCATCTACCTCTGGGGCAACCTCTTTGGGAGACAGGTTGGCAAGCGTTCAATATTTCTGTACTAGTTCCATAGCAGGCACATACTGTGGGGGAACGTTCTAAAACACACATCGGAAATGTCTACAGTGCATAAGGATTACACAGCTAGTGTAACTGATTCCTTGGTTGGTAATTCAGAATATAAAAAATTCAGATGAGTCTGAAAAGTCATCTAAGCACAGGTGATCTCTATCCTAAGGAAATCATACATTACTAACATGTAAATCTATGAAAAGCATATTAGTCATGATCCAATAGCTATAATGCATATGTAATAACATGGAAGAACACTGTATAATCAGAAACATCACAATATATATATATATATATATATATATATATATGTATATTTGAATATATATATATATTTAAACCAACCCTAACACAATGGTTTAAAACAATGCAATTATATGGCAACACTAAATAAATTTCTTAGGATTTGTATTTATTTATTTAATTAATATCATCTCCACGCTCACTGCTTCCTGCTGTTCAGTTTCATTAAAATATTACCTGGCAATTTTGTCCGTGCAAGACATTGTGATTAGCTGTTCCCCAAGCAACACACCATCCCATGTCTGAATTGTGTTGGTACATCTAGCTGGAATTGTTCCTTCTCCAGATTCAATCTTTGTTCGAAGATGCCCACGGTACTTTCTTACTATGTGCTTAACGCTGTTCACTAGGTTAAGAAAGGAAAACAGTGCAGTGAGAAAGTGACAACAGAATTATCATTGTTTCTTTTAACCACCATGCACAGTGTTCCAACATGTACTGAAGCTCTCATTCTTTGAACATCTTCCTGATAATAAACCCCACTAATGATGGAGGGGTGGTTTCTGAATAAGCGTTGTGTTGATAAAGCCAAGTTCTCTGTCCACCTCCCACTTTTATCTCAAATAAAATAGTATACTCAGAGGGAGAATGTGTCAGATAACCAAAATATCCATCAGATTATTATGATTATTATGCCATTCCTTCACAGTCTATCTTTCTGGAACATCAGCAATAGGAGTTTCTTAGGAAAGCATTAGCATCTCAAATGAGGGGAAATATAATTGTATTGAGTTAAACTTTTAGCCAATTCACCTGCATCAACTTAATTTATAGAACTTCTTCAAGAGCTATCCTAAATTCATACTATAGTATTCTAAGGATGCAATCCTGAATACATTTACATGGAAAAAATTCCCACTGCATTAAACTGAATTCATAAACTTGTGTCATAAAAAAAAGAAACCAAAAACCAAAAGGTTGGAAAATCATGAATTTTCTCAAAGCATTGGGAAAAAAGTAGTTGTTGAATTTATTCCTCAGCTATATTGCTGTCTTTCTTCTACTCCGCCCTCCCCAACGTTTGGCTTTGTTATGGTGTATTTTTAAGGATATGTTAGCAAGAATTGAAGAAACTGATTGACTCTGAATGATGCCAACGAATGATTTACAAGAGAAAAAAAATGTAATGGGAAAAAAATAAATTGCTTTAGTAACCTGGGATTATTAAGAACAAATTCATGTGGAACAGTCAAGTCAATTCAGTTCTGTTAACTTTTGTTGGCTCAGATCTGGTCATCATCTTCTTCTGTAGTTAAGGATTAGCAAATGCTATTTGCAATTTAATTATTAAGCATAAATAAATTTTTACATACAAAATGCATAATCGTAGTCTATTACATTATTCATACTTTCAACACAAGGTAGCATACCATTATTTGTGTTTTATAGAAGAAGAACACTTAAGATGAAGGTCGCAGTTTAATAGGAAGTCCTGTGGCTTAAGCCCTAAGGAAATTGGGGAAAGACCTTTTAGTGGGAATATAAAAATATCTTCAATTCCCAGCAAAATAATGCCGTAGCTTTACAAGTGGATCTCCATCTACTAAAAAAGCCATAGATGGTGATCAACATGTTCTATCCTGATCTCTTAATTCTTTGTATTGTATTGTATTGTACTGTATTGTATTTGTATTGTATTCTTTGTATTGAATTGTATTGTATTTGTATTGTGTACTTGTCTTTCTTGAATACTTATGACTGGAAGCCCAAATATTCCTGTCTGGAAATGTTCAGGAAAATAGAGATCCTACTTCTATATTTCCAGGTTTGGAAAGATCAGAGCTAGTATTATTTTTATACCTGGGCATATAAGATCACTCTGTACCTTCCCTGGTCTCAAGCAGGTTCGTCACTGTCAGAGACTATCCATTGTGAACAAGGCAAGGCAGCTTTTGCCTGGGACCTCTGCAGGTAATACAAGAGGTCTCTACAGATCTTCCACATTACCTTCCCACACATGTGAGCCAGCAATGTGCTGCAGTTGCCAAAAAAGCCAACACAGTCCTAGGCTGCATTAACAGAGGGATAGAATCAAGATCACGTGAAGTATTAATACCACTTTACAATGCCTTGGTAAGGCCACACTTGGAATACTGAATCCAGTTTTGGTCACCATGATGTAGAAAAGATGTTGAGACTCTAGAAAGAGTACGGAGAAGAGCAACAAAGATGATTAGAGGTCTGGAGGCTCAAACATATAAGGAACGGTTGCTGGAATTGGGTATGTCTAGCTTAACGAAGAGAAGAACGAGGGGGGACATGATAGCAGAACTAAGGAGAAACTTCCTGACAGTTAGAACAATTAACCAATGGAACAACCTGCCTCCAGAAGCTGTGAATGCTCCAACACTGGAAGTTTTAAAGAAGAGACTGGATAGCCATTTGTCTGAAATGGTATAGGGTTTCCTGCCTGAGCAGGAGGTAGAACTAGATGACCTCCAAGGTCCCTTCCAACTTTATTACTATTACATACCTGGGTTGTGAAAATCTGAACTGACTGGGCTGGAAAATGATCAGATGTTCCAATAGCTTGCCTAATTTTCTGTTTGTTTCATCCTTATGAACACACACAAACACACACAGAGAGAATATAGGCCTTCAAGCTATTTTCTCCTTTATCATACTGAACTACTTTTCAAATTTCAGATCTCAGATTGTTACCTGGACCCCTGCCTTCCATTTCTGTACTTCAAAGCTTGAAAAGCAGAAATTGTAGAAAAGACAGACATGAGCATGTAGGAAAAAAAGACTGTCTGAAAATATCAGCAATTCTGGAACCTATTGCACATACTGTAATTTACATGACTTTGATTATACTAAGTAAATGTTAGCTGGCAAGAATCAAAGCCCAAGCAGAGGTACACTGACAATCATAATTGCCAAATGCAAACTTGATTCAGACATACTTTTGTCAGCCATTTTTCAAATTCACTCCTATTTTAGGCCTATTCAGAAATATCTGAATCCTCCATTTTTATACTTCATGTTCATTCTCTTTCATAAAAAGCTATGTGGATGAAAAGAATTCAATATTTTTTTCAGCACTAAACCTATCCTGAAGTTTAAGATGAAAGATGGCACCTTTTCAGGTGCAATTAAGAAATCTGAGTCTCAGCACCACCATAATAAATAAAGAAATAAAACAAATATGAAAAGCTGAATCTTAAAATATATTAACAATTTCGCATAATCTTATCTCCAAAATTTCACTATCTCATATAAAATGTGGAAATCTCTTAAGAGAATGCAAAAAGTCTTGTGGGATGTCATAATCTTGCAAAGTCTATCATTTTTAATTAAAATGTAAAAAAGGTTATTTCATTTTGGGAATTTATAGATGCAACTTTAGCATCCTGTCCTTCTGTCAAGCCCTTTGACATCATTTCATACAAATATTAGAGAAGAGAGCCCCTGGGAATTGCAATCGTTTTTGAAGCTGAGAAACTTGGCCGTGTTTGAACGTCTTCTGACTTGGGATCTTGATACACAAGTCTAAAGCATCTTACAGGTAAGAAGCAATGTTTGAATTGGAGCTACAGAATCATAAACAAAGTTTTTGATTTTCAGAACTTCTGAAGTTGAAAACTGGTTGGGTAAATATAGACTATTGCCTGAAAAGGTACAGACATATAACATGTAGAACTTACATGCTCTGCATGTAATGAATAGGAGCTCAACCTGAGGTCCACCAAGTTGGGTATTGGGAATGTCTAGTTTAATGAAGAGAAGGACGAGGGGGGACATGATAGTGTTCCAATATCTCAGGGGTTGCCACAAGGAAGAGGCAGTCAAGCTATTCTCCAAGGCGCCTGAAGGCAGGACAAAAAGCAACGGATAGAAACTAATCAAGGAGAGAAGCAACCTAGAACTAAGGAGAAACTTCCTGACAGTTAGAACAATTAACCAGTGGAACAACCTGCCTCCAGAAGCGGTGAATGCTCCAACACTGGAAGTTTTTAAGAAGAGACTGGACAGCCATTTGTCTGAAATGGTATAGGTTTCCTGCCTGAGCAGGGGATAGGACTAGATGACCTCCAAGGTCCCTTCCAACATTATTATTAATTATTATTATTATTATTATTATTATAATTATTAATTATTAATTATTTTGCAGCACAAAGATCCCTATTTTTTTAAAGGATTTATCTTCACGAAGACACCTTCATCTCATTCAGTCACCTAGCACAGAGGCAGCTGTCTTCATTTTTTATATTTCTTCCCTTCTGGCCGATGTCTTCCTCTACTAATGACCTATAGCACCTCACTGGTGATGTTGATGAGGATGGATCAGGATCTGGGATCTATTCTATTCCTACTAGCCACTTGCGGTTGCTGCAGGCATGCTTCCTTGGGGCACTGAATTCCATGCTAATTTGGCTTGGATTGCAAGGAGCAATCTGCCCCTTTGTAGTTTTGTAAAAGCACAAGACCAGTTGCTTATGCACAGGCTGAATTCTCTTTGGGAAGGTTGCTAGACCTGGATTTAAAAAACAACCTTATATAATGAGGATACTAGTTTAGAAGATCAACTTAAACTGAAAGAGAGCTTGGTTCTGTCAGTTGTGTGTTACTGGTATAATACATATTACATACTCAGTTTACAGAGATAGGAGACTTATTGGATTCAGAAGTGTGGGAAGTCAGCCCCTCAGAGAAGGAAATATTAAAAGGGCAGAAAAATATATTTCCTCAAAAGGATTTTTAAAAACAGAAACCAACCCTGCCCCCAAGTCTCTCTGCCACAAGCAGGAGCCAGCCCTATACAAATGCAGATGTAACCATCAGAAAGTTGGAGCCAGAAACTCAAGAAGACAAAGACCTAAAATCTGCATACCCCACCTGTGACGGGACATAATAGAACTAACCCATTACCATCAAGAATACCAGAGAGGCACATCTAGACTCAGGTCAGAATACGTGACACAGGAAATAGCCGCAAAGTTCATGCCACAGGAACAGGAAACTATTCCAAACAAAAGGCTTTCAGAGGGTATAAAAACCTACTCCACATGTGCTCAGCCCTTGATTTTCTCTCCTCCTTCCTGCCAGAACCATCTTTCAGTCTGGCTCTTCAATAAACTGCAACCTTCTTCCCAAACACGGCAGTCGCCATGTTGTTTATTTATTCCCGGCTTGGATGAACCAGGATGAAAACTTTTCTTCCCACAGAAGGTTACAGGGAGCCTGATTTGGTTGGAACGTTTGGAAAAATGGAGAAGATAGGTGGATTTCACTACCTATCCCCTTTCCTCCATAATTCAAGGCAGTTCAAATTATTGAGATTCTGCAGTAGTTGAACATTTACAAGGCTTGTTGGGATATGAGCAAATAGCTCAGTAGAACTGCAGAGATGCACCAAAAACATGTGCCAAATAAACCAATTTTTACTAATAACCACTTGCACTTAATGGGAGCTCCATTTCTTTTGGAATAATTATTTTGAGGGAGATTGTTCCAAAATATATTTTCCAAAGATGTCTGGAGCTTTCTCATTGCTGCTTAGTCAGAAGTTCTCATCTGCCATTGCTTGTTTCTGCAAAAAATGATGAAATTGATTCGGGCCTCAATAGATCCTAAATCTTTGTGATTGTGCATTATTTATTATCCCTCTTAATTATCTTCACTAATGGTGGGTGGTGGGGGCAGGAAAAAAAAGGAGGAAGAAGCTGAGAAAAGGCAGCCAAAGATATGATTTCATTCGAAACCAGGTGTTAGTCTGACCTCAGCATTAGAGAGGACCAATTTAAAAATCATTTGGTATAAGTTTATGGTGTGTGCCTGACTAGACCTTAGAAGTGTAAATCACTGCTCGGAGTTTCAGAGAAAGAGGAAGAGACAAAGAAAAAGTGCCGAATTACTAATACTTTAAATGTATAGAGATAAATCCTCCCCTTAAAAATGCAGTACTTAGTCAGTTCGATTATTTCTGTAATAATCTGCAACGAGTCAGCCTTTTTTTTTTTATCATGACAGACAATGCATTTTTAGTAAAAGGAAAATTAAAATTCTTCCTGTTTTAAAAAAAATGTTGGAAATGAATGGTGATTAAACAGAATCATATGAGTAAAAACCTGTCTGAAATTCACATGTGGCTGACTCAGAAGTTCATTTTCTCTTTCTCTGCTCCACTGCATCCTGCTTTTTTGCCTCTGTCAAGGGGGTAAGGAGGGGGAGAAGCTATCTTTCATTTTACCCCTTATATACTGGCCTCTGAGTTTATCACCATAGTTTATAAAGAATTGGAAGGATGCTTCATGATCAAAGCAAGTTCAAAAAGCAATAAAATATGCTATAAGAAGATTTCAATGCACTCTTTGGTTGATTCACTGGGGAAGACCATATTTTAATACATACAGTTTCAAGTTATTTTTAAAGCTTATTCTGAGTTTCTTTAGAGCGTTGTTATATTACTGCAACACAGAATACAAATCAGTGGAGTGGCCATTCTGCTGCAGAAAAACAACAAGTAATCTTGCAATACTGTAAAGATTAAATATGTTCTGGAATATCTTAATAAACAATTCACACATTGTCTGGTCAGGGAAGTTATGCTGAGGAACCTGTTTGAGACTGTTTCCGATCAGAGGTAAGATTTCAATCCTGCAACTGTGACTGCCATCTTGACTTTTTTTTCGTAGTCTTTTCACATGGGTGATCCTTATTTTAGATGTACTTTTTGACTTGTTCACTGGCCATGGAGCTTATGAGAGTTCTGGCATGGAGGAAGTCAATTCAGAAAGTCAAAGAATGGTCAGGCTCGGAATTGGACAACTTACCATGGCCAACTTACCATGGGACAACTTGCCATTGGATTCAATTAATTCCTTTTATTTTTGTTGACCACATTTTTGTCAAAATTATTTATCTCTTGTATCAAAGGAAATCCTTCCTATTTTGTAATGCTTTGATGAATAATAAAAGGAGCTAATCCTGCAATGAATTATCCTGTGAGCAAGTTGGCTGTGTCAAGCTACAATTCCATCCTATTAATATCCCTACTAAAAATTTTAGGATGTTCTTGATATAACTTTATTCAGAACAGCTAGAGTCCTATATCTGGTTTTCTTTTTAGATCCAGGAGTCAACTTTCAAGTTCAGACCTTCTTAATCTTTTTGCGCCCTGAATCTCTGGTGCAACCTATGGACCCCCTTCTCTGAAAAATGTATTTCAATGCACAAAATAAAATGCATGGATATAGATCATATTTCAGAGGAAACCAATTATGCTGAAATACAATTATCAGAATATTATCACTTCAATTATCACTTATCACATATTGAAGACAGAGCTTGCTCACTATCGCTAGCTCTCTCCCATCACATTAATAAATAATCATGGAACACAATTCCACTCAGAAGCCAGTTCTGTATAGCCAAGCATTACTTCAAAAATATTCAAAGCTCTGCAGCTTTCATCTGTGAGAGAGGAACGGAGTCTGACCAAATGCAATCCATACAGTTGTGATATATTAAAACAAGGGTTTTTTTTGTGTTAAAAAGCCTGGATTGTTTAAAAAGCAGGCTAGCTCATGAAAAGAACCTTATTGTACAAGTCTGAGGATTTGAATTTCACCCGTATCATACTCTGCAGCATGAACACACCCAAGTTCTGACTGATAGAGCTAATGTACATTTTCCACTTATGCTATAGTTTTGTGATGTTGTCTTTGTATCCTACCCAGCCAACAACTGAGGCAACTTAAACAACTTTCAGCTGCTCCACTTTTTAAGTAGCGTTTTTGCTGTTTTCCCAACTGAAGTTTTGTGATGGACATGATCTAGACTCTAGAGTCTTTGATCAAGAACGTAGTTGATGTGATCAGGGGTTATAATATATGTCCAGCTTCTATTAGCCAATAGAACAGCTAATCGCAGACTATTATAGGCCTGCTTCCATACTTCTGATTGTTGGACAATATCCTGCATGGTTGTTTGCAGACAGACGAGGTCAACTGGCTTCTACAGATGCAATTGTCTATGTAATGCTAGATAGCACTTTCCAAAAGATTTGCAAGATCTTAGACAGGCTCCTAACATACAAAAGTTTAGCACTTTTTTGAAACAGTGCTAGATTTATGTTTGGAAAACAGGACGTAGTGCTAGATCATTTTTGCTCTTTTTATCCAACCCAAGGATGCTGCCAGGAGGAAGCACTGGGCTCTCTTGCCAAAGATTTAATAGCTTCACGATGGTTATAAAATTAGGCCAAGAGCTTCTATGCAACCATTTGGCTTTTGTCTGGGGAAGTTTACAGCCTTGAGAGACAAAATCAGCCTCTACAAAACAAGACACTGCAAACTTCTGATGTGGTTATTTCAAAATATATAGCAGAGCATCATTATATTTTTTGTTTGAGTATCTATTTCCCTTCCTTTTTCTCCCATCCTTGGTGTGAAAGGAAAAAAAAAAGTTGTTTGTCACAAGTAAAATGGCAAAAAATGGCTCAAAACCAATATTTTCATCCACTTCGTTTTTTTTCTCTTTAGGGGTAAAACAACATTACTGTTTCTCTTCCTGTCTTTAGGTTTGAATGTTGATGTAGAAATAATGCAAATTAATCAGAGGAATCAAAATTCTGCACAGGTGGCTTGCTTAGAGATACCAATCAAAACAAGCACAGCTTCAAGGTTTCAAGAGTATTATTTTTAATTACTAATTGCACAGTTCATCTATAATTAACACTTCAGACCCACCATTTTGAAAGTGCTGCAGGCCCCATAGGGGAAAGCATGGACACCTGAGGAGAAAATGCTCACAGAATGAAAAAAATAGTGTGATTAAAATCAACAAAATATGAAAAAAGGGAGGAAGAAAAGAGGGGAAAAGAAAAAAAATCCATATAATAATTATAATTAGTATTATAAAATGAATTCAGTCTTCAAGCTTATCATTAAATTTAGACTATATAACATATATAGCTTCATCTTCATATTTGTTTAGGAAGGGAGAAGCTTATCTGAACAAGATAATTACTTACAATGTTAACAAAAACAACAATAACAACAAAAAAATTTAAGGTCTATCTCTTTTCAAAAATTCTTTGAAGAATCCAATGAAACACAGCATAATAAATATAGTTTAATACCTGGATCTACTTATTCTCCAATACTGGATATTCCAATTCTTCATTCCACAATTCAGATATACTGCTAACTAACAGATTTACTATTTCATCCCAAAATTAAATTCCATTCAAATTTTGTACCTATAAGGTTCCTAAAATTGCAGGTTCCTTGGAAGTGCATTAGTTATTTAAAGTTTTTTGCAGCTATATATATTACCAAGCAAATATTGCAGGTCAATCATATTCAACACGCAATCTCTGAGTATTTTTGAAACAACCATTGGAAATTAACTAATTTAAAATACTGATCATTTTTTAAAACCCAAGCATTCCAACAAAGCACCTTCCTTGCTCCTTTAACGTTTGGGTTATTCTACAATGCCAATTTCTCATGTGATTTAGGAACAAAACAGAATTGCTTCCCTATGGATAACCAAATGTGGAAAATGAAGTTCACTGTTTAATAGAACTGGAGCATAATGTCTGCCAAGATTTCAGAGGTGTTACTCTTAATATTCTACCAAAAATTGCCCAAGGAGGAGAATATTCACAAATGATCTCCTCTCTCCTACAACTATACATGTTAAGTTGAAAATATGGTAGGCTGCAGAAAAATTCAGTTTTATTGGGACAGCAACTCAGAATTCTCAGCCAGAATTAAGGGGAAGCTGGGAATTTTGAGAGGGAATAACGTAGTGGAGGCTCAGAATTTTAGGAATTATACTCTCCGTATACTTCATACATTCAGGAAGACAAGTTGGAGAACAATACATTACCCTTAGAAAATGGAGGTGCATGTGAAAAAATCAATATGGTGAACAAGATTATCTTGGATAATTGCTTCCAATACTTCATTCATAATGATGATATTTCATAAGCAGAGAACCTTGCCAGTCTTGACTGGTCTCAGAAACCAGTCAAGAAAGTATTTTAAGAAAGTATTTTAAGCTTTAGTTACAAACTACTTACAAGGAAATCTTACACCCAGTATGACTTTTGCATTTATGTCAATAGTCAAAACTATGTGATAAAGCCAATTTTCATATGTAAGATACAAGAGAAATTAATGGTTTTCTGAATAAAAATGTGGCAAAAAGAGACCTTTGCCCCTGGTGTTTTTATCTAACTCAGCCATACAAACCTTGAGCTCTTGGTTAAGCAAATGTAAAACTCAAATGCAGAAATTCAGTTGAGAATAATTGGACAATGTCCATATAAAGAACACAGAATACCCAAGCTGGCATAATATACTGTCAAAGGGAATTGAAGTTTCTTCTTAGAACACCCAATGTAAAAGTAATCAAAATTCCAATACAGATAGTCATTGACTTACAACCATTCATTTAATGACCATTTGAAGTTATGATGGCAATGAAAAAAGTGACTTATGTCTGTTTTTCACACTTATGACCATTGCAGCATTCCCTTGATCACATGATCAGAATTTGGGCATTTAGGACGGTTGTTCTGTCTCGGGTTCAGGTGATCACCATTTGTAACCTCCCCAACTGACTTCTGACAAGCAAAATCAATTGGGGATCCAGATTCACCTATCAACCACATGATTAACATAACAACTGCAGTGATTTGCTTAACAATTGTGGCACAAAAGGTCATAAAATGGGGCACAACTCACTTAACAACTATCTTGCTTAGCCACATAACTTTTGGGCTCCATTTTGGTCATAAAACAAGGGCTACCTATACTATAGTCCATGTAAATTCAAAAATAGAAAATGTTAATATCAACCCCCATAAACCAACCAAAGGATGTAGGAAGCTGGATGATTTACTATATAAGGAATAGGTTTTCCAATAGTTGCGTTGAATATTTTAACAACTGATCTGACTTGTTTCTTACACTAAGTTTATCTACATACTGTTTGGGTGAGTTATGCTTTAAATCTGTAGTTTCACAGCGCTTAGATAAAGCTTCCTAAACAATGCATTGCTAAATAGAACTTTCTGAATGTTTCAACTGGGCAAGGATAGCAGCTACATAACTGCCAAGGTCTACATCCCAGATTCTAAATGGGTGCTCACCAAACTTTTTCCTTCATTACCCCAAACTGCTTATTACTCAATGTAGGTAAAACACTTTAAGTCAGTTAAAATGTCCCTGTTGTGATTGGATAATGGCTTTGTGTATTGTTACCCAAAGAAAAATGACTTTTATCTGATTTTACGGTAATTTACCAAGTTTGGAAAGCACTGCTGTAAATTATAGACTAGATGCAGAGGGCTAGTAGAAAAATTACATAAAATTCTTCTATAAGGAACAAGATGAATGTGAAGAAAATACAACATCAAACCCAGGAAGTTATATCCTGCTGTTATCCAAACACAGTCCTTGAAATTTTTCAATGGACCATGTCAAAAGAAGGGCAACCAGGAGACTGGAGTCTGGAAACCAATTCCTATCAAAAACAAATGAAAGATCTGGGAATATATCAACCTTCAGAACAGAAGATTAAGAACACACAGGTCTTCAAATATCTGTCATGCAGAAGATGGAATCTACTTGTTCGTTGTTACTCGAGAGAACAGGACTAGAACTAATGGATGGAAACTACAAGGAAGCAGAGCAGGACTGGAACTAATGGGTGGAAACTGCAAGGAAGCAGATTTTGACCAAACTTTAGAAAAAACTTATCTCACAGCAAAAGCTGCTTGGCAGAAGAATTGACTGTCTCAGGAGATGAGATATTCTTGGTTTCTGGCAGGGTTGAAGCAGAGGCCTGTTGACCATCTGGCAGGGATTCAATACAACTTCCTACATTTAACAAGAAACTGTCCCATGTACAGCTCTTTTTGAGTTTAAAATATTGTTTTCATTTCATCACCCAGGTTTGAAATTACACATAGTCAAAGCTCATACTTCAGCTCTGCACCAAGACAAACAATTAGAGTTAAGTATCAAATGTTCCTCTATTATCATGTTTCTGACCCCTCCATAGAGACAGTCCCCCATCCAATGTCACCAATTCATTGAGAAGAGTTAGGAATAATTTCCCTTCCCTTGCAAGGGATGTTTATAAGGCCCTGCTCAATTTCTGGAAAAAAAAAAGAAGTGTCCTGGTATGTGATCAGTTCCTTCCTTTTTAATAATTTATATTTATGTGTTTAAGGACTTTACAAGCATCCCTTTCTGCTTAGTCATCCCAGTGGAAAATAAAATGGAATAAAAATAAATACAATACAGGTAGTCCTTGACTTACGACCACAACTGAGCCCAAAATTTCTGTTGCTAAGCAAGACATGTGAATTTTGCCCCATTATACGAACTTTCTTGCCACAGTTGTTACGTTAATCACTATAATTGTTAAGTTAGTAACTTGGATGTTAAGTGAATCTGGCTTTCCCATTGACTTTGCTTTTCAGAAAGTCACAAAAGGGGACCACATGACCCTGGGATACTGCAACCATCATAAACACATGCAAATTGCCAAGCATCTGAATTTTGATCATGTGTCCTTGGGGATACTGCAATGGTCATAAGTGTGAAAAAGTCATAACTCACTTTTTTTCAGTGCTATTGTAACTTTGATTTCACTAAATGAATAGTTGTAAGTCGAGGACTATTTGTACACGTCAAATACCAAGCAAATAAAATAACAGCAGCTGCTCAGAAGCAACACTTTTTACAGGTACTATACAAGCAGAAGACAATAACTAAACTAATTGCAGAACAAGAAGAGCTGAAGGGAGCCATTTAGATCAATGTTAATCAACCTCACCAACTTTTAATATGTGTGGACTCCAACTCCCAGAATTCCCCAGCACAAAATCTAACACCCTGTACAGTGCAGGCAACCAAATTAAAGCAATTAGAGAATACTTTCTCTAGCCTACTCGCCATCTCTCTGGGCAACTAGTTTCATGGCTAAGATGTTCTTACTGTTTAAGAGCATTTGGCTGGAAAATGGTTTCTGTTACTAATCCCATTGTTCCATATCCAGCGGTCTGGATTTTTGGCCTACTTTTGTGTGATACATCCTTTTAGATCAGAGATCCCCACCCACCAGGCCATGGACCGGTACTGGGCCACACAACATGAGCAAACGATATCAAAACCACACACACACCTCCAGTCCATGGAAAAATTATTTTCCACAAAACCATTTCCTTGTACCAAAAAGGTTGGGGACCGTTTTTTTAGATGATATATCTGAAAAGCAAGAGCCAGGCTGGGGTAATGGTTAAACCAGTGTTGAACTGGTACCAAGGAGGCAGAGATTCCAGTCTCCTCTTAACCATGGAAAACTCCTGGATGACTCTGTCCCTATTCCACAGGGTTTGTTTTGGTAGAAGAGATGCTATGTATGCTGTCTTGAGCTTCTGAATGAAAGATGGAATAGAAATTTACTAAATTAATGAAAAAAAACCTTCTCAATCTTTACCTCCCAAAACCACACATTCCCAATTCTTTCAATTTCCCTTAATAGGAAGATAATTTCTCTTATCATGTACGTTGTCCTTCTTTGAACCTACTTTTGTATCATATTCCTAAAGTACAGTGCCTGCCCAGAATTGAATATAATACTTGGGGTGTTGGTCTAGCCAAATCAGAAACAAGTGGAATTATTACTTCCCTTGATATGGAAATGACATTTTTTATTGATGAAGTTTAAGATTATATTTGCTGTTTTAGCAGGTACATCCCTCTGCTGATTCACATTCAGATCGTAGTGTTATTCAAGTGTTATTGCCAAGCCAGGATCCCCCCATCTTATGCCTGTGTATTTCAGTTCTATTTCTTAAGCAATGAACTTTGCACTGAGTAACGGGACTATGGGATAAAACAGGAGTTGGGCTATCAGAAAGTCAATTCTGCTATTTTCAGTCAACTTCTCACCTATTAAGTTGTTATTTTGTCTTCTAGGATTTTAGCTTCATATCCAGAGTTTTGGAATGTCTGGGGGGCTCTAAAGGAACATCTGTATTAGAATCAATTAGGGATTTATTTTGCTTTATACTTTGGGAGCATATCTTTGGTTGGTGTTTGTTACTTAAAAACCAGAAAGAGTGTTAAATTATATTTCAAAACACTAGGTTTCCATTAGTTACTACAGGAGATAGCCAAGAGTCCACCACCCCACTTTCTCTTCCTTGTTCTCCACCACTTCTTGGAATGAGCATATGAAATCAGTGCACGGTACAGAAATAGGAGCATGGATGTTAAAGAATTAGAGTTAAAATGACCCTTCATTGCAAATAATCCTATCCTTTCTGAAGCAATTTCACCACTAAAGACTGAGGATATACTGATAACATAGATAGTTAGATGTAGCAGACCTGCCTTTTGGGCTATTGATTTTAAGGAACACATAATTATTCACATTTAGAATCATTCGATTATTCCCAATCTTACTAGGTACAATTCTGATCATCCCCAATCCTTGGCCAGGTTGGGTTAAAATATTTGCATTCTGATAAGACCTGAAAATGGGTGGGAGAAGCACAACTCTTGCCCATTCTTGATTTATATTCTTCTTCTAAAGATGGTGGGGTAATGGATGTTTTCCTAGAGTTCTTATTGGGGGAAGAGAAATGATGCATCTGTTTCTTACTCCTAGATTACGTATGAACCCAATGACCCAGCTGCCAGGGCTGCATGCTGATCCTGCTGAGATGGAACTGCCAGAGAATGTGTCTATATCACAACTTTGGCACAGCTGTAGGTTAATAGACAACCAGGAGGAAGGCTGCATGCCGTGAAGATGAAATGGTGTGTTTCAGACCTAACGGGACTGTGGGATAAAACAGGAGTTGGGCTATCAGGAAGTCAATGGCACAAGGCGATACAACATGTTAGCAAAAAGATAGAAAAGCCACCCAGGGGGAAGAGAGGGGAAACAGCCTAGGGCAGGTTTATATTCATTTCCTTTGCCAACCTGTCTAAGGTCAGCAAATATTGCAGACCATAGAAGAAAAATGGATTGAGAACAAAGAAGATGAAAAACAGGAAGACCAGAATAAACTTCCTGATGCGTTTAACTAAAACTATTTTTCCCCATTTTTCAAAACAACAACAATGAATTTGAAAAGCCTAAAAAGGTACTATTCCTATTACTACAACTGCCGCCATTATAACAACATAGTCTCAATGGCCTACAATCTTGTTCTGTCAGTGTATTTTGAATGTGTAAGTGGTAAGTACTTATTGAAATAAAATTTTAAAAAAATGAAGGAGGATGACTTTTTTCTTATTATTTCAGTGAAGAAGGTTAGAATAAATTCAATAAATAAATAAATAAATAAATAAAAACTAATAAACAAACAGATAAATAAATAAGCAAGCGACAAAGGAAGGGGTAAAAAGGTAAGTAGAATGAATAAAAATGCAATCTTCCTTCCTTCCTCCCTCCCTCCCTCCCTCCCTCCCCCAGGAACTGTGGTGGCTCAGTGGTTAGAATACAGTATTGCAGGCTAAATTCTGTCAACTGCCAGGAGTTCAATTCTGATTGGTTCAAGACTGACTCAGCCTTCCATCTTTTCGAGGTTGGTAAAATGAGGACCCAGATTGTTGGGGGCAATATGCTGACTCTGTAAACTGCTTAGAAAGGGCTGTAAAACAACATGAAGCTGTGTATAAGTCTAAGTGCTATTGCTATTCCCTCTCTTTCTTTCTTTCTTTCTTTCTTTCTTTCTTTCTTTCTTTCTTTCTTTCTTTCTTTCTTTCTTTCTTTCTTTCTTTCTTTCTTTCTTTCTTTCTTTCTTTCTTTCTTTCTTTCTCTTTCTTTCTTTCTTTCTTTCTTTCTTTCTTTCTTTCTTTCTTTCTTTCTTTCTTTCTTTCTTTCTTCCTTCCTTTCTCTCTCTCTCTCTCTCTTTCTTTCTTTCTTTCTTTCTTTCTTTCTTTCTTTCTTTCTTTCTTTCTTTCTTTCTTTCTTTCTTGAAAGAACTAAAGCAGTTTAGGGGAATGATGAATTCTGTAGCTGAGCTGATGCTCTCTGAGTTTGGTTGTTTGTCTGCAGACATTTCATTTACTGACTAAATAACATCAGTGTGTGGAATTCACTCCATTTCTACATGGCACAGTAGCTTGCCCTGCCACTGTTTGTGGGGGCATGGTTTTCTTCTTGGTAAGTTCCTTGATTAAGGTATTGTTTCCTGCTTGATTGTTTGTCTGGTGTTAATCCCTGCTTATCTGGGTGTTGGTTGATAGAGAATACATTTTTTTTGTTTCCTTCTTACCTTCTTATTTTCTATTTTGACTGTTGTGTAAATGTGGTTTCTCTCTATGGGTCTATCGATAGCTGATCCATCTGAATGCTAAGTGTCCAGAAATTCCTTAGTGGTTTTGGATTCAGCTTGGTCTAGGACAGGGATAGGAACCTTGGCTCTTTTATGACTTGTGGACTTCAATACCCAGAATTCTTGAACCAGCCATGCTGACTCAGAAATTCTGGGAGTTGAAGTTCACAAGTCATAAAAGAGCCAAGATTCCCTACCCCTGGTCTAGGATGCTCAATTTGCCAGTTGAAACTATAGTTGAGTCTGTTCATGTGTTTTGAGATTAAAAAATTACAACACATGGTCAGGCTGTCGAAAATACATGGATTGGACAGATGTTCACAACACAATGGACAGACTCACAACACATGGATTGACTGTCCACAACCCAGGGACAAACTCACGACACATGGACTGACTCATATTACCTTTTCTTTCAGTTCTGTTGTTACTTTATGGCTAACTTTGTATAAAAACATATGAAGGTTCCGCACTTCTTTTGGAGAACATAGAGCTCAGCCCAAAAAGTGAATGAGGGAACAGATTTATGCAACAAATCAAATTTTCTCAGATCCATTATGTAAATTCTTAAAAGAAATGTGCCCTAGTTTCTTGAAACAATATCATCTATATATTTCACCTCATGATTAAAAATCTAGGGAGGAGCCTTGATTATCTGGAAGGATTTTAAATGTGTCATTGAAATGCTGAGGTAGTACATTAATACAGCTTAATTTATTGGATAATGCCTTTAAGTAGCTATTTCACAAAAAGAAGGAACTGTTCTAAACTAAGAAAGCAAAGCTTCCATTAACTAGCCACAGACAATTCAGAGGACTCATGAATGTAAAGCATATCTTCATAAAAGCAAATTACAAAGAAAATGGCTTGCCAAAGGAAAATATGCAAATGTAAGTTTTAAATGCTGTTAGTGAAATCTGCTTGGTAAAACTGGCTTCACTCAGTAGAATGAGAGAAAAACATGATTTCACTTTGGGGCAAGGTCAAGAATGTGAACTATATCCTAGAGGGCCCAGAATATTACTTTTAAAATCTTTAACTACGCAAATCCAGGTGGCTATAAAAATTATGATTTTCCATATGAGTTTGCATAAGCTTTACTAACCATAAGAAGTAAGGCATTTGCTGTAATGGTAGCAAAACTCTGTAATGCCCTCTTTCCTGATATGTTTTTATGGATTTTTATGCATTTGTTTTAATTCAATAAAAATGTTTCACCATCAAGTTATCTTGTTTAGTGTTAATTTTGGATAATAGTAACATAGATGCTTATAACAAAAGATAGGAGACTTAATTTAAATCATACTTTCGGATCTGAATTAAGGATCTATTTGATTAAACATACCCATCTATTCGATTAAACATTCTGAGGAACTAACCTGAAGGTGCAGGTAACAAAATAGATTCACTTTTCTAGAGTCTGTTTCCCAGTTTCACAACTAATCTTATGTTATGTTCATACATTGTGTTAATACAGAGTGTGGTTTGTTTGACTTTTGGCTTTATCTGCCAAGGGGAAGCCAGCTAATACAATGTGCGAAGCCAATCTATTATGGCTTATTCTTATTTATATAAGAACGTATTTATATGATAAACCATAGCTTAACAATGGGGGTGAATCAAGCCTATGTCTACCCCAGAGAGAAGTCAAGTTGCATTATTTTCATAAGTTATGCCTACTTACAGAACAAAAATGTTGACAGAAGACAGAAGTAACTGTCCACATATCTATAAAGATTAGAAAAACGGAGAACAAAACTAGAGAAGTGCATGTCTTACAGTCAGATGTGATTTCATAAGGGGAATTGAGGCGGGCATCTCCACAAGGTGATGTGCTCACGTATAAATGGAACAGAATGTTCTCTTTTAGCCTGTAGCCTCCCTCTTTTAACCGCACAAAGATTGATCGTTCGCTGTCTTCTTGTTGTCTGCTAGGATCACAAAGAAAGGTTGCAGGTTATTTTTTTACATTCCAAATCAGAACTAATTCTTTTCTCCCTATGGGTTAGCTTTCAGACTCTTCGTTAAGTTCTCTTTATGGTATCTCATATAATTTCTCTCTAGCAGATGAATTAAAAATCTTTAGCTATCAAACTAATACACAAGTCAACAAACAAAAATATCTGATAAGAAATATCAGAAAATATGTCATTATTAAAACAATTATGTGTCATAATCACTTCTGTACCATAACATGCCTTTTAAAAGACAAATAATATAAAAAATGTAAATGTTGAATGGGTTTCAACATTCTATAACAACAGTTAATCTAACGCAACCAGAACTGTTTGCCACTCATTTCAGCTTTAATATAATCTATAGAAGCATTACATACTGATCACAGTTTTTTGCAAATTCAGTGAGAAAGGTTGATTCAAAGAGATGAGTGGTAATATGGTTCTGTTCCTTATTAACAATAAAAAAAAATATTTAAGTAGTAGATGGGAACTAGGAGGCTATAAATAACCTAAAATTTCTCCTTTTCTGCTTCTTTAAAGAGTATGATAAGATCACTGATAACTATTATTTTTAAAAATAGACTGATAACAACAGCAATGTTCAAATGTCACAATGAATGACAACCAACAGATTCCCATGATACTAACAAACACACTTAGACATCAAGTACACGCCACAATGATGTCATTATGATAGCAACATTTGCCATGTGGGTCATCACTTGCCCCCTTGTCTATCTCCTTGATGCCTATAGACACCTATAGTTGGAGCATGTGATAGAGTACTTTTCTTTGTAGGTTTATCAAATCTCAAGGTCCAAAATGAGGCATATGAGCATGCTTATTTGCATACTTTCCATATTATTTGCATAGTGTTTTCAATCATTCAGCTTCAAAACATCAGCCAATCTCCTGGGTTGAGTTTTACTATTTTTTGCCTTTAATCTCTTGAAATAGTTTTTTTTAAAGTTATTTTTATTCTGCTTATAAAGCAAATATTACAAACACAGCTCTTAAGTGGAGCTGAGCAGGATATCCAGAACACCAGGGCAAAAACACTCTTTGATAAAAAAAAAAAAGAGCATACTGTATATGTTTGATACAGATGATGGACTAAAGCAGGGATCTTTAAACTTGGCCCTTTTATGACCTGTGGACTTCAACTCCCAGAATTCCTCAGCCAGCATGTCTTGCTGAGGAATTCTGGGAGTTGAAGTCCACAAGCCATAAAAGGGCCAAGTTTGAAGACCCCTGGGCTAAAGCATTGTACAAATGTTCCCAAATAAATTGAAAATAGTATTTTTTAAAAAAATAATCAATTCTTTCTATTTCTTCCTTTTGGGTCCAGAATCTGTGCCAACTTTTAAGTTACTACTAGATTGCACATCCATTATGATTAGAAAACCATTGTAAGAACCATCCTGAAGTAGGTACTTTTCCCACAGGCTCATCCTGTGGAATCGGGCAGATTTCAATTATGTAACTTTGAATGTTTAGCTTGGCTTTCTTGGGAGGGTGTAAGTTCTGATAAAACTTACTAATGACATTTACAACTTTATAACTGTGCTAAGAAGGGCAGTGGGGGAAATGCACACACCTGAATCCTACCAGATTTAGTCTCAGCTACAAACCTAAGATCTATGTAACAAACCATGATGACTGCTCAGATTGTTTTTTTCTTTTCTGAGCTTGCCTATGATATACAGCTGCCTCATGTCAGGGTGGGTTTGCTTCAACCATCAGCAGCTCTCTGGTCTTTTGTATACTGTAAACATCTGGAATTCGAGATGCCAGATGTTGCCTTTGTGTGGTTTGAAGCTGCATGGCTCTGAAAAAACATGGAGTACAACCAAAAAGCATGTAGATCAAGATTTCATTTGTTCTCTTCTTAGTAATCCTCCAATAGATATACAAAGGCCTGGTGTATGGAAGGGAGCAAGTGTGAAAAAATCAAGATGGTATTCAGAACTTCCAAATACCCTGTAAAATAATATGATGGTTTATTTGTCAAATACTAGAGACTTGAGATTTCTCATGTGCTGATGCTAGAACTATACAAAGGTCAAGACAAAAGTGTAGAAATATATTCTTTCACTCTCAAATCATATATTTTTTCTCTTGTAAATTTCTCACACCCGTGCTAAGTAAGTATTTTCTAGGACAGTTATTGTTCTTGCTGGTTCTAAACATAGCTAGGATATTTTTCTTCTTCCAGAAGGCCAGTCAAGAATCTCAGCAACATCTTGCATTGCATTTTTGACCAGCTTGTCTCTCAATTGAAACCCTACCACCTTGTTCTAAATGCACAAAGTCTGAATGCTGTTAAAACCATTGGACTGTCACTCTTCCATGGTTTGCTTGTTTTTATGCTATGATGCATTTTCTGTTGAGGATAATTTATAGTCACATTTCCCTCCTTGACAGAACACTGAGGCACTTGAGAGAAGGTAGATGCATGCAGCTGCCTCATTTCCCTACTGTTCTTCCCAAAACCTCCCATCCACTTTATCTACATTATCACCTTGACACAAACCTTTAGAACAAAAAAGCACCTGAAGATTTTGCCTCTCCAGGATTTAAAGCAAACATACTCATTTCGAAGTAATGCAGTACAAACGTAGTTTTCACTTGGACAGTCCACAAAGGTTCCCTCTCATTGTTATGTTAAAGTGGAAGGTTCCTGACAGTGGTTTATTAGCCTGGATACAATGGGATCTTGGTGAAGGAAAAGCCCCTTTCAACCTGGTGGGGGACTTTTTATGCCAGGGTTCAGCTCGTACTGTTGCCCAATATGTTTGATGTCAGAAACTAAGAATGAGGTGCTGATCCAAGCAACAGGTTTCATTTGGAGACATTGTCCAAAATGGTACTTTGAACCTTTCTTCAGTAGTCATGTTAGATATTATATTTATTTAAGATAGAAGATGAATGAATGCATGGCCAGTGGCTCTACCAATCAGCTTTTTGCTGTCACCTTCTAGAATTTTAGGAGTGGGAAGGGAAAGGAAGAGGAAGGGGAGGACCAATGGTAAGAAAATGAAAGAGAAGGAATCCCAAACAAGAGCAGATGCAATTTCTCCCTCTAGTCCATCTTCCTTCCAAACATGTAATTGTATAATTTGCCTTGAAGTGCTTCTCCTTTGATATGGAGAATGTAAGATGTTTTCCTCATTTCAGCAATAATTGCCTGGGAGACTATTTTTCTGGTAAGAATAAGGTACATTGGACAAATCCTAAAATAAATGCATTGTGAATGAAATTAATCTCTCACTCTGCAATACTTTGACTTTTGTATTTCAGGATGAATGATGGTTCTCTTTCTCAATTTGTTTGTGTGTGTGTTTGTGTGTGTGTGTGTATACATGTATCTGGGTTAGCACAGGAAGAGCTTTGACTCCTGGCTAAACAGAGAGTCATCTGGACAAGTTGTTGTGAGCAGAATTTTCTGCTGCTGGGAGAATTCCACCACAAAACAACACAGCATTGATCCAAATAACATAATAACATAACTGAATGTGCTATGAAACTGGATCAATACATAAAAACCAATGATTGCGGTTTTATCCTTAGAGGCATGGATGCCATGCTTAACACAAAGCAAGCAAAGGGACTGCTAAATAAAGAAAATAATTTAATGTAAGCCCAGGATAGGGTTGAAGAGGGCTGGGCTGAGTGGGATTCAGAGGTTATGCAAGCAAAACAGTCAGATATGTGGACCAGCTTTGTTCCCACTTTGTCTCATTGTTCTTTTGACTTATGCTTATCGCTTCTTTTATTACAATGTGAATTTCCAGTGTATTTATATCCAGTGTTATAAGACAGCCAGCTGGTTTTTAAATCCCTTTCTCCAAAGCAACACCAAATGTAACCTTAGGGATACTACCTAAGGACTTTCCCATTTGATTGGACATTTTAAATGCTTTCATCCCCATTTGTTTCTTAGGTTTGCTGACTCTCCGTGGGCTGCTTTTATCGAACTGTATCTTGTGTGAAAAAATTATGTCTTTTTTACACTGTCCTGCAGGGGCATCCACTGGGTGTGCTTAAAGTCAAGATGGCTAGTACAATCAATAGAAGCAATGTACAAAAAACAGCCAGACTTTTCAAAGCATCCATCTTGGATATTTTCATTTAGCAAACCATGATGCCAAAATGATCTTCATAATACCATTATTACACCAATTCTACCATTATGTATTTGTGTATTGGTATCTGATAGAAATGTGTAAGTTACAGCATTTGCATTATGATAGCATCACATGTGTATTATCATTTGTCTGCTGTGCCTTCTCACAGACATCCTTGCTTGTTTGATAAAACTCAAAATAACATTGGTTGAATAAAGGATCATCTAGGCCATGGGTCGGCCAGCCGAAACATCCAACGAGCCGCACGGACCCGTTTCCCTAAAAAAAAAAACCCCTGGGAGCCGCACCCGCCCGCGCATGCGCGCCCGTTCGCGCACGCGCACGCGCACCCGTTCACGCACGCGCACGCGCACCCGTTCACGCACGCGCACCCGCACGCGCACCCGCCCGCGCATGCGCACCCGCCCGCGGCGGAGGCTCCGGAGCCGCAGGTGATCCCTCAAAGAGCCGCATGCGGCTCCGGAGCCGCGGGTTGCCGACCCGTGATCTAGGCACTAGGGTTTGGTCTCATTATTAATATCAAGATTTTAAAGAGTGTATAGTCATTGTATAAATGAACTTTTCTAACAATTAGACTAATCCATAGTAGTTGAGAGTCAAGCATCAGACAAACCATGATAATTTTTGCTACAGGGGATATGAGATTAGAAGGAGAATGATAGTCCAAAATTGAGCCATTGTTCAGTGGATCAGCATGGCAAGAAAGCTACATCCATAATATGAAGGTGATTTATGAATTGTGACCGTGGCATGACATAGTCAGAATCAGTATTGATCAGACTGCATACGAGTTCTTATATATTTGTTCATCATTTGACAAATATAACATCCAGCAATCCAGAGAAACATATTCTTAGTATAACAAGAGTCCCGGGTTGACCTTCCTACATCACTAGGTTTAGTGGAAACAGTCTTTTCTTTGGAGTCTGGAGAGTAGACTTTGCTAAGCTAGAAAAACCAGTTGCCTGTCTTCTTATATATAAAATAGCTTCTGCAAACCAAAGAGCTTTTTTATTACTTTGTTGCATTTGAAATGCTTTTCTATGTAAGTAATCCACATATTCACAGGCAAGTTACCAAACAATATTTTATTGAATGATATATGAGCTTGGATTTATCTACTTGACATAATTATATGGGGAAGACTTAATGATACCATAATACATGATGTAATTTTACCATTTATATAATTACACCACGTTGTGTCTTTTCTTCCCAATTCAGACGCTCATGGTACTTAAACTTCAATTTTCTCATATTGCCTTTTTTTCCTAATAGAACTAAATCAGCTGTGATATTAATTGTATTACTGTAACTAATTTAGTTAAATTTTCTTTTCCCTGTCATGGCCCTCCCAAAATAAACAAGGAAATCAACCAACCAACTCCTTTTCTGAAAACCTTTTGCATTTCAAGAGCAACCTCTATGGATGCTAATGTAGACAATTTCTTCCATCATCATCAGCAACTATTCAAGAAAGTTTAGGGATATACAGAGGAAGAAAACTCTTTCCCTAACCTGAACTTTGATTCTGCTATTTACATAATAAGCAAAAGCAAAACACAACCAATCCTACAATTAAAGTCATGTCTAGCTTTAGACAATCCTTGTTGATGAACTTGAAACCTATCTTGGGGAAAAGCAAATGTGGTACTCCAAATGTTACCGAATTACAGTTCCCAGCATTTTCACCCAATCTGAGATAAAGAAATTTGTGATTCGGCAATAAATGGACTACTACAGGTTGCTTTCTTCTGGCCTCATTAGGCAGAAAAATGAAGCTGATGTCTCAACTAGCAGGAGGGTTAGGACCAAATTTCTAAGAATTTTCATCTGCAAAAGGAAGATGGAGGCAGAGAAAGAGAGAGAGGAATCACATTATGTCATGTCTCCATGTATGCAGTTTTGTATGACATTTGATTGAATATTTACTTATGCCTCCATGAGTAAATGTTCAATCGAACATCATGTAAAACTGCATACATAGAGACATGACATAATATGATGTCTCTCTCTCTCTCTCTCTCTTTCTCTGAGAGTTTAAGGGAAGATAGACTATCTGTTTTTATACATCCTTTTCTGTCGCACTGCTGAGCACCAAGACATGGATAGGGCCTAAAGTTATACTATCTAAAATGCAGTGATAGCTGAATACAATTCCCACTAGAGAGATTGAAATCCATAAAAAGATCTGGCCACAAATGTCTCATGATCTCAAAAGAAGAGAAAACTACTACTGTTCTGCTTCCTGGTAGTCTGTCTAAATCAAATAATGTGAAAGATACAAAGATAGGGTAGACTGGGTTGCAATAAGGCATTAACAGTCAAGAAACATTTAGACCAGATTAATGCTCCAATTGCTGTCTTATGCTGTGAATTTTTCACAGATAGAGGGGAGTATTATTATGCACTAATTGAACCCGAAGGACTGCTATCTGTTTCATGTGCCATGTGCCATAAAAGAGAGGTCTTTTATGCCCACAAGTGCCTTAATGGCAAGCTGGATACAAGAAAGTGTATTCATTGTAAATAGCTTTCCCAATATGATTCAGCCAAAGTGAAGGAAGAAAATGCCCATAATGAGAAGGTAGTTAGTTTTTCATTCTTAGCTATTTCCTGTTTTTATCAGGTCTTGATTAGTGTGTTAATCAGATACAACCAAGAGGCTTTAAGAAACATGACTTTATTATGAACATCTAATCATTGCTGAAGAAAAACAGGCCAACATAAAAGAGTTCTAAGCAGCCTTGTATTGTTACATAGTTGTATTTTAATAGAGAAGGGAGAATCCAAAACAGGTTTCCTGAATCAGTGATGGTAAATTAAAAAACAACTCAAAAATTTGCATTAGAACCTTCTTATTTCCATCTAATATAATCCAGGGTTCTCATTGCCTGAATTCAATAGATTGCTACTATGAACCCAACAATGCAATGTAGTTGCATCAATCTAAAATTAGTCCACTACCAGACAAATATGAGAAGGGATGGTGGTGGTGGATTGGGGGCTTGAGGAAACTCTTATGCTACTGCCCAAGGCTTCCAAATTCAGGGATTGTCCACACTTGGAGGCTACAATAATTGGTTTCTGAGCTCATAGTATTTATAATGATCAATATTTTATTGGCTACCCAAGGCTACAGCTGAATGGCAAGCCTATGAAATCAGAACACTTAAAGAATCAAATATATTTTATGCTGTTATTTCTCATGCCATCCTCTATTTGTATTTACTGATGAAACAAGAGCCATTTTATCTACATCATGGATTGAAGACAGTGAAGCAAGAAAATTAAATGATGATTCTTTTACAGCTACTAGAATTGAAATGCAGCTGCAAGTTGGGCGCTTCAGGGGATGATGGTTGGGCTTCTTCCTACTTGGTGTCAAACTTGCAACATCACGTGACGTGTCGCGACATATCGCGACTTTTTTGCCATTGCCAACAATGGGGTGGGGTTTTGCTATGATGCATCTGGCTCGTGGGCCGGCAGTTTGACACCCCTGTTGTAAGCTATACACCTCCAAAATACCAACTGAATCTCATTGGGAATGAGCTGCATATACAATAGCATTTGGGTGAAGTCTCACCAAGCTGACCACCAAAGCTATTTTATGAATATCAACTGATATTGTAAGCAGGCCAACTGGCTGGTTAACTGCAAGGCTTTGCTGTTGTTTCCTGTTTTCTATTTCTTATAAGCAGCAGCAAATTGGAAACAATGACCAGGAGAAGACAGAAGAGCCATGGATATAGAATTTGCTATTACAAAATGTAGCAGATGTGAGCATGAATCTGGATATCTTTAAATGCAGATAAGATAAAATTCATACCTGCCTGTCAAGGGTTGCTAGTTATGATTAGATGCCATCAATCTGAAGACTTTTAGCAACCACATATATTTTCCCCAGGAGCTAGTTAATATAGCTATATGGATTAATATTCACAATTACTCCAATGTGCTTTTAAGTACGGTTGCTGTAGAACGTGCAGGAAGATGTTATTGCCATGATATGCTGATGTATTTCTCACAAACCCATATTCGTTTCTCTGGATGCAGAGAACTCTGGATGAAGCAACCTGATCCAACTTTATCAGTTTTGATTGGAGTGTGTGTTTGTGTCTAGGCTGATCATTTCTTTGCAACTTTTCAGAAAGACGACATACTCTTTCCAACATGTAGTTTTGTTTTCTAAAATGCATTTCAGACTCCTCGGATAATCCCCTTTTTTCTGAGTATTACCTAAATGAAGCTTACCTCAAGTGCAGCTCCAGCTGCGAGTAAAGGAAGTGAATGAAAGCTCTCCTAGCCACAATTTCTGCATGGCAGTCGTTGACCACGAGTCCTTGATCATTAAGATATTCTCCATTTAGGCATTTGGTGCCTGAAGAGAGCACAATAACCTGAGCCTGCTGAATGTCCATACCTATGGGGGGAAAAAACCAGCACACATAATCAAAAGCTCATAATGGCTTGAAATTATGTCTTCATGTAGCACCAGAGTCAGTTCTAAATGGGTGATTACTTGACTCTGGGGTCAAATAGTGATCATGGGTCTCATTGCATATATATGGTGCAGTAATGTATGATCTGTTTCGATACGGACCACTAATTCCCACATCAAAGTCAACCAGAAAGTTTACTTTTTAAATCATTAACCAGAGATGATATATCCCTTAAGGAAATAATAAAGACGTTCCTGAAACCCAGATGAACAATAATCTTTCAGGGAACTTTATTTTGTTGTTATCACTGCTGTTCCTTTTTTATGATAGAAACAGACATCCTATATACTGTGAGCTTTCATTTCCTTGGCATTGGAATGACTAATAAAAAGTGGGTTTTAGAGTCTCTCTCTCTTTTTTTTTTAAAGAATCATGTATATTTTAATGCATAAATCTCTAGTTCAACTACTGAAGATGCATCTCTTTATAAAATGGGAACAGTTATCAGGGCTGTGCCTCCCTGCTTTGCAATATGGCTGAACATATCCTTGAGAATGTCCACTGCAAGTGGAATTTGCCAGTCCAGTGGGATATGAGATGCTGTGTTTCCTCCATAGTCACCTCTCTCTTTTGGGACATTGCACTCCAGAGATATTCTGCACCAGCTGTAGCTTCCAAATAACTCTTTAAGGGAGCCTCATGTAGAGCATGTTGCGATAACCCAGCTCAGAGATGATGTGGCATCTACTATACTTGAGGGCCATGGGCATACCCCAAATTCCAGGCTCTTCTTGAGATCACATCTGGTGAAGTAGGACTAAGAGGCCAAGGTTCAAAGTCATAGCTAGGGAATAAACCATTTTCTTAGATCAAGCTACTTCACTGTTTTTGTAAGAATAAAATCTGAGATACACATTACTGCCGCAGTTGTTGCATACACAGGCAGGAGTTTTATATTTAAACATTTCACAAAGTCTGGTTAGAAAAAGCATAGTATGTTTAGATGCCCTCAAGTATTAAGCTATAAATGGTTGAAAGTAATTTGCTCATAATTTCCTTCAGCAAACAATTGCTTTGTATTATTCTTGTAAACTAGGTGAAGGATGCTGCAGTCTAAGTAAAACCCAAGTAATTAAATAACTATTAAAAAGAATTAATCTCAGGAGACGTGCTGCTTTAAAACTACATGCGCGTGCACTCACATACACGTTTTTCTATTTTTATCTTGCTTCAACCCAACGTTTGCACAGACATATTAAAAGACTCACTTTCTCCAAAATAATGGTAATTAAGCCTTGGAAACAGTATTTTATGCTTGTTATAGCCATGATGCCTGTCTTATCTATTTGGGAAAGAATTTTGAGTATGTCTTTTGTAAAGTTTTTCATGAAACAACTTAAGGGATGATGAGAGCAGGTGGGAGGTGGACGTAAGGAAGAAACTAGGCAGAATGTCAATGAATTTAAAACTGGAGAGGGCTTTCAACATTGGACTGAATTCTTAGAAAAGTTTCTAATCAAATCACATTGTAAGAGAATGAAAGAGAAAAAAACGAGATGGGACAAAAAACTCAGACATGAGCAGCAACACATGCAATGACCAAGCATAATTTCCCCCAAATCTGTCTGGGAAAAACTAAGAGCAGCAGGCTAATAATTGCATTATTTTTATGGAAATATTGACATATGACAATGGTGCAGGAAGAACCGGGGAAAACACAGAAGGTAAATGTAGGCAGATAAGAAGATGGTTATTTTATTGGGTTCCTTTAGAATGTTAGTGACTTAATTGTGCATCTGGGAAAAATATCTGCCCCCAGGGTATTTACCAGGTAGAGATTCCTGAAAAGGACTTACTGAACATAATTGTATGCAAAGAATACATTCTATCAATCAGTTACAGAGCTTGCATCACACTTTTGACTTTTGGGGTAAGATGGCAATTATAATCGCCATTGTGTAGGAAGGCTGATCAAAGTGGGTTTTTCCAGAATGTATCTTCTTTTTAATTATGACTGATTTCTTTGCAAAACAGTGACAATCCCATATCTGTAAGAAGCTGAATTGCCATTCAAGGGTTAACTTTTTCCTTTTTTGTTACCATCCATTCCCAGTAAACCCAACTGTCTGTAACCCTCCAGTGAACACTTGAGTAAATTGCAAAATGTTTCAGATACTTGTAACCAGCTTTGCAAATAGACTCTCAGCAATGCAAATGTCTTCAGCCATGCAAATAGACCGTTATCAGCTTGGCAAATTTTTTAGCATTCCCATGTAACCTAATTTGCTTTCTCGCCTGATCTACAACTTTCAGCTCTTTTGCTCTACCACTTAATGAAGAGATCTGTGAACAGCGAGTTTATGTACAGCCATTGTTGCCGCTATGACAATACCATGCATGGCCACATATGACCATACCATACTGTATCCCTTAATGGTTTTGGTGGGGGGCGTGTGTGTCCAAATTGGCAAGATGATGGACAAAGCATTGTGATACAAGCTCTGTCCTACATGTGTTCAAAAGATGTAAGACTTGCATACCACTCCCTAGTTTTAACCATCTTCATTTAGTTTTCTGTTAGGAAATGTAGCAATAGCTACAGCACTTGGATTTATATACCATTTCACAGTGCTTTACAGTGCTCTCTAAGTGGTTTACAGAGTCAGCATATTGACCCCAACAATCTGGGTCCTCATTTTACCGACCTCGGAAGGATGGAAGGCTGAGTCAACCTTGAGCCGGTGAGAATCGAACTGCTGAACTGCTAGCAGCCGGCAGTCAGCAGAAGTAGCCTGCAGTACTGCATTCTAACACTGTGCCAACATGGCTCTTGTAAATGTAAAGGTAAAAGTTTCACTGTCAGCTGTGTCTGACTCTAGGGCAGGGTGCTTATTTCCTTTTCTTAGCTGAGGGAGCCAGTGTTTTCCGAAGACAATTTCCATGGTCATGTGGCCAGCATGGCTGAGGCACACAGAACGCTGTTACCTTCCCACCAAAGTGGTACCTATTTATCTACTTACATTTGCATGCTTTCAAACTGCTGGGTGGGCAGGAGCTGAGGCAAGTAATGGGAGCTCACCCTGTTGCACAGAGTTCAGGTCTTGAACCTGAGCTGTTAGCTTTCCAGCTAACAAGCTTAGTGTCTTTAACCATTGAGCCATTGTGCCCCAAGTGTTAGAAAATGAAGCACTGGGATATATTGAAGAGCCTAGGACATTGAGGCAGAACATTCTCTATATATTGTGAACTCTCTATGTATTGATTATCTCCATATCTGGGGATTGTACTGGGTGAATCATCACCATTCAGCCAAAATTTCCTCTTTTAGAGACCAAAAGGTACGGGAGAGTATTCTCTGACCTGCTTCAGCTCATGGGACGAATGTTAGCATTAAACTGTAATAAACACACAAACAGGAAAAATATATACATTTTCTGGAGTCTCCAACCAGTTACTGAGTAATTGATGGACTGATTTACTCATTGGGGCTTACATGTTGCTTCAATCAAGCATTCATAGGTTCTTTTGGGATCACTGTCTCATAAAAACTCTGCAATCTTTTTATTGGGCAAAAGAAAAGGCTATGGGAAAATAGGAAACTAATCAAATGGGAAAATAATGAAATTAATAAAACACTTTTCTTTGCAATAGATGACCACTCTAGATATTATGGACTTTTAAAAATGTGTCTCCACAGATGTTCTAGATAGTTTCTATTCTGAGTATAAGAAAGAACTGCCTCTTTATATGTAATGCAGAAAAAATACGTATTTTATGAAGCTTTGAGTTAAATCTGCTACTGCCATGTCTAAGGCAAGGCAGAATTTGATCCAAGAGATTCACAGCTTGACTTGTGAAAATCCACCAAATCCTGCTGCTGTTCTTTTACCCCTTTCTCTGTATCAAAGTTATACACAAAGTATATCAAAACTGCTGATCTGAAAGAGTGTGGCAGACAATGCAAAGACAAAATAGAGTCCACTTTTATAATGGAAAAGAAAAACAATACTCTGAAGCTTTTAGTGCTGAGAAGCAACTCCCTAATTTTTTTAGAAGAAGTGAGGACAATAATAGAAAGTTTGTGGGGCAGTACCTCATTCAGATGTGATTAGAACATTCGCTGTTCTAATATTTGAAAGGCTCCTACAAAGAAAGGGGGGGGGTCAAACTATTTTCCAAAGCACCAAAAGGCAAGACAAAAAACAATTGGAAGCTAACCAAGGAGAGAAGCAACCTAGAACTAGGGAGAAATTTAGTAACGGTGAGAGCAATCAACCAATGGAATAGCTTGCCTATTTCAAAAAGAGGCAAAAAAGGCTTCACTTGTATTGTAATTCTATTTTTATTCTTTTTATTCCTTTTATTGCTTTTAATGTTGTAAGCTGCTCAAAGACATTTCTAAGCGAGATGGGTTGCAAACAATAACAACAACAACAACAACAACAACAACAACAACAACAACAACAATAATAAAAAGTCTCAGGATGTTGAAAGAGAAATAAGTAGATGGCGTCATAAACAGAAACATAGGCTAATTCAGACTTTCTGTCCTCTCGTTCATGACAGAGGGAATTCTGGAATTTGGCTTTCCCATTTATTTCACTGTATATGCTTTACTTCATATCTAACTAGGAGAGGACTAAGGATCATGTGACCCCAACATGACCAGCCTGGACAAATCAGGTATAAAATCAGAATGGCAATAGAATTGATCAAACATTTTCAAGTGAAGAAGAGATTCAAAAGAGAAAAGTTTGAAATAACGGGGAATACATACATATATAATTGATTATAGCTAAGTAGAATAGCCTGCCAGACTCTGAGAGGTATAAACCAAGAGGAAGAATGGAAATCAAACATTAGGCATTGTTCAGGACAATATGAATGATGATATGAAGAATCCTTAAATAAAGATTATAAGCAGAAAAATAGAAAAGCAAAGAACAGAACAGAATCATTATTAACAACTAAAGAAATGCAGAATGAATAGATCTCTCAGAGGAGATCTACATGATATAAATTTGATGCAGAAAGGAAAGCCACTCCAGAATGCACTATAGGGAGTAATTGGGTACTGACAGATACATAAATGTGATGACTTAGCATTCCTTTCTTGTTCTAATTTCCATGGTTTGTTACCTTTACTTCCCGCTGTGAACAAGGGAAAAAAGTGTTTCCAAGAGTCTGCTTCTGCCTTGTTCGATGTATTATGGGCCAAAAAAAAGTAAAATAAAAATCCTGGTGTGGACAAATATATAGATTGCATATTTGCTGCCCCATAGATGTCAACTGATCTGAAAGACTTCCTTAGAGTGCTCTAAGGGCCTGGTGTAGATTACCACTTCTATGTATCTTGAATTTTACTTACTTACAATGATCCTAATTTGTATCATTTGGGTCCTGTGACAAATTGAAAAATTATGTAGATACCCAGTGCTAAAAGATTTCTTTCCACTGTTAAATAAGCCACTGATGGAACATGAATCCATTCATGTGCTGTTTGTTCCAGGTAATTTGTAAATGTCTGTGTCTGAGATTTATGTAGCTATAGAGGGACAGGTTTTTTTGTACATACATCATAGATAGCCTTACTCCCAAGTGTCCAGCCAGCAGAGTCAACTTATCTCAAGAGCATCAAACTGAGAATGCTGCTGTAATAGTGAGTTCATGTCAAATTCTGCACATGTATATTGTTGATCATTATTGTTACTATTATCTCCATTTGCCAAAATTTACACAAGATTGTATGAATGCATATATTATTATTATAGGTAAACTCATTTGAAATTTGTTTATAGGTTTGATCTTATGACTCTATTTTCTGTTTTATTCCATATACTTGGAGAGGTGTAAAGATAAGACAATAATTTAGGCATGCAACATAGTTGACAGGTGAACACTTGCATTTTTTTCTGGTATACAAGAGGATCTAAAGCTCATAGCTATATTTCCATGGATAGACAAATACAGGTAGCCCTCAATTTATGACCACAATTGAGCTCAAAATTTCTGTTGCTAAGTGAGACAGTTGTTAAGTGAGTTTTGCCCATTTTGCGACTTTTCTTGCCATAGTTGTTAAGTGAATTACAGCACTTTTTAAGATAGTAACATGGTTGCTAACATGCTTCCCCATGGACTTTGCTCGTCAGAAGGTCTCAAACAGTGATCACATGACCCTGGGACCCTGCAAACTTCATAAATATGAGTCAGTTGCCAAGCATGTGAATTTTGATCACGTGACCATGGGGATGCTGCAACAGTCATAAGTATGAAAAACAGTCATAAGTCATTTTTTTCATTGCTGTTGTAACTTTGAATGGTCACTAAATGAACTGTTGTAAGTCAAGGACTACCTTTAAAAATTTGTGGCTGTAACATGTGGAAAGAACTCCCAGACTTTGTTCAACATTCAAGAGTTCTGTGCAAAGATGTTTGATTTTGCTGATTTCACGATGGCTCAAAGAATCATCAAATTGGAAGGGTTCATTTTTGCCATTAACCCCACACTATCTGCTTAGTACTGCATAAGAATCCAACTGAAAGAAGTCTATCTGTGTAATTGATTTTATTTGAAAGACATCTTGGTTGGATCCTTAAACCAACAGACTATTGCCTCTTTCTGCAAACATATTTTACCAGCTTTCCACTAAGGGTCAGAAGTAGATTGCCCATTAATATTCCTTATTCCTTTTAGGTGTCATGCATTCTAAGTCTTAAAACCACTAGAAGGATCCATGGAGACAGATTGACAACTTTTACTTTTCTCCAGCTACCCCACTTAGTGATGATTAAGATCCATTTCAAGCAATATGGACTCTAATTTTCTAACTTTTATCACAGCATGAAATTGCTGTTTAGAGCCCCTTTTGTCCACTTCATCTTTATTTCATATAAGATAATAGAAAAGGCACCCCTGCTTGCTTTTAAGATCAAAGTGATTGTCAGGTTCATAAAAAGAGAGAAAGAGAGAGCCTGCAAGAGAAAAATGAACTCTGATGCAGAGAAAAAAAAATCAAGGTATATCACTCTTCCGTAGGCATCCTTGCTTTGTCCTCTGAAGAAGACTAAATTTCTTAGATTATGCATTTGAAAAGAAAAGAAGACAGAAAACATTTCTATCCATTGTTAACTGTCCAGATACATCACCTTTAAATAGGAAAAACAGTATTTAAATACCTGCCATCTGTTATCCAAGTTAAGTGTGGAAGTGTTTTTACTCTTATTATTTGAAAATAATAAGATGGGCCACATAATGAATGACTTCAGTTCTTTATTCTGCCAGTAATTGCCAGTTAAGAGGAAAGGTGATATTACTAATTTCAGTATTCCATTTTTAAAATTTATTTTTCTAATAATTGAATTCTAAAGTGCAATTGTCCAACAAGAAATATGCATAAATTGGACCCGTAACTAGCAAAGGTTAGAGCTTGATCTCATGTGGATGAAAACAAAGCACTGCACAGTGTTTCCTTTTCCCCCTTTTCATTTCTTTTCTATCTCTCACACTTTATCAAGTCCTATAAGTCTATTTCTCACTGCAATCCACATGGGGAATTTCTGGAATGGTGAAAGATGCATGGATGGAGAACAAGTCCCCCTTTCCTGTGTGCACAAATGCACTTTCAATGCACTTCCTGGTGCAGGCGGTCACTTGGGAATCTACTTATGGATTTCCTATCTTGAGATGTAAGGATATAATAGGATGCTTCCCAAGAGTACAAATGTTATTGTAACTATCCTATTCCAGGTCAGGCTTGGCAAATGAAAACATCAACAATCAAACATTTTAACTATAGATATGGGCTTTATATGATTTCCTGGTGGTTTTTTTTATAAACTGCCTAGAATCACCAAAAAAGGTGCTTGCAATTAGGGAGACACATCAATGTATAACCAGCAAGTCGATCAAGAGCCAAAGTCAAATTAGTCAAAGGCCTACTCAAGAGTTTCAGAGTTAGATCCAGGCACAAAGAATCATTAGATTAGAGCAGAGGTCCCCAACCTTTTGGGCACCAGGAACTGGTTCTGTGAAGAGAGGTTTTTCCATGGACCTGAGGGGGCATGGTTTTGTGTGATGCCTGCCTCCCATGGATGGGGCTTTGCTTGTTTGTGCGGACCGGTTGCTGGCATGCTGTGGCCCGGTACCGGTCCATGGACTGGGGGTTCGGGACCCTTGGATTAGACAATTCAGTCAGACCAAGGTTCAATGCAGAAGGATAGCTAACTGTTTATTCTAACAGGTTCAAGAGAATTTTCAGATATGAGCTGCTCTCAGATATTAGCCTTTCACACTGAAGCCTACAGCTTTGTTGCATGAACCACTGAGTGTCTCCTCAGTTCCTGCAGGAATAAACCAATGAATGAATGAATGACTCCCTGCTGAGACACATTAAGCTATTTTGGCTGTAAACTCACCAGGATGAACCAAAGTATTCATTCAGAAGGTGCTCTCTCCTATAACTGAGCACTCTAGCACCTCTTCACCTTCCAGTCGCTGACAGTACTGCTTTTCCTATAAACTGGGTGATCTTTACAGGTGAAATTCGATCAAAAAGCCAGATAGGGGACATCCCTTCTAGTGAGGATTGAGTCTGCTTTTTTTCTGTGCTTATATATTATAGCAGCAGATTGTTGACCTGTCATTTTCCCCAAAAGAGCCTTCTTCAGCAAGGACCTCAGTGTTTGCCTAGATGTATCTTGGAGGTTCTCACTATTCGGTGATTTCTTACCCTGGAATGGTTATTTAGAACTGGCTTCTTCTAAACCAAGAGTTGGTTCAAGATAACCAGCTAGTTTTCACTGCATTCTTGAGCTGAATTCTCCAATCTGACAAGGAATGTCATGTTGAGGAGTAGGTACTTTGGTTTACTCTGGTTCACCTCTGTCTAGTGATCTAGCTGGAGCCGCTAGCAGTTTAACATATTGTATAGCCTAAATCTACAGCATAATGCCAGTTTGTTCCAGATAATTTAGCAAGCTCCTCTGAATATGCATTGGATACCTCCTGCTTTCTCTGAAAAATTGTCTGTCAAACTCTAAACATATGCATATGAGGTTGCAGTCTACATTTAATACACTATTTCAAGCCTTTATACTCTGTTCGGAGTTGAAATCAAACTTTATGTAGGAAAGGGGGGAAAAAACCCAGCTGGAATCAGATCCTGCTCCTACATTTCATCTATGCAATTCTGGGGCATATTGAAAAATGCCATTTTTAAACTGTTGAAAAGCCATAATAAAAGATAGGAAATTAGACTCATAGTTCTATCACGGATATCTGCAGGATATGGTTAAAAAAAAACCAAGATGGCAATCACGACGATGTGATCAAAATGCGACAATTTTTAATGTTTGCTGCACATAAAAACAGGCGAAACCTCAATCCCCATGGATGTCTACTCTTTTTAATACTTTGCAGACACACCAAAATACTGTGCTGTAGCACAATCCCAATGATAGTCTTTGTCAGCCAATATGTTAAAGAATATATTTCTGTTTGCAGCTAGAATAGATGTTAAGGTAATGTCCTTACTGATGTAATACCAATATTCAATAAAGCATATGTATGAGAAAGATCAATTATTTCTACCAGCACCTTTCTGTACCTGAATTAACTGCTATGAAATGATATTTCCCTAGCAGAAAATATAAATGAAATAATTATAGGAATAACAGTTTGGTAAAGAGTTAGATAAAACAATGCCTATGGATGTGTGAATGTGAATACAGGTAGTCCTCGACTTATGAGCACAACCGAGCTCAAACTTTCTGTTGCTAAGACATTTGTAAAGTGAACTTGCCCGTATTATGAACTTTCTTGCCAAAATTGTTAAGTGAATCACTGCAGTTGTTAAATTGGTAAAACAATTGTTAAATGAATCTGGCTTCCTCATACACTTTGATCATCAGAAGTTTGCAAAAGGGGATTACATCATCCCAGGACATTGCAACCATCATAAATATGAGTCAGTTGCCAAGCATCTGAATTTTGATCACATGACCATGGGGATGCTCTAATGGCTGTAAAACGGTCATAAGTCACTTTTTCAGTGCCGTTGTAACTTCAAATAGTCATTAAATGAACTGTCGTAAGTCGAGGTCTACTTTTACACACACAGAAACTAAGAATCGAAGGATTTGGAAAGAAGATGGTGCGGATTTATTCTCTGTTGTCCCAGACTGGAATTAATAAGTTGAAATTATAAGGGTGATGATTTAGGGCGGATGGCAGGGAGAAACTATTTTATAAACTGTCAGTTAAACACCTCTATGTTACAACTTTACAGATAATCCTGATTCTTTGCAGCTGGCGCCCTGACTAATTTATGCACTGAGGAAAATTGTTTTGGGTTATTTTTTTAAAATTAAATAGGTATAAAACATATTAGCATGCAGGAAATGCCTCTTGGAATAATTAGAACAGCCACAGCTTTTGCAGAATCTGTATGGCTGTTTTGAAGATCATCCCCATAGTCTCCACATGTGTACATTCAGCTCCTTTGCTTTACTAGCAGTTCCATGGGTGGAGTTATAAGCACATGAACAGATAAACTGAAACAGCTTTTGAAGCAGATGCATAAGTGCTGCAAAAGACATGGCTGCTTTAATGACCGGAAAAGGAAGACATTTGCATCCCATCATTCCTCTGAAATGGGACTTTATCTTCACCATAACATTGTAAAACGGGGGAAGTGCTTATATGCTTTATTTATATGCTTATTTAAAGCACATTATCTCACTTTCCTGCTGTATTATGAGAAGCTCAAAGCAGTTTGGGAGATTTCAACTTAAAAGCTTCACAGCTTACTGGAGATTCAGACTGATGAACTTAATATTGTAACTACAGCACTGAATTTCAGAATAGTGCCACCATCTCTCACACACTTTTAATTACTAAGTGCAGATAGAATGATATTATTTATATTCAAGTATCTAGGATAATCAATGGATGGGCTTTTCTTAGAATAAATAAAACTATAGGCTAAGCAAAAAGCAAGAAAATTGGATGCTTACCTCTAGTCATTACAATTCCTGCAAGGGATCTGTGACATGCATGGAGGGCAGCAAAGTTATCTGTCACTTCCTGAAATTTCTCTGTAATTATTTGGTACACGGAATCAGCAAATTCCTGGAAAGACATAAGCAGAAACCATTCTATTAACTTGGCATGACCAAAGCAGTGGATTGCATCTTCAGGTTTTCTCCTTTACTCATAACAGCTTGTGCCACTAACTACAAAGAATAATAAACCGTGCAGTTCATCTCTTTGCATTCACGTGGCCTGCAAATAGAAAATACCTTCAAACTGAGGATTGTCCTGAAATAGAAAAGGCAGCCACTGCAAGGTGGCTGGTAAGCTGCATTGCACGATTAACAGTCTTTCCTTAATCCTACTGACATTTTTCAGATTGTGATTGCCTATCAAATCATTGTCAGCCAATTCATTTCCTTTCATTTCACTTGCATTCTGGCCATGATTTGTTGTAACGCAGTGTTGGTTTGAGTTTGTTTTCACTCCTTTAGATGTTACACACTGCATACACAAGCTATTTCCTCAGTACAGAATACAGCTAATTAAAGGGTCATTGACCGAGGTAGGCAGCTATAGAAATAGAACTAACAAACAAATAAAATAATATTTATCTAGCCATGGTTATTGCCTCTTTTTCATCAGACCTGTCATTTATTCCATGGACCAAGAAAGATACAACAAAAAAAGGATGATCCTGAATTAAGGCTAAAATAAAGTAAAGATAGTACTCGACTTACAACCACAATTGAGCCCAACATTTCTGTTGCTAAGTGAGACATTTGTTAAATGAATTGTGCCCCGTTTTATGACCTTTCTTGCCACAATTATTAAATGAATCAGTATAGATGTTAAGTTAGTGACACAGTCCTTAAGTGAATCTGGCTTTCCCATTGACTTTGCTTGTCAGAAGGGGATCACATGACTTTGAGACATTGCAACTAGTGAATGAAGCCAACAGCATCTTTAATATGGCTAAAGGAGTCCTTGACGATCATCTAATCCCTGAGATTCTTGCATTTAAAAATGATTACAAAACAGGGAAGCAGATGTTTGACACTCACAGTAGTTAAAAACAACACATAGTTTTTTGACAATATATAAGCTAATAATTTTATAGTAGCATATGATTTTTAAGCTGAAAAACATTTGCCCATTTTTTAGGGCAAAGTCTTGCCACCAACCCAATCCCTACTTCTCTAAGGAGTAATTCATTACTCAATTCAATGTACTACACACTATCTAGCGTGGTTCTAGCTTCTGAATAGGGCTACTTAATCCAAGAACTGGTGACTGAGATCGTTTTGTGTTTCTGTTTTGATAAATTTATGATCTGACTGCTTACCACATGTCTAATATGGGTCTAACCTACTGGAATTGATCTATGTCTTCATAGACCACACACTTAAATACCATAGTTATTTCTGGACTGTGTAGAGGGGGGGAAAGGCACATATGCTGTGGCTTTGATCTGCCATGTAGCTGAGCAGATGTCGTCTTCAACTTTTTAGCATCCCACTGACTTCACTGCTTCTCCTAAGTTCCATAGATGTAAGATCTGGCCAATACTTGCCAGCAATTTGTGGAAGCAAGAGCCTGAGCAGAAAAAGAACAGAAGCCTATTTAAATGAAGACCTGCAAGTAAACACTCCATGCGTTAAAAGCACCTCACCTTCTGCTCTAAGAAAAAGTAGCTAAATCAGAACACGCTTCCACTGAGTGCTTTGTCTCAAAAGATTTGTTCACATCCCGCATGCCATATGGTTTTAGAGCAGCTATAATAATAAGTGTTCATTAATTATTAAGCTTTGCTGTAAATAAATACAGAAAAGCTGTCTTGCTGTCACAGTATGAGGAACAAGCCTTGCCTGCACAGATGTAAGTCATGCATTCTTTTTCCTGTTGACATCTCCCCGATTCTCCCTCCTTCTCCCCATGTCTTTTTAAAGTGAATGTAATCATCACCCATCTCAGGACAGCAAGATATGATCTCTCCTTCCAGTGCATAGACAACAGAACACTCTTGCAAACTTATTTGCCATCAATTCTCCATGACTATAGCTGTCCATTGTGGTTCTTAAATATGTCTCATTTGCAACACCTTTCAACTGCTTGAAATGTTTTGTTTTATAGACTTCAATAATCTATGAAAGAAGCCTATGAAAAAAGGGAAAGGAATCAACATATCTATGTATACTGGCAAAGGGACATGAGGATGCAATTAGGATACAATAATTGGGAAAAATCAGGTTCCAATACCTCCAGATTTACTCCACCTTCTCCTAAACACATTATGTTGATCAGTCAGGTCAAACAACCCTTTGCTTTCATGGTGAGGCTATGTAATGCTGAATAGGTTTACAACAAGACATGAATCAGCCATGATTTAATAATGAGCATGTTTTACTTAAGAGGCTGAAGAAGATAGAAGTTTTGTTCTGTCTGATTTTTAGTATGCTATCAAGATAAACTGGAGAGGCAACAGGGAGAAACTGTTCAGTCTATAGGGATCTGAATCTATAGCTTGTCAATCTGAATTATGATTCTGAGTGTAGGATGTGTTGGGTTTGAAGAATAAGGTAGGTGTATTGATCCATCCATTCTTGTAACTGTGTTTACAGAGATTATTTCAGTTATGGTGCTGGAGATGGGAAGAGGGAGTGTTCTGAGGAACTTCAATAGCCACAGAGAGATTGCTTTTACAGGATACCTTCAAAGCCTAACAAATGTCATGTACTGATGATTAATCCATGTGGGAGGTTTTGTAATGGTCAATAACTATGACCTTCTCATCCACTCTCTTGAAATACAGTAGTCAATCTGCTATTTACCAAGAGATAAGCTTGTAGTAGCTGTTCTCGCCCACTCAGTGGTAGACCTATTGTACAGCCTGCCTCCAGAAGTTGATGTTATGAACTTAATGTCTAATTTCCAGTCTTGTCTAGAGAAAGCAGTTTTCACTTCCATGAGACATTCATTGGTTTCATTCAGATTTTATTGCTCTAGGAAACTTGACTGCCACTAAATGCAAAATACTGACAAGTGATCAAGCATTTTGTTACTACTTATTTGGGCAACCTTTCAATTTTTGGTGAATTTAAATTACAGAGTTTGGACTTTAAAGATTTCTATGGAGAATTTGTCTAAGAATCACCTGCAACAATGCTATCTGCTAACTGAAATATTTAAGTCACACACAGATAGAGGGGTGTAATCAACGGTGGCACTGTGGAGATCCATCAATACAAAATAGATGGAGAGACACTTTCAGCCTTATATTAGGCTGTTCTGGGCCTCATTTTTGGACATGATCCACACAAACAATCTGCTATTCATTAATTACTTCTGCTGTTTATTAATTGCTGCTTATTTTTTAAAAATTCCTACTGTTCAACGTCAAGGGATGTAACGTGTTTAATTATTTCATTTTAATTCTATCATTATAACCTTGTGAAGTGCCTTGAAGGATAAGGAGAGAAAAATCTAGATTTACAGGGAAATTCTTTCTTAACATCAAACATGATGGACAGTCAGGCCCAAAGAAAATTAACCACTAAAGGAAATTGTGATAGCTTCCTGCATAGAAAAAGATGAGAATGATTCAACCCTATAAATCAATAAAAGAATGCGTATTCTTTTTGTTTTTTAAAGATCAAATTATAACTTTAATTTTTTTCTAATCCCACAATCTGATCCATTATTCTTTCTATAGTGTCCTACTTATAAGCATCACATTTACAAAGAATTCATTAACTCAGAGGGACATATAGCTTCCAGAAGAATTGTTGTTAAAACATTAGAAAGAACAAATACATTTTAATACTGGAGTTGGATATTCCAGGAAACCCACTTTTCTTCATTGAATTTGGCAGCAAATTCCAAAGCAAATGAACACAAAGAGATCAAATCATGGCCAAATAGCCACTTGGCTTGAGAGAAAGATGATAAGAGTTGGGCTGAGAAAAGATTGACTGAGAATTTTTAAAGATCAGTAAATTCCTTGCATGACAATCAGAAGAAATAACGCGTGTTTGTTAAAGAAAAGCAGAACACAATCTAAGAAGAAAACAAATTGATTTTTTTTAGAGAATTAAAACACCACCACTTACTGCCCTCCTTTTATTTTTCCCAGAGAGTTTTTTTTTATAAAGTCTATTACCATTTAAATCCTTTCTTCTGCCAGAGGAAAAGGCCAAAAATGTTTTCTTGCTTTAGCAAAATCTTTTTGATATTCTTAGATTCTGAAAGTATAGAGCAAGGCCAACATATGGTTTCTGAGCCAGAAAATTAAACACAAATCTGTCTTTATAGGAAGAATTTACGTTATCTTATAGATCAGCAGTCTCCAACCTTTCCAGTTTTGCAGACCAGTGGATGATGGTGCTGCATGAGTGGCGGACAAGTGCACGCATGCGCAGCTCCATTTGTGCAAGCGTTGTGTGCGCTTGCCATCCCATTGTGCATGTACTCACCCACTGTTTCTGCAATCCAGTTCTGAACAGGCCATGGCCAGGTAGTGGGTTATGACCTGGGGGTGGGGACCTCTGTTGTAGGTGGCCAGAGCTAGCATTTGGGGATGTTTTATTTAGGTTTTATGGTTAATTCTTAATTCTTCAGTTTTCATGGATCTCCCAGAGAAACTCTACAGTCATTGTTCAGCAATCTTGATCTGAATGGGCTCTGAGGGCTGCAGAATATGGGAATATGTTGTTGGTTTCGTTGAAGTAGTAATACAACAAAAGTGAATTTGATAACTAATGATTTGCTGACCTTTTCTGATACCCCAAGTAGGCTTTCTGATCCGGTTTGACTGACTTAACTGTCTTACGAAATGCTTTATCCTTTTATTTTGTTCTGTGAAGAAAGCTCTATTTGTTGATTATTTTAATGTTGATAGCTGAGAATCTGTCTTGTGAATGTGACTGTTTCTGAATCTGTTTCTGAATGTTGCTTGATAGGCAGCAGTTAGAGAAGCCCATTGGCTTATTGTTCACCCAACTATTAATTTATTTTGTTTGTTTGTATCCTGCCTTTTCACAAATAACCCAAGACGGCGAACATATCCAACATATCTTCCTCCTCCTATTTTCCCCACAACAACAACAACTCTGCCAGATGGGTTGGGCTGACAGTAAGTGACTGGACCAAAGTCATCCACTTGGTGGGTCTAGAACTCACAGTCTCCTGGTTTCTAGGCCAGCACTTTAACTACTAGGCCAGGGGTAGGCAACCTTGGCTCTTTTATGACTTGTGGACTTCAACTTTCGGAATTCCTGACCCAGCACGGCTGGCTTAGGAATTCTGGGAGTTGAAGTCCATGAGTCATAAAAGAGCCAAGGTTGCCTACCCCTGTACTAGGCCAAATAGAGTCTCTTTATTTATCAGATTAGTAATCCATTTAACTTACTATCATTTGCATCAGTTGCAACACTCCAGTATTCAAATAAAAGATTTTTCATGGTTCAAAATCAGAGGTCCCCAACCTTTTGGGCACCAGGGACTGTTCCGTGGAGAAAGGTTTTTCCATGGATTGGAGAGTGCATGGTTTTGTGTGCTGCCGGCATCCCACAGATGGGGCTTTGCTTGTTTGTGCGGACCGGTTGCTGGCATGCCGCGGTCCGGTACCGGTCCACAAACTGGGGGTTGGGGACCCCTGTTCTAAATGACTGAGATTGAACCAAGCATTTTCTTGTGCTCTAGTACAAAGCAATGGCATTTCTCCAAGGAAAATCCTTATACCGTAGACTCCATTGAATCTGATGATAGCCTTGATGCCTAGAGTGGAAATTGGCACAAGAAGAGAAATAAACCCCATGTAGAAGCTGGGATAGGTCCAATCCTTGGACACTTAATTTCTTTCTCTCATGATGTGCTTGCAAGACTGAGCACTGCCAATTCCCTTAATACCACATTGTTGTACTAAATGAAGCATAAGCCATGATACTCTTCAAAAATGACACTTGTTTAATTATACTGTTAAACTTACACTCTAGAATAGGAAAAGGGGAAGTACTGGGAGTTTAACCTTGTGATAAAATAGCAAGAAAAGGGGAACACCAGGGAGAAATGTCTATTTTGCCTTTTTTTTTGCTAACTTCCTACTATGGGTAACCATTTTTTTTATACAGAATGAATCAAGGGAAATATTATTTTTTTTCATGCAGTTATGTAGTCCATTAAAAAAAACATCCTTAGAGTTTTATTTTTAAAGGATTTGGTTTTCTTTGCTTTCAAAAAAACTGCTGCGTTTATTTATATAAGATTGATGCAAGAAAAAAATTGCCTATCTTAAAAAAAATCTACATATTATTTATATTATCTTAATCAAGATCTATATTATAACAAGGAATTCTATGTACAATAAGGGAGCACTCTTAACATGCTGGGAAAGATTCAATGGCGCTCAAAACAAACTTTTGCATAGAAATCACATCCATGTGGCTAGATCTGGAATTAATGGGTCTTTGTTCTGATTCAGGAGACCTCTCTTTACATTCTTATTTCTGAGTGCCATCTCAGTGTGCCTCTGATTATATACACGGAGAACAAATAATTAAATTATGGATCTCAAAGCTGGATCATCAGCAAAAAATAACATTTATTCACATCTTACTGCTTATTTCAAATGGCATAAATAAATGAAATATGCTCTATTTGCAGTGGCAGTCTTTGGGGAAAAACTGACATTCAACGGGAATTTTGAATGGATATTAAAATCAATAGATTATTAGGGGAAAAAGTCTTTAGTAAACATTTTCTGTTGAAATCCTGTCTTTGGGCTTATTGGACTCAAATATTAAAAAGGTTAGATTTGCATACAGGCGGATAAAATATTCTCCTAAACAAGTACCATCAAAGACTGCTGTTGCTTTTTTTTTTGCCACTCCAGCTCTTTCTGTTGACATTTGGAGGCAAATGTAGAGCATAGCAAATGGAAAATTTGAGGAATATCTCCCCATTGGCAATAAGGGATTTATGCTGGCTTAAATACACAACCTCACCCTCCTCTCCAGCCATTTTACATCAAATGGGAAAAAGAAACACTGGTTCTTTTATTTCAAAAATCAATATAAACCTAGGATTTCTTGTATTTCCAGCTTTTTAAATTTAGCTTTTATTGTTTGGTGTGATCCTCATGCAGACTTTTCTTGGCTTGGAAAGGTTGTTGGAAAAGAGTTGTTCTTCTTTCTCCTGACATTTTAGCACAATTTCCCACACCTTGAAGCTCTCAAGGGGGTCCCTGTCCCTCACTCAATATTATAAATGATTGCATGACCAAGGTTCATAGCAAAATGTGCCTAACTATTAACGAACTAAAGGTGACTACTTTGGAAAGGCAGATGAGTTATTGAGGAACAAGATTTTTTTTTTGTCTTCAATTAAGAGGTATGATAATGTTACTCACTTTTTAATTAGTAGTGAACATACCTACTTGACAAGAAACTAATCTGCCCATTGATTTACATAACTTCAAGAGAAGTTGGTAACTTTCTTCCAGAACCCTTTGATCTATCATTTGTCCTGGGATTGTTTGGAAACTATCAAAACACTTTTGTACTCATGCTTCTGATGTAAATTATTTCTGGGATGGGGGGGGGGAAGGTCCTGTTCACTGCTGGAGTGATTGCAATTCTCCCTGATATTTGCTTCATAAAGCATTTTGCAATCCATAAAAGTTATTTGACAACAGTCAATCACTGGCCATCAACATACCAATCAACCAATAGGAAGGCACCACATAAGTACGACTCATAGGATAGCCCAAAACATATATCCCAGTAGAGAGAGGTTCCCTGAAAATGGGCTCCAGCACAAGTTTGAAAGCTCAGCAGAGTAAAACTCTGGTCTCGATGACCGATCCAGATTGGATCTTGCATAAAAGTTATTTGTTTGGCTTCTCTCAGATTTATTGAAAACTAGACAACCCGTAATCCCTTGGCTCATCATTTCGGATATATTTCCTTACCAGATCCTCAATGCCTTCAACAATGGGAGAACTTCTAATTTCCTTGGAAAGTTCTAAAAAATTCAGCGAGATATTCAAAGAAGTCTGCCTTGAAAGTAGTCCATGTTGAACTGCAGAGCACAGTCAAAATATGAGGAGCTGATCACAGAAAATGTTTTATGGTATTTTGTATTATGTCATAAAAGGGCCCATAATTTTTACATAATAAAAGTTTTATAAAATTTGTCAATTCCTTGGGAATCATGGGTCCTGGATTTTGGACACATTCTGTAAGTTAGCCCATTTAAAGTATCTTGGTTCAAAAAGAGGGATGACACTTCTTGCTGTCATTTATTATGTGTAGACAAGAGGAAGCAATGGAATTTGATAGCTGGTCACCAGAAAGAAGAAAGCACATAATGGTATAACAGAGTTGGAAAGACCTTAGAGATCTTCTAGTCCAATCCTCTGCCCAAACAGGAGACCCTATACTTTTCTGGACAAATGGTTGCCCAATCTGTTCTTAAAAACCTCCAGTGATGGACACCCACAATTTCTGGAAGCAACTCGTTCCACTGATCTCACTATCAGAAAATTCTCCTTAGTTCTAGCTTGGATGTCTTTTTGATACGTTTCCATCTGTTACTTTTGATTTGTTGATATAGAAATGGCTGGTTCATACTACTATAGAAATGTAAAAAGTTGAAATTCGATGTTAATGCCTTATTCTACTGTAACAGAGGGAGTTGGAAGCCAACGGCTTCCCCCCTTTTTCACACTTCTCTTTTTCCCCTTCCCCTACCGTTGTTCCTTACTATTTGCTTTTGTATGTTCGTATTTTATGTTATAAGTGAATAAAAATCTTTTAAAAAAGAAGTCAATTGGAGCCCATGAACTTACAGTGCTGAAGACATTTGACAAGGGGATTTTCAAGCTATACAGGTCAACCTCAGTTAAATGCTTAAGGAAGAAATAGAGACAGAAGAACCTTGTCCCATGCCAATCCAGATATAGACTTGAGTTCATATCTGGATATGTTCCTGCTTCATTTTCCTAAGATTGAGCAGGAGAAATTTCATTTTGGTGAACTTTACATAATTGTGATAAGAAACAATTGCTGAATATAGGCAATTGTGTTCTTTCCATAATTCATTCTTCCTGAGATGAAGAAAGGGCACTTAAAACATCCAACCAAAGAGCTTATTTTGTGAATAGTATTTGATAGCTATTTTTCTCATGGTCATCGCTTGTGTTATATTCATCACAGTTTATTGCTAACACTTGGAGGGTTTTTTTGGGAAGAAAGACAATTGTCGCCATATCACCACCGTCATCATTACATTTTCAACACTGTTTTTTAGTGAGGTTCCTCAGGCAACTTGATCCAAAGATGCCCTCCCTCTCCTCCTCCCTCATTTCAAGAGGACTGGAAAAGAAGCAAGCATGTAAAATCAGTGGGACCCAAAATGTATTCCTGTATGAGTTTTAGTGTACAGTTTAAATCAAAGCCTAGCAATGTTGTGTACCAGTGCGCGAAGAAGCTCCTTGCAGACTTCAGGAACAAGTAGGATAAAATTCAGACAATAAGCAGAAAAAGACAGTGTATTCTTTAAGATATTCAATACCAAAGGATTGTAAAGATATAGAAAGACGGTGGCTCTCGTATGCAAAAACCCAACTGTCCACTCCAATTAATGCTATTTATATTAAGTGATCATTTTGTAAGCAATATAATGTTGTTTACCTTATTTGTGTAAATGTGAATGGTGATTCTCAGTTATCCAGATCATGGTTGGTCCAAACATGCTTTTTCAAAAGGCAACTGGATTGTCTTTGTTTTTCCTTGAAGATGTTTTGTTTCTCATCCAAGAAGCTTCTTCAGTTTCACTTTTCATCCAAGAAACTTCTTCAGAACTGAAAAAGCTTCTTGGATGAGGAGCGAAATGTCTTCAAGGAAAAACCAAGAAAGTCCAGTTGCCTTTTGAAAAAGCACCTTTGGACTTATTTGTGTAATGACATCATTAAACTGCAGGTGAGTACTCTCAAATGTAATAGTCATTTGTTAATAGATATGTGTTTCTCGAATTAGTCCATTAAATTGGGGATTTACTGTAAATTACCGCACATAAGAAACATGCCTTTTCCCCCATGATCTTTCTTTCATCAGATTTACCCAGCATCATAGAGAAAGATTTTTGAGTGTACACTGAATAGTACTGGTTGCATTCCAATCTTAAACAAAAAGCAAAATATTTTAAGAAAAACCAAACCAAGCCAAAAGAACAAATACTGTTTTCGGGGATTGTTATATACTGTATTTTTGTCTTCAGGGTGGATAGACCCAGTTACATTGGGGATGAGTGCACCATTAGGAACCTTTAAAAAAACTGGTTAGGGATACATGGCCATGGAGAAAATCTGTCTAGGGGCCATTAGGAGTTGAAAACGACTTTATGGTACATAATCAAATAATTAGAAATTTTAAATTCACATTCATCTGTTAATGTGATGATGTTAACAGATGAGTCTTTCCATCTGGGCTCAGTTCATTGCTGTTTGCCCTGTCATATCACTTTTAAAACATGCAAATTGGCCCCATTTCAATGAGTTGAGAGAAACAAGCTTTTACTGAAAAAAACAACAACCAACAGTTGCTCCCTAAAGTAAAGCTGAATTGTCATGCTTGGGGAGTTTGGGGGACAATTGTGACATTATTTTTGCATTTTATTGCTTGGGTAATGAAGAACATGACAGCCAATTTTGCAGAATAATTCCTGAAATCAGTCCCTACTCTATCAGCAAGTGTCAAGAGAGAATGAAAGAGAAAGAGGATGCGAGTGTTTTAGAAACGGATGTACTTGACTAGTGCCTAGCTCCCTAACTTACACCTATAGGAAATAAATACAAGGTTGGTGGTAACGAATGAATAATACAACAACAAAATTGAGACTTTTTACAATTTGTAGTATGTTCCAACTGCGTTGGGAAAAGTCTCAGTTGCCAAGCTGTTGTACTACCACAGAGATTACATTAGCACAACTGGGCCTTATGTAACTAGATAAGAGCTCTATAAAATCACTCTTGGGAATAACTAACTTTTAAAACAGTCTTTTATGTGCTGCACAAAATAAAATTAGATTTCCAGTTCATATTGCAAACCTGTTCTTGGTAGTAAAAATCCATACTTTGTCTAATCTAAGAATCACCTCAGTTTCTTTCTCACTTTGTAAATCCATATTAATGGTCTTCTCACATACAATAGTACCCATACTCCTCACCCATCCTAGTTTTTGTCACAAAAGTGCTAGTGTTTGAGTTTGGTTCAGGTTTAATCTCTTGTAACAACAGGAAACTACATTTCCTAAGCAAACCTTTGTGCAGGGTTCAATTAATCACCAGCTATTTTGATCTTAAACATTTGGATATCCATATTTTCACCAAGATGTATTATACCCACACAAACACCCCCCCCCACTCAAATAAAGAGAAAAGGAGAATGAAGCTCTCAAGCATTATATTTTATATATTAAATATAAGGCTGTGCTATACATACATTCATAATGTTATGCGGTTAAATTATAAATAATTAAGTCAATTTATTCAAACTTAGAGAGGAAAAAGAATATTAAGCAAATGAAGTAGTATATACTATCCAAACTTCCCTGGTTAGATATTTTGAGCTTATATGGAAAATATCCAAAGAGCTTTATAGTTATTGTGTCCAGACCATAGATAGGAAAACAGGGAAAGTACAAATATGACATGTCCAAAGCCATCAAATAATTCAGTGACAAATTAGCATTTATAACCAACTCCTCAAGACTCCATTGCATTATGTGGCTATAAATCTAATTCTAATTCAAGATAATTTGCAACCTGAAATGATTCATGGAAATGTGGCAAATGAAAATATTTTAATTTTTCCAATAACTGACACTGCTTTTAATAGCAAAAGGTTATGAAGAACACTGAACTATGAATCCATGATTACTTTGCACCTAGCATTGAACAACACTGTTCAATAAGATCGCATTAAATGTGGCTACAGTTAATTGCATCTATCTTATTTCTTAACAATTAGTCTGAACCAGACCAAATGGATAAATGAAAGAGCTGGTTTGTATATACTGTTAAGCCAATTTGAAGGCATAATGGATTTCAACTTTGCTTCCTGCCCAGCACCCCCTTGGTTCTAGAATCCATAAGTTATAATTTAATGTCTAGTTCTCATAATCAATCAATCAATCAATCATCATCATCATCATCATCAACAACATCAACATCATCATCTCCTCATCACCCAATCATCCTATATTCAATTATAATTACACCACAATGTTGAGACTCTAGAAAGAGTACAGAGAAGAGCAACAAAGATGATTAGGGGGCTGGAGGCTAAAACATACTGTACTGTATAAAGAATGGTTGGTGGAATTGGGTATGTCTAGTTTAATGAAAAGAAGGACTAGGGGTGACATGATAGCAGTGTTCCAATATCTCAGGAGTTGCCACAAAGAAGAGGGAGTCAAGCTATTCTCCAAAGCACCTGAAGGTAGGACAAGAAGCAACGGATGGAAACTAACCAAAGAGAGAGGCAACCTAGAACTAAGGAGAAATTCCCTGACAGTTAGAACAATTTCGGTTACCTAAAGCCTGAAAATTATAAATATCAAATGTTAAATTGGAATATTGATGGGAAATAAAAAATGGGAAAAAATTAATAATAGGACATGGATTGTTTATGAAGATTGAATGTAAAAGTAATTAAGATATGTATAAGCTAAAAATTTATTGATAAATGTAATAATGATGTTTTTACTGAGTTGATATAATAAGAACTGTATTAGCTTAAATACGAGATAGTAGATATTAAGGGAAAAAGAGAGGAAATATTTGATGTTGTAACTTGAGATTTGTAGTAAAGATTTTTATGTTATTGAACTATTGATTAACCCAGCCACCACGCTGCTTTTTAAATACAAATATAAAATTGGAAAATTAATAAAATATTATTAAAAAAAAAGAACAATTGATCAGTGGAACAACGTGCCTACAAAAGTTGTGGATGCTCCAACAGTGCAAGTTTTTAAGAAGAGATTGGACAACTATTTGTCTGAAATAGTATAGGGTTTCCTGCTTGAGCAGGGGACAGGGCTAGAAGACCTCCAAAATCCCTTCTAACTCAGTTATTCTGTTGTTCACAACATCAATTTCTTATGTGAATCCGGGTCAAGTGCAACTATTTTCTTAAAAGAGTTTGACAGCATTCAAAATTGGGAAAGTCAGCCTTTGCTTACTTTAAATTAAATTAAGAATTGTCACATTATAAAGTTGAAAATCTGGCAGATTAAAGCCACCATCCTCATACAAGTTTAATTTAACTAAAGAAAATCAAGAAATGATCTAAGTAGCTTCTTAAAAATTCCAAAAAGAGAGAAAGAAATAAAGAGCCAAAGACTTCCAGTTTTGCATCACAGCGAAACGGATGCAGGAAGGCAGGGCTCTGCCTTCCGTGCCCGTTTTCGCCCTGTTGAGGACCCTAAAAAGGGCCTAAAGTCGCCCCGAAGAGGCAATGAAAAAGGAGGAGTATCTCATCGATCATGGAAAGATGGCAGTCTTTCCGTTCGATCTGAGAAAAGCCCTCCAAACCGGCAGGGGAAAGACTGGCTACATTCCTATGGCCAGCCATTACCTGCTGACAATCAAAGAAGAAAAGCACCAATTAACACATCGTAAACAGCATATTTGGAACTGGATGAGAATATTGCTCCTTTCTTTACTATTTTACAACTGAATTTCCTGGGAAAGGCTCCCAAGAAACTAAAAATCTTTGAATGTGAACAGAAGTGGCATTTTAATTTTTATAGGGGACAGAAATACACAATATTTAAGTGGAAGTAACATAAAGCTACAGTTTTGAAATTTGAGAACTGAGATAATTGTTAAGATTTTCTCTTTGAAAAAAAAAGATTGAGGTGAAACATAAGAAATTAATCCTTTGTTTTAAGAGTGGAAAATGGATTTTGAATGACATCTAGTGGTGGATCTGAGTACAGCACTATAACTAGCTTTCTGCCTACTTGGTGATTCCTAGCCTAAGGGAGAACAGCTGACAATAAAGGAAAATATTTTGGCATACTTATCTTGTTGGATTATAAACACCCACTGAGCTTGGACTTTTAATCTCAAGAGCTGTGGAAGAGAAAGAAAAACTTGATGTTTGATTATGTCTGGCTGGGAAAGACCTTTGAGCTGTTTTCAGGGAGGCTGAACACTTTGAACATTGTGGATTATAACCTTGCCTGACTGACAATTTTTGGATGCCTGAAACAAAGAATCACTATAAAATATTGCTTTTGGGACTGGACCTGTATTCTAAAATCTATTGGATTATAAAGGCTGCATATAAAGACCAGAAAGCTAGAGGAAACTTTGTTCTACTATTACTGAAACTGATGATATTAGAGAATCTCCAGGAATGATGCCTCAAAAAAAAACCAAATACCTTTCAGAAGGAAATATACTCTACGCTACAACTAATTCACCAAACAATTGTTGCATATAAACAGGACATAAAAAGAAACCACAATGAGGCTAAAAATAATTTAGATAATATAAATGAGCAAATCTCCAAATTAAATCTACAACTAGAAAGTTCAAAGACAATGACTAAAGTATGAACAAATAAACCAGAGGAAATGGATCTAGAGACAGAAGACATGAAAGAAGGGAAATATAAATTACCATACATAAATAAAATACTACAAGACTTACCCATAACAATGAAATTGTAAAAGACCCTTTACCCTTTAAGCTTGCAAGATGCACCTGATGACAAGGAAAAAGTTTTTAAAAAATGGAACATAGAGCTGTCAGGGGAAATGTTACAACTTGGGAGACAAAAAATGAAAAGAGAAATCGAGGGAGAAGGAAAGTGGGAGTTGCTTAAGGAATATAAATGGGCAAATTCCCCCTCAAAAATACCCTACCTAAATTGTCTTCCTCATGCCAAGCAACTTTCATAAAAATAGAAAGCAAATTCCTGGGTGATTTAATTGCCCTGGCTTGGAAAGCTACTTGGCAAAGAAAGAAAGTGAGAGTTAGATTTAAAAAATAGAAGATTTGACCTATTAGAGGGGGCATCATATGTTTAAGTACTTGTTTGAATATGGTTAAAAGAACGAATGATCCTTAGATATAATTAGACTTTTATAACGAAAGATATGATTTAGAATTAAAATAGCATCTTTTCCCCTCTTCTTTTGATATGGGAAACATGAAAATAAGAGGAGGATTGGTATGAATAAAATTTTTAGCTATATAAATGTATTTAATATTGAGAAAATCATAACTGACAAAGATACTTTAAATATTGATGGGAAATTAAACCTTAACAAGAGCACAAAAAACAGGATATTGATTAATAAACTGATATTATTGTTATTTGTATAATAGTAGTAAAATATGATGAAGATGTTTATATCTAACTCTGTATACATCAATAATATCAAGAATTGTAATCACGTAATAAGGGGAAAATGGAAAAAATATGGGGAAGAAAGGAGGATCAGGGAAAAAAATACTGGATTGTGCAGTACTGAATAGACTTATATTGAAGAAGTGAATGTTAAATATGTGAACCCAGACAACATGTTGTTTACTAAGCTCTAAAGATTGTAATTCTTAAAAATTAATAAAACTTTAAAAAGAAAAAGAAATAAAGAAATAAAGAGCCAAAAATGATATACTGAGTAATATAATTCACTGCGGAAAGCAACAGAGGCATGTAAATAAAGGTCCATAATACCCACTCTTTTTATTTTAATTGCTTTTCTTCTTTTTAAGGCATGATTAGCAATTTTCACTTATTTTGTTTCCTTCCTATCATGAATGCTGCCTCCACTCTTTCAGTTTGAAAAGCTATGAAAAGACTAGGAGGGAACGTGAGGGGAAGGGAGGAGAAGAAGATGAGAATGCTTGTTTTATATTGAAAAATGTAAAAACAACAATAAAACAATATTGTACATATTGTCTGTACAAATGGTACACTTGGTAGCATGCTACCGTTTTTTTGTTTCTAGGCATTGCTCAATGCCCTTTCAGAGCCTTTGAAGTAACATTTAGAACAATCTGTCATCCACAATGCTAAATTGTCACGAATTTTAATATACAAAGAGATGCTACAGATAAGATGAAGGGTTTTCACACCCTAACCCTGTATGTGTTTTTGTCATCTGGCCTAGAATTAATTTATTAAGTCACTGTGTTTAACAGACAATTGGAAACTATATGTATTTGTCTGCCTGTCTATCTATGTATCTGGTGCTTTCCTCCTCCAAGATGTAGTTTAGATAGAAGTGAGATTTTCTTACCCTATGTATTCTATAATGGGCAGTATCAATAACTTTGAGGAATGGAAGGAAGAGCTTCAACCAAGACAACAGTCAGATAAAAGCATTTTGAGCCCTGGTAGAAATGTAATTTGAGAAAGACTTGACCTTCCCTAGTTCTCTTGAATATAAAGGAGGGAGACGGTTTCATAACTTTGATTTCCTACTCTGGTCTACCTCAAAAAGCTGACATCAATCGTGCAAATGTTACATATTGTGAAATCTAATTTTTATGTCAAACAATTGACATTTGTTAGCATTCATTCACAGTTAAGCACAGACTCAACATCCAAGCAACTACATTAACACTTCAATTCTTTTTAATGGGACATTTATCATATTCTCAGCACCTTGTGTGGGTTAAGGAATGCATCCTTCAGAGCTCCTGTTGCATTCAAACCATCAACAGTTTTCTTAATTTTTATACTGATCTTGAAAGAAAGATTCAGGAAAAAACCCAAAGGTTTAACATCTGGCTTTATCACTTGGCTTTTCAGAAAGTATTTTTAAGGCAATTGGAGGATCATAGTTCACTTGCCCAAATGAACGTAACCCAAAGAGTATTTTGATAAATTATAATCACTAACTTGTTACATCACATCTGCCCAAAGAGTTCCAAAGTGATCACAATTAGTTGCTCTTTATTGGTTATGTACCTTTTCCCTTGTTTTATTTTCACTTGAAAATACACATTTTACCAAATTTCATATATTTTTAAATCACTACTATTGAATTCAGAAAGATTTCCACTGCTCAGGTTTTTTTTTAAACTGGCTACAAAATGTCAGAAGGATGGGCATATTCTTTAAGCAGTCTGATTTTTAAAAGCATTATTTTCTCCCATGCTTTTATCAGAGTCTCAGTGAATCAAATCTTTGGTTATGAAAATCCTGCTCTCATCTCATACATGCAGTGGTGGGATTCAGTCGGTTTGCACCACTTTGGTAGAACCGATAGCTAATTTTTTGTTGCCCAGGCCCAGAATGGGCTTCGGGAAGTGGCATCCACACAGAGAATCGGTTGTTCACATATTTGAATCCCACCACTGCATACATGGATGTATGCATGTTCTTTTAACTCAATAGTTCCTAGCAGAATTTATTTAATAATTTGTTGACTATTAATCCTTAAACAGTGTTTCTTGGCATATTTTAAACTAGGCAAACTTACCTCCTAACTTTACACTAAAGGGTAAAATATAATTAGAAATGAATCTGGAAGATGACTTCCTTTATGGAAACAGTGAAGAAGAGGAATGCTAATGAATGTATGTATGTTCTGAAAGAAGATACTTTGATAAGACAACTTCTCCCAATGTAACCCAGCAGCCACAAACTTCAGTTATGGGGTTATGGGACTGATAAAATAATGTGGCAGATGCCATGTTTGAAAGGCTAAATTCCATGCCAAGAACCTCTTCTCTTGTTATCCTTGTTGTGAGTTAATTTATTATTAATGACACAAGCTCCTGTCACAGGAAAATAGCAAGTAACTCTGATCTTCCAGAAAGCATTTTCCAAATGATTTAGATCCCAAGGGTGTACACTGAATATTGACTAACATGAATTATTTTAGTTCCTTTGATTCAACCTGATTGATAACAATGGATTTAAACCACTCGTCTCCATGTACAATATAACAACAACAATAACAATAATAATAATAATAAAGTTGGAAGGGATCTTGGAGGTCATCTAGTCCAACCCCCTGCTCAGGCAGGAAAACCTATATACCATTTCCAGTCTCTTCTTAAAAACTTCCAGTGTTGGAGCATTCACAGCTTCTGGAGGCAGGTTGTTCCACTGGTTAATTGTTCTAACTGTCGGGAAGTTTCTCCTTAGTTCTATGTTTTTTCTCTCTTTGATTAATTTCCATCAGTTGCTTTTTGTCCTGCCCTCAGGCGCCTTGGAGAATAGCTTGACTCCCTCTTCTTTGTGGCAGCCCCTGAGTTATTGGAACACTGCTATCATGTCACCCCAAGTCCTTCTCTTCATTAAACTAGACATACCCATAGTATATTAACATCTGATTATTAGGTAACTTCTGGAAATATTAAAGAATCCTTTGTTGCAAATGTCTTGGAAGGTTTGCAACTGAAAATTGAACTCAAACTGAAGTCTAAACTGTCTGATAAAGGTCTGACAATTCTATTTTATATTTTGTTTTATTCTTTATTGTTTCTTCTATTTTATTCCTTGTTTTATTTTTTTTACATTTCACAATGTTTGTCAAAGCATCCTGTAAAGATTTATATATCCATTCGTATTACCCTTCATACTAAAAGCTGTGTGACTGATCAAAGAAAACAAAAACTAGAAATCAGCCTCAAAAAATGTACCGGATTGCATCTTTACAACTACACAACAGACTCTGAAGTTTCTAAGTTGTCAGCTAGTTGCTTTTTTCTAAGAGCTACCAAATACATACAAAAAGGCATGTAAAGGAAGTGAAATATGGAGAAGGGATCAAGCAAGAAGAGAAGGCCACTTTTTTGTTGTTTAAAACAGCACTCCCCAATCTTTACAGCTTGATGGCCTGGCCGGGTGGGGAGAGGGGAACTGGCCCACACATACAGTGGGCCGGCATGCGCACATGTGCGCACTGGCCTGCAGCTTGTGGAAGCTGAGCTGCGCGTGCATGCATACCAGACCGCTGCTAGCGCAAGTTGAGTTGCATGCGTGTGTGCTCCAGCCTGCTGCTCATGCAAGTTGAACTGCACGAGTGCATGTATGCCAGCCCACTGCTCATGCAAGTCAAGTTGCTTATGCACATGCGCGCTGGGCAGCCCGGTTCTGAACAGGCCACGGTTCAGTAGTGGGCTGTGGCCAAGGGATTGAGGACCCCTGGTTTAAAAGGAATCCCCAAACATATAATGGATGCCACTGAAATATTTTTGCTTCACAAGAAGAGAGTACTGTATTTTGTTAGTTTTAGCTAACAAGGAAAGTAGGTTGTAGATTTACATAATACAATTCTTTAAAGCTTCAATACTATGGCCCTTTTGACAACATTCCAAGGTGCTCATATTGCAGATGAAATTTCTCCCTTCAATTTGATCAGATACGACCTTGTAGGGGAAATACACTATTTGTAGTTTTTCCTTCTCTAATTCTATCTGGGGGCGGGGGGGAGAGCATGCAATGCATGCACAAACACAGGATATTGCAAACACTTCTGAGAGCTTCCCTTTCATAAACCATAAAGCTATCTAAGGATTTATGGGGGATAGAAACTTACACAATTAAACCATGATTCATATTTTAAATTAAGAAGGAATAAGAATTTTAACTGAACCCTAAAGCTATAGGACAATTCCACAAGAAAGGTGATCTACCTTGAACAGATGGTTCAGTTTGTTCTTACAATGGGAATTAAAATAACAAGGTGCGCACAGAGTTTCTAATGCTTTAATGGTTCCTGGATTTATCTATTTTTGTTTGCAACATATAATAAATTATAAACTAATCAGATGAGCTGAAATTATATAACATTTTAAGAAGCAAATTAACTAATCAAGATTAAAAGTAACACAGCTTTAGCATATTATATGACCAGAGTACATTATTCCAGTTATTTCATTTTCTCATCTGTTCATATCACTCATCTCCTGAGACTGTTAGGTCATTAGTAATAAATGGGAAGACTAATTTACAGAACTGAAATGAAGACAGAACTTTTTAGGGGTTAACAATATTAATGACTTCAAACTCTTGGAAGAATATTTTAGACTCTTTCCATTATTTAATTCAATTTGTCCTATTTTCCTTTTTATTACTTAGCCTGTTCCATTTTAAAATCACATTTTCCCATGGGCTAATATCAACCAATTATTCTTTACACGGTTGCTCTGCTCTTTTTGTTTCCAAACTAAATGTTTATGTGCTAACTTCTCACAACAATCATTTAAGTGGAGAGATTTGTTATGTTGCTTTAGACTGTTCATATCAATGACATCTTGTTATATCTTTGACCTACATTAAAAGCATTTATTTGAAATGGGCAAACAGCGTGGTAGGATCCCCCCCCCCAAGTTATGTATTTTGCACATTCTTAGAATTCTTTCATATCTGGTCATTTCAGGTAACTCCTACAAATGAATCTACTCACCATTGTGATGTGATCATTTATTTGAAAGCATGCACTACTGTGTGTTTCTCAACTTCAGCAGTTTAAGATGTGTGGACTTCACTCAGCTCCTGCTTGGCTGGGGAATTCTGGAGTTGATGTTGCCAAGGTTCACAGATACTGCACTACTGTGTTCAGTATGCTTCCTTCATTCCTTCATATTCCTTCCTATCATCTCCATTGTTTGGAACCCTCCTTTGATAGGGTTCCATCTCAGTTGGTAGACTATGGTAGGTTTACCAGGAATATTAAAGTCCAAAATTCTAATTTTCCACTATATCCTAATATACTATTGGATTGTGGGAAATTAATACGGCAGTTAGAGTGGGGACAGTATCTACAGGAGACAGATGGTGTTTAGAGAGTGTTTCTTAGATGCTGAGGGCTTACATCAGCCTTGATTTTGGGCATGACACAATTTCTTTCTCACTCAGTCAATGAAATTAGAGGTAAGCTCTGCTAAGCATCTATACCTGACCAAGATGTAGGACTAATGACCAGCCATTTTTCTGTGAGGTATTCTGGCTGTGCTCCACAGCTAAACCCTAAACCTATGTTGCCACAATACAACTGCTGCATTCACTCTGTGAATAAATAAACTATATGCTGATTTATTGTTACAGTCTGGTTCATACAATATGCCAAGACAGCAGTGACTGGTTTTATTGTGGAAACACTAAAAACTAAAGTCTTCAAGTTGAGTTCAACTCTTGGTGACCACATAGGTTTGTACATTGTTTTTGGCAATAGCATGGAAGTGTTTTGCTATTCTGTCTTCTATGATCAACTCCCCATATTTCTCCATAGACCTAAGATTTCCTAGAGGTATGTCACTGAAATATTAACCAAGACCAAGGCTACTTAACTTTTTCAACATAGCCAAGATGACGTTTAGGGTAAAACATTCTGTTATCTGCTCTTCCAGGATTTCTGCTGGTGACTATTGGTAGAACAGCCTTTCAATATTGAATATCCAGCCTAATTTTCATGGTACTCCCTAAGTTTTGAGAACAGCCTCTGTCCCTGTCCATACACTGAAACTGAATTGTGATTTTTAACACAACAGAAGGGAATTATCAAATGCATGAGAGAGAGTCATATTAATACTCTTTAAGTAATTTGAACTGATATAACTGGATATTTTCCCCAGAAACTGCCCCCTTTTTAATCACAACTTTGTCTCTTCGTTTGAAAACAGTTCCAAATTTTATTTTGGGATTTAAACTACTATAAAGAATTTGAAACCTTGGTTCAGAAAGGGATATTCTCTTGCATTTTTTCCTGTCTGATGAAAAATAATGTGCTTTTGAAATTCTTGCCAAGGAGAAGAGAATTTGGTGACATTTTCATGGATGGAATAGGCTGTCCTTGCACATGTAAACAAGGGGTTGGATGAGAGAGTTATGATGTATACAGTGGAGGAAGTTGAAAAGAGTCAAGATAGCAGTCATAACATTGATGTTCTGCTGCTTTTTAAAAAAGTAGTTGGGCTTCAATCATGGCCACCATCTTCATCTTTTTTATCCTCCCTCCTTGGACACCCAAGGAGGTCCTTTTTTCCTACAGCTGTCTGCAGCCTTCTTAGCTTCCATGGTTTCATGGGAAGGGAAATTATTCTTGGGGAATCCTTCTTTTTCCAACATGCTCTTCCTGTCCATGCTAAGGAATTCTCTTGCTCTGGAGGAATGGTTAAAGAATTTCCACTGAATTCCTCTGCTCAAAAATTAGACAATTTTAAAAGACATTTTTGCACCCAGTTTTATTGTAAAGCTTTCCCATCTATATGAACAATATTTTTTGCCATATTACTTTTTTGTATTTTCTTTTTTGTTATACCACCAGAGTTTCGCTGAAAGAAAATCTACTGATTTTGTCTGTTGATGCCAAGTAGAACTATAAATTCATATTTTCTGCCAAGCCCATGACAATGTTTGATCCTTTTATGATCCTTTCTATTATCTATTTTCTTTTATTGGCAGTACTGAATGGGATGAGCTGTGATTCAAACTGCTATAAAAAGTTTGAAACCTTGGTTTAGACAGAGACATTCTCTTGCATTCTCTTATTTTATTGGAGTTTCTCCATTTTAATTATGTATTTAAGTTGCTACAGTTTTTACAGTTTAATTTTTTGTGGTGGTGAGACTCATTGACCCAGAGGAGGCATTGATAAGAGGCATATGAATTTAAATTTAAACAAATATAACAAGTGATATAAATACTTGTCAGACTGTGTGACCCTCATCTTTAAATAAGAAAAGCTTTTCTTGAGCAATAAAACATATCTGAGCAGAAATCCTTTTTTTTAAAAAAACAAACTGTTAGTATTAGAATGAAATTCCCATGTGTCTCTATGTTGACTAATTATCTTGCAATGGGCTTCTCAATTAGTCTTTTAATGCCTTTTTCTGCTAATCAAGACCTTTAAATTTGCATTGCATTTTTTTAGAGTAATATAGTTTGTTATATTAAAAAATTCCATCACACTTCTTTCTTTTATGCTTTGAATGCGTACAGTGCATTAAGAAAGCATGGACATGTAGCCACTGCAATCCTTTCATTTTCCCTCTTAATGGAGAATGTGATCTCAAATGAATGCTTTCTGTTGATAATTAATCTAGTCTTTTTTCTCTCTTCAACCTCTCTTTGAGCACTTTGAAAGGTCTTAGCTCCAAAAGAGATGTTGAGTGCATGAAGCTTTAAGCCAGATAGAGTTGCAACCACAGAATGTTGATACTTTCCTTATTTTGCTCATATTTTATGACTAAACCACCCAAAGACCTTCTCTTCCACTGGGTGAGCTTATTGGGACACAGGTGGCTATGCCTGAGAGCAGTAGAAATGTGTAATGTCTCTTGTGTCAATTCCCTACTTATATGATTTGTAAAGCAGGTCTGCAGGGTTGAGTTTAGTTCAGGACTCATCAAGAACAGGTCTCATTAATAATTTTAGTTGTACTGAGGTGCCCCCAGATCCTGAAGGTCACCAGACACTTTCAGTATGTGTGCACTCCTAAAAATAGGGCTTTGTGGTGCTCTTTAGAAGGCCAGATCCTGAAGTTGAAACTCAAATGCTTTGGCCACCTAATGAGAAGGAAGGACTCACTGGAGAAGAGCCTAATGCTGGGAAAGATTGAGGGCAATAGAAGAAGGGGACGACAGAGAATGAGGTGGCTGGATGGAGTCACTGAAGCAGTAGGCGTGAGCTTAAATGGACTCCAGAAGATGGTAGAGGACAGGAAGGCCTGGAGGAACGTTGTTCATGGGGTCGCGATGGGTCGGACACGACTTTGCAACTAACAACAACAAAGATGTCTAGCAGAGGCAAATCAGATTCATTTTTACTAGATCACTTAAAAGTGTGGCTCCAGATCAAAAGTAATTAAAATTAGTTATTAGGCATATTAAAGAAATAAATTGCTTCTTTTGTTGCAGGATCTGGGTTGATCACTGGGACCAAAGGTTTAGTTTTCGGAGCTTTCAGATTTGTGTTGAAGCCCCCATCCTGAAGAACTTGTCTCTAGCGTTTGGCTATTCTATGTGTAGTATTTATGTGGTGGCTGGTTTTGTGGGGCTTTTTAGTTGTTGACTTGGGGGTGTTGATGAATGGCTATTAAGTCATTGGTTGTTTCCTTGTGCTGCCAAGCCCTTGGCTCCTAATTACCTGATAAGCTGGGGGTAAATCAGCACTCCTGTTGCTTCTTTTGTGCTCAGGAGGTTTTGAAATACAAAACGTTTAATAAAACACCTAGCTTTGAATTAAAAAGATATTTATAAATTGTATTCCAGTTTACCACAATACTTTTTTGATATCTACTGATTAAAGATTAGTATGGCTGCCCATTGCAATATAGAATAGCACTTCCATCTTACAGCTTGGAAAAAACCTTCTCTTCTCTCCCAAGCTTTGCAGGCTTTTCTCTCAAGCTCTGGCAAACTCACCCCAAGAGAAAAAAGCAGGGAAGTCCCAGCCCAGTAATTCTGGTGGATTCTTTTGCAATGCTGGTATGCTAGGGCTCCAGCCACACATACATTTCAGCTTTGCCTGCATGCCTAATGATGACTCTTGCATTCATTTACTGCAGCTCTAGGCGTATAGCATGGCTGAGTGAATGCAAAGCATCAGAGGTGTCATTTCTGGCATGGTCAATGTTTCAAAAGCCTCCCAGCAAGCCATATATCACATTATATTGATATGGTTCCACAAGGCTGCCACATCTGGCATTTGATTTATGGCTTTAAGGTGTTCCTTGTTATTATTTCTTAAAAGCATACACACATATACCTCTTAACAGTCTACAAGGTTGACTCTTACAGAGTGTGATGTGCAGACCGCCTCTTGGTTAACAAAAGTGAATCCAGAACAATATTGTTCCAAGAGATCAGAAGTGGGGGAGATGAGTTGTAAGGGAGGAGTTGTGGTGACTTTCTGGGTTGCCTTGGTTATTGGTAAGGGTGATTGGATGGATTTCATTTGCCTGAGGTCTGGAAGTGTTGGGGGTAAGGTGTGAAATATTTGTAGGTGTGCTGTTAAGGCAGCTGGCCAACTGGAATTCAAGGAATTCAAAGAACCGGTTGAACATCCAGGAGTGACTGGTCCAGATTGGACCGAGCTCTTTGGGGGAGGAATGCATGGGTTGGAGGGTGATAGGACAGGCAGAAGTAACTCAGTTGATGGGCAAGAGATATGGGAGACTGGGACCAGGTATTGCAGGCTAATTCTGCTGACTGCCAGCTGCCAGCAGTTCGATCGTGACTCAGCTTTCCATCCTCCGAGGTTGGTAAAGTGAGGACCCAGATTGCTGGGGGCAATATGCTGATTCTGTAAATCACTTAGAGAAGGCTGTAAAACACTGTGAAGCGGTATATAAATCTAAGTGCTATTGCTCTTATGGGATGGTGGTGCTGATGTGTTAGAGGAATTTTTCATTCCATTTCCCATATTTTCTCTCTTACAGCCAGTTATCAGATATTAAGGAGTCCTAGTGTTGGCTGTTGCTACTGAATACCAGGTCAGCCTATACTTGCAGAGTAAGACCTAATTTGTGCTTACCTGGGAGACAATGAGGAACATTAGGCAAGGAAGTTCAGAAAACATTTTGGGAAAAGAAAGTAACAAACTACTTCTATATTGTTGCTAAGAAACCTACATGAAGATATTAGTAAAGTTATTAGGGCACAAGGAGTTTTAAAAACTTTTCAGGTTGCTGAACTCTTAATTAAAAAAAATCCTGAAATCCTTGATTAAAACATAAAGCTATAGTGATAAAAAAGTTGCTGCATATAATAATAATAATAATAATAATAATAATAATAATAATAATAATAATAATAATAATAATAATAATAATAATAATAATAATAAAAATTGGAAGGGACCTTGGAGGTCATTTAGTCCAACCCCCTGCTCAGGCAGGAAACCCTATACCATTTCGGACAAATGGCTGTCCAGTCTCTTCTTAAAAACTTCCAGTGTTGGAGCATTCACCGCTTCTGGAGGCAGGTTGTTCCACTGGTTAATTGTTCTAAACTGTCAGGAAGTTTCTCCTTAGTTCTAGGTTGCTTCTCTCCTTGATTAGTTTCCATCCGTTGCTTCTTGTCCTGCCTTCAGGTGCTTTGGAGAATAGCTTGACTCCCTCTTCTTTGTGGCAGCCCTGAGATATTGGAACACTGCTATCATATCCCCCCTCGTCCTTCTCTTCATTAAACTAGACATACCCAATTCCAGCAGCCGTTCCTTATATGCTTTAGCCTCCAGTCCCCTAATCATCTTTGTTGCTCTTCTCTGTATTCTTTCTAGAGTCTCGACATCTTTTTACATCGTGGTGACCAAAACTGGATGCAGTATTCCAAGTGTGGCCTTACCAAGGCATTGTAAAGTGGTATTAACACTTCTTGTGATCTTGATTCTATCCCCTGTTAATGCAGCCTAGCACTGTGTGGCTTTTTTGGCAGCTGCAGCACACTGCTGGCTCATATTTAAGTGATTGTCCACTAGGACTCCGAGGTCCCTCTCACAGTTACTACTATTGAGCAAGTACTCCCTATACTATACCTGTACATTTGGTTTTTCTTGCCTAAATGTAGAACCTTGCTTTTTTCACCATTGAATTTCATTTGTTAGATAGTGCCCAGTGTTCAAGTCTGTCCAGATCCTTCTGTATCTTAAGCCTGTCTTCTGGAGTGTTGGCTATTCCTGCCAGCTTGGTGTCGTCTGCAAATTTGATGAGTTCCCCATCTATCCCCTCGTCCAAATCGTTGATGAAGATGTTGAAGATCACTGGGCTCAGAACAGAGCCCTGGGGCACCCCACTACACACTTGCCTCCATGTAGATGCGGTTCCATTGAGGACCACACGCTGAGTACGGCCAGTCAGCCAGCTACGGATCCATCTGGTGGTGATGCTGTCTATATGAGTGACTTTATCTTGCCCTCACTCTCGTGGAATTCCATCTAATTTCTGCACAATCCTATAGTTCGACAACCGGTTCTCTGTGTGGATGCCGCTTCCTGAAGTCCATTCTGGGCCTGGGCAACAAAAAATTAACTACCAGTTCTGCCAAAGTGGTGCGAACTGGCTGAATCCCACCACTGCTATAGTTCCTCAGCTTGAACTTGAGAACACAAGTGGCTGATCATTTTTAGGTTAAGAATCACACTTGGTTTGGAATGGGATTCAGTGTGGGCAGGGGCAGGATAGAAAAGGTATTTCTTTTAATATTATTTTAAAAGTAAGTATATTTTCAAAGGGAAAGACTCCCTCAAGTTGAGCAAAAGTCATTCCTAGTCACTGTAGGCATGTCTACCTGAAACATATTAAGTAAAATAAACATGAATATTCCACCAGTATTTATGGTAATAATTTCCCTCTTCAAAGGTGTAATTTAAAAACGAGTTTCACAGGTGCTCAAATGAAGGATTTGTGGAGTAAAAATAGTGCATTGAAAGTAAAAAAAAAAACAGACAAAGGAGAAATAAGCTGCAATTGTTTTCTCTCTCAGTCAGTAACAAATAGAGAGGCTGGATCCAGTTAAAAGCCTCATGTATAGTTAGATCTGGTTAAAAACCTCTTCCTCTTTGCCTCTTTTATTAATATTACATTATATGCACTTACTTCCCAATAAATGTTACGTGATTCCATTGGGTTTTTCTCTCAGATGAATGATGTTTGTCAGTTGGCATTTTTTTAAACCTTGTGAAATTATACCATTAAAACATTGCTTTGCTTCTCAACATATTTCTAGAGCATGTTGAACATTTTGATCAAAAGGGGATACAGGAGTAGCAGAAATCTGTTAAATGCCTGGTCCTCACCTTTATTTCAGGGCCTGACTTTAATAGCTAACACATGGCAACAAATATATTTTCATCACCCGGAATGCCACCTCTATATTTCTCTGTCTTAATTGCCTAGGAGCACAGGTAACAAAAAGCAGTTGAGAACAAGTTTGTAAAAATAATCACATTGATTTTGTGGTCAATTACTGACAAAAACGAATGAAGAAATAATTTCAACCAAGATGGTGTGAATGAGTAAACAATAAGTTTTAAACAATCTCAAATTTTCCTATACTGGAATAAGGTTCATTATATTTGATCAGATTTACTTTTAAAAAAGTCATGACTTAAAAAGATGGCATGACTTAAAAATACATTCATTTTTAACTTTTTTCCCCTCAGATCTTTAAATAGCTTTTCTTGGAGCATAACATTTTTTCCCTTGAAAAGTCAAATATGGAGCATTAAGGGTATAATTACCATTTTAATTATAACTCAATCATCCTATCTAGTTTGCATAGAAATTAAAACTTTTATGTTAGGGTTCTGAGTACACAGAAATGTTCAAGAGGAATTAATGCCAAGGATTTACAGTATATATGAACTTCACTTTAGAGCTTTTAATTTTCCTCTTGAAAAATGAAAATCTTCCACCATAAATATTTTTACAGCTTGGTGATGCTGAGCATATGAGAGAGGTACACTTGCTTTGTAAGCTGTTGTCAATTTTCTCTCTCTGTAATACCATTTCAATGATTAAAAAAAGATGAGGTGGAAAAAAGCAACTTCATAATATGAAAGAAGTAGGGCTAAAGCTTGAAACTTACAGAAACAGAAAAAAACCTGACTAACTTGGGATGAGTTTAAATCTCTAGCGTCAGATGAAATGGAGTTTTGTAGGGTTATTTTTAGTTTACTCTTTTTGTAATCTAATTTACATTCACTATGATTGAAATGGCATAAAAAGCTTGCACATTAATAAATACATAAAGGACATAGCTTGGTTGAACATTTATATATTAACTTTGAGAAATCATGACAAACAGATGAAATGTTGAAAATAGGGAGCAAATATTGTCCCTAGTTTCAAAAAGGGACAAACATTAGACTCTAGGGATCTATCGACTACTCAGTCTGGATTGGGAAGATAACCTCAGAAGATTCTAGAACAGAACAGAGACATAATTCTGTAAGTATCTTGAAAACAATTAAGAAATTACCAGAAGTCAGATGAATTTGTCAAGAAATTTTTCTTCTTGACAATTTTCTACCCATTTTCCTGATTGGGTAATGCTGTATTCCTCAGCTTACAACAATTTGTTTAGTGACCGTTCAAAGTTACAAAGGCAATGAAAAAAGTGACTAATGACCAGTTTCCACACTTATGACCGTTATAGCATTCCTATGACCATGTGATCAAAATTCAGACGCTTGGCAATTGACTCATATTTATGATGGTTGCAGTGTCCTGTGGTCACATGACCCCCTGTTGCAACCTTTTGACAAGCAAAGTCAATGGGGAAGCCAAATTCACTTAACAACGGTTTGATTAATTTAACAACTACAGCGATTCACAACAATTGTGGCAAGAAAAGTTGTAAAGTGGGGCAAACTCACTTAAGAAATGTTTCGCTCAGAAACTTTGGGCTCAATTGTGGTCGTAAGTCGAGGACTACCTGTATCTTCATATCGATAGAAGGGAACTCTTCATTTTAGAAAAACATTGGACAAAGTTCCTTGATTTCAAAAAAGCACTTGACAAGCAAACTATGTAGAGTTGGGCCAGATCATGTCGCAGTTGCCTCAGAAAGTGTATTAGTGAGAATGGCTCTTCGTCAAACTGCAGAGAGATTTTGCCACTATATTCAACCCCAGACCTCTACTCTTCAATGTTTTTATTAATAACCCAGCGGAGGTATTGTTTACCATAAATTCAGACCATGTGAAAGTTTGTGGAATAACTGATAGTCAGATATAAAATATAAAATTGCATTGAAAATTAGAGAAATGGCAAAAAATAATGACATTTAACAACATGAATCCCAATATATGAAGAAAAACATATAAAGAACAGTTGCAGGAATATCTAAAAGACTTTTACATGCAAGAGGGGATGAATTTGGATTGGAATTATTGGCAAGATGTGAACAAGTGAGGTGTTGCTTTTTTTAAAGGGATGTTTTATCTGAATGTTAGGAAATGTTAGGTATGGCCAGTCTAGAGAAAAGAAGGACTAAGAGTGACATGATAGCAGTATTCCAGTATTTCAGGGGCTGCCACAAAGAAGAAGGGCTCAACTTATTTTCCAAAGCACCAGAAGGCAAGACAAAAAGAATGGATGGAAACTAATCAAGGAGAGAAGCAACCTAGAACTAAGGAGAAACTTCCTAACAGTGAGGACAATTAACCTGTGGAACAGCTTGCCTTTCAGAGGTTGTGGGTGCTCCATAACTGGAGGCTTTTAAAAAGAGACTGGACAGCCATCTATCTGAAATGGTATAGGTTGGATCTCCTGCTTGAGCAGGGGGCTGGACTAGTAGACCTCAAAGGTCCCTTCCAGCTCTATTCTGATTCATTGATTCAGCATATGGCATAGGCATCTCCTGTGATAGTGATAAAATATGTATGCAGATGTCACAACGCATACTCTGTGATGTACGTATTTGTATCTGATGTCAAGATGCAAGTATAAAAGATTAGAATTTGCATCATGATGTCACATCATACATTTGGCCATTTTGCCTAAATCAAATACACAATATGGTGTCTACTTAGTAAAAGTAGTTGTCAAATAAATCTTGAAATAAGCAGTTGATTGCAAGCAGATATGAACCAACAGTGCAATATGGCTACAGAAGAAGAAATTGCAGTTTTGAGCTATAGCCACTAGAATTTCATTGCCAAATAAAGATAAATAATAATTGACTTTGCTTTGGATAGAACCCATGCCTAATTCTGGACACCATGCTTATGAAGGATTGAGCCAAACTGGAATAGACTTACAGAAAGACAAAGAGGATGATCCAATAATGAAATCTCATAAAGAGAGATTAAATGAATTGAGAAGATTTAGCCTGAGGGTGTATATAATACCGTGTTTCCCCAAAAATAAGACCCACCCAGAAAATAAGCCATAGCCTGACTTTTTAGCGTGCACCTAATATAAGCCCTACCCCAAAAAATAAGCCCAGGGGGGTGGGCATGGCCAGCACAGGAGGCAGCGAGCCGATGGTGTTCTGCAGCAGCCACAGCCCATGCAATGCAGGTAAGTCCAAGCAGGCCGGACCTCCAAGCAAAGGCGTGGGGGGGGGGAGGCAGGTGATCCGGATGCGCCGCATGGCTGCCTGGCACGTGGGAGGCTTGTGGGGTGGCACCAGCAGCAAGCAGAGGCAGGGGGGAAGGCAGGCAATCCCGAGATGCCACCCACTCCATCCCACCATCTCTTGGCTTCCCCTGGGTCAGGTGGCCATGTGGTGCATCGGGATCACCTGCCTCCCCCTGTGCCTCTGCCTCCACTGCTGCTGGAGCCGCTGCATGAGACTCCTGCAAGCCACGCAGTGCATCTGGATCACCTGCCTTCCCTCCTATGCATCTGCCTCTGCCTGCTGCTTGGACAGGTAATCAACTCACCTGCGCTGCACAGGCTGCGCAGCCCCAGAGTGCACTGGCCAAGGGGCCAGCGGGCTGCAGCTGTTGCCGGACACTGTCAGCTCCTGCGCACTTGCCGCCTCTTGTGCGTATGCCGGGGGTGGGGTGCCCAGCCCGACTGATCACCCTGATACCACGTTTCCCCGAAAATAAGCCCTAATGCATCTTTTGGAGGAAAAAAAAAGTATATAAGACTGTGTCTTATTTTCAGGGAAACATGGTAGCACTCTTCCAGTATTTGAAAGGTTGTCCTATACTGTCACACACGTCATTCAGTACGAAGCAATATGTTTCAGATCTCCTGATTTTGCACAGTTACATTACTTTTCATGGCTAGGCCTGGTAGGAGTTTCATACACCCACACAGACAAATACAGCCATACAGACGAAAATTTCACCTATAGCCAGTTCAAAGTGGTGTTTCTTATACCCCAGTGGCCAAAACCCACAGCTTTTTATTCTTGCCCTTCCTACTAATTAATGATCTTTGTGCAGTTCTTGGTAGTCTGCAGGCTGAGAAATTCTTGAGTATTTAAATAACTCCACCTCTGGCAGGTAAATGGCTGACTTTCTTTTAACTGGCAGATGACAAGTATTTTCTATCATCCCAGAATACAGGACTGAGAATAATAGGTTTAGGAGAGAAAAGCAGATTCCAACTGAATGACATTAGAGACTTCAGTAGATGGATTTAAGGGGAGATTAGAAAATCGTCTGTCAAGGATGCTTTAATTTCAGTTCTTGCACTGAACAAAGGATTGGTACTTTCCAAAGTCTTTATTCAATGACTCTTGGCTACCAAGTGGTCACATGCAAGAGTGCAAAGTCAGTTTTACTAAACAACTTCTTTAAGCTGGAAAGAAGTTATATATTACTGCATATTGTTTCGTATGTGTCACATAGTCGAAGAGTTTGTATTTTGTACTGAAATTCACCAGTATCACATTTATTATTTTATTATTATTATTTATTAAATTTTTAGGCCACCCATCTTCCCTATCAGTTGACTCTGGGTGGCTTGCAAGTTATGAAACAGGTAGAAAAATAATTAAAATATAAAAACATTAAAACTGCACAGAGTAAGATTATAAAATCTATACTACAGATAGTCTTCAACTTACGACCACAATTTTTTTGTTGCTAAGTGAGACAGTTGTTAAGTGAGTTTTGCCCCATTTAATGATGTTTCTTGCCAGAGTTGTTAAGTGAATCACTGCCATTAAGTTCGTAACACGGTTGTTAAGTGAATCTGGCTTCCCCATTTTACAAACCTTTCTTGCCACAGTTGCTAAGGGAATCACTGCAGTAATTAAGTTAGCAACACAGTTGTTAAGTGAATCTAGCTTGTCAGACTCTGCTTGTCAGAAGGTTGCAAAAGGGGATCACATGACCCTGCGACACTGCAACCATCATAAATATATGCCAGTTGCTAAGCATCCTAATTTTGATCACATGACCACACAGATGCTGCAGGGGTCATAAGTGTGAAAAACTGTCATAAATTGCTTTTTCAGTGCCATTGTATCTTTGAATGGTCACTAAATAAATGGATATAAGTGGAGGACTATCTGTAAAGCTGGAACTAAGAGATGAATGGGTATGAGGTTTTCTGTCAGCCACCTTGATCAATGAGTGCCCCCCTTGGGGTACCAAGACATCGGGCAATGTCAGGTGTTAATGCCCTCTTGAAGGCCAAAATGGCAATTCTCACCTCTAATGATACAGTATTCCACAGGAATGGGGCCACAATGGAAAAGACTCTTTTCCTTGCTAGAAATTCCTTAGCAGACCTCTTGGTATGCCTATAGCAGGTCTCTTCTGCTGGAGCAAGTGGGGCCATCTAGTCCCATTGGGGAAAGATGGCTTCTCAGATACCCTGGACCCATGCCATGTAGGGCCTTAAAGGTAACAATCAACACCTTGAGTTGTATCTGAAAACAAAGTGGCAACCAATGCAGCTTAACTGTTTTCCTCTGTCTCTGAAAAATATATGGCTTTTCTGTGACATTTCCACAGTTTCTATAGCTTGTGTCTCACAAGTACTTTATTTCTGCAAGTGCCACGAGGACACATTTCATAAGGTTGTACTTCAAGAAGCCAGGCTGAGTAGAGCAGTACAAACATGTAAGTTAAAATACAAATGGCAAAATGAAGCATCTCACAAATGAAGCATCTCACAAATCAACTACTTTGATTCGTGGGAAGATAGATCAGAACTATGTCCAATGAAATACATCTGTAGGAGAAGACCAGGCTGAGCCCGAGGGAGGAGTCAAGCACGCCATCAGTCTCAAGTCCCTTCACACCCACAAGAGATCTAAATGCAGCCCTCTTTGAATTCCGTAGGCTCTAGTGCCAATTTGCGTTGACCTTTAGTAGTTCAGATTCTTGTAGAGAGTGTTTGTTGTTGTTAGTTGCGAAGTCGTGTCCGACCCATCGCGACCCCATGGACAACGTTCCTCCAGGCCTTCCTGTCCTCTACCATCTTCTGGAGTCCATTTAAGCTCACGCCTACTGCTTCAGTGACTCCATCCAGCCACCTCATTCTCTGTCGTCCCCTTCTTCTATTGCCCTCAATCTTTCCCAGCATTAGGCTCTTCTCCAGTGAGTCCTTCCTTCTCATTAGGTGGCCAAAGTACTTGAGTTTCAACTTCAGGCTCTGGCCTTCTAAGGAGCAGTCAGGGTTGATCTCCTCTAGGACTGACCGGTTTGATCGCCTGGCAGTCCAAGGGACTCGCAGGAGTCTTCTCCAGCCATAGTTCAAAGGCCTCAATTCTTTTGCGTTCAGCCTTTCTTATGGTCCAACTTTCACAGCCATACATTGCAACTGGAAAACCATGGCCTTGACTATACGTACTTTTGTTGGCAGGGTGATGTCTCTGCTTTTTAGTATGCTGTCTAAATTTGCCATAGCTTTCCTCCCCAGGAGCAAGCGTCTTTTAATTTCTTGGCTGCAGTCTCCATCTGTGATGATCTTGGAGCCCAGGAAGATAAAATCTGTCACTACCTCCATTTCTTCCCCATCTATTTGCCAGGAATTGAGAGGGCCAGATGCCATGATTTTGGTTTTCTTAATATTGAGTTTCAAGCCAACTTTTGCACTCTCCTTCTTCACCCGCATCAAGAGGCTCTTTAATTCCTCTTCACTTTCTGCCATTAGAGTGGTATCATCTGCATATCTTAGGTTGTTGTAGAGAGTGTTAGTTTGCAATAAAATTACATTCATTTGAACCACCTTGGCTCCTGATTTCCTGTGCTTGGTGACAGCTTTCAATTCCTAATAAAATCATATCTAATGGGGAAATGCACTTTTAAAGAACTGGCTTGGAGTGCCCCCCCCTAAAGAACATATTTGTGAAGAGAGAACAGTTGGCAATTGGACTGAGTCAATTTTACTGAAGCTGTGAAATGCACAGGAATGCCATCATTTCTAATGTTCAGTTGGCTCTCAACAAAGGCTGGTAACTCTTCAGGGCAGTGGCCTCTGTTCCCTCTCACTGAGCCAAATCTTTTTTGCTTGTATGACAAATTAGGCTGGAGAAGGCCCAGTAACTCTACTGCTCCTGTCCAAAGAATATTCCCACTGGATTACATCCACTGTCAACTTCTGGCCTTCTTCCCATTTCATAGCAGCCTCTTTGTCCAACACACACATTACACTCTCACATACATGCACACACACACACAAAGGGCTTTTATCTACTGCCAGAGAAAAATTATAATCGAGGCAAACATGAGCCCCACATAGCTTTCCTGGTAATGCTTCAAATTTCATAGCTGCCTGAGGAACATGGTGTTTCTCCCAATGAGTTATTTAGTCCCTGTTCTCAGGATATCCTTAACTTTCTGAAGGGAGCATCTAACCAAGGATTTGCTGTCAGTCCCTTACACACTGTACATTGTCAGTCCCTTACACACTGAACACACATTCATTTTCTCCCCTAACAAGAGGAGATAATGCTGCACTGGCGAAGTAAAAGATAGATGATAAAAACAATTCTTTAAAGGGAGAAAAGAGATCAGACCCTGGAGGATTGGCTGGCGAAAAAAATATGATCAAATGCTCCATTCTCCCACTCAAAATAGCACAATAAACTCTATCTGAAGTGATATACAGTTCAGAGAAGTATCAGAATATGTTTTGGCAGTCCCTACACAGAACAGAGCACTTTGAACGCTGATAATTTATGTCACTGTGTTCGTAGTTTCCTGTCAAGATTACAGTGCTGCTTGCTGCTATTTTGGAAGAGAAACGGGGATTATTAAAATAGGTGGAAATTACAAGTGATTGGCAGATAGAGCTCCCAATTTGAATATCTCACATCTCAAGCTAATACGAGACCATCCCATCTCACTTTCTACTCCCACTTTATATTATTGCTGTGCCTTTCCTTCACTAAGATTGGGGAAACATACAATGAGCTATTGTGTATTTCTTTTATTTATTATTTACATTTTGATTCTCACTTCTTTTTTTCCTACTCTAGCCTCTTTTTTCCCAGATGTGACTTGCCACTGAAAAGACACAAAGCTGCAATACAATTCAATTGCAATGGAACATGGAACTAGGGTATGAAAAGCATATATATAAAAAGAAGAGGACAAAAAGGATAGATAAAAAAAAAAACAGCGAAGGGACCAGGAGTCCAATAAACGAAAGCTTAGCAATCAACAAGAGGAAAAAAGATGCAGCCCAACACACTAGAAACCCATCAAAGCAAGAAAGCTTTTGCTCACTATAGCAGAATCTGCCTTCCCTCAAAAGGACATTCCAGAAAGGCTTTCTCTGTTCACTTAACAATTTACAAGAAGACTGAGTTGTGAAATTGCAATTTTTGAAAGTGTCTCAGTTGAACTAGAGGATGATTTGAACCAGGTTAATCCTCTGGCTGTTAAACTATCCTGATTCTAAACTATCAAGATTCTTCATTATATTTATTGTCTCCATTAATCTTTCTGGGTTCTCTACTGGTAATCCTTGACTTACAACAGTTAGTTTAATGACCATTAGAAGTTACAATGGCACTGAAAGAAGTAACTTACAACTGTTTTTTACACTTACAACCATTTCAACATTCCCCATGGCCACGTGATCAAAATTCAGACGCTTAGCAACTAAACCATATTTATGACGGTTCTGCAGTGTCCCCGGGTCATGTGATCCCCTTTTGTGACCTTATGACAAGCAAAGTCAATGGGGAAGCAGATTCACTTAACAACTGCGTTACTAACTTAACATCTGTGGCAAGAAAGGTTGTAAAATGGGACAATACCCACTTAACAACCATCTTGCTTAATAATATAAATTTTGGGCTTACCTGTGGTTGTAAGTCAAGGACTACTTGTACTGTAAACTAATGCTGGTTCTAGTTTTGAGGGATTCCCTGCCTGATGCCCTTTTACTGGACAATATTTTTTTTTAATCGCTAAGTGCTGATGAGGACAATTAGCCATATTCTGATTAGTGCCAGCAAATGGGGTCTAGTCACTCTATTAACATGTATCCAATGCATTCCTGTTTTAGGCACTATGGGAAATGAGCATAGAAGTGCTGGAAACACCATTTAATTATAAGATGAGGCCCAGGTTAGGCACTGTTGGGCTAGCCAAGATATGATTGGCCTGAGTTATCCAAAGATGCCAAGTGCTGACTATGGATCTGTTGTTGCCAGAGAGCTTCATGGTCATTCTGAAACCATCTGGAGCATCTACTGGTGTACATTTTCTATCCTCCACCTCAAGAAAGGGTAACTACTTCTGTTATGTCCTGGGACTGCTGAATGACTCAGCAGGCTCAGGAGGCTGCAGAAGGCCCGGGCAATCCACGTGGTTGCCCGGGACCAGACAGGCTGTCTCCAGCTTTGTGCGCATGCGCAAGGTGGGAGACTAGCCTTGCATTGATTGGCTGACGCTGTCCCTTGCAAGGGAGTATAAAAGGCCTTGGCGCTATTTTGTGTTCTGTTTGTGATCTCAATAAAGAGTTGTGTTTGTTACTCCTGCCTCGCCTCGATGTCTTTTCGGCTGAAACAGAACATTGGCGACGAAGGTGGGATCCGCTGCAAGCAGAACAACAGGAGAAGCTAGGCTGACTTACCAGAGAAGGCCTGAAGAGCTGGGAAGTTCGGCATCCGGAGGAAGCGATTGCCTGCCAGTACGAAAACGCTGGAGGTGAGCTCGGCTTCGAGGGACCCCTTCTCATTCCTTGCAGCGAGAGGCATCAAAGAGGTTACAGGCTGTAACGATGTCAAAGCTGGGCTGTCTGTCGGAATTTGACACTTCTCACCCTGAGCGCTGGAGTTCCTATGTGGCGTGAGTGGAAAATTACTTGCGAGTAAATAAGATCCAGGAAGACGGCCTTAAAGCTGCTACATTGCTGTGTGTCTGTGGGCAAGAGACTTTTGACATTGCAGAGAATCTTGTAGCCCCAGCACCACTGGAGTCAATTGTGTATGCTGACTTAAAGAGGATGCTGCGAGAGCACTTCGAACCCAAGCTCTCAGTAATTGCGTGGAGGCATGCGTTTGAGCAGAGGGACCAGAGGCCTGGTGAGTCTGCTGCGGACTTTGTTGCTGCCTTAAGACAAGCAGCTAGACAGTGCGAGTTCAAGGATCTGGAAGAGAGGCTTCGGGATCGCTTGGTTTGCGGACTGCGAAGTCGTGAGCTGCAACAGAAACTTTTTGCAAAAGTAGATGTCTCATTCCAAGATGCTTTGAGAGAGATTGCAGCTGAAGAAGCAGCGGGCGGCATTGTGAAAGCCTTGCGGCTCACCAGGAACCCTCCGGCGGTGGCCTCAATCCATCAAGATGTCCCTCGAGAGGTATCTGAAGCGGATGCAGAAGAGGAGGTGGAAAGGCTTCAGCAGGCAGAAGAGAAGAGGCCTCAAGGGGGCAGAGAAAAAGCGACAGCATCCCCTCGGTGTTTCGGTTGTGGAGGACGCCACAAGCGAAATGATTGCCGGTTTTGCTCCGCTACCTGCTGGGCATGTGGCAGGCAAGGCCACATTGCATCCTTCTGTTTGGGTCACCAGAAGGAACGGTCTGCAGAAGAATTGCCTCTGAAAGGTAGCAAGGTCCCCAGCCAACACAGGGTGGGCTTCTGCGCGTCCCGTAGGGGCGTTTTCAAAACTGGGGTTCACAGGCCACTTAAAAAGAAGCTTCACATTGACGTGAAGTTACAAGGGGTTCCCATGTCGATGGAGTTGGACACAGGGTCCGCTCTATCGATCATTTCCTTTGACACCTTCAATAAGGTCTGCAACAGAAGTGGCCTACGAGTTAAACTCAGGCCTTCAAGTTTAATCCTTACTGACTTCCAGAATTCCAGAATCAGCGTGAAGGGGGAGGCCACGCTCAGGGTGCAGCGTAGGAATTTTGAGGGGCTGTTAGATGTGGTGGTAGTTGGGGGTGATTGTGCGAACCTTATTGGGCTCGATTGGTTCGAGGCCCTTGGAATTCAAGTGACTGGATTTCACAATCTGCAAACGTCAGGCCTTGCACAAGTTTGCAAGGAGTTTGCTGATGTGTTCAGTTCAGAGCTTGGCTCGTTCAAGGGGCCTCCCATTGCTTTACGTTTAGACCCAGCCATCACACCCATCAGGATCAAGTCCCGAAGGGTGCCCTTTGCCTTAAAAAACAAAATAGATGTAGAGCTGGACAAGCTGATCCAGCAGGGCATTTTAGAGCCTGTGGACTCTAGTCCATGGGAAACACCTATAGTCACGCCACTGAAGGCCAATGGAGAAGTCTGGATTTGTGCGGACTATAAATGTACACTTAATAAGGCATTGCAGCAGCATGCCTATCCGGTGCCTCTGGTGAGCCACATTTTGGCCTCCCTCAAGGGGGGGGCGGATCTTTGCAAAGCTTGATTTGGCTCAGGCCTATCAACAGTTACCTGTTGATGAGGCAATGGCTGAGGCCCAAACAATTGTGATGCGCCAGGGAGCCTTTAAGGTCAAAAGGCTGCACTTTGGAGTTAATGTAGCCCCTGGCATATTCCAGAGCATGATGGAGCGAACGCTCCGGGGTATTCCGGGGGTCTGTCCCTATTTTGATGACGTCCTCATCGCTGGGGAGTCATCTGTGAACTTAGCTGAGAGGCTGAGGGCTGTCTTGCTGCGTTTCCTCCAAGCAGGGCTGAAGCTGAAGCAAAATAAGTGTAAAATTGGAGTCACCTCCACTGAGTTCTTGGGATTCCGTATTGATGCTGAAGGCATCCATCCTTCGGAATCCAAGCTTCAAGCGATTCAGCAGGCCCCAAGCCCCCAGTCGAAGAGTGAGCTTCAAGCCTTCCTGGGGCTGTTAAATTTTTACCATTCATTCATTCCTTCCCCACAAGGCTGCAGTGGCTGAGCCGTTACACCGGCTCTTGGACAAACAGGCTCCATGGAAATGGACAAAGGTCCATGAAAGGAGTTTCACAGAGGTCAAGGCCTTGCTCTCTTCAAATGCGGTTTTAGCCCATTTTAATGAGCAATTGCCTGTGCATAGCCTGTGATGCATCCCCTTATGGGGTTGGGGCTGTGCTGAGCCATCTCAAGGCTGATGGGACACAAGTCCCTGTGGCCTACTACTCCAGGACTCTCTCATCTGCAGAGCGTAATTATGCGCAGATTGACAGAGAAGCCTTGGCAATAGTAGCTGGAATAAAGAAATTCCATGATTTCTTGTATGGCCGCCATTTCACGGTTTACACAGACCATAAACCTTTGCTGGGTTTGTTTACAACAACAAAACAAACCCCACACATTATATCTCCTAGAATGCTGAGATGGTCAATTTTCTTGTCAGCATATGACTACACCCTGGTTCACAAACCAGGTAAAGAGATGGGCCATGCAGATGGTCTCAGCCGATTACCTCTACAACAGATAGAGGCAGATCCTGCTCCTGCCCTTCACATTCTCTCCATTCAGGAATTGCCTGAATCTCCCCTCAATGCTAGGGACGTGGCTGCAGAAACTGCCACTGATCACACGCTCACACGTGTGCTGACATGGGTGTTGTCAGGATGGCCTGACACATGCCCGGGTGCAGAATTCCAAAGTTTCTGGCAAAGGAAGCGCGAGCTTTCTACTTTCAAGGGGTGTCTCCTGTGGGGTAGCAGGGTAGTCATCCCGGCCTCATTGAGGACTAGAGTCTTGCTCTCTCTGCATGAGGGACATCCAGGAATAGTCCGGATGAAGGCGCTAGCACGTAGCTAGCTCTGGTGGCTTGGGCTCGAGAAAGAGATCAAGGCCCAGGTGCATGGGTGCCAAGTGTGTCAACAGTCAAGGCCAGAAATGCCCCAGGCCCCTGTACATAGGTGGGAGGAGACACATACACCATGCTCAAGGGTACACATTGACTACACTGGGCCCTTTCAGGGGCAATTCTTTCTTCTCCTCATGGACAGCCATTCCAAGTGGCTAGAGGTTGTTCCTGTTTCCTCCACTACTACTGCTAGGACCATCCAGGTGCTGAGAGGAATCTTCGCCTCACATGTCTTCCAGATGTCCTTGTCTCAGACAATGGACCCCAATTCACATCTTCTGAGTTCCAGGGTTTCCTTCAAGCCAACATGATCCGGCATGCCACATCTGCGCCATTTCATCCAGCTTCCAATGGTCAAGCTGAGGGTATGGTGCGTACTACCAAAGATGCTTTAAAGAGAATCACTCATGGAAACTGGCACCACAGGTTAGCTGACTTTCTTCTTTGTCACCGCACCACACCTTGCACTGCCACTGGAAAGAGCCCAGCTGAACTCCACTGGGGTCGCAGACTCATCACTAAGCTGGACAGGTTGCACCCTGACCGGGTGGCTTCACAGGTGTCACAACCACGGGCACCTAGGAGACTACAGGTGGGCGATCCGGTCTGGGCAAGGAACTATGGACCTGGACATCTCTGGGTGACAGCAGTGGTATGCAAGTTCTCTGGGCCACTGTCATACGAAATGGCCTTGGATGATGGTCGTGTGATCAGACGTCACATTGACCAACTGCACTGGAGGCTTTCCAGCCACCCTTCCGCTCCTGGCTCTGCTCTGGAGGGGGGAGGAGGACCACAATTACGATTGTGGACCACAGTCTCTCCGCAAAGGTGGACCTTCAAATGTTCCTGCACATGTTCCTGAAGGGGGTTTTGCCATGGAGGCAGCTCCTGACTCTGGCACAGGCACCGGGTCAATCGGCTACTCAGGCCACTCCAGCTGCTGGTCTTGGGCTCGAAGAACAGTGTTCCCAAGAGGGGTCCATTGTGGATTTGGGGAACTCCACCCCACCACTGGACTTGGGGAACTCCACCCCACCAAGGAACTCTGGTTTGGGTTTAGTGGATCCAGCCAGTCAGCAGTTTGGAGGGTTGCCTGGGTCTCGGGGGCATCAAAGTCCTGGTTTGCCTAGCCCAACAGGTGAGATGGCACGCCAGGCACAAACGCTGGCTCCAAGAAGGTCAGAGTGGGCCAAGGGTCCACCCAAACAACTAAAGGACTATGGTAGGTTCCTGTCATGTATTGGGGAGGCTTAATAGTTCTCTAGAACTCAGGACACACTCATAGAAGAGTGTTCTATTGTTAGCCTGCAACACTATGAGGTATTCTTGTAAATACAAGAAATGGAATGAAGAGGTCTGTCAGTGTGCAGGCATAACTGTGTTAGAAATAATATCAGGATAATGACACACATGTATATGTAGGTTGCTCTAAAACTGTAAGTATTCACTTATTGTTTTATCCAAGAGTGGAGGGGTGTTATGTCCTGGGACTGCTGAATGACTCAGCAGGCTCAGGAGGCTGCAGAAGGCACGGGCAATCCACGTGGTTGTCCGGGACCAGACAGGCTGTCCCCAGCTTTGTGCGCATGCGCAAGGCGGGAGACTAGCCTTGCATTGATTGGCTGACGCTGTCCCTTGCAAGGGAGTATAAAAGGCCTTGGCGCCATTTTGTGTTTTGTTCTGTTCGTGATCTCAATAAAGAGTTGTGTTTGTTACTCCTGCCTCGCCTCGATGTCTTTTCGGCTGAAACAGAACAACTTCCTTGTCTCTTTTTGCCTTATGAAGTTATTCCTACTGGCAGCAAATACTTTGCAAGCAGAAAACAGCATGTATGTTTCTCAGACTCCCACAAGAGAATGGAGACACGGGGCTTAGACAATCTACAATGCCTTCATACTTTGCAATATACTGAATACTATTTTGGGTTTGTAGATGAAAATATTGACTTTCAATCTCTGTTTAGATGATGCCGCATTACAGACAAACATAGCCTTCATTATATGCGAACAGGGAGAATTAAAGGAAAAATGAGAATACTTTGGAGACAGAGGACTTAAAGATGTTTCATTCTTATCAAAAAATTTAACTGGAATGAATAAAAAGAAATGTCCACTGCAATTTTATAAATGAGGTCAATTTATTACAATAAGACCAGCAATAGTATATGGCAACTCAAGGCTCAAGAACATTGGTACATTCTGGATTCTGGACTCGACATTTTGAGTAGCTGGATTTCAATCCTATTTAATTTCCCATAGGGGTCCTGAGTAACAGCACTGGGAGAAAATAAAATGGCAGCCTCCCAACATCCTGGAAATATTGCTGTCGTTACCACTGCCAGGTAGGTCTTGGGACCCTTTCATATATGGACCAGGTCAAGAATATGATTTGTTCCTAAAATAAACAAGGTAGTAGCACTTATCAAAATATAGCTATTTCAAAAAGCTAAGTACTCTCCCTAGTACTTAACAGAATGACAGAATAACAAAGTTGGAAGGAATTTTGGAGGTCTTCTAGTCCAATCCCCTGCTCAGGCAGGAAGCATTATACCATTTCAGACAAAAGGTTGTCCAATCTCTTCTTAAAAACCTCCAGTGTTGTAGCAACCTCAACTTCTGGAAGCAAGTTGATTAATTATTCTAACTGTCAGGAAATTCCTCCTTAGTTCTTGGTTGCTTTTCTCCTTGATTAGTTTCCATCCATTGCTTCTTGTCCAGCCTTCAGGTTCTTTGTAAAATAGGTTGACATCTCTTCTTTGTGGCATCCTCTCAAATATTGCAATGTTGCTATCGTGTCACCCCTTATTTTCATTAAACTAGACATACCCAATTCATGCAATCGTTCTTCATGAGTTTAGCCTCCAGTCCCCTAATCATCTTTGTTGCTCTTCTCTTTCTAGAATCTTCTAGAGTCTAGAGATTTCTGCTTGAAAGGATTCTTAGATGGGAAAGCACCAGCAAATCTGAGTTAGAAAACATCCTGGAATCAATAATGTCATGTTCCACCTTATCTGCCTATAAAACATCAATGCGTCTACAAAATCCCAAGGAATCAAGCCTGACTTGAAAAAAGATGCCATTATCTCTATATATATATTTGGAACTGAATCCTTCTGAAATCGATGGGACTCACATACCAGCAGACTTCATTAGTCTCAAGACAGACCTTGTGAGTGATCTACCAAGCATTGACTATTTCTCCTGGGTAATAGAATCAAAATGACCTTTGTAACTTGGTGTGCTTTCCACCTGCTATGAATTATGAACCGCTCTTCACTGGGAAGATATTTCGTACACACATTACCAGCTCTCCACAAGCCACAAAATTCTCTTCCAGAAAAAAAAGGTTATTCCCAATAGTCTATTGAGGATTCCCCACATCAGGCACAGTTACATTATCGTCTTTAGTGAGCTGAGAGGAATTACTTTCAGGATGTTCCAGGTCATTACATCCAGTCATCAGCAGCTATTTTCCAACTGCAGTAACCTTTGTAATAAAGGTGTTGTATGTCTTGTTACTATTGATTCCACATTTGCTGTTGCACACTGCTCATGTAAACATGTGTAAAGCCAGATAGAAAACTGTTAAAACAGCAACCAATTTAGCAACTGGAAGAATGTAGAATAAAATAGAATAGAGCTGGAAGGGACCTTGGAGGTCTTCTAGTCCAGTCTCCTGCTCAAGCAGGAGAACCTATACCATCTCAGACAGGTGATTCTCTAATCTCTTCTTAAAAACCTCCAGTGATGGAGTGTCCACGATTTCTGAGGGCAAGCTATTCCACTGGTTGATTGTCCTCACTGTCAGGAAGTTTCTCCTTAATTCCAGGTTGCTTCTCTCTTTGTCAGTTTCCAACCATTGTTTCTCATCCTTCCCTCTGGTGCTCTGGTGAACAAAGTGACCCCCTTTTCCTTGTGGCTGCCCCTCAGGTACTGGAATACTGCTATCATGTTTCCCCTATTTCTTCTTTTCTTTAGACTAGCCAATCCCATGTAGATAAAACCTTTTAATGCAATAAGTGCAAATATGTCCGATGTATAAGCAAGGTGGTCATTTGTATCTGCGGTTGAAGCCCTGAGATATCCATCTGAAAGTTACAAATGGTCTGGCCAGCCAAACCAATTGTCCTGAAAGTAGCTGTTATATTAAAAAGATGTAATTTAAGTGAAATGGCCTGAACCTAGGCCTGGAGATGTATAGATAGAATAGATCCAAAGTTAGCTAACTATATTTGTGCAGCACTGAAATCAATGGCTTATATTTGTTGAAACTTTGAAAGAATAGACAGAACAATTTTAACTTTAGATCAGGGTGCCCTGATCTTGGGATGTTCGAGTCTGTCCAGAATCCTGTTGGACAGAGCAAATTTAAAGATAGAGAAACATAGTCGCTAAGTTGTGCCTGACTATTCACAACCACACGGACCACAGCACCCTTCCCACCCTCCACTGTCTCCCAGAATTTGTTCAAATTCATTTTCATTCTGTCTATCTAACCATCTCATCCTCTGCCGTCCCCTTCTCCTTTTGCCTTCAATCTTTCCTAACAACAGTCTTTTCCAATGAGCCCCATCTTCTCCATTGGTGACCACTTGAGCTTCAGACAGATTTTTAGCTTCCCTCTTTAAGTTAGGACACAGAGATATGTAGGGCTTAAATAGTGTTGAATCTTAAGCCCCTCCCACTTTGCCTCAATCTAGGCCTCCCTAGGTCAAGACTTCCCATATTTGGAAAACATCATCTAAGTAGAGAACCAGGATCTAGTTCCAAAATTATAACCTTTAGCCTTGGAGGAGGGAAATGTGCAGACTATTATATTTCCTTGGAATTGCATAGGCAATTTGATTTTTCTTACTTAGGACAAGGCCAAAAATTTACTTCTTTCAGGCTGAACATACATTTCTTTGGTATCTGAGTGGCTTTTAGTGATCTGATGGCAGAAGGCAGGGAAGCAAATCCATGAGGCTATCTTTTGCCTTGAGGACACTTCCATGGCTTGGGGTGCAATATGTCTCATGCACTAGTTTTCATCAAATGTCCTGACTTACCTACCCTTTCCTGCATTATCTGTTCCAATCCACAGATTAATTATTTTTGCAGACCTTTTCAAAAAAAGTAAAAGAAAAAAAAGTTGCCTTGCATCAAACAAATTTAATAAAGAAAGAAAAGAAAAGCTCACAAACAAAAAAAGCAGGGACACTGCAACCTTAGCAATGCCTTCTCTTTCTCCCCAATTACTCTAAGCACTTAATTTACTCAGATCAATTTCTGTCCGAGGTTGATGGGAAGCCGCTTTTGGGCTTGCCTTTACAATGTTTTCTTTGTCTCCTGAAGATCAATCTGGTGCCATTGGCATTTTTCTTGTCATTACTTCATACTTAATGACCCCTTTTATTCATGCAGGTCACCCTGATAGGCAGGGACAGCATCTTTAGGCTTAGATCCATTCTGACTTATTTTAATAACAATGAGCCCTTAAGCCTTGCTTTCTTCTTTAAAGCCAGCATTTATTTTGGATCTTGTTTCCTTCTTGCTTTCTGAAACATGCAGATTGGCTGAAGTTTCTATTGTGTTTTCCCCGCTATGTGCATCCTCAATGTCAGAAAGAAGATGTAGATAAAACACACACACACACACACACACACACACACACAGTTACATCCTTTTCTATCTCTCTCTCTTCTCCCTACAAGATATTTCAAAGCAGTAACTTCAAAGACTAGAAATGCTGAAAGTTATTTTACTCAGCTATAAGTAATGCAAAATGTGAAGACACAAATTAATGCACTTGGGTTTATTACAGTTTTCTATTTTGCAAAAAGCTGGGGGAATATTCCATATTTATCTTCAGACAGTATTTGACCACATACTGTGGTATTGATGGCAATATCCATACCATTCTGTTTTAATTTCTTTTAAAGCAATATTTAAAATCAAAAGATTTGCCTTGTAAATTCAGGGGACTCCTCCTTTTAGCGATACTTATGATTATTCATGTTTCCTTCTCCATATCACCCCATCATTGTTTTTTGATTTAGTTATTTATGCAAGAATATGAGAACATTATGAATTTGACTTAAAAAGTTTCTATAAATTTATCCTTCTGCTGCTTTGGATACATTGGTAAAGTTAAGTTTTTTAGAGTGAAATCTGGAATGCAAATGGTTTTGTATTTCTAAACTTCACAATATCACAACAGTCTAGCCAGTTGTAATCCACTGAAGTAGAATCTGTCTAAGAGTAAATAGATTATAATAGATGAAAACTAGCAAATAATTGTTAGGCTGCAGTATTTCTGCAATCTTGTCTTGATTAAGCTTTGTTCTGTGCCTACTGAATAGCCCAAAAAACAATGAGGCATAACATATATAGTTACTGTATACAACTCATCATAGAATTATTTTTGGAATAAGAATGTTATGCAAAGAATGTGGAAAAAGTGGAAGAAATAAAAGATTTGAGGTAAGACAGAGGATAGGAAACATCTAAATCTGAGTTTACACCAAAACTATACCTTTCTGTGCCTTAAATTGCTGGTTCATTTTTGGCTTAAAGGATCTTTGAGTCTGTGAGTACACTTTGAAACCTCTTGTTGGAGGCATACAGGTAAATGCATTTGGCTTGGAAGGTAGTCCTTAGTTTAGAGAACTTCACTACCATAAAACAGTATAAATGCTTGGGATAAACTGGACTTTGTTTTTTGCGTATAGTGGCTAAAACTGATTGGTGCTATCCTAAGCATTAACAGGGAATGCTGCATGTTGCATGGGTGCAACAGGGGTACCCGTTTCCCATAGTCTTAGCTTGCCCCATCAGTTCTACCAATTCTAGCAGGGAAGGTGTCCGCCAGTGGTGGGATTCAGCCGATTCGCACCAGTTCGGCAGAATTGGTAGCTAATTTTTTTTGTTGCCTGGGCCCAGCATGGACTTCCGGAAGCGGCATCCACACAGAGAACCGGTTGTTCACATATTTGAATCCCACTACTGGTGTGCTCCAATATCACCTGAAGTCATACCCTGACCTTTTAGCCATTGGTAAAAACTGGACTGACTGTCTTTGAGGCTTTTAGGGTGGCTGGTTCAGCGAGATTTGCAGGTTAATGCTGTTTTTATGAATTGGAATTATATTTGTGACCCTGGGCCTTATGGCTATTAAATTGTTTTTAACTCATGTGCACCCTTTTTTCTCAGCAAGGGAGCCACACAATTTGTTTAAATAAATAAACAAATAAATAAATAAACAAACAAACAAACAAACAAATAAATGACTAAGCCTGAAGCTTACTTATAGAATGTATTATGTGATAAATGTATAATAAGTAAAAATACATTAGTAAGCACAACAGCTAATTATGGTAGTAGTGCACACAGCAAAATCTGATTCAATGGACTTTGGGTGCAGTAGACCGTATTTTATAAACATCCCCTTCCTCAAAATAACATGTCCCTTCCATTCAAAGAAATCTGGACAAGGCACTTCATTTTATGCTAATTTGGTCTTAATTTTATGACATCTGTTGCAATTATCATAATTTGTATGATGTTCTCATTATGCAAATGAGGCAAATCGCATAATTTATATAATGGCATCATTATAGAAATCATCATGATGATATACTTTCATATTTAACAAACATTTGGGATTAACAGAACTTCCTCCCCTTGCAGATGGTCTGTTAGAATATATTCTCAGTTTCTTGAGATTCCGTAAGTTCAGCTTTCACCTGTTTCTCTGCGCAAGTTCACTTCTCTGCAACTGATATATTTTTGTATCCAAAGAAAAAACATGTAGACATTTAAACATGTTAGCATTACAATTCTTTACAAGTCCTAGTAATTCAGGTGTGACAGAAACATCCATGCATTCTACTTCACTGCTGTGAAATTCAAAATACATGCATGTTTGTCTTCGGTGATTTTACATGTGTATCATGCAGACAGTGAGGAAGTAGAGATGGAAAATGTAAAGTACCAAATGAGCATGAGGATGAATAAAACTAAATATTCTTCCTGCAATCTCTCTCTCTCTTTTTATTTCCAGCCAGCTACCCTTTTACAGCATTAGAGCTAAGAGTTAGGAGGAAGTAGGCAGATTAGAGATGAAGAACAGGTAAAAAAAAAATTCAATTCTCTCTAACTAACAGCAATTTAGTTGCTGTTGCAATTATATTAACTTCTTGTCCCTCATTTTATTTGTCACAGGAGTCATTAAACTTAAAGCTAAGCAAATGAGAGTGTTTAGTGATCATGTAGGATTTGGTAAAGGTAAACAGAAAATTGATGGAAACTATTCACAGATATAGTCTACCAGGAGCATCAAAAGCTATAATGTATCTCGATGTATAACATCAAGCAAACATAAAGCAGAAAACAATATCCTAATCAAGGAGAAAATGGATTCCCACCAACACTGACAGGACAAGCTACTATATATAAACAGGGAGCAAACTCCAGATTTGCTCTGATAATGTTACCTAATTCTGCAATGAAATGTCTTCTAGCAACAACCAAAATCAGAGAGCACCAAAGATTCCACATGCATATTGTTAATACAAAGTTATCACCTTGACAAATATAAAGTTAGCACCTTCATATACAAGCTGCTACTTGGAGATCAACTTGAGTAAATAAACTAAAATATGAAAGAATACAGCAACCAATATTTATTTACATAGGCCAGGATAGATTGGAACAATGCAACTAAACCTCATACCTGACTATAGATTTCCTACTGGCATCTGATTGGCCAGGTGTCCCCAAGGTGTGGGAACAGCACCTTGACTAGTTTGGTTTTGAGTCTGACCTCACATCATTTTTCTTATAGCCGTTTAGTCAAATGTATATTTTTTCATATAGCTCAATTTTCAATCCTTCAACATCAAAGAACTGAAGGTGCAGGGTCTCCCAGAAGATGGCAGCCATCACATTTATTTAGAAACAGCCTAGTGAATGCATTGTGGCTTTTCAGACGTTATTGAACTATAACTCTAAGTATCCTAAGAACTATGACCAATGTTGATGGCAGTTCAGTGGCCAAGTTGGGCATTCTGGCTTAATAGCATCTTGAAGACCATAGTTTATTTAATGAGGGATACATTATTTTTGGAAGCATGCAGAAGAGGACTTCATCCTGCAATGGCTAGACAATGGCTTAGAATGATGGGGACACTGTATTTTATGTCAAACACAATTCCCTATTCCTTTTTATTTATTAAAAAAGCTGCAGAAATGTGTGTAAGTGGATCATTTAGGTTGATTTTTTTCCATTATTCATTGAAGTTCCTTCCTCCAAGAGGTGATTTTTTTCCCTTCCTAAAATCTCCATATTCCCTACTATGTAGAAAGCAGAAGGATAAAGAACTAAATCCCTTCTCTTGCCATAAACATCTGCGTTGGAGAGTCAAATGGCTGCTTTTTAGAAAGTAAAAAGTCAGATTCAAAAAAGCCTTTAATGTAACCTGCAGTTTGATCTTCTTTCTGGTTGACTATCAGCATCATTGACAAGAATATTAAAAAAAGTATCTTCAAAGAACCAAACATGTCAGCTTGTAGAAACAGTCTGCAATTGAAAGGCCCTTTACTGATTGATGCACAAGACAATAAAAAGCCAAAGAGACACTGGAATGGTTCCCTATCTGACCACTTCTATGATCTCAAACAACCTGTTTTTTAATTCATTCTCTTTTCTCCCCTTCTCTTTTTTCCTGTGAAAAAGGTGCAATTCTCACCACAAGAGGGAGTCAGAACTCAGCAGTAGTCCACGTTAATCTGCTGTTCTGCATTCAGGGGATAAAAAGTGATTGTAACAAATTTAAACCTTCCTAGATGTAGAAGTGAACATTAGCCACAAATGGATAAAGAATGCAATTTTGGAAGTTTCCAAAGGGATACAGACAGGAAGCGGCAGCTTTAATGAGCATCCTCACATTTTGAAATATGGGCCTTGCTTTCATTCAGAGCTGCACAAAAATAGTATCTGATGGATGTGAAAATGGCCATCTTTATGAGCTGATGACTCTAGACCAGGGGTGTCAAACTCAATTTCATTGAGGGCCGCATCAGCATTGCGGTTGCCCTCAGGGGGGCCAGTTGGGTGTGGCCAGGGTGGGTGCAGCCTACTGGGTGGGCGTGGATGGAGTGGTGTGGCCTACTGGGTGGGCATGGCCAGCTCTACATCATTCATGTCAAGGGTGCCTGTGGGGGCCTGGGCAGGAGTGGGACAGATCTGAAGGTCTCTGGCAGAAGGGGGTGGGACCAGGGCAAGTGCCAAGGCATGGTCCACTGGAGCCTCCCCAGCGGGGCGGGCCTGACGCAGCAGGGGCTGGTTCCTCGCTGTTTCCAAATGGCCTTGTGGAGCTAAGACTGAATGGGTTTCAGCATAGATGCCCACCACAAAATTGTACATTGGCTCCCGGCCGGCCTGGGCCAAGGCAGCGGGGGCCGTTCCCTCACTGTTTCTAGGATGGCTTCGCGGGCCACATGAAACCACTTCGCGGGCTGCATCCGGTCCCCGGGCCTTGTGTTTGACATGTCTGCTCTAGACCAGGGGTGTCAAACTGCCGGCCCATGGGCCGGACGCATCACGTGGAAGTCGCGCCCACCCCATTGCAGGCAATGGCAAAACAGTGCCGATATGTTGCGCGACGTCACGTGACGTCGCAAAGTTTGACATGTCTGCTCTAGACTGAGATGATAAGTTTTTTTAAAATAAAATGTTGCTCTTTTGCTCACGATGTAATGTTCCCAAACAAGCCCCTCTTGCAATGATGCCTCAGAGTAATAGTAATTCAGTAGGTGGAGCAACTCTCACTACTGATTCTCCATAAAAGTTGCTGTAAATCAGTAAATGACTTAGTTATTTGGGTCAGTATTTTGAGCCATACTTGGTCAGACTACCTTCATAGTCTGAAAACCCCCCTCCCTTTTTAATCAGTGTTTGAAATGCCAGAAACAAATACTCTTGAGATACACAGAACTCTTTTCTGAATGAAACATGTCCTGCACATGCATAGAATGTTTTTTAAAATGAAAATCCGTGGTGGGCCTGCTCATATATCAAGCAATGTGCCTTGACTTTTCAAATGAAGAAGCAGGAAATTAATGGAGACACTATAGCTATGATCTAGCCAAGGTTATTTTTTTCCTCCCCATTTATTTCAAGGACAGATTTATAACACACTCTTATGTATTTTCAATCATACGTACAGTGCCTGTTCTAAGACATTTTGCACATCACTGTTCTAAGATATTTTGCATATCACTGTGTCTCCAAACTTCTCAAACTGAAACCAGTGGGATTTACTGTACTATGTTGGTTGCCAATATAATTGCAGATAATTTTACTAACGTATGTACTGTATGTGTGTATATGTATGAAGCAGATGTATTTCTATCCAAGCACTACCATGTTAGCAAAATATAACCTTGTTATTACTTTCAAAGGATGCATATACGTTTGGGGAAATTTTTAATTTGTTTGAAATTTTGAAATTAGAATTAATAAACAGCTGTTGCTGTTTTAAACTAGCATTATTCACTTTTAATTTTTTTGCATTTCATTATTCTCATTGTTAGTTGCCTTGAGTGCCATTTTTGGCAGGAAGACAGGATATAAATCCAAATAATAATAAAAACATCAGTAATACTACAAATCATATTTTCAAATACTTTATTAAAGAAGCAAAGTGTTTATAAAGTTTTCTTTTTTTAAATAGAGGGGTTCAGTTCAGGAAGGCTAATTTTAAACAGAGGTTTCTGAATTAAAAACATATAATGAGGTAATTATTATTTCCTTTACCTTCTGTATTTAATTTCCTTTGGATCTCATTGATTACAGTTGCCTGTTTCTACCAGGAAGGCAGCAAGCTCTGATAATATATTTTTCTATGTTTCTGAAAAAGTGGATTAGTATATGGAAGCAAATATCAAAATGTATGTGTGGTTTTGTATTGCTATTAAGGATTTTTGTTGTTTTTGGTTTTTCTTTACCGTTGTGTGATTCTTTTCATGTTCTCATAGCATCATCTGCCATCATTTGTTATTATGCTGAACTATTTGCTAATACTTGCTTGTTTGTCTTCCACAACGTGAAAATATTTCAGCAAGTGCCTTGGAATGGCGGCACAATGGCTCAGTGGTTAAGACAGCTAGAAAGCTGACAGCTTAGGTTCGAGACACAAGAATTACACAATGGGGTAAGTGTGTCTTCACCTAGCTCCTGCCCATCTAGCAGCTTGAAAGCATGCAAATGCGAGTAGATAAATAGGTACCACTTCGACAGGAAGGAAATAGTGCTCCATGACATCTTGCTGGCCACATGACCACGGAAACATCTTCGGACAGCGCTGGATTAATGGCCTTGAAATGGAGATGAGTGGTGCCCCCTATAGTCAGCAATGATTAGTGGAGTAAAATCCACAGGGATTCCTTTCCTTTCTTGTTCCTTGGAAAGCAAATTAGATCTGGGTAAATTTGCCCATTTTAGCTTCTCCCAGCCTTTTTTCCAATCTTCATTTTATACTGTCTCTATGCCAGTTGTGATTTTCTTTAAAAAGTATGAAGGAAAATTCGTATGCATTTGTATATATACTTTTGGTAATATACACCTTTTTGAATACAGTTTTCCTAAAATACGTACCTTTCCAAATAACTTTCTCTCTTTACATTCATTTCTGTAAGTGGTTTTCATAATATATGCACCCGGGCATATGTTATTCCTCCTCATATATGCAATTCTGTACTGTTTTTGATAGAACTATATCACATAATTTGAAAAAAAAAAAGAGAATATTATATGGAGCCATAAATAGGTGCTGAGAAGCGTTCAGAATATGGAAATGATGTAGGACAATAAATCGAAGACGTTTGTCCTTCATTCCTAAGGGAGATTTTCTTGCCTGCTTAGCATCATAACAATGGAGACATGAATAAAGTAGCTACACCTTTATTAATATTTACCAATTGTGAGCTTCAGTAACTTCATAGAGGAAGGGAGTTGTCGTGTACCTGCCTTGCACATTTCCTGTTTCCAAAAAAGCTGTAGGACAGGAAAAAGTTTCTCCATCCCTGTAGTTGCTGTCACAGTAATGGCGCATTTATCACCAACAGGGTCTGTTATCCTTTTCTGAATGGCCAAGGAACCCAGCAAGGGCAAAAATGACTGCACAGAGGAACAGCTGGCTTTCTAATCATTGCTGCTGATGATATAGGCTTTGCTTGTGGGAACATGACACTGATGCTGGGAAACAGCTTTGCTTCTGTGGGTGTTAAATGACTGCCCGGTTGCCTACAGAGAGATGACAGACAGTGATGAAAATTTGATGGCAGTTGCAATGGAACGCTCCTATGACTAAATGCTTAATAGGGGTTGGGAAAGGAGGAACAATGATGCTTTTCCTGTTCCCCAGGACTTTGCCCCCTTGGAGATACTTCATTCATAACCTCCCCAGAATCTCTGCCTGAATCTCTAATAGTTGGAAAAAAAGAATACGAACATGCTGATGAAACTCAGCCATCCAGTAGAGAATACCGCTGCTACTATTTATTGTGCTTCTTCAGCCATTCTTTGACCCTGCAAGGAACAAGTATGTCATGAGCATTTTCCTGTGGTAATAATAAGTGAAGCATATTCTTAAGTTCCAAAAACCAAAACTTGACCTACCTTTATTTGGAGTTTGTGCTCAAAGGATATCCTTTCGTGCATAGGACAGATTTAGTTTAATGTCCTTTGTCTGGGGCATACTTCTGCAATCTGTTAAATAATGGGAGACTGTGAAATCAATATAATTCCCCCCCCCCCATAATTCCAGGGAAGGGAAGTTCTGTAACTGTGAGATTATGAGCACTCTCCATTACTCTGTGTTTGCCAGGAAACCTTGTTGGAAGTAATTCCAATTTGTATTTTGAGGGATGCTCACTTTCCTTTCAGATAGATCTCTTCCTTGCTTACCTGGGTGAGATGTCTTTGTGTTTGCAGACTCAATTAAACAATAGTGTTAAGATTTATCGAGCATGTGAGCTCAAAGTATCTCTAAAGTCTATGGGAAAATGGTGCTCTTTTCCAATCTACTGTACATACATTTTATAATGACCACTTGATTATTAAAACATATTCCCTTTATGTTAATTTCTATTATTCTACATTCTATGTTCTATATGCTGAGTGCTTCATCACTGAACATACAATCATCAAATCCCCACTTGTTAGGACAGTGTAATATAGCCCACACTCAGCCTCTTCAAAGTGAGATCTTCTCCCATAACCTGAATTTATATACTCCTGGTGGTGAGCTGTGTTCAGCTGGAGCAAATCAAGTATCCTTTGAGTCACATTCAGCTCCTGGTGACTTAATGGATACATTCATGGAGTTTTCTTGAAAACAATATAAAAATAGTTTGTTGGATTATTGGAAGAATCCTAAAATGCAAGGGAAAAATTATTTCCAGGTTTTTGGTTATACTTAGGATTGGAGTTTTCATTAACTCATGCCAACTCTTACTTGTGCCTATTTTTCTATCTATATAATGTAAAAGCTTCATTATAGGTTAACCCTAACTCTGCAATGCATAGGTTTAATTTCTTTCCTCTTCTAACATTTCATAATTCCATTTTGCTTTTCCTGCTTGTGCTTTCAGTATTCTACCATTGGAGAAGTATGTGCCACTGACAAGTTCTACTGATGCAAAATTTCCACTAATATACCGCTTGTCTTAGTGTCTTTACCGGAGACACTGACAGATGTTCAAGGTGTTTCTTCACAGTGTTCTAAGAAAGTTCTGCTTATCTAAATGTGTTATTGTAGTAAGTGGGAAAAGGTACATATACTATATGTACTTGCAGATAAACCCATCTGCTGATAAGCTGACCCTCATTTTTAATCCAAGTACCATGAAAAAGGCCTCGCCCACTGATAAACCAAGCTCAACATTTTCATATGTTTTAATTTTCACAATTGACTTATCTGCGGGTAGTGTATTTTTTAAATGGTATTTTTTTCAAGGGTCTGTTTATCACTTTAAAAGCTGAGGAAAAGACTACTATATAGCTTTGTGCTTCCACAGAGAGTTAAACCCAATTTTGGGGGTGCACTTTGGCACCTAAAATTCTTGGTTTATCCACCAGTACACAGGGTAACTTTTTCTGACTCCCATGGAATGAACAATTTCACGAAACATATTTCCCAGCTTGGTTGGGTCAATCCAGAGATTGATTAATCTTTCAGTTTCGGCTTCTGACAGCTTCTTATTTTTCCAGGCTTCATTGGTTTCTTCCATTTCCACACCAGTTTGAAACATTAAGACATAATTTGTATGAAAATTCATACTTTTTTTCTGCTCACTGTTTGTAATATACAGATTTCTGTACTACATGTGTTATTTCCATTTAAGACAATGCATTTTGTATGTTTTCATTAATCAATGAAGGTCTGATTTTGAGAACTGCTTTGCAAAATTTGGAGAATGGTGAATCTGGAAATATAATGGAGGCTTGAGTATAGGTCCAAAAGGATGGAATTTACAGTAGTACAGTAGGTTTGTGTTGCAATATGAATCAGCTGAATTTTTCCCTGTCTCAGACTCCAGCCAATATTTTTCTTTAGTTAAAATACCATATAATCTGATTCTTTAAATGTAGCCGTTTGGGAATTCCTTTAATATATTTCTGAAATGGCATGTGGAGAAGAACGCGTAGTTGATATTTGCTCAAACTATCTTTAGATAAAGTCTATTATAGTTTTGACCTATTACTGTTTTTATTCCCTTTTTGTGCATTTGTTCCATTGATGCACATATACTGTTTAATTTGACCACTTGGTTCCACACATTTGTTCAATAAGCCTTGATTTTGTGGCCAGAAATGGGATAGAAAATGTCAAACATGGTTTTTTAAAATAGATACATTCACAGCACGTAAATATGTAATACTGAAATTTGTGTAATGCATTTTAACCCAGAATAATGTTCAAAGATGACTGTACTATAAAATAGCCCATCTAATTCAACAAACTGACTACTGTACAAGGCAAAAATGAAAGGAAATGCAAGCTAAGGTTAGTGGATTTGGCATGCAAAGTAAAATATTTTTTTAAAAGCTCCACAAAAACTATAATGAAAATTGTCAGAAGAGTTAAAATTGAAATATATTTTCCAATTACACATAGTTTACACATTGTGTAAACTAATAAATATGTAGCAAAACACCCCTTTTGAACGATTTTCCTTCCAGGTATGGATCATAGATCTTATTTTGTGACCCTGAAATACCACATGAATACTTCTTTCCTCTAATTTATGAGTAGTCAGTAAATTATAACATAAATGAGAAAAATCTGAAAGCAGATAAAGGTCTCAAGGGGAAAACCTGAGGGTGCTCTATTTTTTCCCAACTTTCTTTTTCAAAAGCTTAGGAAAAGTAGAAGAAATTTTACTTGAATAGAGGAAGAGTCCAAGACAAAACAGCTACCAAGAAGGACAACACTGAAAGAAAATTCAGGTAACAAAAGCAATCAATCAATCAATGTAACCTCATCGTATCTTAGTTATTAACTAAAAACTAGCAACACTTTCATATTAGAGTACACAAAAATTGGATTGTTTTCTTGCTTCAGCACCCAAATATTCCACATGAATATATAATCGGCAAAACACCACCAGCTTTTTCCTTTATCTCAGTCATTTGATTGACAACATCTTTAATATTTGTGTGAAGTCTGAGGGTGAAATCTGGGATATAGACTCGTACACTTAAAAGAATGATGTCCTCTTTGTCTAACTGTAACTCGATGGGGGGGGGAGATAAAAAGGATACCCCCACCATATCTTAGTTATGGCATCTTTCTTAAGAGCAAATACACTTTGATAATAAAAACAAGAATAGGGCTCTACATTCTTTGCTTATGGAAGTACTATTAATTTGCAGCTGAAATATTGACAGTCCTTCAAAGGTCTCTATGCTCAACTTTCCTTTTTAGAAATTAACTCGTCTGGTGGCTCTTAGTTATGCAAAAGGGGAAGAAAATGCCAACGACTTTGCACATGGCTTCAGCAAGGAATGAGACACTGCTGAAGTACAGCACCCTCTGGGCGAGCATTCTGATAAAGTCACAATTTATGGCTAGAACACAAGAAATCACATTAATTTTACAGAATCCCTTCAGCTCGGTGGTGGCTACCTCACAGCTCTCACCTGTGGCAAATGATTACATTTGCTCCTGCTGGGAATGTGACTGGGCAGACGAATGTTAAAGAGGGCCTGCAGCGCAGCCTGTGCTGCTTGACCTTTAGCCAGCTTCTTGCTACGTCCCGAGCCTTCAAATGTTCTCCCATCCACTCTCACAGCCATCACAAAACTCTTGATATGCTGCTTCTCCACAGTCTCCGAAAGGCAGACGTACCTCAGTCCTGACCGCAGCTCATTGAGCAACACCACTGGGTTCTTTTCACTCTTGGCTGTGGACGCCATCTTGTGCTTGTTTTGTTTAGGGTGGCCCATGAAGTCCAACGTGTGGTAGAATAACTTCCCTTGACGGCAGGCCTTGGAAAGCCATTCGTTATTAACCGGGCTACAGACTGAGAATTCCTTATTGTGTGCAGATGGTTCAAACTCCTTGAACAAAGTGTCTGGAAAGTCTTCCAGGTCTGACGTAAAGTCTGTAGAAGGGTTGAAACAATTTCCCATGGCAAAGTGAGCTTGAGATGCATTGGGAAACTGCACAAATGACTTGAGGGCTTGTTCGGCGGCTCTCATTTTAGCTTTCTTTTTTGTTGGACCAGTGCCTTCAAATGTATGTCCATTGACCTCCACAGCAACTGCAAATACTGGGGCGTGGACAGGGCCCGTTTGGGAAATCATTTTATATTGTAAGCCAGGTTTAAGTTCATGCAGCTGAACCAGGGCATTCTTTGGTGTTACAGACCATGAGACCTTCTTGCAGATGAGCTGAAATTTGCAGAAATGTCCACTGTTGCCCTCTTCTAGAGGCCTTTTTCTTTTGACCCTGGAAGCTGCTACTCTTGATCTTTCATTAGAAGTAACTGAATGATCTTCTAAATTGCCAATGTTACGGTTCTCCTTTACTTCAGCACTGCTTATATCTGTTTGGAAAAAGAAAGCAAAAAAAAAAAAAAAAAAGCCCACTAACATTACTGGAACTAATGCAAAATGTACACACAAAAGTTCAAATGTATTGGTACAAATCTTGATTGAGGTTATTATTTTTTAATCAGTTTGGCAAAACCTAGTTATATGGATAAGAATATTTTTTTCTTTCTTCAAATATGTGAATTATTGTGTGTTGTAATGAATGTTGTAAGGTTTACAACAGATAGCAGAAAGTAACTTTTACACACATAGCTAAATCATTACCCTATCACAAGATGCAATACTGACTGCTAATAAACATTGTTTTAAAGGGAGATTAAACTAATTTATAGAAAGTAAGCTTATTAATCAGTACAAGACAAGATAACTGTATACTACAACTAGGATCAAGGTCACCATGAATGTATTTCTGAATACCATTTCCTGAGAAAATAGCTATATCTTACTGGTGTACTTCCCACAGACATCTGGCTTAGCAATCCCATAAAACAGGATGTTGGACCGACTATACAATCATCTGCTTTAATCCAGTAATGCTCTTATAGTCAATGTCAATGAATGATTCCAGGAAATAATGAATGCTTGGGTGGGGGCATAATTCTGCCTGCTCTGATTCAGCTGGAGATGGGTTCTCTTTTAAAGAAACTCACCCTGATAACTTGATCATCTTTTTACAATTATAATTTACATGTTTTCCTTCTTAAAGAAGTAGTTGAGATGGGCAGCAGCTGCTTGGAAGAATCTAGATTATCTTGTTTCTACTGGGAAACAAGATAATCTAGATTCTTTTCAATCAATATTCAGGCCTGTTCCTGGGACAGAAATGACATTGGGTGCTTGGGAGAATGACCACTAGGAGCATGATCTGAGGAAGTGTGCTCCTCTTGGTCTTACTAAGCCCTTCAAAGCCATTCCATCCACTAAGCCTTTCAAAACCATTCTACCATGGTATTATTCTGGGCCATCAGCAAGGCAGAGGCTTATGATATGGTTAGGCCTTCAGCAAGGGTTAGAGCAGGGTCTTGAAGTCAGTTCCACTCTGTGGTAGAGGGTGAGATGCATTCAAGCCCTTATATTCTCCAATCCTTTGCAGATGTTCCAGAGGCTGCAGATGGCACAAAAGGTGGCAATATGATTAATGGTGGGACAATTCCACCATTTCAAAATAATATCCATTTTAAAGTTGTTACCAGTAGGCTTCTAGGACCCATTCAAAGTCTAAGCTGTTGTCTTTAACATCCCACCAAGTTAGCATTAAGTCACATGAACTGTTGCCTTGCCATAAAAGAATCTGCCTTATCATCTGGAAATGATCCGCTGAGAATCCATCCCCATGCAAGGTAAAAGTTGGTAGGTCTTTTGTAATGTTGCCTATGGTGTAAAATGATTTTCTTCTGCAGATATGTGCAGTTCCAACTCTCTCTGCAATCTAAATAAAGTGAAAAGAGGTCTATTCCATCCAATCTTTGTTTTAGACTGATTAGGGCACCATGACAATTATAAATTGTATTGTATTAGTTTAGTTTATGCTGCTTTACAGGAATTTTGGATTTGCTCTTCACTGCCTAGAGTCTTTCAAGATTTGTGCAGACTAGAAAAGCTTCAAGCAAGCAAGTGAGCAAATTGTACAGCAACTGTTTCCCTCTGTGGAGATAGAATATGTTTTGTACATAGTCCTTGACTTACAACCACAATTGGGACAGGAACTTTTTTTTTGTCACAGTTGTAAAGCCAATCATTGCAGTTGTTAAGTAATTCCAGTTTCCCCTATTGAATTTGCTTGTTGGAAGCCTCCTGGGAAGGTCATCAGTGATGAGCTTGTGGCCCCAGGATGCTCAACTATCAGTTGCCAAGCATCTGAATTGCGACCACATGACTGCGGGGATGCTGCGATGGTTGTAAGTGCAAGACTAATCATAAAACTCTTTTTCCAGTGCTGTTGTAAATTGGAAGAGTTGCTAAACAAATGGTTGTAAGTTGAGGATTACCTTTATCTGAAATTTAAGTCCAATAGACTGTCTACATACTATCCTGGCTCAGAATTTAATCCTTATCCTCCTGCTTTTTATACAAAGACTTTAAATATAGAAATGTCCACTTCTTCAATGTCCATATGAAATGAGTAAATTAGGATTGCACAGCATGCTTAACCCTAAATCTGGGCTAACAAAGCACAATTGCTGTATACATCCTATGCTATGTCCATAGCACTATGGTTTAATGTGATAGCAGGATGCATATAACATGCTGAGATGGGTTTCAAACAATACAGTAAGATCCCAGCCATAATATGTCCCTGGGATGGGCAATTACTTTCTATATTAATTTAAAACCAATCTCCTCTCCCCACTCCCTCAAAGCAGACACAACCTGCTGTTTCCAGTCATATCTTCCTAGAAAATAACGTAGAAATGTAGAACATTTACCCATTCCCCCCTCCTGTTTTGAACAGTTTTTACTGAACCAATCATTGTAGACAATGATACTGGAAGTATAAAGAGATAGGTAACCCTTGTTTCACACTGTATTCAGGTTCGAAAAGAATTTGTATTGATTCTGCACCACTGAATAGGAAAACACAAGGGGTTATTTGTATTTATAATTCATATTGCCTTTCCCAATCTCTATTCCCCTCTCTTACTTTCATAACGCTGGCTGCATGGTTTGTGAACAGAGTAAATTCATCTTTAAACCTCCACTTTCTTTCATGAACAGACTGAGAGACTGGTTCTGATAATTCAAAGTAAATAGCACCCTTTGAGAGCTGAGAGTTCCTATGACCTTAGCAAAATATATTTGTCCCAACCTGGTGCTCCCCAAACCTCCTGGGATCCCAGAATTCCAAGCCAATTTGGCCAGACTAAAAATTCTACCTGCATGTTTCCAGTTTATACCCAACATTCTGTACCCATGCTTTTCTCAAATTAGTTGCAGATGACAAAGTATTCTGTCAATAATAGTGTCCTTTGAAACTGCTTTGAATTGTAGTCCTGACTACTTTAAGAATTGACTCAGAGTTGTAGGAATTGTAGCTCTGGCATATCAGGAGGACACAAGATTGTCTGGAGGAGGAGAAAACTGATGGAAAAAGTCTTGGCCAATTCCTAATTTAGGGAACCTGGTTGGGGAAAAATTATTTTCTTTTGCTCTTTTGCACAGCATTTTTGGGAACTTGATTTTATGACCTCCTTCAAACATGATCTATGGGATACATCTGCTTGCACTGACTACCTATTGATCCATCTGTGTATGATAGAACAGAAACATAAAGAAAATCCCATCTCTCCTTCTGGCTGTGTAGCTCTAAATATTATGACTACAATGGAATAATCATTTAAAGCAGTGGTTTAGACCAGGGGTAGGCAACCTTGGCTCTTTTATGACTTGTGGACTTCAACTCCCAGAATTCCTGAGCCAGTCATGCTGGCTCAGGAATTCTGGGAGTTGAAGTCCATGAGTCATAAAAGAGCCAAGGTTGCCTACCCCTGGAACTTTAGACCAATAATTTGGTCTAGGATTGAATAGTCTTAGGCTTAGCCTTTCCTTCTGATGGCCATATGCTATATCCTTTAATAAGCACCCTTTGGTGCAGAAAATAAAAATAAAGTAAAAACAATAAAATGAGCATTTGTAATCACTTAGTTATATGGTCAGCTAAGAAAAGATGTTGTGGTGTGTACTGTAAACTCTGATGGTACCCTGTAGATCCAGTGAGTGCTTTGTCACTGTCTCTATCTCTTGCTGCTTGGTTGCGGGATTTTAGACTTTAATACTAGGGAGCATTACCTATTGCATCACTGGTTTAGAATGACGTTACATCCTAATTAATTATCCATCAGTATTTTTAATTTTTTAATTATTAAAATATTTTGAAATCAATTGAAAAGTGCAATTTCTAAATTTGCAAAATTGCATTTCTAATTTTAAATGGCAGATGCCATCATAAAAGAGGTGTCTTGTCTTATGGATTCTAGGCGGAATCTCTCTTTGATAAATTTCCATCCACTACTTTTTGTCCTGCCTTCAGGTGCTTTGGAGAATAGGTTGATCATGTCCTCTCTGTGGCACCTCCTCAAATATTGGAAGACTGCTCTCAAAGAACCCCTAGTCCTTCTCTTTGCTATACTAGACATACCCAATTCCTGCAACTGTTCTTCATATGTTTAGCCTCCAGTCCCCTAATCATCTTTGTTGCTGTTCTCTGCACTCTTTCTAGTGTCGCAACATCTTTTTTGTATCATGGTGACCAAAACCAGTATTTCAAGTGTAGCCTTATAAAAGCAGTATAAATTGGTACTAACACTTCATGTGATTTTGATACTATCCCTTTGTTGATGCAACCTAGGATTGTATTGGCTTTTTTGGCAGCTGCAGCATGCTGCTGGCTCATATTTAAGTGGTTGTCCACTAAGACTCCTAGATTTAGTTTTTCTTGCCTAAGTGTAAAACTTTACTTTTCGCATTTTGTTGGATAGAGCCCAGTTTTCAAGTCTGTCAAGATCCTTCTGAATTTTGAGCCTGTCTTCTAAAATGTTGGTTATTCCCTCCCGTTTGATTGCAGGCAACTCTGCAACTGTGATAATTTCAAGCCTAACTACCTCATAATTATTCCTGTTAAAATATTTCCATAAATTACTATGATTGGAAAGGATTATTATTATTAGATTTTTATCCTATTTTATCCTATTTTTATATTTAAAACTAACATTAACATACTTAACATACTTAATATTCTTGCTTCCTATTTTCTCTCATAACCTTGGGAGGTGGGTTGAGAGTGATTGACCAAAAGGCTTTCATGCCTATGGGAGGCCTAGAATTCACAGTCTCCAGGTTCCTAGGCCAACACTTTGACTACAAACCAAACTGGATCTGAAACTTGGAGGACATCAAGTTGACTATCCAGATCAATGCTAGAATCCAAATGAAAGCTTCCCCCAAAGATGGTAATCTAGCTTCTATTTCAACTCATCCAGGAGAATCTGATCTTTCTGGATGACTAGTACCATTACACTGCTCTTCTTTTTAACACTCAGTTAGAATTTGCCTGCCTGTAATTTCAACACATCATTCCATAAGGGACAGCAAGTCTTGGCCTTCTTCTCCTTTAGTTGTCTTTTTCCCCTCAAAGCTAAATTTCCCACTTTCTTCAGTCTCTCCTGTAGGATTTATTTTTCCATTCCCTGAGCACTGTTACCTGCTTTCCCTGAAACTATTCTGAGTTCTTTGAATCTTTTTTTTAAAAAATGTGATACCTAGAAATGCACATAGTATTTGGAATGGATTCTGGAATAAAATAAAATTAGGGTTCTCTATTATATAGAAACTATACTTCTGTTAACATAGCCTTGGTCTTTATTCTGTTGACTTATATTGACCATCTGATCAACTGCAAGTCCGGAATTCTTTTTACACTTACAGGACTATTATGAAGGCACATGTTTTCTTTTTCTGCAAAAATAATCTTGTATCTGTCTCGGTTAATTTTTTCTGATATTTTTCAGTCAGAGGCTTTCATGGAAGTGCATGACATGCTATATTGTACTCATGTATTGTCAAAGGAACAAAGAAAACAATAGTTTTGTTTTAGGGGAAATTAAACAATTGGTTCCTCCTATTCCAATTTGTTCTACCGTTTAGAACCTGACTATCTCACTCATTCAGCGTGATTCCATCAGAACAACTTTGGAATAGAAGTCTAAGGCCAGAAAAATGAGTTGGGTGAAGACTCCCAAAACAGCCTTGCAATGAATGATACCATATTAAGAAAGCAACCTACAAGCATCCCAAACCATCAGGTTCTAACCTATGGTTGCCATTAAATTATTATGTTTCATAGAATGGAAGGGGGAAAATTACTAAATATATACAGTAGGATGATGATGCTATCTGTTCGCTCTCCATATTTTCTGTTCTTATACAACTTCTTTAGGGCAGTGTGGTAGCTCAATGGTTAAGAAGCTGGGGTTGTCCTTGCGATGGGATGAGTTCCTGCCAAACTAGCAGCTCAAAAGCATACAAATGCAAGTACATAAATAGGTACCACTTCAGTGTGAAAGTAATAGTGCTCCGTGACATCATGCTGGCCCCATGATCACATGTCTTTGGACAGTGCTGGCTCAATGGCCTTGAAAAGGAGGTGAGCACCACCCACTATAGTCAGCAATGACTAGTGGAATAAAATCTGCAGGGATCCTCTACCTATGGCTTCTCAATCATTTTATGCTCTGGCTGGGTGTCAACTTTTATGGTGTTTTGACACCATACTTTTTGACAGCCTCATTTCCTGGCTGGACTTCCAGGCTGGTCCCAAACCTGAATAAATGAATAAATGTGTAAGATCTGTTGAGGTAAGACCTGATGGCCTACCTCGTAAAAAGCTCACCATTTTTTTTTTTTTATGGAAAGGCTTTCAAATATATAGGAAGCATTAACCAAATGTAAGGGAGGCAATCACATTAAGTGATTAATTTAAACCAATTAATTAATTTAAACCAACTTTACACTTTGTCATGACTTCATTTCTTAGGATTGGCTCAAATATAAAATGTGTTTCCGACATGAAACAGCTGTGACGGTAAGATTATTAAATCCCAGTGATTTATACTAGACTGAAGAAATTATTTGTTCCAAAATCTTAATTTCATTTGACAGAATGAAAATGAAAAGTTTTATTTGTAAATTTGTGAAGATTAATCTTAGATCTCTTTGTTCATTTCTCCTTTTGCCTCTGAGTCATGCCTTTTCTCCCTTCTGTCATTATGAGGACAGTGTTACTGGCACAGTCGCATCATAAAGTGCTATTGAAGTTTGTAATGCACCATTAAAATGGAACTACTTTGGCCACTGGGTCACAAGTCAGAAAAACCTGCCATCTGATACTCCATGCTACATTTGAAGTGATAATGTTATTCCTCTTGAAGGTTACTCTACTAGCTGCTGGCTGGAATATTTGGTGAAAATAATATGTATGGCAGTAATGTTTTCATTTCAACTATACAGTATGCAAAGAGTGTATTCCAGGTTGTGACCTATTTCTATATGAAGAAGGTATCAATTTGCAGATTGAAAGCCCAGAAATTAAAGACATGAAATTAAAAAAGGAAAAGAAATACAGCTATACTCATAACATTTGTTCATAATGAATTTGTTAATAATATTTTTTCATAACTTTTGTTCATAACAAATGCATTCATTAATATCTTATTCTCACAAACCAAATTCATGTCCATGTTCCAATTTTATGAATGGCCCTTTGTTTCTAAATTTATCAATTCCATTCAATCCTAACTTTCTCACCTTATTCCACCTCTTAGTCCATTACTCATTCTTCAGATATTTTGTAATTTAATTGTCATTCATTCTCTCTACATTCCAATTCACATCAATGTACTTCTTTTGCACTATAGCTCTTGTATTCACTCCACATTCATTTAAAACAGATTCATTCGTGATTCTATCTCTTTTAAATACTCCATTGCCACTGCATTCAACTTACCCAATTTTCATTTCCGTATAACAAATTGGGTTCTTTATTTGAGAATCATTCATTCTTTACAACAGGCCACATACAATTCTACCTGCATTTGCACATCTTAAAACTTCTTCCTTCATTTTTCCATCTTTAGTAAGCATTTTACAAAGGTGCACAAATTAATAGTAACAGTAATACCAGTAGTAGTTTAATTGAATGTGTAGCTACAACTGAATGTAGTACAGATAAATGAAAATTTTATATATATAAATCATCATAGCACATCATAACAAAATAATCAATGTAAGAAATTTCTCAATGCAATCTAATGACTAATATGAACATTTCCTAATATTAAAGCAAATAATGATAGATTTTCCCATCTTCATAAGGGTCCTCCAAAAAGAGCCACTTGAGATCAGACTCCAGATGTAGCACAAGGAGGGACGTAATTCCAAAGAGCAGCAACCAAGTGGGAGAAGGCCCACAACAATGAAAAACTAATTGACCTTGATTGTGCTATTGTGCTCAAGCACACAGGAGCATGAATTGTAATCAAGGTTTTCAAATAACAGGGAAGTCCTGTTATACATGGCAGATCAGCACTAGCAATTTAAACTGATAATGCTCCTGATGTCTTGACAAAGGGACAAATATATGGGACAATCTAGAACTAGTTAAACTTGCCAGTCAACTTTTACTGGTTTCTTATTAACCTAAGCCTCATAGCAAATTGAATCACAGACCTCAAAGAAGTCCAATGTCAATGCTATCTTCATTCCAATGTCAACAGAAATGTCTTACTCTAAATGTTTCCTGATATGAAATCCTTTCCATAACAAAAATCTAAGAGTATTACTAACCACGAAAATTCTCTCTTAATAATATCTCTAATGGCATGCTAATGCCAAGGTAAATGTTTTATAGTATGGCAAGCAATGCCATAGTAGAACAGCAAGAATATCACTAATGAAAGCAAGTCACTGAAAAGCTAACCAACCAGATAAATATAATCATAGACCTCAAGGAAGTCTAGCCCAAGCTCTATTTTCACCATTATGCCAAAATACATTTTTATTCTAAAAGTTTCTTATTTAAATAGAGTCACTTTGGTGTAGGGTTAAGGAGTTACGTTAAACACTGTGAGTTCTAGTCCTGCCTTAGACATGAAGCCAACTGGATGACGTTGGGCCAGTCACATCTCTTAGTCATAAGTAGCAGGCAATGGCAAACCACTTCCAAAAAACTTTATCAAGAAAACTACTTCCCCATAAATCTAAGATTATAATAGTGGAAATATACTTTAAAGCTAATCCACACATAAAACTGAATGACAGATCACTTTTCACACCATTTTTCCTGCTAAACACAACCACTTCGCCTTTTAATACATAGTTTTTCAGATCTATGCTTTCCATCATACAATCTACCTAACATTTGATGCAAATTATTCAGGTTCTCGGCCAACAGCGCAGCATTTTTGCTTACAAAAATACCCAAGCAGTCACCACAAGCATTGTTATGCATGGAACTACACTTCTAAATTCTATAACTACAAAGATTATTCTATTTCTTAATATTTTCAAGAGTAATGTGAAAGTTGAATTAACAATAGACTAGGAGAACGAGAATGCTATTTAGCTCAATTCTCTGCTGAAGTAAAATTATCTCTTGAGTTAAAAAAAAATTAAACTGCTCTGTCTAGACTAGTGTGAGTATCGATGTGGGTATTGACATTTTTCTTCTATAAATCTTAAACAGATATGAAGACATGTATATGTATAGTGCAGACTAACTGGGATAATAAAGAAGAACATGATTATTGAGATTAAGCCTTTTGTCCTCATCTGTTGTTAATGTATCTTTTTTCCTATTTTTCTCTACGTTTGTTCCCTTCTGTCAGTTTTTTGATGTTTGCTGCTATTTAATAAATAAACATTGAGTTATATTTTTGTTACCTATATTAAGTAGTATATGTGCTTGTTCTCATATGGATATAGGGATTGAATGGGTGTGTGTGTGTGTGTGTGTGCCAAATTCAACTAAATTAGAAATTTCCCAGCAAGACTTCCATGCAATTACTCACAGAAAAGAGAACAATTGCAGTAGAGAAATTACTTCCATATTAGCGTTTTATCTTTGTTCATTTATTTTTTTTATAGAGAAGAGGTTACCTGAAAACTAAACCATACACTTTTCAACATTCCTTCCTAATTCCCAAAATGAAATGAAGATACTTGGAAGAGGAATTTGTTAACTTAAATGTTAACAAAAAAGCTGAAAAACAACATAAAGATATTCCAAGTCCGTTATAAAGTTTCTTAGGGGATGCATAAACACCAAAGAGTAATTTCTAATTTTTTTGGGGGGGAAAAGTTTTAGAAGTGAACAAACTTAAGCGATAGACTAAAGGACAAATACCTCCCATCTTCTGAAATGGGGAGAAGAGATTATGCATATTCTCATTCTTTTTCATGCAATTGTGTAAGGTAGTTGCATCTGTGACTTACTGGAAGAACTTTTAAAATAGTCTGCAAGGGCATTCATTGGGAAGAGGTGTTAATAGTACCAAGTGTATTACATACATGTAAAAAGGGGGAAATGTCTGTTGTATGACACTGCCATTTTGAGGTTGTTGCCCACCCTACCATGGATACCTGATAATCTCTGCAATTCACCTTGATAAAATGTAGCAATAGAATAGATATAAGATATAAGAGTGTTGTGATGCTTATGACAAAATGAGAAATCAATTGCAAGGAAGCCAATTGATCAGAAGGTAGACTTTAAATAATGTTCATAGAGTGCATTAATAAAAAAGTTAGTGATGTTGCCATCTGACAAAGTAAAAGATCTTGGAATTGTGTCAGACAGCATGAAAAAACATGGATCCAGTGAGTGTCTGCTGTTAAAAGGCTGATTTGTTCCTTGTCATGGGTCATTAGGAAAGGAATAAAAAACAAAACTGCCTATATTGTATCATAATACCTTCATAAAAATCAATGGTGTGTCCACACTTGGAATACTATCTATGCTTTTGGTGGCTGCACTTCAAAAGGAACATTGTTAACACTGGAAGAGATGTAGAAAAGGATAAATACAGTGATGCAGTTAAGGAAATCAATTCCTTTATTGTAGTAGGCTACAACTGGAATTTTTTAGCTTAGAAAATTAACATATTAACGTTTGAACTGTGTATAAAGTAAGAAAAAAGAGAAAAGATGGAACCTCAGTCAACATAAATGGTTAAGATTTAAGACAGACATAACAGGTTCTTCACACCAACCAAATATGGATTTTACTCTTACACTTGGATAGCTTTAAAGAGGAATAGATATTTTTACCTTGAGTAGATTATCAATGACTGCTATAACTGTCAACGCTGTTAATATAGGATATTGTTGCATTGACAAGATATGCAGAACTGTTTGGTATTTTTGGAGTTAAATCAGATGACATACAAAGGGAGGAGATTTATGAAGAAAAGCGGGAGACAGGGAAGGGAAGTGAATCTTTGGCCTCCAGCCTAATTGGAAGACGTAAATCATGACTGTAAAGTAAGGGAGGAGTTTAGCGAGATAAGATAGATGCAAGCCAGAGAAATCCAGATTCTGGCATCCGCTTTGTAATCTGCCGAAGTATTGTTGCAAAACTCCTGGGAAGAAATAGAAAATAAAGAATCTAAAAGGGAAAATAATGTCTCAGTTTTCTTGGAATGCTTCTTCCTTCGGACCACAACAATAACAATGAAAACGTCTTATTTCTCTTATACCCATAGCTATATGTCTAGGAATGCTGCCTCTAGAGGCCAACTGTGAGAAAACCGTACAACAAGGAGCCATGGTGGCGCAGTTGTTAGAATGCAGTCTTGCAGGCAAATTTGGCCCTTTACCAGGAGTTCGACCCTGACAGGCTCAAGATTGACTCAGCCTTCCATCCTTCTGAAGTTGGTAAAATGAGGGCCCAAATTGTTGGGAGCAATATGCTGATTCTGTAAACAGCTTAGAGAGGGCTGTAAAGCACAATGGAGTGATAGATAAGTCTAAATTCTATAGCTATTGCTATTTTGAGGTGTGGGCATTTGGAAAAAGGGGGCAGACTATTATGTGAGTTTGGGGTGTGATTAAATATTGCATCATTTGCATCACAAATGCATGCAGATTAAATAATTTGTGTTGGATGCCTCCACAATTGAGGTAAATTACATAATTTGTTTCAAGTGAATATAAGCCCAGTGTTATGAATACTTGTAGGCTATCTAGAAGCACTATGCTGACTACTGTGTAGTTAGAACTCTGGAGGTGGTAGGTCTTGGACATGATAGGTTTAGAGATGTATAAAAATACCACAGGGGAGGTCTTATACAGATATCAGACAAAATTTTTGTGTTGAAAAAGAGAAGAGAGTATTCACTATTTTCCTAGTGAATCTTGTGAAAGAAATAACATTTCCCTGTAATTTTTCCCCTACTATGGGAAAACAGTGAGTAGGATTGTCATTGCTGCTCTTCACTCATCATGGTCTATTAAAACAAAGCCTGGGCCATCAACCTATAATTTAGGACACACGTAAAATGAATTTTCATCATTTCCATTCATGATTCTCATAATGCAGCCTGACCGACTCTGTTAAGATTGCCCCCTGTGGACTGTGAATGGTGAATTGTCACCCTGACATTCTGATAGTTCTCATTCTCTTCAACCTTCTCATGGATTCAACCTGCTACTTGTTCCCCATCTGCATCATACCAGGCAGTGGTCCCCAATCTTTCCAGTTCCGCAGATTGGCAGAGCAGGGGTGGAGGGGATGGATGCATGTGTATGCCTGCTGCTTGCGCAAATGGAGCTTTATGCACTTGCCCGCTGCTTGCATGGCCCAGATCCCAAGGGCTGGAGACTGGGGTTTGGGGATCCCTGATACAAGAAACAGAGTGAGAAGAGATTCCACTTCCACCACTTACTCTCATACTTGGAAATTATGAATTTCACTTCCAAACCAATCTTGAGATGTGTAAGTTCTTTATCAGGATATGGGCTTCATTCTAGCTGCTATATCAACAGAGCCACCAAAAGCTTTTTCTCTGCCTGATTTTTATGAGGCTGTTATCTTGACAAGGCTATGACTTTTTCTGGCAGTAGGCTAAACAAATGCAAATCTATGTTCTTACCTGCAGGACTCTTAAAGATGGGTAGCTTAATATAAGGAAATGCAATGTTTTTTTCAATTATGAACACTAATATCTGTACAAAAAAATGCTACATATATCCATATCTCCACAGGCCTTTCATACACACATTTACATTCTACATACATACATACATTACATACATTTTTTTCTCAATCCCACATAGGCAAAAATAATGTTTAACAAGCCAATGTAGATCACCATAAACAGGCTGGCTTAATATTAAAAGATTCAGAAAAAAAAACAGATTTACTTGCACTTCCTTTAGTTTCAAAGATGGACTCTCTACTATTTCTCATTTCAGGAAAATGTAAGATACATGATAGCTGTCCAGAATTGCTTTTCAGAGCGAGATGGGTGGCATATAAATTTAATAAATGGAAAATAGAGGACTTCTTGTCTGATCCATATGAAGAAGATTAAAGTGCTTACTTAAATTCTCCTCATTTTCCATGTTTGCTGCTGAAGGATTCAAATACTTCAGGGGTGCAATGAAAGTTGACAAAATGCTTCCTTTTTCTGTAAGGAGAAAACAGAACAAAACATATTTATGAAATCTTGAAGGTTTTTCCCCCCCAAATCATTTCTTGGCTAAGGCAGTAAAGTTTATCTTTTATATCAATTCTGTATTCATATCCAATTAAGTCATTGAAACAACTTACCTTTATTATTAGCGTTTCTCAATTTTAATAGAAAGGTGGTCAACCTGCATTTATTTTGTTCCATTCATTGCTATTTAAACATCTGAGAAGGGAAATTGGGCTTGACAATTTGCTACTCTAGGGTAAAGAAAATTCTGAAAATGGAGTATGTAGATGGAATTTTAATTGCTAATCAGTTCTAGATTAACTAGAATTAAATGTTAAGTGCAGCAGAATTTGAATGCCCAACTTCAGAAATTCTATACCCATGTTGCAATCTTCCAATTACATGCTGAAGTTAAATTCTTTCAGTGCCTTCATTGCCACATCTGGAATGAAATCAGTGGTGGGATTCAGCTAGTTCTCACCAGTTCGGCAGAACCGGTAGCTAATTTTTTGTTGCCCAGGCCCAGAATGGACTTCCGGAAGCGGCATCCACACAGAGAACCGGTTGTTCACACATTTGAATCCCACCACTGCATGAAACCAATATTTGACTTGAATACAGTTGCGGTCCTAATTTATACAAGACTCAATCTAAAAAGACCAAATCAGAGAATGATCCCCTATTGGTTATCAAGTGAAAGATTAATTAATCACATAAAAGTAATAAGCAAAGACTTTCTCAGGGTTTTCTTAGCAACAGTACGGAAAAGCTTTACTGATGCTTTCTTCTGGGAGTATATAAGTCTATAATCCCTGGAATTTCTCAATAGTCTCCCATCCAGGCATTAGGTAACATCATTAATCCTAGTGAGTGTAGGGTTTGTGTGTGTGTGAGTGTGGGGAACAATACCCATACTTATTACAGTATGTACAGCATTGATATTATCTAGTTGAGTAATGAATCATCTCCAAGCAAACAACCAAGCTTAGAGAGCACTAAGGACTCCATATTGTGTGAAGCCAGCCATGATTAAAAACTAGGAACTTGGCTTCCATATTCACACACACACAAAATGGCCATGACCCTTATGCTTTCATCAGGCCCTATTGTGTGCTTGGCCCCCTGAGAGGATGGGGTCTCCTGGCTGTGCTAGCAACTGTCAGTTCTGATATCTCCCTCAGCTCATATTTGTTACGGGAATTTTCAAACATTTATTTTAAAGTTGTTCATTGTCCACAATCTTTTGTTAAATAGAGATAGTGCTTGACTTAATACCACAATTGAACCCAAAGTTTCCACCGCTAGGCAAACTCACATTATTAAGTGAGATTGTTCTAATTTACAACCTTTCTTGCTGCCCTTGTTAAGTGAATCACTGCAGTTGTTAGTAACATGATAGTTAAGTAAATATGGCTTCCCCATTGACTGTGCTTATCAGAAGATTGCAAAAGATGATCACATGACCCAGAGACACTGCATCTGTCGTTAATACATGCTAGTTGCATCCAAGTTTTGATCAAGTGACCACAGGGACACTGCAAAGGTTGTAAATGTGAAAAATGGTGATAAGTCACTTCTTTTTAGTGCCATTGTAACTTTGAATGGTGACTAAATGAATGGTTGTAAGTCACCTGTGCATAAAAACACAACAACACAGAGAGTTTTGGAGGACTATACCAGTAGATCTCGGTTAATAATTGCTGTTTTTTTAAAGAGTAGCTGGGGAGCCAGTATAGTGTTCAGATGCCTTTCTTTATGTTCTCTTGATTTAAAGAAATCAAGAATGGGCAACACCTTACTTCCTTACTAAAGCCTTCATACATTTTTGAAAATAAACACTCCTCTTTTTGCTCAGAAGCTAATGAATGCAATTAATACTTGTGTTTTTATATATTTTCTGATTTTTTCAGCAAGGATTAGATAGAAGGCAACTGGTAGTTTGCCACATAAGCCTTAATTTTAGAGAATTACTTCCATTACCATCATACCTAATTAATGGCTTTAAGCTATTTTGCATGTTGGCGATTTCTTAAATGGAATTTTTTTAAAAAAGCAATATTGGAAGAAGCGGTATCCTATAAATTAGAAGTCATGTGCAATTCCAAACAATCAAATGCTTATGTTTGGAAGGGAGATAGGGAAATTGTTACATTACTCTGTTTTAGCAATTCTCAACTTTCATCAGCTCTCCATAATGTGTGGAGAACAATTGGTACTTGCAAAATGTTACTTTAAAAAAAAAAATCCATATTGAACATATAGTTATGAAATTAAATCAGCATAGTTCAGCTATAGTATAGGTCAATCTTCTCTTTCTCTCTGATTGGATGTACTTCAATTCTCTGAATTCTTGGAATTGGACTGTTCCAAGGTATTGAAAGAATATCAAAGTGGATCAAGAGTCTGACCAAGTATAGTATCAAGCAGTTTCCTGCATCTGTAGCTTTCACTACATTGACTGAGCCTATTTCTGTAAACAACATTCAAAATTCAAAACTGTTAATACCCTGCTTTCCTTACAAGTTAACCTTTTGATCTTGACCCAAAATTTGATAAAATAAATAAAATAATACATGAATCTCATAAACACATAAGTAGCGTCAGTGAATACTCAAACGTGGCAATCAGAAGTAACCAAACCTTTCTGAGAAAATAGTGTCATATATACTCCACAAAATGCACGAACATGAGAAGGCTAACAGATTCCCCCAAGAGAAGATGATTCAACTTTGGCTCCACCATAAAAATGGCTTCCCAACTTCTAAATGGGAAGCCCATCTTAAAACTTGGGAGAAATTAGGTTACGTTTAGTCACAGGTGTTCAGTAAGAGCTACAATAACATCACATGCATCCTGATGCCATCGTGCAGATGTGAATGACAATCCTCAACTTATGACTGCGTCATTTAGCAACTGGTCAAAGTTACCCTCTCCAGAGCTACTTACAACTCAGTTTCAAAGTTGTGATGGCTGCCTTCCCTCATTGGGGTCATGAAATTGCATTTTGGATGCTTGGCAACCAGCCTGTATTTATGACTGTTTGCAGAATCCCATGGCAATGTAACTGTGATTTTCAGTGGGTTTTTTTTTTGTCAGAAACTGGTGTTTCAAGCAAAAACACCCATTGGATACAATGGGTTCATTTAATGACTGTGGCATTCACTTAAGGACTGCCGCAACAAAGGTCATAAAATCAGGCATGATCACATGGTCACCTGCATAATGACAGTCTCATTAGAGAACTGGAGGCTAAAACATATAAGGAACGGTTGCTGGAATTAGGTATGTCTAGTTTAACGAAGAGAAGGACGAGGGGGGACATGATAGCAGTGTTCCAATATCTCAGGGGCTGCCACAAAGAAGAGGGAGTCAAGCTATTCTCCAAAGCACCTGAAGGCAGGACCAGAAGCAATGGATGGAAACTAACCAAGGAGAGAAGCAACCTAGAACTAAGGAGAAACTTCCTGACAGTTAGAACACTTAATCAGTGGAACAGCCTGCCTCCAGAAGCTGTGAATGCTCCAACATGGAAGTCTTTAAGAAGAGATTGGACAGCCATTTATCTGAAATGGTATAGGGTTCTTGCCTGAGCAAGGGGTTGGACTAGATGACTTCCAAGGTCCCTTCCAACTTCTCCTTCTCCTTATCATCATCATCATCATCATCATCTTACAATCATAATTCCAGGCTTAATTGTATCACTTGCCTTCACTTGCCCCCTGCCAATGTTTAATTCAATGTGGTAATGAGTAGCTGTTGTTTACTAATTAATTGACCAATTTAGTAATTTACTAACTTCTTTACTAGTATTTTTTACTAATACCAACCAATTTCACTAAACAACAAAAGCACTTATTCAGCTTCGTCTAGAAATAACCACGACATATACTTCGAACACTCATGTTTCTTTTTTTTAAGCATCGAACAAAGCCTGTAAGTATAAAAGTAAAAGTAGGATCAAAGCCTTTTTAAGTACTTGAGAAAAAAACAAACACATTATTGGTTGATTGCTATAACCACGAGAGTTGGGTTGCTGAGAAATGCATAATTAGGTGTAATTCTCACTAAGGGTAAAGGTGTCCATAAAGAAATAATCACTCTGATATTTCATCTCTCTATGTCCTGTGGCTGGGCGACAGAAAGGGAAAACACTCTTGAAACTAAATTAAATAGTTTCTAAATCTAATTTTAGTAGCCTGAACCAGATTTCAGATTGATTTCCATTGGAATCTAATAAAGACCCACACACATACTTTGCCTCTCTCTTATTGAAAATCCATCTCATGCATTAGAATTCTTTTTCTTTAACTTATTTCATTTGGCTGTTTATTAGAAGTAATGTAACATATTGTGCTTCATGCCTTAAATGGTGGTTCATTTTCAAGCTGGCTCGGAGTGGGTGATTAGGAAATGCTGAAGGACTAGTGGAATATGTTTATTGAAATGCCTATTTACATTCATTTGTAGAAACTGTTGCTAAAATGCACTTTTCAAATAAGTAGTGGGTTGCTAAGAGCTGCAGGAATGTATATGATATAAAGCAATAATGTACCAGATCTACAAATCTCAAAATCATTTCCCCATTAAGGTCAGCAGCCTGCCTTCATGTAACACTCAGTTATCTATAAAATTATCCCCTCCAAGTTTTCCAATAGTCTTATAATATTCTAATAGGACTTGAATTGAAATACAGATATTACTTTTTTCCCATGAATGAGAATCAACCTGAGATAGTCTGCTGCTAGAGGCTTAGCAATAATTTGTACTTCTCTTCATCAAGATGAATATCCCAGTCTTTTTCAAGTTATTTTAATATTTCATTCAAAAATCTGACACTTTCTTTCTTTGACATTAAAAATACAACACTACTGAATTAGATAACCAACAATTTGCTATCTTAAAAGATCAAGTTGTACATCTAACCTTGCTTTGCTCATTTGTTGCTGGAAAGCTTCCACTGATTTTCTTCATCAAACTTTAATTCAGTTGCAAATTCATTCAGCCCTGTAGAAGATTTGTTTTCAAAACTGACTTTGCATTGATGTGTATATAAAAAAAGTGAGGACTCTACCATTTAAAACTATAAATTAGAATTTATAAAGGAGAAAGTTGAAGATCAGTTGAAGTCTAAAGTTTCTTTTTCCTTTGGCACATTCATTATAGAGAGATCTGAAGCCCTGGATGGAGGTAGGGTAATAACAAACCCCCCACAGTGAGCAAGATCAAGGAAACAAGAATGACAGAGATATCTGTAAGGCATCTGTAATTCCAGTCTGAGTAAATACAGAATCTTGAAAACCATAAGAGTAATTTTCCAGCCACAGATATGAGTTAATTAAGGTGGAGTCTCTTTGAAGCAGCTTCTCCAGATCTCTCACAAGCAGTTCTAGGGAGAGAAGTGCAGCCATCTTGACAAAATATAGATGTATCACTTTGCTTTGTAGAGGTTTTGGACTTTATTAATTCATTCTAGGAAAACCCTTATATATAGTCCAGTATTCTGTTATCAACCTTCTGTAAGTTTTTTCCTGGTGTATCTGTAACTCTTGACTCTCCAGGCTTTAGCACTTTATTCTTGAAAAGAGTACTCAGCAAATGTTCACAGACCTCATTCAAATACATTTCTTTAGCACAGACACGAATGAGCACAGAAGATCTGCTTATTTTGATACACAGAAAGCAAAGTGTCTGTCTGTCTGTCTGTCTGTCTGTCTGTCTGTCTGTCTGTCTGTCTATCTTATCTATCTATCTATCTATCTATCTATCATCTATCTATCTATCTATCTATCTATCTATCTATCTATCTATCTATCTATCTATCTATCTATCTATCTATCTATCTATCTATCTATCTATCTATCTATCTATCTATCTATCTATCTATCTATCTATCTATCTATCTATCTATCTATCTATCTATCTATCATCTATCTATCAATCATCTCCCAGAGTTTTGGCCTGGGTTCTTTTTTTATCAGTTGTATTTCCTGCCAATCAAATGCTTCTGGGATGCTCTAAAGCAAGAAATTATGTCACAGAATCCATACATTCCTCAAATAGTGGCATCCATAATCATATTGCCTTGATATTAGAGATAATATATTGCCATCTCAGGATTAGTTATTGGGCAAGCATCCTCTGTCAGTGCACGTTTCAACATCATCATTCTATTTTAAGCTTAAAAGAGACTGAAGATTATGGCATGCACTTCAGAAACTTGTTATTGTTTTGCTCTTCAGGGATACAATTACATATAATCAGAACCTTATTAGAAAAGGTTATTTGTCTTCTAATTAATAGCATCCGCATCAATTGGTTTCCTGCTACCTTATGCTTAAAATGACAGCTATGCTGCATAACTACCAGGTTGACAATATAAACTTGATATGGAGCTTTGCTTACAAATTGAAGTCTTGCTGAAATATAGATTTATACAATGAGGCAAGTCAGCATTGTTGTATACACACTAATTAGATGCACTTTTATCTTATAGTAGATGCAGCTTCAGCAGATGGCAACAATTGGTCAACCTTGTCCAGACTGGGAAGCTAAACAGTATTAAACTTGGTTAGTACTTGAATGGAAAACCATTAGGAAATTCCAGGGTTGTAGACCAAAATGGGTGTTGCAAAACAATCCCAGAATAAACCAGTCAAATCATTTCCACCTTGTTACCAAACTCCCTATATGGATACATCTATGTATTTACCAGAAGTTAAATTTGATTTGAGGGCATTTTGCTTCTTTACTTTCAGAATGTTTAATATTTGACTTTATGGAATCAGAGCACACATTTATGGTGTGATTATGCATAATAAAGAACTCCCTGCCTAACACTTGGACAAGACTCTATGGACAATCATATCATCTATGACATATGTATAAAATATATGTAGGAAGGTAAGTGAAATTGAAATCCAAACACAAACATCACAACAACTTAAATTTTTATGCAATTCCTCTGTTTGTCTCTAGTTTTAAAATTTAAAAATCTAGAAAGGCTGTACCAAAAAAGCTGACTCGCTATTTCTTTTCATTTGAAAGGTAAAGTAAATGATTAATGATTAAAGGCTCTCTGTTTAATCCCGTATCTACCAGAAACTGGGTGAGATTTGATCTTCTCTTATAATGCATATTTAACCTTAATCCTCTAGCCTCTGCTTTGTAGCATGAGTTGATCTTTTACTGCTCATTCCATTCCAGGATTCTCTTAGAGGCACAGAAAAATTGTGCATTTTTAATCAAGGAAGACAGAGGAGTTACATCTGTTTAATAAGGGTGAGGGCTGGATGACAATAGCTTTGGTCAGTCACTTTACATTAACAAGCAAAGCCTGGGTGAAAATGTCATTCTAAGCTAGGGGTGGGTCACATTTTCAACTTAGGATGCTTAATTATTTGCTTTGCATTCATATGATTGCTGGGGACAGAGTGAAGTCATCACTTTCTGCTTTGCAATGGTCCTGTCGTAGATTGTGGCTTCTTTTCTTAAACCAGCAGTGAAGAGAGGTTCACTGAGGCTGTAAGCAGAGGGCACCATCACATATGGAATTTCTACCACTCCCAGATCAGAACTACAACTATCTGCTCATGTGCACATTAACTTCCAAGTTTAGTATTATCCAAGTATCGTTATCGAAGCATAATGTGCCAACCAGGGGACTAGAGGCTAAAACATATAAGGGACGGTTGCTGGAATTGGGTATGTCTAGTTTAATGAAGAGAAGGACTAGGGGTGACATGATAGCAGTCTTCCAATATCTCAGGGGCTGCCACAAGAAAAGGGAGTCAAGCTATTCTCCAAAGCACCTGAAGGCAGGACAAGAAGCAATGGATGGAAACTAACCAAAGAGAGAAGCAACCTAGAACTAAGGAGAAATTTCTTGACAGTTAGAACACTTAATCAGTGGAACAGCGTGCCTCCAGAAGCTGTGAATGCTCCAACACTGGAAATCTTTAAGAAGAGCCTGGACAGCCATTTGTCTGAAATGGTATAGGGCTTCCTGCCTGAGCAAGGGGTTGGACTAGATAACCTCCAAGGTCCCTTCCAACTTTATTATTATTATTAACCATTGATGCAGAAGAGAAGGTTGGTTTCAATCTTAATTGGTTGGTTTCAATCTTAAATCAATAGAACATGAAAACAAAATGTGCTGCTTATTGCTGGATATTAGAATTTTGGAAAAAGGTGGAAAACATAGTTGAATTATATAGTATTTGGACTAGGACAATGCACTGAAATAGGATAATTTTTTATCAGTTTCTGCCAATCAAAGTAATTATTCATTCATCAATGAACCTCATTGACGGGGAAGCAGAAGAACTGTAAGGTGAAATTGAAGAATCCGTAAAGATTCTGCAGATAAAAGAGACAGCAGAAGATCAAGAAACAGAAACAAAAACAAACTAGATGTCAGATCAAATAGTGGAAATTGTCAAGAAGAGAGGAGGAGCCAAGGTCAAAAATCATAAAGATCTCAGTTAAAAAGAAAGAAGAATTTCAGAAGTGGCTAGAAGAGACAATTGTCTCTCTATAAAGACACTGAAGATAGAAACAGAAAAAAGGAAAGTATCCCTAAACTCTTTGAACTGAGAAGGAGTCCACACCAACAGAAGTCAAGGCTGAGTAGATCAGGTATTTCTATGTGATACTCTATGGATAAAGTTGGAGTTTGAAGAAGCAGGATAGAAAGAGTATTGACATTTTTGAACGTAGAAGAACTCATGGAAATACTGTGGATAGTCAAGAAAACAAATGAATATATCACATAACAGATCTAAGCAAAATTCTTATATGAGACAAAAGTGATCAAACTCAAATTATCTTATTTTTGCTGCAGTAATCAAAGACCTAGATTTCTTGAAAACCCTATAATGCTGGGAAAGATGGAAGGAAAGAGAAAAAGAGAATGACTAGCAGCAATGTGATGGATTCAATTATTGCTGTAATAGATGTACCAGCAGAAGATCCAAAGAACAGGGTTAGTGACAGATCAGAGATAATAATGAGATGTCTAAATTTTTGTTCCTTTACACTGTTTCAAAATCCATCTTGAATATAAGCAAAGTCAATACATTTTCCTAAGGTGCTGGAGATTCTGCTAAATTCCAAATTTAAAAACATAAACAACAGGGCACACAGCTTCTTCCTGAAACAATCTGGATTACTTAAGAGAATATGGGGTCTGATTGGAGATTTGGATAAATAAAAAATGTATAGAGAGTTGCCTCCAAGTTACTGATGGTAACTGTTTTCTGAAGACTGTGATATTGTGTGAGACAAAACTCACAACTTTAAAGAGAGAGAGAGAGAAAAAAAATTACTACCAGATGAGACATTACCACTAGTTGACAAGATGCAGCCTTAAAAACTAGGTCCTTGTTTTTTTGTTTTTTTAAAAAATTAATTTAATTTTAAATTAAATTAAAATAAAAAATAGTCATTTTTTAAAATGACTATTGCAAAAGTATGCAAACAAAAACATTATACAATATATTATATACAAATATAATATACATATTATAATGTTTTGTTTGCATAGTTACTTTTGCAATAGTCGTATGTATATATGCATGCATGCATGTATATATGTATGTATGTATGTATGTATATAAAGGGACTCTGTTAACAAATTCATGGATTGTAAGAACTTTTATGCTATTTCTGCTACAATTTTCCCTCTTGAGAACAATATTAATGGTATCACATTTATTTCCCACTAAGGAACAGATCAAATGGGATGTTAATCATATCCACTTTAGCTGTTCTTGCTTCCTTACCATTTTAATATTTAGCTGAACCTAGGACAGATAGAAGGTAAAAAGAAAGTACAGGGAAAAAGGAGCAATTAAGGAAAGCAGAAGCTGAGAAGGTAACTGATACCGTGATAACATAAAAAAGAAAGAAATAAAGAAAGAAATGGGGATCAGATCATGTGAGAGGAGATGGATCAGAGGAATAACAGGAAAAAGATTCCAGAAGAAGGAGAAAATCTGGGATAAAGGATAGATAAAGAGGACAGGTGCATAGAGCAGCAGAAGTGATGAAGATACATCAAAATATAAATATAAAATATAAATATCAGAAAAAAACAGTTGTCAATGTTGAATAACAATTATCTACAGATCTCAAACAGTAAGGCTCAAACAGCTTTTCCCAGCAGTGGAAGGAGACAACTTATTTTTAGCTTCCTTACTGACATAACTATAAAGCCAATAAAGCTTATAACAGTGCAGTAAATTAAATATGCTGTTTTACACAAGCACTTACAAAGCACTCCTAAGTATCCAAAAACTGTTTTCTTTATTCCCTTGTTAGCAGCTGACACTTTGGCAATGCTCAGGCATGCAGCTCGTTGATTTAGGGCATTGATTTTCGTTTGGCACACATCCTTCCATCTTTAGAAAAAACTGATTAGCTTAGCTGGAAAACAGTACTTAACTTCTTATTGTCTTTTTGGATTTTACTTGTCTCCCTTTGGAAGATGTCGGGCAATAGCAGCTGGCTAGGAGAGACTTTCTGACTGAGCATCCCTTTTCTTCCTTAGAATAATACGTGCAACTAGAAATCAACTCTTCATCAATAGAGAATCAATCAAGCATTGTTTCCTTGGCTGCTCCATCAGACATTCAGCCTGTGACCCTGCTGAGAACTTCCTTGGATTAACTGCAAGGCCGGGTATTCAAATGATTTTATTATCACTCAAATTAAGGCTCAGAAAGGACTTTTGAAATTCTTAACCAGTACAAAACAGTCATAATTCCAGGATGTAAAAAAGATCTTAGAGTAAACATATTGGATTCCCACTCTGACATCTTTCAACCCACAGCATTGTGTTTCAACATGGACAGAAGAATCTGTCATTTTCAAATGACTGGGCCTTGCTGTTGATTATCCTTTTACTAATGGCCACACTCCCTGGGATTAAGGAGAATGATGGTTGAACAGATTCTGGATGTTCAAAGGTTGCCCTGCTCTTAGTTTTTCTCCTCTGCTATAGCCTTTAATTGGCTGGTCTTTTTCTACACAATGAATGGTCCTTGTTTCACTTTCTGCCTTTTTTTTTTTTTGCTGCTTAGATCTTTATATTTTCCTTCAGCTTGCCCAGGAGTGGCAGGATCTGCCTTTAGAGCCATCATATTTTGATTCTATACATTATTCATAAATGCCAATAATTATGTTCCTCAAAACTCCTACTGTGTTAATTCTAGGGACATGAGATTTCATCGGTAATTAAAAATAAGCTTAGCAAAATTGCAAATACAGTGGAATCCATGATGCAATGAATATGAAATAAAAGCAATTTGGGTGTGATCTTATGTATTTCTTTACCTTTGTACTTGTGTACTGGTTCCCCCAGCCCTGAAACAAGCGGGATGAGGCAGAAGACTATCCAGCATAATCAACACTACTGTTTCGCAATGATATATTCAACCTTCCATGTCACTACCTATAATTGGCTGGGTCTAATCCACTTAAAGTGCTGATCATTACTGTAATTATACAGTTAGTGATCCTATTCACTAAGGCAGGGCTATGCTTCCAAGTACATTGATTAAAATATGTGAGATTCTTATACATAGAAAAGCTAGAGAGTGTATTAATGCCAAGGAATTTGTCTTCTGCCAAATTACAGAAGAGCAGGGATTCCAGCCAGACCGGGAAACTACCCACACTTGTGACATGAACACACTCACTCACTTTTTGATGTTCTGAGTTTTATATATGCCATATTTTTATTAAAACATTCTAAAGTAGCTTAGAATAAGAGCCACCCAATTAAATAATCAAATACCTAAATAAAACCAACACAGGAGTCTGCTGAGAATATTTTGAAAATTCAGCAGATTAGATAAAATGACAATTAGCTAGTAAGAAGTTTTACAGAACTAAGAGAATTCTTAATCTTCTACCTTAGATTAAGTGGGGAAATTCATAAAAAAGAAAAGAAGTCCTTCAGAGATCTTGGCCTCAGACTGTTCCTGAGCTCTAGAAGTCTAAATCAACTTTAGGAACAGTGCACTGAATTTATTTCTCCAAATTAATAAATCCCCTCCAAATCACCTTCAAGGAAGGGCATATCTGTCCTGCAATTACAGTAATTCATTGCAAACTGCAAGCTCTAAAATTAACTCTCTTTCAATATCTTCTCTCCTTTCATCCTAGTTCCTTCTTTATTTAAATTTGCATTCTCATGTATGAATATTCTCCATCTATTTGTAAGCATTTATTTCTCACATTCCTTTCCCCCTCTTCCATGCTAGTTTTGTTTAAAAGAAAAAAAGTATTGATAAGTAAGTATATCAATCAATTAATCAAGCTCCATGTTGACTACTTGCTCTGTCCTCTAGCCTCTTGCTCAACAGAGGACCCTGTTACCATGTTGAGCCCATTAGCACTGGGATGACCATGGCAGAAATATGGATTTAATTCTTCCAAGTGCAGCCAGGGTTTTGATGTTACCAATGACTTTGCCTTAACATTTCAATGTCTGTACCAACTCAAGACCTCATGACTAGCTCCCAGTGATTCCAATGGGACTCTGTTATTATGCAAGAGCTCCTTTGAATAAAGTATGCTATTAATTACCTTGACAAGGAGAAAAAAATATATGACTTGTCTCGTACATCTCTTTTTTTCAGTGCAAAGAAAGGTCATTTTACAAACTTAGGGGACTCTGCTGACAGAGGCTTCCCTCTAAGAGTTTAATTGGAACGATACCATCAATAATCCTTTGTGTGGATTTGTCCTTCCTGTACACACCATTGTCCATTGTGAAATCTGGCAGGCTGGTTTTGCTGATAAAAGTCTGACACAAGGGACCACTGCTTAGAGACAGCTATAAGAATTCTGCTTTGCCTTTGGTAACAGGTCAGCATAACCAAAACCTGTATTCGTGCTTTGTACTCCACAAGATGATCCTCAGAGACTCCATGCAATTTTGTTATGAATGCCTTTAAAGAGAAGTGGATCTAACAGTGAATAATACAAAGACATTCTAATTGTTTTCTGATAGTTGCCTTGGCTGTGATTTCATGCTAGCAGAAAAGAAGAGGAATGTTAGTTTTTCAAGCCAGACTTCCATCAACTTCATTTTCCTGAGAAAGGAAAAAGAAAGAGAGACAGGTAGTTGTCCAACAGATGTAGTTAGCCCCAAAAGGAACACAGAAGGACCTTTACTGAACAACTTTATTGTGATGTTTGTTAGAACAATTAACCAGTGGAACAACTTGCCTCCAGAAGCGGTGAATGCTCCAACACTGGAAGTTTTTAAGAAGAGACTGGACAGCCATTTGTCTGAAATGGTATAGGGTTTCCTGCCTGAGCAAGGGGGTTGGACTAGATGACCTCCAAGATCCCTTCCAACATCATCATCATCATCATTACTACTACTACTACTACTACTACTACTACTACTACTACTACTCTGGTCTAATTTCTTATTTGATTGACTACTTTACCTTTAAATCCATGGACCTTTCTCTGTGGCCATGAGATATGTCTTTCCTATATATAAAAACACAGGCATCCTGCAAATCTCACACGTGAACATTAAACTCTCAAGAGATTTTGACAATCTCATATGGGATTTCATTGAAGTCTCACAAGATCTTGTCAAATTGCACTAGACTGCAGACTATTTCTAAGGGGGCAGCGAAGATTTGAAATGACTGCCAATCCCAAATTAATACAATCTTTTGATAACAACAATGGCTCAATATCTTTAAATTGACCAGATTGAAAGTGGTTTCTTCTAAATGATATTAACAACCAGCTAATTTATAGCTTTATAAACAATATGAAGTAAATTATCTTCAGAAACATCAGGTTTGGAATATAGAAATATTGAATTATAATTAAATATTTTTTTTTCAACTAGCTAATAATCTTTTCACTTTTGAAATTGGTAAAGAGAAAAGTTTTCCTCTCTCCAAGCACTGACTGACAAGAGATTTTTCTCTCAAGATTAATTGTGGATTTGAAAATCAGAAATTAGAGGAAACAAGTCTCCTCTCTCATTTGCAAGACAGCATTCAGTCTTATCTGAATTTAATCCAGATCAATAAGAAAAAGAATATAACTACTTTGAAAACTCTTTATCATGATATAACTTTTAGAATGACTGGATTTATTGAGGGGTTCAGATTAAAATTCAGTATTATAGTCAGAAAGTAGAAGAATTCTTTTAAATATCTGGGAACAATTATACTAGGAAAACATTCTTCAATTCTGGATAAGGTATATCACTATTTTTTATCTGAGATAAAAAAAATTGACAAAAGTTGGTAAAAAAGTCCATTATGTTATGGGAAAAGATGAATGTTATAAAAATGAATATTACTTCAAGATTGATATATTTACGTTGAGGTATTGCTATGTTAATATTTTTAATTTCTTTAAAGGAGATTAATATTATATTAATTTGTCTTTTATGGGAAGGAAATCCATATATTTTCTTTGTCTACATTTTTGCTGTCATATGATGATAGATGGGTTCAACTTTCCTGATTTTAATCTTTGTCATTAATCTATATAGATCTGTGGAAGAGAACAACAAGCAAATTAGAAAGTCATTGACATAATGCAAGAGCTTGCTCTGGTTTTTTTTTTAAGCAGTTTGCATTTCAGCATTAAAAGCTGCAAAGCATATTTGGAAGATGTTAACACATCTTTTTGTAAAATCATGGTCATTATTCCAGGACAATCATTATTCTACGACAATTCTAGTTTGAATATTGAAGGTAAATCCTTTTTATATATAGTCATGTTAATACTTTAAATTAGCTTTTTGTTTGGTTTTCAAACCATTTGAAATTTTGCAGGAGGAACCCATGTTGTCTACAATTGAAAAATAGTAGTATATTCAATTAAAACATTGACTTCAGTTTGGTCCAGATGAATTACTAATATCTAAAACATCTGAATTACAGTTAGTATTGGAATATGTTTTGAATTATTGTAAACCTAGAGTGCTTGAAAATAAGCAATTTAAAGAGTATCCTAAAAACTGGATTTTATTGCATGTAAAGTATTATGACTTATGACTTTAAGACTGTTTTAAGAAAAAAATCCTCCTAGTTACTAGATATCCATAGAAACGTTTTAAAAAAACCTGACTATTAACCTTGATATTCTAAAAGTTTAAAATGTATATGGGGACACTTACTGGTGAATAGTGGTTTGTCCCATTATTACTTCATTTTGCTTTAGTATCTGTAAATGTGTTGATATGTTGTTATAAACATTAATATAATTAACAGATAGGAATATAATCTTGAATTATATATCCAAAATGTAATTCACTCTTTCAAGAATCACGGATCGTAGTACATGGAGACAGGAATATCCCTCATATCCAACAGCATGTCTTTTGCTGTTGAAGAGACAGCAAAACTTCTAATTTTGGGTAGTTGAAATTGATTTAGGAACCAGCTTTTTATCAAAGATACAGAATGTTTCTGATTAATATTAATATCAATTAATATTAATTGATTACAGTCAACTTCCCAAATATAGTGCTCTGGCTACCATTCTTTCTACCAAGTAGGTCTCTTAGCACAAATTTTTATTCTTTTCTTCCCAAAGAAAATTGGTTTTATTCTCTCCAGTGTTTTCATTTCTGGAAGGGTAGCTGTGCCTTTATTGAAAAGTTAACAAAGGGCTTTGAGGCATTCTAAACACTGATTTTTATATCACCTAATGGTTATTCTTAGTTGCATTTGTTCTATGTATGTTGAAGAATGTTTTATCAGTCTTCTGAGTAAATAAATAAACTGGCAATCTGCAAGGCCCAATAATATCGAGGTGGATCCTGAGCACTACACAAAGAACGCTCAAGGAGAACATTTAAGAAATTTCAGCCAAAAGTACCAAAAAAGCTCATCTTTGTACCAGACTGTTTTTAGTATAAATAAAAATTTTATATTCTTTTCTCTTAAAAAAATGAAACCAGTATACTTTCAGAACAACATGATATGTGGCATGCCTCATTTACAATCCTCTTTAAAGAGGCTGATTTGATTTTGGCTTAGTGGGATATATCAACCAGGCCTTGAGCTTCATATACATTCAATAATAAGCCCATAAGATCTCATTTCCAAAATAGTGCATCTTAAAAATACACATACAATCTGCAAGGTAAATATTCTTGTTCCACATATTAGTTTAGAAGACGTGAATTAGATTTGCTTGCTTAAAATTTTTTTTCCTAGCTGGAAGTCCATCTAAATTCCGACAGAATATAAAACATGCTTCAGCAAATACTTAGATGTTAAAGCCTTGGTCTATTTAATCAGTCTTTCAATGAATATGCATGAAAAAACTATTAAAGAAATCTTTGTTTGGAAGATTATTGGAAAGGACCTTAAATTGCATCCATTAAGTCTTGTTTACAACATACCAAATAAAGAACTGTAAACTGCAGACTCAGAATTAATAATTAAGATCTCAGTAATTGTTTGCACGAGAGAAAACGATTGTAAATTTGTGCCACACTTACAAAAAACCAGTCTTTACATTTAGTCAACACCATTTATGGGAAAGATGTTTGGATGTGCTTGCATGATAATGTATCCATGTGAAAAATCAGGGAACTAAAAAATTCAGCATCTCGTCAAGAATTTTCTGTTTTTGAGAATCTGTGTATGGATGGAGCTTAAGCGAATCAGAACCAGAATAAAGCTAGAAAGGACCTTTGAGGTCTTCTAGTCCAGCCCCCTGCTCAAGCAGGAGATTATTATTTCAGACATGTGATTGTCCAGTCTCTTCTTAAAAACCTCCAGTGATAAAGCATCCACTACTTCTGACGACAAGCTGTTACAGTGGTTAATTGTCCTAACTGTTAGGAAGTTTCTCCTTAATTCCAGGTTGCTTCTCTCCTTGATTAGTTTCCATCCATTGTTTCTTGTCCTGCCCTCAGGTGCTTTGGAAAATAAGTTAGATAGATAGATAGATAACCTTTATTGTCATTTTTATATTGTGGGCACAATGGCACACATAAAAAATGAAATTTAGTTGCCCGCTCTCAAAGTAAACATATACATGACACACACCTAAACATACTATGTACAACATATATATAGACCCACATCCCTACATATACATAGCAAATAAATATTAAATACTGTCCATCTTGAATATATAATGCAAGGAGGAAGTTGACCCCCTCCTCTCAAATACTGGAATACTACTATCATGTCCCCGCCCAGTCCTTTTCTCTAGATTAGACAAACCCAAATCCTTACTATCATGCCTTCATTTACTTCTGCTGCTTCTGCACCAGTACTTTTGTCACCAATTCCATTCTTATGATTTTTATCTTTAATTGAGGCAACCAACAATCACACAGGAATAGTCTCTAATTAGAGCACTATATTTAGAGGATATCTCTGATTGACAGCATCCTTACCTGGCCTGGTGGAAAAAAAAAAAAGAGAACCTCTGAAAATAAATTCAGTACAGAAGCAGGTTTCTGTTGGAGAAAAGGTTCCTCAACCATATAATGATAGAAAACTCTTTGAATGAACAGAACTTAGAAACAGAATGACAATTATTGAAGTTCTCTTATATCGCTCATTTGTCTTAGCCAAGACCTGAAGAATTTTATTTTGGACAGACAGCAATTCCTCAACAGCTTTCAAGGTCGCTCTCACATAAAAGTGTCACAATATTAATACACTGGAATGTGGTGAAAGACTTGACTATCGTCAAAGACTGCATTCCTTAAATATTCATTTTTTAAAGACAAAAAGAGTAAGAGGGCTATCATCCAATCGACTGCTTACAAGCTTCCACAAGGTTGCTTAGAGTAGACAGCCTGATTCAGTGTGGACATGTAGATAGAATGGGTGTGATATTTCTGTTCATTTGCTGGAATTTAAATAATTTCCCGCAGTTACAAAAAAAAAAATAATCCCAGAAAAAGGTGAGGAATAGCAATCCATTGCAATATTATCCCTAAGAAAACCACTACTCTATTTGCATTTTTCTCATGATTTTCCAGCCAAGTGATAGTTCACCATTGCTTTCAGTTAGATGTTTCCAAGTCTAGTGTAGCTCTAAGATTTTAAAGAGATCTTTTATTCAAGTAATTATCCAGATCAGCCAACATAGTTTAAAAGGTGCCAGATGTTTGATCTCTCTCTCTCTCTCTCTCTCTCTCTCTCTCTCTTCTTTTGCTCTCTCAAACATATCTAGGAGATTTCAATTAAATGTAAAGCCCATATTCAAGATACAAGTGGTCCTCTTAATATGGCATAAAAAATGGACTTGTAGGCATGGTGACCTTTATCAGCATCTCATTACGTTCCAGAATAGTTCTTGTTATCTGACATAATGAATTATTTTGCCTAACATTACTGCTTGGGTAACCTATTGGAAGCCATATTGTTCTTCCTTTTTCATCATATGCTTCTAAATGTTAACACTAACAAGCAGTTAGTTAAGCGTTACACTAGAGACTGTCATTATGTCTTACATCTTGGAATACATGCACACTTTTAAAACCCTCTTAGATTAAAGATAAATTAAACCTTTCTGTCCCCCCCCCCCAATTTTTGAGACCGGAGGTGCTTGTCCCTACAGATGGAAAGAAAGCCAGTATAAAATCCGAAACAAATGGCTTTTAAAAATTTAATAATTCACCAAATCCACGAGTTCAGCACAGCCTGGCTAGGACAGATAAGTAAAATAAATACTGTAAAGTCAATTTTTAATAATCTCCAGCATGAAATTTAAGCACAAGAGAAAACATTTAACAATCAAGTTGGAAGGTTTTTGTAAATGATCAAATGAGAATTTAAAAGCCCCTTACCTACCCGTGTTAAAAAAGGCTTCAGTTTATCCCTTAGCATACACCATATTACCCCTAGCATTTTCTTTGCCCGTATTTTAACTCTCTAACATAGAGCTACACCAATCAAAATTTTCCTCCATTGGTCCTGATGTCAAATGAACAATGAAAAAGTAATATAAGCTGCAGGAAGGCACTTTTTGTATTTGTCAGCCCTTCAAGGTAGTTCTAACGAAACATGAATTCTAATACTACCTTTATTGTAAGATTATAATTACAGAATCTTGCAAGTCTGAATTTGCATATCCCTGTCTTTACTTTCCAGGTAACTAGAGATGGTCCCTTCTGAGATGCTTTCTTCATCCCTGTCCATCCTTTGGACTCAGATTTCTCTTATCAGACTGTTATCTAGGCTATGGTCTTCCTCCTGATGCCAAAGATCATCCTCGCATCCCATCACAGTAACCTCATATAAATCACTAACTAGTTTCTAATATAAGTCACTAACTACTTTGCAAGTAGCTTGGATATAAGTGGTTTGGTGCATTAAGAGGCTGATAAAAATCTGATGAAATTCACTTTTTCTAGCAAAAGCTATTCTGTAACTGTTTTTTTTTTTTTTTAATATTTGGAGGGGGAAAATATGCCATGATTTCCAACAATTCCTTTCCCACTCTTAAAACAAGAATCAAAACAAAATGTCAGAAAAAAATAAAAGTATACGATCATGTACTTATACAATTTATGTGTTCATTTGTTAAATAAGGGTATGCCAGTAAAACTTAACAATTCTATTCAACATCTACATGAAAATGCTGGTTGAGGTCATCTGTCAGCATGGGATTAAGTAATATCTATATTCTGATGAAAGTGTAACAGCATGTGGGAATGACCTTGTGAGACAGGAGGAAGAGTTGCAGACCAGGCAATGGGCAGATAAAAGGCAGCTGAGTCTACAAAAGAAACAGGACATGGAAAATGTTTCAGAAAGGAGCCTATCTAATTTCTTGCATTGTAAAGACAAGGGAGGGGGGAGTGATGTATTTTCAGACTTGCACCACTGGCAGTGGTGGCGAACCTATGGCACGGGTGCCAGAGGCGGCACTTAGAGCCCTCTCTGTGGGCACGCATGCCGTCGCCCCAATCCTAGGCCTTCAAGCTGGGTTTTATAAAACCTTTTCGCTTTAGGCCTCCGCCGCCGTGTGAAAAAAAAAAAAAAAAAAAGGTTCAATCAGTCAATTTCAACTTCTCACGGAAAAAAAAAAGATCTTGCAAAGTTGGAATTGATTGATTGAACTTTTTAGTCCCACCCTGTCTGCCGTTACCACCGCAGCCACACCCAGCCAATTGGCCACACCCAGCCAATTGGCCACACCCAGCCAATGGGCCACACCCACCCGGCACTCGACGATGCATAAGTGGGTTTTGGGTTGCAGTTTGGGCTCTCAGTCTCTAAAAGGTTCGCCATCACTGGTCTATGGAGATTCTCAGTCATCCAGGTCATAGTTGTCTCAAAGATGTTTTTTCATAAGGCAACTGGAGTATATTTTTTCCTTGAAGAAGAAAATGTTTTGCTTCTTATCTAAAAAGCTGAATCAGAACTGATGAAGTTTGTTAGATGAGAAGCAAAATGTCTTCTTCCTGGCTGTGCTTCTTGTCTGGTTTACCTCACAACAATCTTGTAAGTCTTTTTAGTGTAAAAAGTGCTTTTTACTTTGTTTGCCACTCAGAGTTTCTCTTGATGGATGGCGCAAACTGTACAACTTTGTTAAATAAATAAAGACTAACACTTGAAAATAATTGCTGCAAAGTAATACTAATTACAATAATTGGTGAGCAACTTGTATTAGTTGTGTACAAGTTATCCCAGGAACACTAGCTCTATTAAAGGCAATTTTAAGATTTATCACAGATTTAATATACATTAGCAAAGGAATACTTACGACTGCATTTCCCTATAACAGGAATTAAACCTATAATTAGCTATTTTTCTACAGAAAATTGCTTAAGAAATGCATGAAAACAAAGCTGAATAATAAAGCACGACCATTATTAGAACATGGGTTTCAAACGGGTCCCGTTTAATCTGACACTTTTCCCAAATGCTGTGCATCATAATTATTTGGCTGTTATCACGTGTGCGGTGTAGTTTGATAAAGTACCATGTCTGATTTCTCCAATACTATATCTTCAGCATTCAAATAGATTCCTCCCCAAAATTTTTTCCCAGCTGGATCCAAATGGACTCAATATTTCCATGCAAAAGTCCATACTCAGCTGAGGATGGTTAATCAGTTGATTTTGGGCCAGTCACTATCTCTTAGCCAGACTTCCCTCATACAGTTGTGAGAATAAATCTGGAAAAGAAAGCACCATAAACCATGTGTTTTGCTCTGGGAGTTATAAATTTAAGAAACAGAATAAACAATTTATATGGAAACGTTTCAGGCTGAAGTGGTGAGATCAGGGAAGTTCAATCAAAGCAGCAAGTTTTCCTGCTAGTGATGCTAATAAAACTCATAATTATTCAATGCATATTTTGGATCTAGATTATCCCCACGAATATAACAAGCCATGATTTTGATCCACTGCAACAGTCACATCATAAATAAAACTGAGGTTTATTACAAGCTAATTTCTCTTTTCTGCACCTGCATTGTCTGTGCGATTGGCATGGCTAAATCATTATATTATGCCAGCTTTGTTCATGCTTAATTGATGCTTACTGTATTCTTATTATCAAGAAGTCAGAACAAGCATATTGAAAATTATTTTTATTTTATTTTTAACTATCCAGTCCAGGTCTAATACATGACCACTATTTTGTTGTTAGTTGCGAAGTCGTGTCCGACCCATCGCGACCCCATGGACAACGTTCCTCCAGGCCTTCCTGTCCTCTACCATCTTCTGGAGTCCATTTAAGCTCACGCCTACCACTATACCAATATATTTTAAACTTGGCAACTTTAAGAAGTGTGGACTTCAACTCTCACAATACTTCATCCAGCCTTTTCTAAATCATCCTCTTGGCCTGGCAGTTCTCTAATAGCTTAGTAATTAATGAGTAATTTTTAAAAGTGATTAGAAAATGAGAGTTGCAAATTTAGTGTCCTTTAAAAGTGTCCTCCACAATTGCGAGAAAGATGGATAATCCCGTGTTTCCTGTTGCTCAGATTCACAGAAAACTCCTGTCCTAAGTTCTTGTTTCATGAAGCAGCCCTCTGGAGCACATGTGTCAGGTGCAAAACACCAGGTCCACACATAAGAGTTCTAATTTACTGAAGCTCATGCACAAGAATCTTCTCAGACTATCGGTTTGCACCTGGACAAAACTAGATAAAGGTCAATGGCATATAAGGGGGAGTTGGACTTAGTTTTCTTATTGATACATAATGTTTCTAAACTAATGCCTCATTTGACTCCTTCCCTGGTTCTGCCAGTCTCTCTCCTTCAGTATGTGTGCAATCTCCTATCTTGTCTTTATTCCAAACAGGTTCTAAGAAACCAGTCTACTCCCCAGTTCTGTGTGGTCTTTGCCATGATCATTGACTCTGCTTTTATGGAGTCATCGTCAGTTCACCAAAGCTTTCCTGAAAGCATGCTGGCTGGGAAAGTTTTGGAGTTGAAGTCCACACATTTTAAAAGCAGCCAAATCTGAAAAACAATACACATGCCAAGTCTCACATATTTGTACTTGACACCTCTTTGACACCAGCAGCACTCTAGTCTACCAATCTGTGCCCTCATCTCATTCCTATTTTTCACACCTAGCAACCAACATTTCCTATTCTACAATATGTTGCTTCAATTCCAGAACGTTCAAATCTGAGTTCTACATTTAGTTATTTATTCTTTTTTTTTTTAAAAAAAAAGTTGGGGCTGGCTTTTTGTGTGTCATTTTTTAAAAAAAGAATTTTAAGCAGAAAAAGCTTTGAGCACGACAAGGCCAGGACCCAAGACTGTTTAAAAACAAAGACCAAATGTTTACAGTGCCTTTTCTTCAACCAACAGTGATTGATTAGAAAGCACAGATGGGACACAGACAGCTTTTCATTGCTTGCTCCATATGATCGAACCAACACATCTGGTATACTCTGAAAAACATCTTGGCACTAATTTGTTTGTCAGTATCCATTGAGAGGGCTATCTGTCATCCTGTCACATTTTGGTTGCCCTGAGATGTTTGAAGATGAGGCTAGTCACAAATTGAGGATGCTGGCCTCTTGGGAGTTAACTGGAAGAAACTACCAGCTGCCTAATATGTCATCAAAGGAGGGAAGTACCAGGCAGGTGGGTAGACGTATGTTGGAATCTCAGCCAGATCGTCTATATTTACTATCAGGAAGCGAAATCATCTGAATCTTTTTTTGCCTTGTATGCCTCTGTGTGTCAAACTGTCATTTCATTTAAGCGTTGGTTCTTGGAAACATTAGACTGCAGATTTAGAACAAGAAGAGCAAGGAAAGGTGTTACTGCATGGTAATTCGAAGACAGAAATGAAGGATCTCCTAACATTCTCTGTTTGAACATATGCGGAATAAACTTCACTAGAACATAAAGGGTCTAGGCAGGCAGAAATAATCTAAAGAAAGCAAAATCTTCAAGAATACAAGGTCAATGCTGTTTAAACGTCAGACTGCCGAAAGTGTTTCCCCAGGCTTTCGCTTTTCAGTTGTGCATATTTCTTGTTTAAATTCAACCTTGCTCATATTACTTTCCTTAATATAGGCTTCAATTTCTAAATAGTCACCATATGAATCTTGTGTTTGTGTGGATGTTGTGGATGGAGTGCAGATTTCCCAGCACAATTACCTTTCTCAGTGAAAACAGTCTATATTTGTTTGCCATTTTAACTGCATTAAAAAATGAACAAGGGACAACATTCTGTGGTTAAGTGCAAGTTTGTGAGCTGATGCCTTGTCTTGCAGTGTAAGCAGATAAACTGTGAGGCAGGTGAAAGCTTAGTCAACAAAGTGGTCTGAATTCCCATCTGGGATTTAAAACTGAGAAAAACCAAAGCTCTGTCTTACGGGCATCTTGCACAAAGCAGTTGAAAAAAGTGGAAGCAGTTTCAAATTGCTATATCTTTCCAGTACTCAACTGTATCAGCTGAAAAGAGCTTTCTAAAAAGAGGTGAATTTATACATCTCAGATTATAGTACCTTCAGTCATAAAGTATGTCATTGTGGAACGGATATACTGAAGTTAGCAGATGTAGTTTGCTTCCTGAAACCCTGGTGCTGCAGGGAAAAAAAACATAACCTTAACTCACTGTTGATGCTATTATCTTCTGAAGTGGACTTCTGTTATTTAAGTACCACTAAACCTGTCCTGGTTTTTTGGCAGAAAAATGCAACCCAGCAGTAGAGAAAGAAGGAAAGAAAGAAAGAATGCACATTTATTTTGCTTTCCAAAATGCATCTGCAAGGAAGGCAGAAGATGGTTTTGAGCTGAAAATAAGGCATAGCAACAATATAATAGTAATAATAATTTATCTGTCAGTACTTTGCATGTACATATTAGTTGGCAGGATGTGGGCAACAGGGTGATGATATGCTAAACAATATTTAGATCTGAGCAATTCTAGTTTACATAGAATAGGGTGAATGAGCTTGGAGTAAAATTGGTTATAATTGTGGTACACTTGGCATAAATTGTGCAAAACAAACAAACAAACAAACAGACAGACAAAAAACCTGGCTGGTACACTCCTTGCCATTAGGAGGAAATGTTGCAGACATTGTAAGTGTGACTAAAGATTGTGTGACCACTTTGTAATATACAGCTGAAAGAGTATGAATGAGAAGGGAGAATGAGCAAAATCTGGGAAGGATCCATGCAGGACCATTTTATGCTAGGCAAAAGGTGAACAGATCAGATGTGTTCTTCAAGGCACCATGGATTAATGTATGAATGTAAGAAATACCATTTATTGTGCTTTTGTTGAGTCTGAGAAAGCATATGATATGGGGAATAAACAGTGTAGAGTTGAATTGTGAACATTTTGCATTGATACGTTGATGGTTGCTGAATGAGAAAAAATAATGGTATATGTAATAACAAATGAAATGCTTAGTGCGTAGGAAATAGAACAAGTCATTGCTATGCAATGGGCAGGTACTGTATAAATGATGTAGGATGTCCCCTTAGTTGTTTAATATATTTATAGACAAATACTTGTGATGAAATTAGAGTTATATTGATCAGGTACTTCAATGTGCTTGTACTTTTGTTGGCAGATGGTGCATATTATGGACCAAAATAATTTGCAGCAGAAGTAAGATATTGTAGAATGCATGATGCATTGAAGAGCAAAGTTAAAGGGTTATCTTTAAAACAGTGATCATCTCTGTTTCTTAGCTGAGGGAGCCAGTGTTGTCTGAAGACAATTTCTGTGATCTTGTGGCCAGCATGGCTATATACCAAAGGTTCATGGAATGCTGTTACCTTCCCATTGAAATGGTATCTATTAATCTACTCACATTTGCTTTCTTTTGAACTGCTGGGTGGGCAGGAGCTGGGGCAAGTAGTAGGAACTCACCACGTTGCACGGAGCTCAGATTTCGAACCCAGCTGTCAGTTCGCCAGCTGTTAAGCTCAGTATCTTTAACCACTGAGCCATCACTCCCCACACACATCAAAGAGTGTGGATCTGCAAATTTATCAAAGATCATAATAGTAATATTGACAGGAAGATTGTAGTGAACCAAATAATGGAAAACTAGAGGAAGCACATGTTAGAATGTTTACTAAAAATGGGGAAATAAGCAATTTGTAGATGTGCAGATGCCAAGTGCAGGCTGCTTGCTGAAAAGAAAGAATGTTTGGCAAAGAAAGTGATAATAATTGTGCATGAAAGTCTTCCCATTTTGCTATTTGGAAGCAAGAGTTGGATATACAGTATCAGGGCCAACATAAAAAAATGAGCTGAATGCAGTAAGAATGTGGTATTAAAAGTAGCATATGTGGTAAAACATCCAATTGAACAATTGAACAGTTAACTGAACACACTGGATACAAAAGTGAGTGACAGTATTAAAAATATGCTGATGTGATACCATCATATTGTAGGAATAAATGATCAAATGGCAAAAGAGATATATGAAGAAAGAGTAAATGGGTTGAGTGGAAAGGGAAATCTCAGAACTTTGAGATTGGATGGAATTAATGAAATTGTCAGAGACAGGTAAGAAATTTGAAGAACAAAAGAAAAGTTAATAGGTAAATTGGAAATAATAATGGCATGATGTAAGAACAGAAAGGTATGTGAATAATCTAGGTATAAAAGACATTAATGAATCTTTCCTTTTATTTTTTCTTATTTTATGCCCTCATATTCATTGGCTAACTGGTTCTTATTCTTTATCTGCACTTTGCATGATCCTGCTTAGCCTGAAAGAGAAGAGCATTATGGGTATGTATATGTGTATACCTTGCCCCATTATGCAGAGATTTTTATCCCTGGCTCATGTGTCAGACAGAAAGCTCTGTCAGGGTCAACTAAATAGAATCTAATTTTTAATTGGCTTGCTTGTCAGTTATGTTTCCTCTTATTGCAAATGAGATGTGACAGATTTTAACAACTATCTTTTTCTTTCCTTTGAGTTTTACATTTGAATGGGAGTCAATGTGTTAATCCTGCATGCATGAGGCTAGTTCCTAGAGTTCCTTCTGAATCCCCATTAAAAATTAGGTTTAAAAAATGGCTGGGAAAGGGAGGGTGCACAAGTCTCCAAAGTTTTCTGAGGCTGTTTTTCCTCCCTGCTGTCTTAATTCATCACTACCCACCAAAGATCTAAGGGATAAATGGAAGATAAACAAGAAGTTGGATCGATTGGAGACTTACAGTGTGACCTATGAGAGGATTAGACCTAGAATGTCATTCTTGAGTGAAGGCTGAAGGAAAAATGGAAGATTTTGTTCAAAGGGACAAAAAAGGAGGCAAGAAGTGGATGACAGAAATAAGTGACTTTTATACTGAATACAGACAAGGTCTGTGAAGGAAGACACTGTACACTGTTGTTTCCTCTCTGGCTTGCTGTGAGAACAAATTATAATCTTCACATTCTATTGAGTTGCCAGCAAAATCAGAGTTTGTCTTTCCATTTTGGAAGGGGAGAAGATATGTGTGTATGCATGTGTGTGTTGTGTATATACATATATGAAAATGTTTATGGTGTGTTGAAGACTATCTTTGGCTTGCTGCATCATCTGTTGAAACCAGTTGTGTCTGATAGTCAACTGGAAACCAACTTTTACTATCAACTCTAATGGAAATTTCTCCAAATCCATTCTTTTTTCAGGCAGGCTATTAGGTCCCTGGCCATTTTTCTCTGGCAAGATAATGTGTCTTATTTCCCCTCAAAGATACTTGTTCTTATTAGCTGCTCTAAATTCAAGAAAACACCAGCTTCTAGGATGAAAATAGCTTAAAGATGTTTCCCAGCAGTAATACAGTCAGTTGGTAGAAGACCAACAATTGCTGCCCTCTAAAGGGTCCTCCCAAGGGCTAATGAAGGATTATTGCAATTTCTTTCTGTAACTTTCCAAGTTGTATTTTTTCTGGAGACTTTGGATATCAGTTCCTATAATTTATTTATTTATTTTTACTTATATATCAAACTTCTTAACTGGTAATCTCCCTCATAAAGGGGCTCTGGGCGGTGATTACTAGCAGCATGATATTTGGCTATTGCACTTGGGAATTATGATTATAATTCTAGACAAAAATGCAACAAATAAATAGGAAGTGGTTCCAAGTATTGCTTTAAATCTCTGATTTACTTTTTAAATCCTGAAGACAGCTTAGGAAACCAACTTTGGTACAGTGGACTGGAGTTACTGATTTAATACATACATAGGATCAGGTGTGCAAAAGACATGCTTGTTTGTTTTCAAATGTTCTTCTTTTAACAAAAAGAAGAGTCCTGGGGATACATCAGATCAGGACTGAGGGCCAACATGCTTTTGGAAAGGAAACAGAGGACTTCATATAGCCTTCCTGATGACAGGCCAAAGGCCTGAGCAGAGATTTGCCTGAATATTTAAGAGGCAAAGCCTCGTGTGCTGCCAAAATACCCCTAAGGAATAAGAAACAACTTTCTGTTTTCTCCGGGCTAAAAAATAAAACAAAATTTCTCAGAATGTGATTCAGAAGTCACCACAGGCCTCAGAACAATTGATAGTCCACCATGCTTGTATGCTGTCCGATAAGAATTGTATGTAAATGGCTTGAAAGCTTATGAAGAAATTAGCTACCAGAAGCTGATTATAAATAATAATAGAATTAAATGATTTCTCTTGTTAAAATAAGCATCCCCCTTATAAAATCAGAATAGGTTTCCATGCTCCGTCTGCACACAATATTGTAAAATGAATTCTATATTTTTTTGCTTTCTAAACTAGGCCCAGAGCAGAGATGATCTGGGAACCCCTTAAGCTTTATTTTATTGGAACATGTGAAGGCCTCTACTTGTTTTTAAATAACTGCAGCTAGAGAAAACCTTCCTAGAAAATATGCCTCCAAAATCTTGTCCCTGGCAGTTAGTGAGAGCCTTTGTGTAATGCATGGAAGTGCTGCTTATTAAGATTTTCTGCTTCAGCAATTGAGATATTTGGGGGGGGTAGGACTTTGGGCTTTAATATGAAATCGGAAAGATGAAATGTTGGCTTTTCTCAGCTTTTCCCTCACAGAATCAAGTGGAACTTGAGGTTCAACACCAGTTTTATCCTTAATCCAATTTAATAATAAAATATACCTGGTTTGCAAGGTTTATTAGTGAAATAATGCTGCTTTAATTTTCATAGCTTGCCTAAATTCATGAATGAATTCTGAGAATGCTTATCTTTGCTAACCATTGGGGTTTGACTCATATTAAACCAGTATATTTCCACAATGTATAACTGAATGTAACACTTAATTCCAGTCTTCAAAGAAACCTTTAAATTGGAACAGCTTTATGTGAAAAAAAAATCCCAGTACAAAAACTGATAATGTACCTCAGTGCATCCAAATTTCCCCTGAGGATAAGTTGCCTTAACTGTCATTTAAGATTTTACATGCTGCCTTTAAATCAGTTACTTCATTTAAATAAAAAAGCTCTGATTTCCCATAAAATGAAAATGCAGGTGCTTCATATATCCTTCTAGCATTTTGATTTATTATTGACCATATACTCCTTCAAGGAGAAGATTCTTTTAGAAGGCATTTCTTGTCAAGCTCCATACGTCTGTGCCACTTTTTATTAATTTCATTCTATCCATAGTCATACAATTTGGAGAGACGAAAATGGGTAAATGTGATGATTATCATTTCTGAAAAAAATAGGGTAGGGTGGGAATGAGTTCATTTTCAGGACTGAATAGTGCTTGAGTAATACTGCATGTTACTAGGGACGTTAAGGGGGATATCATTGATAAAAAAACCTCTTGATCTCTCCCTACATAGGAAAACTCAATAATTTCAAAATATCATGCTAAACATAAAATTAGCATATCCTATTCTCCAATTATCCTAGTTATCTGTAGATCTCTCTCTCTCTCATCTCTCTCTCTTTCCATCCTGTCTGTCTGTCTGTCTGTCTGTCTGTCTGTCTGTCTGTCTGTCTGTCTGTCTGTCTGTCTATCTATCTATCTATCTATCTATCTATCTATCTATCTATCTATCTATCTATCTATCTACCTACCTACCTACCTATCTATCTATTTTAATCTATCTGTCTATTTATCTCTATTGTCTCTTTTAAAAGCATGAGAAAAAATATCCTCCAAATGCATCAATAGATACAGAAGTTTAGAATTCTTATATTTACAAAGCATATACCTGAAAGTGAATAAGGATACCAGCTGAGATTTCATGTACTACAGAACTGATTAAATTTCAAGCTGTGAAAGGTTTTGCTTGGTGCAAAATGTAGGATCAAACCAGCACCTTTTAAGCATAACACTTCACCCCAAAGCAAAATCCTATAACTCTAAACCCTATAGCTCTTGAGATTCCTAAAGTCTCAAGAAAGCCTAACCATAACCCTAAATTCATTCTAGGAATTCCTTATGTAGGAATTCTCATCCTAAGCAACACACATAAAGAAAACCTGCACTACATTATAAAGCTATTACTAAACACAAAGCCTCAACCTAAATCAAAGGATTATGCAGGAAACCTAGCTGTAATTGTAAGTTTACTTATAGTGTCAAAATACAGTATTAAGCAAGGTTTAATATCCTGTAGGATAATTCAAAGATTAGCACTAAGCATAAACTATTATCCTAAAATGAATTAAATCACATTAAAATTTAACTTTAACACCATCAAACAACAACCTCTACCTATTCTAGGTCCTTGGAAAGGACTTGATAGGTGGATTAAAATGCCAAATCAAGTCTGAACATCTGGCTGATTGTGTAGCGAATCTTAATATTCAACTTGCCTGCTGCCCAACTCCCAAAGATTCTGGCAGCCCACAACAAACAAGCAATTGTAATACAATCAATAAAAAAATGATAAGTGTGATGAAGTGGAGTTTCACTCTCCCTTGCTAGAGATCTGGATGAATAGCTAGGTCTTCACAGCTCTTCCTTCACAGTCCCTTCCTTCCAATCATATGCACAAAACTTTGCAACCTCAAAGATCAGTAATCCAAGGGATTACAATCCTATAAATTAGCCGTGTTTTTCAGAATACAAAGGGAAGCTCTGCGCTGTGGATATTATTTGAGCTTTATGAATCCTATCTTTATTTCTCATTACAGGCATCAGTTTCTTCATTTAGGAATTGCTACATTAAATCTATATGCAGAGACAGTTTCACAATCCCTTTGCCAGAGAAGCACCTCTGAATATTTTGTAAGCGATGATGCCAAATTGTGACTGAGTGGGCCATTATTCCTCAACTTCTGGAACATGAAGAATTGCTTTGGAAAGACCCCTGCCCAATTCCTTGGACAACAACCAGTCACAGCTCTGTGGAAGCAAGGCAAGGAACCTAACTCTCTATCCTCTATGTGCTACACATGGAACAGATATCTGTTTTTGAGCATGGAGATTTTATTTTTGTAGGCAACGTTCTGGAATGAGTCAAGACTAATATAAATGCCTGCCATGAATGCATTCGGTCCCTACGAAAGGTATCTATGTATACCCTGGGAGCATTGGGGAAAATTCAGAAGTCTGGAGCACAACAATTAGGAGAAGGAACCATGTTTATTGTAACAATTGTTGGATGCTGCTTTACAAGACAGAGGGACACTGAACAAAGGGAAAGCAAAAGTTTTTTAGAGAGGGTTGAGGGGGGTCTAGAACAACTCGCCACAGCCAACTTTCCACAGCCAAGTTGCCATGGCCAGCTTACCACAGCGAAGTTGCCATGGGACAATTCTCCATAGCCAACTCACCGCAGGACAACTTGCTGCGGGACAAAAGTTACACTAATATCAAAAAAATGGTGGAATAGAATCATTAAAGAAAGGATGCAAAAGGAGGGACAAAATGAAACGTGAATGGCAAAAATTAAAATACTTTTTAAATTATTTTTAAAAATTAAATAAAATGGTTGAATTGTCCCCCAGTGAATTGTCCTATGGCAAGTCGGCCATGGTGGCCACAGTGAGTTGACCATAGCAAATTGGCAGTGGTGAGTCATCCGGGTTGAAGGCTAAAAGGCAGAAAATCCTAAGGATATGATTTAGGGATATGACCAATTTTAGGGAAGCTAAGTAGGTTCTTGTCCACGTACATGGAAATATTTGCTACTGTTAAGCAAAGTGACCCTTTCAGGAGAACAGCACAGCTGGGAAAGCCCATTATTAAGGAGATGGGAAATACTATTATTTTCACATTTTACCTGTGCCTACTTAACAAATGATCTGTTTTAGCACTTCAACCCTATCATTCTGTTTACACAGCTGTATCTTGGAGTCTGGCTTTGAGATATCCCTTTTATATGAGAGCAGCAATCCACAATCTCTTGTATAGCTGATAACAATTCTCTCTGAAATGGATCATACTATATCCACATATAAATAGTCAGTGTTTGTGTGTATTTAACATACATCAGAGATTCAGGATGTAATATTCACTTTCCTAGTTTTAAATGCCAGGGATATAAAATTTCATTTTCCCTTTTACAAAACTTAGAATCAACATCCAAAGTAAGTACTGATATTGCCGATGCATAGGACCTTAAGATATGATATTTACAGAATTTTCCGAAGGTACCTAAGTGTAAAGCAAATATCTCATATTACTTGTGATAAATCCTGCGTTCATCCAAACCATGTTTTGTTTCATACCACATAGTTTTCTTGTTGATTAACTGCTAGTTTTATAGAGAACAAAGACAGGAGGCACTAAGGAACTCCCTATATTTAGGGCACTTCAAATGAGCTTATCTGATTCAGAAGAATTGCATCCATAATGAATGAATTTGATTCTGCTTTCAAAATGGATTTGGTGGAATGTATGTGTGGAGGTGTTTTCTTCCTGGTGCAAGTTGTTGACTCACCTGCTTTCCCAATTTTCCCATAGAACATTTAATTGATAATTTAAACAAGGAGTCTCCAAACTTGGCAACTTTAGGGTTAGGGTTTCAAAAGTGATAAAAAGAAAAAATAGCTCACCCATGGGTATCTATGGGTCAGTAATATTTCCCTCCAGGGAATATCTTAAGAAACATTGCCAGGAAGTCACATCTAAAAAATATTATCTCAGAAACCATCATCCGAGACATATTCCTTGGAAAGTACTTCTAGAGTATTAGCAGATGACATCATTCTACTCATCTTCAAAAATTCTTACCTAAAATTTCTACATGAACTTTCAGTTTCATTTTAACATTTGACTGAATTTTTGCTTAATTTTTTTTTTTTAACAAGTGTTGCACAGGATATTTTCCTCCTCAAAATACACGGCAGAGAATAGCATATTAAAAAAACAAAACAAAACAAGTCTTCACATAATTTTTTTTAACCTAAGTATTAAAAAGAACAGTAAAAATACCATCCTTCTTCAACTTTTTCTTTATCTATACGTGATGGTATTGCATTAACCAGTGGAACAACCTGCCTCCAGAAGCGGTGAATGTTCCAACACTGGAAGTTTTTAAGAAGAGACTGGACAGCTATTTGTCCGAAATGGTATAGGGTTTCCTGCCTGAGCAGGGGGTTGGACTCGATGACCTCCAAGGTCCCTTCCAATTTTTTTTTTTTTATTATTATTATTATTATTATTATTATTATTATTATTATTATTATTATTATTATTATTATTATTATTATTATTATTATTATTATTATTATTATTATTATTATTATTATTATTATTATTTCCCAGCACTGATAACTCTTTACCCAAAGGTATTAGAAGATCCTTTTATCTCTGAAAGCATTCTGATGCTAGCTTTAGAACAGGGGTTTTCAAACTTTTTCAAACTATAGCATTTTTCTTTCTTTCTTTCTTTCTTTTTCTTTCTTTCTTTCTTTCTTTCTTTCTTTCTTTCTTTCTTTCTTTCTTTCTTTCTTTCTTTCTTTCTTTCTTTCTTTCTTTCTCTTTCTTTCTCTCTCTCTCTCTCTCTCTTTCTTTCTTTCTTTCTAGAATACCTGATCCAGAAAATCTTTTCTGATGTACCTTACAAAAATTGTTATAGAAAACCCTGGGGGGGGTTTTTTCTTTTTATTTTCCTGTAATCTCTCATGGATCTTCATTAAGTTCTCACAGGATTGCTGATGTCATTCCCTTCTTCCTCTAGCAAGAAATGAACAAATCAGGCCATAGAGAAAAATAATGTGATAATGTACCAATACTGAACCCTGTTGGGAATTTCCTTCATCCTCTGAAGAGATCCAGTAGTTTTTCTCTGCCTTGCACATAGGGTGAAGAATTTTGAAAACCCATTTCTACCAAGTTCTAGAGGAAACAGATACTAGAATACAGATGGAGAATAGTTTCATACTGGAGAGAATCCATTCTACTGTGTTAGTATAAATCTGCTGGTTTTTGATGTAGAACAATTTTTTTTGTTATGGGAAACTAGATGTGTTGAACGGCAGGGTTGGCATAAAAAGGTCACAACACAAAGCTCAGAGTTTATCAACCAGTCAATCATTCTATGGCCAATAACATTTTGATGGACGCAGCCAAAGGTATATTCACTTTACATTAAACATACAGTATGAGCACAAATGCCATCTTGTGACAACAAGCAAGCCAAACCAAATCATTCTTTTCAGATGTTTTGACAGTGCTCCTGCCAAAAATGTTTTGGAGCTGGTCTCTTCACAATATAGTTTCCCCAAATCCTCAGAAAAGGGTTATTTTCACTTTTAGATATCATAAATTGGTTGTTGCTGCTACTGTCACATTCTTCATTCCTCCAAGTATGAAATACACATCATTTCCAAATGCAGCAGACATTGCCAAAGGTAAGCCACCGTTTCCAAGAATAACAGATTGTAATTTCTTTGGCCAGCCAAATGGGTACAATTAGTAAAGGAGAGCTTGCATTTGGCAACCAATTCAGTAAAATGGTAACTTGCATACATAGGAGTCATTTCACCAGTATACAGTCATTTCAAGGTTATTTATATAAGGATATGCAGAAAGACTGGATGTCTCATGAGAAAATTGTATTTGTGACTTTAGAAGAGAGACTCGTCTATTTCTCCTCCCTTTAAAGCAGTGCAGAAGATCAAAATACCAGCTATGAATAACAAATCTTATTGGCAACTGAGAACTTTTGACTAACTGTCAAAATTAGCAATCAAAACATCTCTGAAAAGTATGCCCGAATAATAAAGTTGTTATTAGGCCTATAAAACCGTAAATGGGGTTATCTATATAGCTCAAAATAGTAATATATATTCCATGAATGAATGAATGAATGAACGAATAGCTTCCCTAACAGAGAAGGTCACAGCTGTTGTGACTGTTAATCGAACTTCAATCAGAAGTGATTCTTTCAGGTAGCCTAGAATGAATTCACCAGATCTGATTCTGCAACTTGTGTGGTGCTATCAAGAACAAGTGGTTAGTGAAAATCTGGCTGAACAGGGCTATGTTTTGAAGGCACCCATGGATCTTTCACAAGAAGCCTACAATGATACCTTATTATTTGCTTGACTACCAGAAGCATTAAAAAGGAGACTTCACGGGTTATAAATCATAAATAGGACAATCCTGCTATAGGAAACTCCCTTGAGATAATTGCCTGCTGAACATAAGGAGCTAATAAATAATTCTTTCTCATACTTACCTTGAATTCCAAAGCTTCCTAGACAGTGAAACTTAGGGACAGGAATATTAATCATATTAATCAAAGAACAGAGCACTTTTTATGTTGCCAAGATAAAATTATAATCTATCCTGTGAGACACACATACACCATATATGGTATTGCACTCCCAACTGAAGAGAGTGAAATATTATCTGAAGCTACATTGTGCCATAATGACCTCATAAAAAGCAATGAATCATTTTAGAAGGAAACAGCACAATTTCGGCAAGGTGGTCAAAGAGAAAATGAAATCTGAAAAGAAAGAAAAACTGATACAAAGTACATGTGTTGAAACCAATGAATTTGCTTTCAATTAAATATGGCTTGGATTGAAAGAAAAAGAAAGTATGACAGCATTTTGCAACATTTTTAGACTGAGGGATAATTTTTTTTTCAATTTTCAACTTCTACCTTTGGATGAATTTAAGCAATGTAAAGCAGAACCATTTTGATTGTAGCACTTTCATTTCAAACCATATCTTGTATACTGTATACCAGGGGTGTCAAACTGCTGGCCTGCGGGCTGGTTGCATCATGTGGAGGTCGCGCCCACTCCAGCTCCGGCAATGCGAAAAAAGTTGCGATACGTCACGACACGTCACTTGACGGGACGAGTTTGAGACCCGTGCTGTATACAACGACTTGGTTTTATTTTTATTTTTTTTTAAGGAAAATATCAAACACTTATACAATTGCACAAAGCTAACAACTTTTAAAATAGTAGCTTAAAGCAATTCTGAAGTTCATAGTTTCATAAGCCTTCGTTATTGTGGCACCTCCCTTGTGGAACTATGCTACCTTGCCCAAAGTTAGGCTATCTCCATCCCCTTTAATGTTCCACAAGTCCCTCAGGACCTGATTATGTCACCAGACCTGGAGAGCCCATGGAACCAGATGGCTCCACTACTGATGTGGATACACACACTCTCTTCATACCTGGGTTTGTATATTTCAATTTTAGTAAAATTTAATTTTTAACACTGATTTTTCTATATTTATACGATTGTTTTTATATGTGGGTTTGTATACGTTTTTATATACTTTATTGGATTATTGGGCACCACCAGAATCACCTTTGGTTAGGTGGGTGGCCATAGAAATCTGATGACTGCATAATAAATAACAAGCATCTAAATACGATGGACTATATAGTGGGACTATGATGTAAATTGCTCATCGATCATATTCACAAGATTACATCTTGCAGTGTAAATTAAAAAAAAAAACCTGCTACACAGAACTGAATATAAAATCCATGTAGAAATTGAACAACTAAGTAATAGTACATCATAATCCTTAAGGGGCAACAATTAATTTTTGAATACTTTCTCATACAAGCTGCATGATCTCTTTGATCTTACCCTGATTCATTTTGCTAGATTTACATAGTTGGAATCATATTGCAGATCATCAGAGCCTTGGGGGGGGGGGCTTTCTGTTCCATTCTTCTTGTCACAATTATCCTCCTTACATTCAGGATTATTTTTTGATGTGAACAGATTTTTACAAATCTGCTGAAGGTAACCTGAAGACAATTAGACAGGTCATCTCCTGATTTACAATCATTCATTTAGCGATTGTTTGACGTTACCATGGCATTGGAAAAAGTGTCTTATAATCAATCCTCACACATATGACTGCTGTAGCATCCCCTTGCTCATGTGATCAAACCAGCACGTGATCATCATTTTTGATTTTCCCAGCTGGCTTCCAACAAGCAAAGTCAAAGAGGAAGCTGGATTTGCTTAACATGTATATGATTCACTTAACAACCATGGCACAAAAAGTAAAAAAATCAGTTATGAATCACTTAAAACTACCTTGTTTAGCAAAGGAAATCCTGATCTCAGTTATGATTATAGAGAACAGTTCAGTAGCAACAGGTGAGATTTCCAAAGCTAATATTCAGAAACATAAAAGTTTGTCCTTAGATTATTTTAGGGCAAGAACTCTGAAACATAGATGTGATCCTTCACAAATCATTTTTAAATGCAACTTATAGTAGAATGTGAAAGAAATATATTTGGCTGGTTTTAGTAAACTGGCAGGCTAATATAGGTAGATCTTTGGAATTTAAAGGACAGATTCCACACTTTGGAACTGATTTATTTATTTATTAAAAATGGACAGGAACACACCTTCTACTAATATCCCCTGTTCAAATAATGTTTTGCTTTTTGATATTCGACTTTCTTTTAGATTTTCTGCTTTTCATTTGATTCTACCTGTAAAAGTGTCCCTCTGTATCTTTTATACCAATTCTACAAAAAGCTTAAGGAAGTCACATTGTGACTGTGATACATGTTCACAGACAATGTATTAGATTTCAAAGGAAATAAAGAAAATAATCCAGAAATGGCCATGTCCTGTTGTGACACTCCTACTGAAAAAAAAAAACGGTCATAAGATTTGTTCAATAAAAGAGGGGGGGAAAACAGCAACAACAAAATTCTGTAACGTTAAGAAATAGGCACTTAAATAGTTAGTTAAACTAACTATTTATCTTAAAGAAAAACTCAGGTGGATAATAAGCATTTAGAATTTCTGATTTGGAGTTGAATGTTTGTGTTTAGTCGCTATTAGTGTAAAGGCATTTATCATCATGCCCCCCTTTTTTCCCAGTGGATGGGTGGGCCACATTCTACATGCTCAAATGAGTGTTTACAGATGGGTGGACCTCAACTCCCAGAGCTGCCTAGATAGCCTGGAGATGGCTGAGAGTTCTGGGAATTGAAGGCCAGCCATTTGGAATTTGCTGAGATATGGAAACATGTTCTAGTTCAGGGGTAGGCAACCTTGGCTCTTTTAGGACTCGTGGACTTCAACTCCCAGAATTCCTGAGCCCAGCATGGCTCAGCATGGAAACCTCTCCCTTTCCCCTCAGCATGGCTGGCTCAGGAATTCTGGGAGTTGAAGTCCACGAGTCATAAAAGAGCCAAGGTTGCCTACCCCTGTTCTAGTTCAATGCTGTCTATATCAGGCTTCCCTAACCTTCCTGAACAACTTGGACTACAACTCTCAGAATTCCCAGTTGCTTCAGCCACATTGACTGTCAATTCCAGTGCAAGACATTGAGAGGGCTGTAGGTTGGCTGTTCTGTACACACTGGCAGTGACTCTCCAATCAATTATAAAGGGTTATAGCCTTCAAATCTTGTTTGTAGTCTTCCTAGAGACATCTCTCTGGTTTCTATAGAAACAAGATGCAGTATCTTGATCATAGCCAGCAGAGCTGCTGTGGTTTTCTTTTTTTAAATGAACCAGAGGTAATCTTGAGTGGGTTGAGGTTGAGAGGTCATGTGTAACAGCATCATTTGGTGCAAGGAAGGCTGCTTCCCACTGATTTTCTTTTTTAAAACAGCAATATTCCTTTTTTGAAAAAAAAATAAAAGGATTAGATCTTATTTTAACCATGGGGTTATTGTATCACCACCACCACCACCACCATCATCTTCACTTGTGGCAGTAAAATCAGAACCCGGTATGGCATTTCAATGCCCACTTGATTCAGCCCTTGCAAAGAGCAGATACAATGGCATTTTTGAATTTATACTGAGGTGAAAATACTTTAAAGAAATTATTTCTGCCTGTTGAATACATGTTTAATCAATGCTAACTGATTGTTAAAGAGGCTGTGCAATCAGTAGGTCTTTGTTGTTATTGTTCAAAGCCAGTATTTTATTGATATACCCATAATATTAACCATCCATAACATGTCATGCAGTTGCCACCTATTTCTGAAGAAATCATTTTTAACCTTCTACAGCCCCTGATTACATTGAATAACAAAAATGCTTGAAACCCTGTGAATACACGTACAGAAATTTTGATTATATCTCTAAGAGGATAGTTAAGAACTTGTCTTTAAAAATCGCTTCAGTTATTCATTTATTAAATATCATCTTAAAAACAAATGACAAGTTACACAAACAATATATTGCCTAACTTGGCATCATTTAAATTTGAAATGATAACATTTGTGTGACATATCACCCACATTATAAAGCTGGTACATGTAGATCAGTTATCACAATTCAACAAACAAATTTGTTTCACACTGTTTTTTTTGGTGGGCTTCCAAGGTATACTATGTTTTGTTGTAGAGTGATTGATTACTTCTAAACATTCCAATCTCTTTATGTAAAAATCAATTCATTTTCAGATGCTTCACTGAATACAACATGAAGAAGTTTTCACAATGGATTAAATAGATACCAAAAGTTTGGTGATTGCACAGTGTCATGACCTGTTGGCTCAACTTGCTTGTTTACTTTAAAGAATCTATGGCACACTGGCTGAGGAATTCTGGCAGTTGAAGTCCACAAGTCATAAAAGGGGCAAGTTTGAAGACCCCTGATCTATGGCAAGGATTGTTGTGTTCAATAAATAATAGTGACACACTGAAATCTGATGTGATTCACACTAGTTTTATTGCTGAAGCTGAGAACCATTCTCCTTGCAGGAAAATCAAGATAGCTGGAACTTATAATTCAACAACTAGAATATGACAACTTCCCCATTCCTGCATCATTAGGCCAACTGAAAGTTACCTAACCTTCAATTCTATCGAATTGAAAATTATGATATCAGTTGCGATATCAGTTGCACGGCTGACCATTTGCAGTCCTGCAACTACAAGCAACCAAATGTTCCTTCCAGCAAGCTATCTTGGCAATACTCAGATAATAGTTTCCCTTGGTTCAAAATCTTCAGCAAATTATAAGAATGTACAGGTAATCCTTGACTTATGATCACGATTAGGACCAAAATTGCCATTGCTAAGCAAGATGATTGATAAATGTGTTTTGACTGATTTTACGATCTTTTTGCCACTGTTGTTAAACAAATCACCACAGTTGTGTTAAATGAATCATGCAGTTAAGCAAATCCAGTTTCTCTCATTGATTTGCTTGTCAGAAACTAGCTGGGAAGGTCACAACTGGCAATCACATGACCCTGGGATGCTGCAACCATCATAAATGCATGCCAGTTGCCAAGTATCTGACTTTTGATCACATGATCAAGGGGATGTTGCAATAATCATAAGTGCGAGGACTGTCATAAGTATCATTTTTCATTCCCGTTATAACTTTGAATGGTTACTAAATGAACAGTTGTAAGTTAAAAACTATCTGTATAGCAAGGGAGCTCTTCCAGTCTCAGTTTCTGAGCACTCTATGTATCCAACATAGCACTCCTAAAAGCCTGGGAGTAACATACAACACAACAAAATTAACAACTGGGTTGTTTTGAATTATGCACACACACATATGCTCATTCCCCCCCCCCCCCAGATTATCAAGTTAAAGAGAATGAAATATTGAAGTCATCAGAAGCTTTCCATGTCTTAACTTGGTTTCCCCCCTTATTTTGGCACAGAAATACTGACTTGCAACAGGTGTTTATTTGCAGTCTTACCCTTATAAATTTCACTAAATTAAATAGGATTTACTCCTATTGCTGCAATTTATAAGCACAATTTTAGAGGAGCTTATTTACTTAACCTACCACTAATACTTAATTGAGGCTACAATAGATAATATTCAGAGAAATTTACCAAAAGGTCTCCTTGCATCAATTAAAATCTTCCAGATCAGTCTGAGCAATGAGGCCAAAACACTGAATTTTGCTTCCCTTTAAAAAGCATAGAAATTGAGCTTTTTATTATTATATGCTTTCCAAAAAGCTGGATGGGAAAAAACACCGAAAGTTTGAAAAATTCTGAAACAATAAGACTGGTCAAGCTTTTTAAAGATCTTCTGAAGATATCCCTCTCCTTGTTTTATTACTGTCAGAGACATAGTAGGTAAATCCATGGCCTCCTGGCTTTTGGGGCACGGGAAGTCAGCCAAGTCTTCCTCATCTCTTCGGCTCTTCTTCAAAGTACAGATTAATTAAAGCACTTGTGTAGATTGTACATGGTTAGTTTGATCTAGTATCATTCTGAAATCTTTGGGCAAGCACGATGAAGGCCCTGCTTCTGATCGGCCATAATTCTTTCTTCCTCCTAACCCAGGGATGTCAAAATGTCGGCCCACGGGCCGGACGCATCACGCGGAAGCCGTGGCACCCCATTGCCATGAATGGCAAAACAGTCCTGATATATTGCGTGACATCACATGACATCGTGAGTTTGACATGACTGTCCTAACCTGTCTCTGTGTATTGAGAATCCTTGCATTCTCCTTTACAGTGTGACTTTCAAAAGCATGAAATAGGTTTCTGAGCCAGGGTGATCCAGAGTTAGCTGACAGATGCATGATCACCAGATGTCGAAGACAAGGATTGACTCCTTATTAAGGAACATCTGTTTCTCCATTCATTTTGCCAGATGTATTTTAAGCAGCACCTGGGAAGAATGTAATCATTTGATTTCACTCCAAAGCATGGCTGGGCCTAGTGTTTTCTGAATTTGAAAGTTTAATTTATCAGGTTATGCATAATAATTGCCTGGGAAAGATCAGCAATTATTTCCTTCAAGTTATCTCTTGATATTTAGTTACCATTGCTTTGATACTATACAAAACAGATGTCTGTTGTGGCTTCATTATGAATAACTAAGGAGGAAGAATTAAAAAGAAAAAAAAAGGAGAAATCCACATAAATTAATTGTTAAAAGCCATTATTAGGTTGGCTGAATGAAGTTCTCTTATTGGCTCTCTGTGTTCATTTCTATTTAAGCCTGAATTTCTAACAGTGAAGAAAAAAGATAAGAGAACTAATGAAAGGAAGGCAGGCAGGCAGGCAGGCAGGCAGGAAGGAAGTCAACCCAATGCCTTTCCACTTAGCTATTGTTCATGCATTTTAACATCATTCTCCAATGCTGCATCTTAGTTTAACTGTTAGTCACCTTGAGTATCCTAGAATGGAAAGGAAAAATGTAAAATGGAAAGAAATATAAATAACTAATATATATTCTTTTATTACCTTCTCAGAGTGCTTATAATTTCATTGTAGAACAGTACGTGGTTATTCATTTGCATTTCATTACACAACTAGCTAACATGTTCAGAGCTAGCACTGATGATGTTACCTAGGTGGAAATGAAATGAAATGACAGCCCAAGCTCAGAGAGCAGCAAGACCCCACACTTCAACTCTAAGTACAAATATTCAATGTTTTAGAGAATAGTAAAGTTACAATGTGGAACTAGCCAGCAGTCTGTTAGGACACTGCTGAATTTATATATACAACACCTAATCAATAGATTGTGGGTTACAAGGATGACAGATAGACAACCTGTCCTGTCTCAGACCAAGCGTCCACAAATAGAGAGGTGGTTGCAACCTTTACTGGGAAGTTGGTGAAGTACATAACCAAGCAGCAAATGAAGTGTGAGTGCAAATGCACATACACACGCACTAGAGAAACCAAGTTTTCCAAAGTCCAGAATTCCAAATCCAAAGCAGCAGGTATAAGAGTGTTCAAGCAAAGTCCAAATGTCATAGAAGAGTCACCAGATGGATCAGGTCTAGAATCATAATAATGACTTTCAAGTCAAGATGTCAAGGCACATGGAGTCTGGTTAAATGAACAATTGTTACCAATGGAGAAGCTTGAGTATGCTGCACTTCTTAAATAGAAGCAACCCCAGTGTTGCTCATTCAGAAGTGTGAGTTTCCTTTCCTATGAGGAAACTTGCAGTATACCTTTGCTCTGCTCTCCTTTCAGCACAGTGAGCCCTTATACAGGAAGGGATGACAGCTCATACTCATCTTGCAAGACTGATGGCAAATGTGTGTCCTGATTACTGGACAGAATAGTCTCCTCTGTCTGAAGTTCCTCAGGCAGTATTTCATCCAGCAATTGGAAGTGGCTTGTTGGTTTCCTCATCAGAGTCTGAACTGGCCATGACATAGCTTATAAGCTCCAATGGATTCTATTTGGAATTTTACACCACTTATCCTTGAACTCCTTTCAGAAACTACCAAAATTCTATATAATAAAATACAGCTTTTCCAACTCTTATGCCCTCTAGATTTTTTGGAATGGTAACTTCCAAAATTCTCAACTAGCATGGGCAATGGGATTCTCAGAATTGTTATCCTAGTACATCTGAAACATATCTCAGAGTTGATGGAAGTTCAGGCAGTTTATAAAAATCAACCAATCAAATGATCTATTAATCAATAAATTAGAGGCTAGTATACCGTCTTCAGGGCAATATAGAAAATAATTATCTTAACAGAAACAACTACCAGCAACAACCATAATGAGGGCCAGCCAAATAATTTTGTAACTAGAAGCAAAGCCACAAATTATATCCCTCCAAATATACAAAGGCCAGGTGAATTATTTTGGCACCTGAAAAAGAAATGCCTCTTCTCTGCAATAAAAATATAATAATATTGCAAATAACCCTGCTCCATTGATAGAGGTTGGTATGGGCATGTTAGCATCTTTCCATGGGTGATGGTGATGTGCTTGACACTTGGGAAAATGAATTGGGCAATCAGCTGTTGTCCACTATAGAAGGCAGATGAGGAGGAGGAGAAGGAGGACCACCATCATCATCTCCAAATAGGGCATTTTATGGATGAAGTGGAAGGAGTTATGGTTAATTTCAAACTTGCCAGTTCTAGAGCTGGCAGAAATAATTTTCCCCATTGCAATCAAGTTGTGGGTATATCAAATGAAATTTAAATGTGGAATTTCCAGGCTGAAAAGGCCATTCTTGCACCTTCTGCCTAGAAAAACTAGGGACATGATAGTCAATTTGTGGCTCCTAAATAACCAATGTTTTGTTGCCTTTTTAATAACACTCCAAATCAGCTTTCAGAGATAAAAAGCCACCCAGTGTCTAATGGTAGATCTGGCCTCACTTAACTCGGATACTAGAGGGAAATGACACAGAAACATCATAATTCACAGAGGGAACCCTTGCTTGTCCTCGGAAATCAGGCCTAATTAAACAAGATAATCTACATGGCAAATAAAGCACATCTGTGTTTTTTAGGGACAAAGTTCATTTGTAAAAGAACAAATGATTTCCCAGAGAGCATAAATTCAGTTCAGAATTATTATATTAATGTGTTCTTGTTGCATAATTAATAGATGGGATAACCTCAGATATATCATTACATAGTGACCAAAGAGTTTCAATCTAATTTATTGAACTGGCACTTTATGAGCCGAAAGATCAGCATTGTAATAATTGGGGGCTGAGAGCAGATTCCTTTGGCTTTGTTTGGTGGCCTGCTCTCTCATTCTCCACCTGACACTTCATGGGGTCAATTAATTCACTGTTTAGTTAGGATGCTCTGTGGAAGGGCTTACTAACTAAGATTTCTTGCTGTAGTTTTCTACATCTGCATCCTTTCCCTAGTAATGGAGTGAACTAGACAAAACAAGTTCTGATGTCACTCTTTTTCCTTGACTCCATCTTGGTTGGCTGCTATTTTAGAAACAATACCTTTTGTTTGCCCAATAACATCTGGGCTTCTCCCTAAAATACACTGAGTGGGATGTACTAGCTAGTAAGGCTTACTTTATAAAAAGAATACTGGGCTGGAAGAAAATACAGAAAAGGTCAGCTTGGGTGTTGTTTTTAAATCTACTCTGATCCCTTTTATGGAAAAAAAGGGTGAAATTCTTTTTGACAGGCTGCACAGTAAAAAGGTTAGGTGATAGAGCAGGTTCTTATGACGCAAAAGCCCTAGGCTGAAAGCTGCAGATTTGCCAAATTACTGGGGCTTATAACATGCTTGATAAACATCATTTCTAAAAGGTATGTTAGCTTACCAGATGTCTGGCAAGGAGGAAGCAAGGGTTGATTTGCAAAGGCTTGTGTCATTACAAGTCTCTTTCTTTCTTTCTTTCTTTCTTTCTTTCTTTCTTTCTTTCTTTCTTTCTTTCTTTCTCTCTCTCTCTCTCTCTTTCTTTCTCTCTTTCCTATTTTCTGTCTGTGTCTCCTCTCCTCTTTATGTCCGACTGTCTCTCCTTCATTCCTCCCTCCCTCCCTCCCTCTCTTCCTCTCCAGTCTGTGTCTTTGTCTTTCTCTCTCTCTTTCTATCTGTCTTTGTCTCTTCTTGTCTTTATGTCTCTCTTTGACCTTCCTTTCTTCCTTCCTTCCTTCCTTCCTTCCTTCCTTCCTTCCTTCCTTCCTTCCTTCCTTCCTTCCTTCCTTCCTTCTTCCCTCCCTCCCTCCCTCCCTTCACACAAGAAAAAGTAAAAATGAATAGGACTGGAAAGATTCCAGTCTGAATCCTGAATAGACACCGTTACACCAACAGCTGCACTGTTATGTTTAGATACACAGTCTTCTTCTAAAGATCTTCTAGTCGTTTTAAAGAGACCCAAAAGAGCACACAGTAAATAAATCTTGAAGTCCATGAAGCTAATTTTCTGACTCAACATTTTCCACCCCAGGATTCCCTGCTATTCTGAAATACATCTCACTAATGGGCATTCATGATCATGACATCTAGAGGAACCCAAGGTATGGAAGGCTGGCTCACCTGAACAAATCAGCCATGTGGAAAGAAATTAGAAATATTGCGACACATACCTCTTTCCTAAAATATTTTGTCTGCAATTGCCCTTAGAGCAATGGTTAATTTAGAACTATATTATCAGACAGTGAATACTCAAGCTACTTCAATATATATATTTATTAATGTTGACACTTGTTGATAGTGATAATCCCAAATGAATTTGGTGGTAATGGAATTATCTTTAAAATACTGTCATGTTCTATAAATGTTGGTATCACTAACACTGGTCAGAATGTAACTAATGTATGCCCAGAAAATAGAGGACAGGCATATTTCAAGGCTTCATGTTAAAATGAGAATATTTATTACCTTTTGGACTCTCCTTGTTTCATTTACTTAAATAAGTATTTTCTTTTTTCTAGTCTTTGTAGTACTCAGAAAAGGCCATCAGGATGATGAAATAAGGAAATATTAAGTTATTAAAAAACCCTGCAATGCTCATCTAGAGCTGTTGCAGATAGAATCATCACGAATTGATACAGCCTTTTTCGTAGTGCTGCTTAAAATCTGCTTTTGACTTGCTACTGTCAAAGACCTTCAACTAGTTAGACATTTGGAAGACACACTTCATTAGCTGACATACACATCACTGTCTGGTGCAATTTTCTTTGGTGTCCTAACAACTGTGTTATGTGTTATGTATCTTTGGCGAAAAAAATTATGTAATTCTAGCATTGATTCCTTGCAAGTAAGTTTCATGTAACCTCCCCTTTCTTTAAAGTAAATGAAGTGGCAAAAAGGCAACATGGAAATAAGCAAGCGGATCACATGCTACTGAATGTACAGGTAATCCTTGACCTATGACCACAATATTGCTAATCTATATTAAATGAGTTGTGCCTGATTTTATGACTTTGTTTGCCATGACTGTTAAGTGAATCACACAGTTGTTAACTGAATCCAGCTTTCCCTATTGATTTTGGTTGTCAGAAGCCAGCTGGAAAGGTCGCAAATGAGGATCACATACCCTGGAGCCCTGCAAGCATTGTAAATACGTGCCAGTTGCCAAGCACCCAAATTTTGATCATGTGACCATGGGGATGCTATAAGTCATTTTTTTCAGTGTTTTTGTAACCTCAGACAGTTGCTAAATGAATGGTTGTAAGTCAAAGAGTACCTTTACAAGGCTACAAAAGCAAAATACATTTATTCTGAAAAGAAAAATTGAAAGATAAGTTGAGATGGTAAGAACTCTTGCTTGGAAATAAGCCCCACTGTATTTATGGGGAAAATTGGACTGCATAGAAACAGGCTGGCAGTTTAATAATTCAAATAGAGTAGGAAGAAAGAAAACAATACAAGAAAAAAAAGGGGATTGCAATGAAAAGGAACAGTAAGGGAAAGTTACTAATTGGGATAGAAATGACATAGCTTTCCGGATGGAACATATACAGGATTATGTAAATGGGGTGGTTCTGATATTTGTTATTGGAGTGTGTGTAAAAGAGAGATTGTGCTCAGAATATCGCTTCTCTCCTCCTAATCGCAAAGAAAGGCTCAAATCATTTCTAAATAACACATGTGGAAAAGTCTACAATTCAGTGCCCCAGCAAAACAAAATATTTGGTCTTTATCACCTTCCATTAGAAGGATAAGGTAAAACGGAAAGGCTTCTACTTGAAAATCTTGAGATCCACTGATATTCAGAGAGATAATAATGGCAAACTAGTCTGACATTTAAACAATAGTTTAGATTGATTCAGTCTATGCAGAGAGGCAGAATTACCAACCTGTACCAACTTGGAATCTCTGTAGCTTGCCCGAATACAATTTTACTTCCCATCGTGATTACATTCCCACTTGCTATAGCTATGTACCTAGTATGTAAAAGCAGAAGGCCTCTATGCATGATGGCACCACCCAATGATCCAGGTTAGAAAGCACTGATATTTATTTTTATTTAAATAAATAAGTTTATTTAAATGTTTTAAAACCACACATCTCCCTCACAGAGGGACTCTGGGCAGTGTATAGATAAAATATCAACACATAAAAACAATGCATAAAATTTAAAAAGACCAGGATGAATGAAAAAACAGTGTGAAAGTGATTCAGGATGCTAGTCAGCCCCACGGCTATGTGTAATTATGTGAACCCCAAGCAAGGCTACAGAATCATGTTTTTAAACTGAGCCATGGTGGTGAGTGGTTCGAATGCAGTATTGCAGGCTACCTCTGCCCACTGCCAGGAGTTCGATCCTGACCAGCTCAGGTTGACTCAGCCCTCCATCCTTCTGAGGTCAGTGAAATAAAGATCCAGATTGTTGGGGGTAATATGCTGACATTTGTAAACCGTTCAGAGAGTGCTATAACAAATTAATGACAAATTAATAAATAAATAATGGATAGAGAAAAGAAAGGTAGATTCCAGCTGTTTATTAAAGAAAATGTAACCATCGGAGGAGTTGAGAATGGAAAGAATTATACTGAGAGGTGGTGGGATATCCTTTATTGGATCTAGAAAAGTTCAGAAAAGACCAATAAAGATGATTATTGGGCTGGAGGCTGAAACATATGCAGAACAGTTGCAGAAACAGGGTTTGTCTATTCTAATGAAGAGAAAGACATCATAGTAGTCTTTCAATATTCCAGAAAGAAGAGGGGGTCAAGCTATTCTCCAAAGCATCTGAAGGCAATGGATGGAAACTAATCAAGATGGGAACCAACCTAGAACTAAGGAAAAATTTCCTGACAGCTTGAACAATTAATCGACGGAACAACTTACCTCCAGAAATTGTGGGTGCTCCATCATTGGAATTTTTAAAAAAGAGATTGGACAGTCCATTCCTGTTATTCTGTTCTGTTCTGTTTGCGGGGAGAATGCCTGAATTGGGCTCCAGGAACTATGATTTAAATGGTTCTAGGAACTATGATATAAATCGCTTTTTGCAAATACGTGATTCTGTGTTTCTATATATGTCCATCTATATCAACAAACATCTGCAATACAAATTTGCATCTGTGTATTTTGTGCAATTGTTGTCCTTTTTTAGTACCTATCTTCTTTTAGCTACCTGGGGACTGATAGGTGCTTTAAAATTGATATATAAAAGTAGAATCTGATCAACATCTTTGTGAAAAAAATACGTAATTAGCTTTCAGAAAAAAGCAGTAGCTGTTTGAAGCTGATAAATGGTTAAAAAACACTTATCTATGGCTTCCTTTATTTTCTATACTACTTTCAAGAGAACACAGGAAATTCACCAGATGAATTTAAGTCTAAAATAATTTGGTATTTCTCTGAACTGAAAGCAATCTCTACAATGAGGAGATTTGAGGGATAGTAATATACTCCCTCTGCTGTAATTTTTAAGTGCTCCCCCAGTGCTGGGGATTGAAGCTTTCATTGTATAATTATACAGGAATCGAAAAGTCTACTGCACTAATGTATCGAATTACGATGCAGTCTATTTGTAACAGTGAGTTCCTGGGCAATGCATTTTTAATACACTGGAGGGGGGTCATAGCCAGGAATAATCCTATTTACACAGCGGCTTCATGGCTGAAGACAATAATCCCCATTGCATTAATGTTTACAATATTCCTATATTAGTTTTGCAAAACAAAAGATCCAGTCAAATCGCAAGGCTGAAATTTTGCAGTGCTAGGCTGCTTAAATCCACTTGATTTCAGTGGAATTTAATTAGATATTGTGTGTGATGATTGCCCTAAACCAATAGTAGAGAATCTGAAACTAAATGTCCATGGACAGAAATGCTAGCCAGTATGACAAATGGTTATGGAAGTTGGAAGCTGATATTCAGTCACTTTTTGATATACGTAACCAAATGTTCTTTTTCTCATTTGGTTCCCTTCTTGGCCATAGATTGTTGACAAAATTCTAAGTGAATAAAACTTCCTTCTGGATGAGGATTTCCTTCATTTAAACAATTGGAGAGAATCTTAATTATTAAAAACAGCAATATGTAAACTGGACATATTCTGTCATTTCCATCCATAATGTTGAACCTTGAATCTTGATCACCCATCTCCTACTGAATCACAGATGTTACCTTCTTGTAAGAGGATGATCTCCTGAGGTTAAAAACATTACCTGGCACTATTGGTTCCATTTCTTAGATAGGACCCACCATTGGATGGTGGAGACTTTCTCTAGATTTCCAAGAAACCTTCAAGAAGCAGCACCCAAACAAAGTAACACCCAAGAGAGTGGAGATTTCCAATCATTGCTTCTTCAGAGTTTTGGGAAGTCCCACTCTGCCTCTGAAGGAGCCTTGATATGTATTATTATACATGCATTCTTATTGATAATTGGTTTTCTGCTTGTTTGTTTAGTCAGAACAGTGGCTTCAAAACATTCTGGCCTCTAAATGCATTTATAGCAATTCTGCCTAATCTTTTGGCGTCCTGGAGGCATATTTAACATTTGAGGGGTAGAGAAGACTGAAGGACACAAAGAGGCTATAATAAAGAATGAATGAAAGTTGCCTTTTTCTTTATGAAGCAAGCATTTAGTTCTTTCTTGCTAGAGAGCCTACATAACGCTTGCTCACTATGTCAAGGGACTACAAGATCCATTTTTAGTCAAAGAGACTGTGGTAAATACATTATGGAGCATGCAGTTGAGCATCCCTCATCCACATAAATATGCCTTCCACTCTTTGGGCATAGGAGTAAGACTATCCCACATGAGTTAATGGCAGTTAAAATTTGGTGTGCATTAGAAAGACTTGTTGAAGACCCACCATAGAACCTCTATATAAAAGTTTGTAAGTGACATATCCACTGAAAGAAGCCATACCAGACTCAAATATTTTTATTAGTGGGAGTCTTATTTTTCAAGCATTAATTTTAATTGCTAGTTGTCTATGGAGATTCTCAATGATTCAGGTCATGGTTACTTCAAATGTACTTTTTCAAAAGATAACTGGACTTTGTTTTTTCCTTGGACGTTTTGCTTCTCATCCAAGAAGCTTCTTCAGTTCTGACTGGAGTTCTTTGATCAGAACTGAAGAAATTTTTTGGATGAGAAGCAAAACACCCAAGGAAAAAACAAAGTTGCCTTTTGAAAAAGCACCTTTGAGATTTATAACAACAACAACAACAACAACAACAATAATAATAATAAAGTTGGAAGAGACCTTGGAGGTCATCTAATCCAACCCCCTGCTCAGGCAGGAAACTCTATACCATTTCAGACAAATGGCTGTCCAGTCTCTTCTTAAAAACTCCCAGTGCTGGAGCATTCACAGCTTCTGGAGGCAGGTTGTTCCACTGATTAATTGTTCTAACTGTCAGGAAATTTCTCCTTAGTTCTAGGTTGCTTCTCTCTTTAGTTAGTTTCCATCCATTGCTTCTTGTCTTGCCTTCAGGTGCTTTGGAGAATAACTTGACTCCCTCTTCTATGTGGCAGCCTCTGAGATATTGGAAAACTGCTATCATGTCACCCCTCGTCCTTCTCTTCATTAAACTAGACCACGGGTCGGCAACCCGCGGCTCCGGAGCCGCATGCGGCTCTTTGAGGCATCACCTGCGGCTCCGGAGCCTCCGCCGCCATTTTGGGGAGCGCATGCGCACGTGCGCGGGCGGGTGCGCGTGTGCGAACGGGTGCGCGTGCGCATGCGCGAACGGGTGCGCGTGCGCGAACAGGTGCGCATGCGCATTCGCGAACGGGTACGCATTCGCGAACGGGCATGTGCGGGTGCGCGCACATGCGCGCATGCGTGGGCGGGCGCGCATGCGCAGGCGGGTGCGGCTCCCAGGGGTTTTTTTTTTTAGGGAAACGGGTCCGTGCAGCTCGTTGGATGTTTCGGCTGGCCGACCCATGAACTAGACATACCCAATTCCAGCAACCGTTCCTTATATGTTTTAGCCTCCAGTCCCCTAATCATCTTTGTTGCTCTTCTCTGTATTCTTTCTAGAGTCTCGACATCTTTTTTACATCGTGGTGACCAAAACTGGATGCAGTATTCCAAGTGTGGCCTTACCAAGGCATTGTAAAGTGGTATTAACACTTCTTGTGATCTTGATTCTATCCCCCTGTTAATGCAGCCTAGCACTGTGTTGGCCTTTTTGGCAGCTGCAGCACACTGCTGGCTCATATTTAAGTGATTGTCCACTAGGACTCGGAGATCCCTCTCACAGTTACTATTATTGAGCAAGGTACCACCTATACTATACCTGTGCATTTGGTTTTTCTTGCTTAAATGTAGAACCTTACTTTTTTCACCATTGAATTTCATTTTGTTAGATAGCGCCCAATGTTCAAATCTGTCAAGATCCTTCTGTAGCTTAAGCCTATCTTCTGGAGTGTTGGCTATTCCTGCCAGCTTGGTGTCGTCTGCAAATTTGATGAGTTCCCCATCTATCCCCTCATCCAAATAATTGATGAAGATGTTGAAGAGCACTGGCCCCAGAACAGAGCCCTGGGGCACCCCACTACACACTTCTCTCCATGTAGATGCAATTCCATTGAGGACCACACGCTGAGTATGGCCGGTCAGCCAGCTATGAATCCATCTGGTGGTGATGCTGTCTAACCCACATTTTTCTATCTTACCAGGTAGTAGGTTGTGATCTATTTTATCAAATGCCTTTCCTGAAGTCCAAGTAAATTATATCCACAACATTCCTTTGGTTCACTAATTTTGTCACTTGGTCAAAGAATTTAATTCTTAGTTATTAGTTTAATTGATTTTGAAGTATGATGAGCGATTATTTTGATCCTCTCCTATTTGGAATGTGACTTCTGGCCAATGTCTGTGGAGATTCTTAATCATCCAGGTCATGGTTGTCCCAAAGGTGCCTTTTCCAAAAGGCAACTGGACTTTCTTATTTTTTTTTTTAAAAAAAAAACATTTCACTTCTCATCTAAGAAGCTTCTTCAGTTCAGAAGAGAACTGAAGAAGCTTCTTGGATGAGAAACAAAATGTTTTCAAACAAAAAAACCCCAAGAATGTCCAGTTGCCTTTTGGTCTTTTGGCCAATTTATGTATACAAACAAACACACACACCAACCCAGGAAATATAAATATAAATAAAAAGTTGCTTAGTTGTATCAATTTATTTACACAACAGTTCTGAATGATGCTGAAGAGTTACTTGTCTTATAGAACTTCATGACTAAGTTGGAGGTGTTGCGTATTGACTGGGCTATTTCATGTGGTAATATCCAGAAAATGTTTACTGCAATTTTTCTACCTGCTTTCTCCATTATAATTTTTTTTCCTAAGAAAAGAGAATTGGGATGCAATTCTCATGTGTAAAAAGTATCCTCTTGAGTTGAGCGTGTGTGAATATCCTGCCTATAAATAATCTCCTGGGTGATCTGCAGATTTCCCAACTTCTCATTTTTCCATTAAATCCCAACGTGTAGGAACTCTTCTGGGATTTGACTTAGAATTGCAGTCAGATTCATGGCACAGTAAGGAATTTGAAAGAGGACCACCAAATCAGCAAACCTTCCACCTGCCACTTCCAACTATAAAACACAAATTGACCTCTGTGAAATTTGAAAGAAATTCTCAAACATCCTGGGAAAAAGGGGAGAAACCCCCCTTTATTTTGAAAGGAAGAAATTTTCTGAGAAATGGCAAGGAAGATTTCAGCATCACGTTATTCCTCCTTTTGTTTCATAGAGTATTTCTATCCGCTCTCTCTAGTTCAATGAATGTTTGCTTTATGGCTTGAACTGTTATCGAAATATAAATGGTAACAATTACCAACAATGGGAAGCAGTTTAATGGATGCAGAACTACTCATCATGCAGTGCTTGGCCTTCTTTTTTGGGGGGGGAGGGGAAGGTTGTTGCCAGGCAATTAGCAAGGTGGATCAAAACAGTTTTCAATGCAAATTCTCTGCAATTCTCTCTCTCTCTCTCTCTCACACACACACGAGTGCAGTCATTTCAGAGATGAAATTTTAGCCTGTTTTTCTGCTGTCCTGCTCTTATTCCTAAAACTGATTTTGCCAAGTTCTCTTGTTTAAAAAATTGACTCCACTACAAAAGAGTTTCAGAGAGAAGACCTGACACGCAGAGAAGGATCTCCGGGGCAGACAGATGCCCCAGCCATGCAGTCCATCATTTTTAAAAAGAAACACACATGGTTTACTACTGTCCGTAGTCAGCCAGAAGACATTTACAGGCTCTAGGGCACAACTGTTGTTGGCGGCTCTTTCAATTAACTCCTACCTTTGTAATGCATTGAACCTGGAGAGGACACAGGGGGATATTTCCTCTGTACTCATGAAACATAGTAATTGGAAATGTATCCTTGGTAGATGGTACACCTGAACAATAGGTAACCTTTCCCCCATTCCCTTAAATGATAAATTATTCTTTCTTTAGTGAAATAACTCAACAGGAGCAAGATATATATATATTTGCAAGCAGGTTGCAAATATGGAGGATTTGGAAATGGGGATGTTTCGTATCAAGGCAATAGTCTACTCTCTATGCTGTTTGGGATACTGAGTTTTGTCCATTTGCTCCAGTTTGGTTGAAGCTGTCTGGTAAAAGATTTCCAGCGTTTCAGGCAAGACATTTTAAAACCTATCAGAAAATTCAGGAAAATTGAATATGCAGTCTTTTACATACCTAGAACATAGAATCATAGGGCTGAAAGGGACCTTGGAGATCTTCTAGTCCAACCCCCTGCTCAAGTCTGGAGCCTTATACCATCCCAGTCAAATTGCTGTCTATTTTTGAACACCTCCAGTGATGGAGCACCTACAACTTCTGGAGGCAAGCTATTCAATTAACTAATTGTTCTTTCTATTAATTTCTCCTTACTTCTACACTGGATCTCTCTTTAACAAGCTTCCAGCCATTATAGCTGGTTCTTGATTTCTAACAGTTCATTTAGTGACCATTTGAAGTTACAATGAAACTGAAAAAAGTGAATTATGACCATTTTTTCAATTACAACCCACAGTCACTTGATCAAAATTCAGAGGTTTGACCACTGACTCATACTTACGACTGATTGCAATGTCTCCAGGCTCATGTGATCCCCTTTTGTGACCTTCTGACGAACAAAGTCAATGGGGAAGCCAGGTCCACTTAACAAACATATTACTAACTTAACAACTGCAATGATTCACTTAACAACTGTAGCACGAAAGATCATAAAATGGGGCAAAACTCACTTAAAAATGTCTCACTTAGCAACAGAAACTTTGGGTTCAATTGTGGTTGTAAGTTAAGGATTACCTCCCTCTGGTGCTTTGGAAAATAGGTTGACCCCATCTTCTCTGTGACAGCCCCTCAAGTACTGGAAGGCAATTATCATCTCCCCCCTAATCCTTCTCTTTGATAGAATACATTAGACCTGGACATTTTCCAATCTGATCTACAGCATTGTGTCTAGGGCTAGGACATCAGCAGTGGTGGGCAGGGCATTGATGTGGCATCAGAAGCAGGGTGTTGCCAGCAGAGAGTGGACCATTGGCAGTGCCAGCAACAGGGGGTGGGGCAGTGATCCTCCACAAAAGTCCCCATTTCTCAAGTGGCCCCTTGGGAAAATTAATTGCCTACTCCTGGGACAGACATACCTAGTGCCCTCAACCATTCATCATGCAATATAGCCTCCAGGCCTATGATCATCTTTGTTGCTCTTTTCTGCAAACTTTCCAGAGCCTCAACATTTTTTTTCTATTGTGGTGATCAGAACTGGATGCAGTTTTCCAAGGGTGGCCTTACTAGTGTACTATGAAGCAAATCCTGGCTAAGGATCCTTTAGGGATTGCCACAAAGAAGAGGGAGTCAAGCTATTCTCCAAAACACCTGAAGGCAGGACAAGAAGCAACGGACGGAAACTAACCAAAGAGAGAAGCAACCCAGAACTAAGGAGAAATTTCCTCCTTCCTCCTTAGAACAATTAAACAGTGGAACAACCTGCCTCCAGAAGTTGTAAATGCTCCATCACTGGAAGTTTTTAAGAAGAGATTGCACAACCATTTGTCTGAAATGATATAGGGTTTCCTGCCTGAGCAGGGGGTTAGACTAGAAGACCTCCAAGACCCCTTCCAACTGCTATTCTATTCTATTCTATTCTATTCTATTCTATTCTATTCTATTCTATTCTATTCTATTCTATTCTATTCTATTCTATTCTATTCTATTCTATTCTATTCTATCAAGAATGTAAGAAAAATCCTTCTGGGATTTAGATCACTGTGATATCTACTGCACAAAATTTCTTCTGACCGAGACCACCAAGATGCTTCCAGGACCCCCTCAAGCAGGAGTAGAAGGCAACTATTGCTATCCACCATTTGGTATGCATTATCCTTTCCTATTAGGTGGCAATAGATAATAGACAAGCAGCACCAGAAGATGGAATCTACTGTTTTTACGAATATATATATTTGGCCACCCAAGCCTTATATAAAGATGAGCTGATGGTGTAATTAAACCAATCTTAATGTTAGACCTAGCATTGTTAGAAAATAAAAAGTTAAAGCATAAAGGAAATTGTTTCATCATACAGGGGGCTTGTTTTAGAAAATAAGAAGAAAAAAAATCTAATTTGCAAAAACTGGTGTTTCTATAAGCAGCTTTCTCTAACTGAAACTCTCTTGAAATTTTGGGATTCAGCTATCATAAATCTCCTCAGGAGTTGAAGTTCAGACAGACAGGTTGTTTTAAGATATCTCTGGGTAGACTGAAAAAAATATTATGATATGTTACATTTTCTTGACCATATGATCTTGGAAATCTAGAGAAGAATTCAGTATGGAGATATCTAAGGAATTAAACCCTTGCAGATGCTATTATGAATTTACATAATAGCCCATACAGTCCTAAGTCATGATGGTTACAAAGTGGGTCATCACCTGATTGGCCCGATTTTACTACTGTTTTGGCAGCAGTCATTAAGCAAATCCCAGCATGATCGTTTAGTTAATCTATAGTTGTAAAGCGAATGCCATTGTCATTTTAAGTGAACCCATTGTTTCCTATGGGGTGTTTTTTTCCTGAAAATGGAAAATAAATGCTGCTTTTGGGGGAAAATGTCATAAATTGCAGTCATGTGACCGTGGGATACTGCAAAATGGCTGTAACTATAGGCTGGATGCTAAGTGGACAAACTGGATCATATGACTGTGAGGAAGGACGGTGTTGGAACATGATCATAACTGCCTTTTGGGGATCCTTCGTAGCTTCAAAGAGTTGCTAAGCCACAAGTCATACGTTGAGGACTACCTGTAGTTCACCAACACTTTCTGGACTAATAGCACATGGACCAAAATTGTTCCCACAATTCCCATTTTTTGTTCAAGCCATGCCGAGCCAATTTATTTAAAATGTATATTTTGAGAAGAACCCACATTTTAAAACATATTTTCCAATGAGCACTTAAATATGAATCTTTGTGCAAATGAAATGCCTTAAAAACTACCACAGAATAGCAGCTAGGAGTTATTGCAAGTGGTTCCCAACTTACAACAGTTCATTTAGTGACCGTTTGAAGTTACAATGGGACACAAGTGACATATGACCATTTTTCACACTTATGATTGTTGCAGCATCCCCATGGTCATGTGATCAAATTTCAGATGCTTGGCAACTGAATCATATTTATGATGGTCCTCAGATCATGCGATCACTTTTTGTAACCTTCCGACAAGCAAAGTCAACGGGGAAGCCAGATTCAATTACCAACTGTAGTGATTCAAGTCAGGTTGTGAAATGGGGCAAAACTCACTTAACAAATGTTCACTTAGCAACAGAAATTTTGGGCTCAATTATGGCCATAAGTTGAGGACTATCTGTATTTTAGTTCATTGAGAGATGGAATTTTTATCAATGCAAAAATATTTTAAAATGCCGTCAAGATTGTGTTGGTATACAGCCCAGTGTGCTTATCATCCTAGGACTACCACAATTGGTTTATGCCACAATATTTCATCTTCAACTTTCAGATTTTGTTACTGTGATCTCTTTCCAAGCCTTGGTCCTCTATTCTACTATTCCCCCAGCATTGTTACATCAATTATCCACACTTTCTTCTTTTAAAACAGAGTTAAATCTAATGTATTATATACCAAGAATTTCTCAGTTTATATTTGGAAATTCCACAATATTTTAACCTGCTCATTGCCAATGACTTTTTCAGGTCTGTGTTCCCACCAATTTTTTCATTACAGGCACATGTTAATTTTTTATAGATGTTCCACTTTATGCTTGGTGAGTGTGTTATGTTGTTGTTTATAATCAGTTTGTGTGATGTTCTTGCATGAGCTGAGTATAAGATCGATTGTTTCACTGCTTCTTTGCAGTGTCTGCAGTTTGAATCATTTGATGATTTTTCAGTTCTGACCTTGATAGTTTGAATAGCTTGTTTTTCAAGCTTCTGGTTCCTTTTTTCATAGTCCAGTTACAAACCATTGCCAGGTTTTATCTTTAACTACTTTCCCCTTGATCTTTTGTAAAAATTGACCAGGTAACACTTTTCCTTATAATATTATTACAGATAATCCTGGACTTACAACTGTAATGAAGCCTGTCCATTATGGCTATAAATCATGATAGTTGCAAAGCAGTCAATTTTATGAACTTTTTTATGGTGGTTGTTGTGAATGTGGAAGTTGTTAGTGAACATAGCTGTCATTAAGTGAACCAATTGTTCGCTGTGGGAAAATTTTGTCTAAAATTGGAAGGAAATGCCAGGTTTTGGCAAAAATGTCATAAAATGCCTTAATGTGATCAAGAGTCACTGTGAAAGGTCATTAATGCAGGCTGGTTGCCAAGCACCCAAAATGTGGTTATGTGACTGCAGAGGGGGAGGGGCAGCTATCAGAACTTCGGAACTGTGTCATGAATATCTTTTGGGGGGTTTGTCAGAACTTTGAATGGTTGCTTATTCCCTCTCTCCCTCTCTCCCTCCCTCTCTCCCTCCCCACCTCTCTCTCTCACACACATACACACACACAGAGAGAATCAAGGTGGGTAGTAGGCCTAATATTCTTGCCTTCTACTTTCCCCATAGCAACAACCCTGTCAAATGAGTTGGGCCTATGGTTTCAAGAATAATCTCTGTCAGGGTGAGGTGAACAGTATTTCCCAGCTACCAAATACAGGTAGTTCTCGACTTACAACAATTCATTTAGTGACCGTTCAAAGTTACAACATCACTGAAAAAAATGAGTCATGACCATTTTTCACACTTATGACTGTTGCAGCATCCCCATGGTCACATGATCAAAATTCAGACAGTTGGAAAATGACCCATATTTATGACGGTTTAAGTATTCCAGTATCACGTGATCACCTTTTGCGACCTTCTGACAAGCAAAGTCAATGGGGAAACCAGATTCACTTAACAACAATGTTACTATCTTAATAACTGCAGTGATTCACTTAACAAGTGTGGCAAGAAAAGTCGTAAAATGGGGCAAAACTCACTTAAGAAATGTCTTGCTTAGCAACATAAATTTTGAGGTCAATTGTGGTAAGTTGAGAGCTACTTATAGGATATTATTAAAGGATTGTAAATTATAGTTTAAATTTAGAAAACCTGGCAGCATTTTTTCTATTACAACTTCATTTTATTAGCAGGTTAAGTGGGCTCTCATGGCTGGTAATGGTTTGGTATAATTCTCTCTCGAAAGCAAATTCTATACAGTGTATGAATTTTAATAGAATATCTGAGAACTGGTGAGTTATTTTTTCTCATCAACACCCAAGCAACAGCTGTATAAAGAATTCAGCCAGAAAGCTTTGCAGAGTCATGATCAGTGTGCCTTCATAGCTCAATCTTGTCTAGACCTCACTTAATCCACCTAATTAATGTGCATCATTATTTTAGACTTGGTTTTCAATGATTTCTCTGAGCTTACACTCAGAATTAGCATTTCCAAATGCAGAACTTGCAATCATTTTTCGACTCAAAGTCCTTGTCATATACTTTTGATGGCCCATTCCTGCTAATCCAGACCCTTTTGCAAACATGCTTCAGCCATCAAAAGACCAGTTGATAGACAAACAACACTGGAATAACTTATAGAGGTTGAATAAGATAACAAGCCTTCATTAAGACATGGGAAATTTCAATGTAAGTGGAATGAAGGAACGAAACCACTACAGTATGAAACATATTCCAGAGCTAGTTGCAAAGACACCAGTAAATCTTTATGTCCATACCGAGTGTTTAGCATATTGTTCTAAAGATGACGTATAGACAAGAAGCACAATTTTTGAACTGCAGCACAATTTCTCACTAGTTTCAGTCACAATGCATTAATCCGCTGGATATTTCCCAGGACAATATTATCTCTCATGTGCAGGCTATATTTCTCATAGAGGGAGGGAGAAGGTGGGTAGAAACAAGGGGATGAATACTTGAGGATATATTTGAAAAGTGATTTTTTATTTTAAAAAAAAGTCATAGGTAAATGGCTGTGTTTATGGAACAACTTCCTTTTCATTGCAGAAATACTAGTTATATTTTGTGGGTGAACCCTTGATCTACTCTGAAATATCATCCCTTTGTTCAGTTAAATATCTTGTATCAATGAAGAAGATTTCTTAATGGGGGGAGGCAGAAAGTGATGGCCTTTCTCTTTGCTCAGAGGGACATGTCACATCTTAAAAGCTTGCCATAGTTTTTCTCGGTGGATGTTCAAGGGCTTATCTACCACTGCATTAAAGGGCCTTGCAAAATGCTTCGTGGTCTCTGCCTTGCCGCTGCTGACAACTGGGGTGCCTTTTAACCCACAAGGTTACAACTCTAACTTGTTCTTTCTGGTACAGACAGCTCGCAATGAAAAATGCTCCATTTAGTAAAAAAATATTCTTTTTATAATCAAGTCTAAAATGTTGAAAAACAATACTTACTGTTCTAAAAACCAAAGCCTGGTTCCTTTGCCTTCTTTCCCAGTTAATAGAAGGAAATGTAAAAAAAATGTAAAGGAACATGATTTTAAAATTTATACTAGAGGCAGCTGGACAGAACTGATCTTGGATGTTGAAGTAAATGACATCATTGCAGCCTTGCAATGCTCCTTTAGATTTTAATCCTTTGAGTAATCAGCTATACCTATGCTTTTTTTTTTTTCATTTTTCTTTTTTTGTCATGGTGGGATATGGTTTAGAGTTCTCAGAAAAGAGGTAATAATAATCCAGAATGTATTTTATTCATCCTTGGTGTTAGAAGAGAGTGTGCTCTATTTATATGCAAGTGGCTTTCCCTAATATGATTATGTTTCCTTGTTGGGTAGTGAAATATCTGCAAGAAAACCAACCAAGCTCAGAGAGCACCAAGGACCCCACAGTTTGACCCTGAGTTGCAAATATTCTCTTCTACTGAGAGAATTTCCTAAAAAAATCCTAAAACTTTTTCTTGTTAACAAACTTTCCTGTTTCATTGTTTCTGCCATACATTTGTTTTATTTTTCCTTCTCTATTCTGTCATTTATTTATTTAATAAATTTTTATACTGCCTGTCTCACTGTCCAAAAGGATGAAAGGTTAAAAAATCAGAGAAGAACGTTATGTTATTGTCTCTCCTAAGAAGGAGGAAGAAACAGCAAGAGGAAACTTTTGAATTCATTCAGATGTAACTAAGTCTATTGTTACCAAATGATAATAAAACATGACCAAACAATATAATCACATTATTTACACTTTATCAAATATAGTTGGCCCAAAAAAGTAAACAAGAGCTAAGCACACATTGTTGTTTCGTTTGTTTTTTATTTTCTATTGCTCGCATAGGGGAAGGCAGCCTGTGAAGTACCAGAAATAAGAGACAAAGAAGTTATGGAATACGGTCCTTTTCAAATTTCTATGCTCTATGGCAACAAATCTTTACGATAGTTCCTCTCCAAAAGCCTATGAATTCTGCAAAAGAGTTCAAAGGAGAAAGAACATTAATACCTTATCCCTGCCATTTCACATACTGCATTTATCTTTCTTTTATTGCTTTACCTATAGTAAGGGAACATAGAATAATCTTCATTTTCTGCTATGACAAGAACACAGACTTTAAATTTTAAAAGCTGTACAAGACATGCTACATCAAAGTAAACCAAAGGACATCAAAGGGATGCGTAGGGTAGAAGTCTACAAAACACTCCATTATGCAGCATTGAGCTGAGCTATGCCATGCCAAGTGATGTGGACAATCTGACTTTTAACTGAATTTTAATTTTATGGTCTTTATCTATTGTTTTAATATTTGATATGCCTCCTAGAGTTGCCTCAGCGAGATGGGTGGTATAGAAGTTAGACAAACAAACAAAAAACGAGTTTTTTGTTTTTTTTACTGTTCTGGTAGCATTTACACTTTGAAACATCATAAAATCAGGGATAGATCAAACCTTCCTATCTTAATTGGGATGAGCTGTGTTTTTCCTCAACCCTTCTGAAGATTAAAAAAAAGTTAATAACCTTCAAGCTTTTCTTAGAAGCCCTGCAAAGCATAGAAGGCCAAACCATGAGGTATTCATGATTCTTTCCCCTTGATTTTACACAGAGTTCAGGATGCTCTGCAGACATTATTCTAACAATATTACAGTTCTGTGTTAGATGAAAGATCTCTGGCAAAAACCAGACAAAGAGGAATCCAACAAATTCAATGCTTTAGATTTCTATTATAAGAGATATGGGGAAATGACCTCTCTGTCAATTACAGTACAGTGTTCTTCATATCATCAAATAAATCACCTCCTTAATTCCCTGCAGACTTCCTATTTACTGAAGGACCAAAGCTGAAAGGAAGTTAATTTGTTAGGTTAGAGGGTTGGGGAACAAATGTAAGACTAGCCAAAGTATGTTGCTAGTAGATAAGACAGCCAATCCAAGCTTCTACAGAAAAGTTGATCTTTTTTTCTTTTCTGATAGTTTATTTATATTCGCTTAGTGACTTTTCAAATTTACAATGGACACTGAAAAAGTTATTTATGCTCTGGTTCTAAAGTTCTGGCATCTGCCCCTCCATGGTCACATGACTGCATTTTGGCAACCAACCTGCATTTATGGCTGATTTATAGCATCCTATGGTAATATGACTATGACATTTCTTTGGGGGAAACTGGCATTAACCTCTGGTTTCTGGCAAAATCCACCCCATAGTAAATAATGGGTTTGCTTAACAGCCACTGCAAAAAAGATAGCAAAATCAGATTGTCATGTGGTTGTGGGCTCAGTTATGATTGTAACTCAAGACCGCCTTTAGGAATATATACCAATCCAACCAAGTCTGATAAAATTATGGTTCCTGCTTTTGAAATCACATTACTTTAACTTGGTCTTTTTTTTCTAATGTGACAATTAAAAAAGACGTTAAACAATACAACAGAGTTGTGGATTAATAAAGTTTTCCAGAATTGCACAGTTATTATTTTGGTTGCTATAATTAGGCAGAATTATTCTGAATAGATTTCACCTCTTTTGAAATCAGTTTCAAATCAGTTTCACCATTTAGACATCACTATAGTTACTGGCTTTACAGAAAAATAGTGCAATTGAACAGTAGGGAAATCTATAGGGACATTGTATCTGGATAGTAGGCTAATCAATCTAGAAGGATGTCATAATAACTAAAAGGAGGAGTAGCAATTCCTTTTATTGGGTCTGAATATGATTAACCTTTGAGGTCAATTAAAGAACTTTTGGTTGAAAATGCTATTATGCTGTTTAGTTGCTGTAATTATTATTTTGGTGGCAATTTGTCATTTTAACCTTCTAAACTTGGATGATATCCCTGTTTTGTTTTGCTGTATTAAATTTGTTTAATAAAAAGTTGGATGAGATTTTCACAAATAAAGAGATAATAAACATTGTAATAACAGCCACTGTTTATATGTATATCCCTACTTTTTCTTGAAAGGATTCAAGGAAGGGAATATAGTTAATCTTTCCTCTTTCTGATTTTCACAGTGATTCTGAAATATATTGATCTGAAAGCTAAATGGTAATCAGGAAGTTAATTTTAGGCCTCAGTGGGGATTTGAGTCTGAGTTTCTATTTTCCTTTTCCTTTAACCACTACATCACGCTGGATTTGACTGTGTAGCTCCAACTCAAATAGATCCATATTAACCAAAGAAGCCAACCTGCTCCATCAGCGGTGAATGCTCCAACACTGGAAGTTTTTAAGAAGAGACTGGACAGCCATTTGTCTGAAATGGTATAGGGTTTCCTGGCTGAGCAGGGAGTTGGACTAGATGACCTACAAGGTCCCTTCCAACTATTATTATTATTATTATTATTATTATTATTATTATTATTATTATTATTATTATTATTATTATTATTATTATTATTATTATTATTATTGATCATCGCACAGTCAGCCAGATGTTCAGACTGGATTTGGCATTTTTGTCTACCTATCGAGTCCTTACCAAGGACCTGGGATAGGCAGCTGTGGATGTTTGATGGTATTACAGATATCGTCGCAGGATGGAAGCAGTTCCTAGTAAGGCCGCCTTTTGCAATTGACTAATGGCGAATTTGTCAATGCCAATGGTGTTCAAGTGGTGCTCCAGTTGTTTTGGGATTGCACCCAAGGGTAGTGGTTGTTATTATTATTATTAGTAGTAGTAGTAGTAGTAATAGTAGTAGTAGTAGTAGTAGTATTTCGTCTACCATGTAAGCAATTTCTCTCTCTATATATATATAGTTATGGATCAGATGCAGGCTATAATCCTTTCAGTCAATGATATGTTTCACTATGATCTTTCTTTACTTGTATTTTAAACAATTCTTTTCTCCCAGTAGTGGGAGATTCCAAAGAGCTGCATTTTTAATCTCAGTGTCAAATGATGCTCAGCTCAACAAAACCGTCTAATTTTACTCCTATCACATGACTCAGGATAGTCAATGATTGGTAGCTGGACTGCTCCAGTGTGATTTATGATAGTTCTTACAATTTGCTGCAGGCAGAAATCTTAATTAGGGACTTTCCTGAAGAGTGACCTTCAGTGACAGCACCACTGAACTGGTGTAAAAATAGACAAAAGACCTAAAACTATGAGAGAAGCTCTGCTAAACGCAATCCCCAGTTGTTATTTGCTGTCATTACCAAATGACTTTCCTGATTGTTTGCTAGGGAATAGATGCATCCAGTTTTTGCAAGCCATCTGGCACTCATTTTCGCCTCAAATTGGCCATTTGCCCACCCCCACCACAGTCTCCTCCCTTCTCTCCATGGGTTGGACAAAGGCAGACAAAGGCAGTGGGGAAGGCTTCAATTTGGCATCTGTTTCTTTGCAGCTTGACCCTATGAAGACTTTTCAGCAGGAGCTTAATGCAAAATGCTTGGGAACTCTGAACGTTTGGTATTTTTATATTGCTTAAATCAGCACTGCAAAATCAACAGCACCAACACACAAAAATACACAGCCTACTATCTTATTCTTTTCAGCTGAGCGCTCTTTGGTGGTGAACCAAAGGGTGACATACATTCCGGGATAAGGAAATCCGATTTCAGACACCACTGAGTTTGATAAGCCACTTCAATTTTGAAGATGAAAGAGAAAAAAAACTTTGAAAATAACTTTGCAGAAGTTTCCAGCAGGTTTTCTTTTCCTGTGCCCTTTCTCCACACCAATTCCTCGTAAATGCTCCCATCCTACAGCTTTTCCTTTTCATGGAAGGAGAGAAACCAGAATAGCTCTAGCAGATCAGACAAAGCTCCCATCCTCTTTGAACTTTTTCATCTACTTTTTCAGGATAAAGAAGATTTAGGTTTTAAAGCCCAACTTTCATGGTTGTTTTTTTTTTTTTAAAGAAAAAACAAAACAACATTCTCTGCCTGTTTGTAGCAGCCTTTTATCTTCCAAATCAATAGGAGCCCACTACTAATCTAGATTATATTAATATCTGGTATTATTCTATTGCCCAGGATCAGTTACCTTTCCCATCGTAGTAGTAGTGCACACATTATAAATTTTACACATACGCCCTGTGCAATTATTGTTTTATCAATAGTCAGGTTTCATTCCTCAGGCTGAGCAGTGTGGAAAAGAAACAATGGATCGTGGACTGTCACGTCTATGAATTTCTATTTTGAACCCTATTGAGCCAGACACTGAGATTTAAAAAGCTTATGATTCATATCCCATTTCTCACAATAGGTTTTATAAGAGTTAGGAGAGTTAGGAACACAATAGCCTCATGAAAATTTTCACCCCACTCATATACAGATACAACCAAATCTGTCACCTCATAATGAATAACTATTAGATAGTTCTCAACTTAAGTAGTTGATTTAACAACAATTCAATTACAATAGCACTGAAAAAAGGAACTTATGACCATTTTTCACATTTACGATGGCTGGGATCAAAATGTGGATGTTTGGCAACTGGCTCATATTTTATGAGGGTTGAAGTATCCCTAGGTCTTGTGATCACTTTTTGTGACCTTCTGACAAGCAAAGACAATGGGGAATCACTTCATAACTACAGCTTAACAACTGCAGTGATTCACTTAACAACCGTGGCAAGAAAGATGGTAAAATGGGGCAAAACTCACTTAACAACTATCTTGCTTAGCAACAGACATTTTGGGCTCAGTTGTGCTAAGTCAAGAACTACTGTATATAATCGTATTATTCATGCATACCTTTCTACATTGACCCTGTGGAATTTTCTCTCATTCAAGATGTTCCATCCACAAAAATTCAGTTCTGTCCTCAACATAATCCAGTATAACCGGTACTAAGAAGAGCTAGTTGTGATGGGCCTACAGCTTTTTCACAGCCAATAAAAATGTGCTTATGGAAATAGATAGTTCATCAGAGGATTTGCACTAATCTAATGTTATAGGAGTCTGAAACCATGGTCTACACAGAATCATTTTGATGAATTTGGTAACTTTTTCACTTTAATCAGAGATTCTCTTACCCAAACTTTTCCTGAAATACTTTTGTATTAATGAATGCTAATCACAGGGCTGCCTTGTTTTTAATAGTTGTAGAATGGAGGAGTTTACCTTATCTGCACCTTCAGCAATGCCCTCTTTCTATTGATAAAATCTCTTTTCAGATTTGTACATGAAGATCACCACATTGTGTCATCTTTTTTCACATACAAATATCCTTACATGTGGAAAATTATGTAGTTCTTAGTCAGAGGCAAGATGGTGACATACCAAACAGCTTCTGAGGGTAACAGGTCTGATCACTTGTGGATTAACCCAACACCCTCTAAATGCCACCCAAGGGCCAGAAAAGAGCCTGGTCCAGCCCTTGCTGGACATTTACTGGAATCCATAAATGTAACAAGGCACAAAAACAGATGAGGATCAATTCTTATATCCCAGCGGCAGAAGCAATTGTGTTCCAATATCTCAGGGGCTGCCACAAAGAAGAGGGAGTCAAGCTATTCTCCAGAGCGCCTGAAGGCAGGACAAGAAGCAACGGATGGAAACTAATCAAGGAGAGAAGCAACCTAGAACTAAGGAGAAACTTCCTGACAGTTAGAACAATTAACCAGTGGAACAATCTGCCTCCAGAAGCGGTGAATGCTCCAACACTGGAAATTTTTAAGAAGAGACTGGACAGCCATTTGTCCGAAATGGTGTAGGGTTCCTGCCTGAAGCAGGGGTTGGACTCGATGACCTCCAAGGTCCCTTCCAACTTTATTATTATTATTATTTATTATTATTTATTTATTAGTATTATTATTATTATTATTATTATTATTATTATTATTATTATTATTATTATTATTATTATTATTATTATTATTATTATTATTAATTATTATTATTATTATTATTATTATTGTTGTTGTTGTTGTTGTTGTTGTTGTTGTTGTTATTATTATTATTATAAATTTGAGTATTGGATCTATGGCCCTGTTTCACCAAGTGTCAGGGCAGTGATCAGATGCCCAGGAAATTGGCTATTTTGGATTCAGAGACAATGAACACTGCAGTAAATTAAGGGATTTTAACATTTATTATTAGCTCAAACAGAGTTAAAAGAGTAACTTAAAAAATGTACATACAAGCAAGATAATACCCAACTATCTTACACGCTGCTAGGAGCTCCTTAATAATGATAGCAGAGATACCCAAGAATGGCCAAATTCCAAGTACCCAGCACTAGGTTCTGTACAGAAGTTCCCAACAAAGAACAACACCACCAACAAAGTTTTTATCAAGACCAGAAACCACGATTTCCATAGTTCTGCTATGGTCAGGAGATGACTTCGACTGGGTGACACATGGCTCTGAGATGGGAATTGAAAGACTGAGATTTTCACAGTAGGAAAAGCTTTGAAGCTATGTAAAGATTCCATCCCCCTGATTCCATCCCTCTTTCAATAAATAAGGTGAAAAACAAGCTGGTTAGTTCAGAATGAGCCCGAAACATCTAGACTTTCCTTAATATGAAGGAGAAATAAAAAATGTCACTAAACTCCTCAAAATAACAATGCCTTGCCATTACAAGTCGCAGGATCCTTTGCATCCCCCAAAATTGTAATAATGCAGGATCCAGCCGTAAGACAGGCCAACTCCTCAACTCTCCAAAGATACTGCCCAAATCATTCCTGTACCAAGCTTTGGTTACTTCCCCCCATAACAATCATGTCATAAAATTACGTAGTTCTCATCCCAATTCTTAATTTTTTAATTACAGAAATTTTACCTGCAGTAAAAAGCAATCCAGTGGGAATCTCAAAGATGCTTTTTCAAGGGGCAACTGGACTTTCTTGTTTTTCTTTGAAGACGTTTTGCTTCTCATCTAAGAAGCTTCTTCAGCTCTGAGTGGACTTCTTCAGCTCCTTTCATTCCCTGGATGACTGAGAATCTCCATAGACAATCCAGTGGGAACAACTGAACCCATTCTCTACTAAGTGTGGACAGGAAAGGAAAGACGTTTACTCCACTAGTCATTGTTGACTATAGGGGGTGGCACTCATCTCTGTTTCAAGGCCACGAGTCAGCACTGCCAGAAGACATTGCCACAGTTATGTGGCCAGCATGACATTATGGAGCACTGTTACCTTTCCACCAAAGTTGCATCTATTTTTCTATTTGCATGCTTTTAAACTGTATGCTGGCTCAGGAATTCTGGGAGTTGAAGTCCACAAGTCATAAAAGAGCCAAGGTTGCCTACCCCTGTGCTAGGCGGTTACTCAACCCCTATCATGCGATGTTCAGGTCTCGAACACAGACTATTGGCTTTTTAGCCAACAACCCCAGTATTTTAACCACTGAGCCGTTGTGCTGCCAGCTAAGTGTGGATACTAATTTAAAATTACAAACTAAATGGTGAAACTGCTGTATTCTTATCACAATAGATGCCATTTGCCCATAACCTATTAACCTATCCTTTAAAGCAGGCACGTCAAACTGCTGGCCTGAGGGCCGGATGCATCACGTTGAAACTGCACCCACCCCATTGCCGGCAATGGGGGAAAAGTTGCGATACGTCGCGCAACATCACGAGCTTGACATGCCTGCTTTAAAGCCTGAAAAAAAGAAAGGGAAAAGGCACATTTTTTACTTCTTTTAAGCATTTTCTAGATTGAATCTATTGTTTCTGACCTATTTTTTTTCCCTCTTGCAATAATCAGACATGAATCCCTGGATCAGACATCACTTCTTTTACTTATTAACCTTGGATAAGAGCAGCTTGCAAATATCTTTTAGCCTGTTTGATTCTGAAATAAAACAAGAGTATTTCATTTTTCTTTTTGCATATTCATAATTATACCCATATATTTCAACCTGGTTAAAGTAGCAGCATATGTTTTGTTGATAAACTCATAACAATAAAAAAAGAATCAGTATCGAACTCAGCTCATTCCTACTTAAAAATATTTTCATGAGCCAAGGCTAACATCAAATCAGACCAGCATAAATAGATAATAATTTATAAATGCAATATAAAAACCCTGGATTTTAAAAGCATGATTTAAAAAGCCTCCTTGAATATAAGGATATTGGTATTGGTATAGCTCTGTTGCATTCCCAGCCATCAGTGGCTGAATTGTAAGTGGAAAGTAACCTTTTGTTCTTATATTTTCCCCTTATCTGCAGTCTTTTAACAGCCCTCCTGGGGACAATAACCTATGAAATAGATTAAAAGCCTGTTAAAAGCTATTTTCAGCTTGGCAGATCACCAAACCTTGATCGAGCCTTAAGCCCTGTTTCCTGGCTTACTTTAGCTTGATGATAATAATGTGCCATAATGAGGATAGTTAGGAAACTGTACCAACAAAATGCATTTAGATCAGTAAGTTACGTTATCCTATCTAAAGATAAAAAATAGGACACACAACAAAACAGCTCTAATGATTTCTACTATTAAGACACAAAAGTGAGATATCTAGCAAATCTTTCTATTCTATTCAGTTTCTTTTCTCTGAACCCCGCTACCTTTTCCATTCCCTCTGTTGTAGGTAACAGCCTTCTGTGGTTTTGCTGCATATTCGCTTTTCACTGGGCTGCATAATAGTTAGTACATAGAGGTGGTCCTCACTTAACTAGTGCCCGTTTAGTGACTGTTCAGAGTTACGATGGTCATAAAAAAATAATTTTACGGCTGATTCTTGTGTTTATAGCCATCACTGAGTCCCATGGTCATGTGATGACCATTTAATTGTTTCACAACAGGCTTCTGAGAATCAGAACCAGTTTGGTTTAGTGGTTAAGGAACCAGGCTAGAAAGCGAGACACTATGAGTTCAAGCCCTGCTTTATCCTTGAAAGCCAGCTAGGTGACCTTGGGTCAGTCACTCTCTCGTAGCCTAACTCTCCTGACAGGCTGGTTGTTGTGAAGAAAAGAGGAAGGGTTTTGGGATATTTTTGCTGCCTTGAGCTATTGGTAAAGGAATATAAATAAATAAAACAAAAAGTCAGTGGAGAAGTCAGCAGTATAATTGCAAGTCGTGGTGATGTGGTCTCTTGCTTAATGACTGTGCTGCTTATTCAGCTCCATTTGTGGTTGTTGAGTGAGACGGCTTGTACTATAATGGGAAGAAGAATTGAAAGGAAGAGTTGCTACTAACACAAATAAAAAAACCTTGAATCCTGGGCAGAACTCAAACCTAAGAAAACATCTCGGACAAGACCCCCAGTTCTCATTCAAAAGAGAGAATCAAGAAGCTAAAAGGGAAACGAAAAGACCAAAACACCTCCTTGCCAGCAATAAACACCCAGATAAACAGGAATTATCACCAGGATTAATACCAGACAATCAGTCAAGCAGTAAACAATAACCCAATCAAGGAACTACCACCTCAGACAAACAATCAAGCAGTAACAACAACCTAACCAAGGACTCATCAAGAACACTTTACCATCCCAGACAGGACAAGCCGCTTGAATATAAACAGAGAGCAAACCCCACTCCCTTCTGGCACTGATGATGTTACCTAGTCAGGTAATGAGATGTCTGCAAGAAAATAACCCAGCTCAGAGAGCATCAAGGAATCCATATGAAATTAACAGTCACAGGTATTTAAAACTTTCCCCATTTTTTATCTTTTTGAAAACTTGGGACTTTATCTGAGTTTCCATTACCATCATTTTCAAAGTGGTCCGAATTGGGGGACGGAATTTTTTTCAATCACTGAGTGAGGCTTAACCCTTTTCTTTTTAATAAAATCTTTCAGTCCAAAAACTATTTTAAAGGAACTCCAAGGTGACTTTTAATATTGCCTGCACACCATATTGGTTTTGGAGCTGTTTACATAAAAGTGATGTGTTTGGGGATAACTTTTGAAAACTGGGTCTTAATATCCAGCTTTTTGCCAACATAAACAAAGAGTTTGTGCAGTAAGCCATAATATGTTTATACCAACAGAGCTACATTTAAAAACCAGCTTCAGGTGCTAAGCAGAATTTGGAGTTTTTACATTGTCTATTCCATCAGGAAAACAAATGCCTTCTAACCAGACCATTTTATCTATTTCTTCAAAATATGTGGAAGTGTTTACTCTAGTGGCACCTACTTTTAAAATCAGGCATGGATCGATTACTGTTATTGATCTATTTCTCCCTTTCTGCTTGTATTGAGGTGCCTTAATAAAAATTATTCTGTTCAGCTGCTCTGAAGTCACTCTGGAGTCTAATTATGAAGTTGGTGAAATCTAACAGATAATATGCTGGATTTGAATCTGACGACCACTTCAAAACCTTATTCAAGCCCATTATATTGCCTTGGGAAAACTACCACTTATTTATCTTTTTCTAGCAAAATTGCTGTAGGGATATAGTGCTTCACTGAGGCTCTTTAAGAGAGGGGAGAGATACAGATGTGATAATATTTGAAGGATTAATATCTGGGGTGGAGGGTGCAGAGTTAGTATCTTCAATAACTACAATTGAAAACAATCTGTTTTCCACTCAGATTTGATTCTGAGATTCTTTTCATACATTGCATATAGATAATCCTCAACTTATAACCATTCGTTTAGTGACTGTTCAAAGTTACAATGGCACTGAACAAAGTGACTTATGATCGTTTTTACACTTACGACTACTGCAGCATCCCGATGGTGACATGATCAAAATTCAGATGCTTGGCAACGGACTCATATTTATGATGGTTCCAGTGTCTCATGTGATCACTTTCTGCGACCTTCTGACAAGCAAAGTCAATGCAGAAGCCAGATTCACTTAACAATTTTGTTACTAACTTAATAATTGCAGTGATTCACTAACAATTGTGGTAAGGAAGATTGTAAAATGGGGCAAAATTCACTTAACAACTTTCTTTCTTAGCAATAGAAACTGGGCTTAATTAAGATTGTAAGTGGAGACCATCTGTAAACATTTACACTTAATTTTTATGACTGCAGACCTTAATAGATGATACAGGTAGCCCTTGACTTACGGCTGTAATGGAGTTGGGAATTTTCATCGTAAATCATCATAGTTGTAAGTTGAGTCACCCGTGTGACTGAACCTGAGTTTATGACTATTTTGCAAGAATTATTAACACTGCAGTCTTTAAGCCAGCGGCTCCCAACCTTTTCTATACCCCGCACCCCTAGAATGCTTCTGATATATTCTCGCACCCATTACAAAAGTTCAAAATAATGGCAACGAATTATGCATATACACTATAATTTTGAAAACCCAAGTTTTCGCATCCCTTGGAATATCGTCTCGCACCCCCCCAGGAGGTGAAAGCACCTCTGGTTGGGAACCCCTGCTTTAAGCAAATCAATGTATTACTAGGGGCGTTGCTTTGCCAAAAACCAGCTGAAAAGGCCAGAAACTAGCAAAAAAAAGTGTCATAAATCTGAGCATGAAATGCTGAACTGACTGTAAAGATAAGTCAATTGCCAAATGCCCAAAATGTGGTCAAGTGACTGTGATTGTGTGCAACTGTCAGAAATCCACAACTAGGTCATAAGTAGCTTTGGAGAAGGGGGTCCATCGTAACTTTGAATAATTGCTATGTAACTTGGTCATAAGATGAGGACTGCCTGCATGCCTGCAACAAGGCCCATGTGATATTGAAACAAACAGGCACAGGTAGCTTCACTGATAAGCACACAACAGAGGATGTTGAAATGTTCTTTCAGACAAATTATCTTTTCCATCAGCCTTTTCCAATCAGGATATCTTCCAGTTGCATAAATTTCAAATTCCATCCTATTGCTAAAAACTCTTGAGAATTGAATTTTACAAACATTGGGGAAATGTTTGGCTTGGGGATTTTTTTTTTTTTTTTTAAATGAACCTAGTCAATTCCTGGATTCATCCAAGTCTTGGGACAAACCATGTAAGTTCAGAAATTTTGTTCCTCAGTAGCTGAAATAAAAACTTCTCAGCTCTTCCTGGTAACATGGGAGGAGAGGAGGGGACATTACTACAGGTGGTCCTCAACTTACAGCCATTAACTTAGTAACCGTTCGAAGTTACAAATGCACTGGGAAAAAGTGAATTATGACCGTTTTTCATACTTATGACCATTGCATCCCCATGGTCACATGACCAAAATTCAGATACTTAGCAACTCCTTCATATTTATGACCGTTGCTGTGTCCTGGGATCACGTGATCACCTTTTGTGATCTTCTGACGAGCAAAGTTAATGGGGAAGTCAAATACACTTAACAACTGTGTCACTTACTTAACAACTGCAGTGATTCGCTTAACAACTGTGGCAAGAAAGGTTGTAAAATGGGGCAAAACTCACTTAACAACTGTCTTGCTTTGCAACAGAAATTTTGGGGTCAGTTGTTGTTGTAAGTCGAGGACTAGCTATACTATGGGCTTCTTGAGGCCACATGCATTATGACATCATCACATGAATAATCCAAATGCTAAATCCACAACCTCTGATTTACAACATGATGCACAAAGTACCATCAGGCCTTGTATTGGACACTTTTGGGCATTGTTACACCTAAATGTGACTAATGTGTGATCACATAATGCTTGACAAAAACTACAGCCCTTTGTGAGGTAGAAAACATTTCTGATTTGAAAAAGATTAAGCTGGATGTTTTCCAAAGTTTAAACAAAATGCATCTGTCTGTATAATTTAGGTTTTGCTCAGATGCTTTCAGGCCTGAGTATTTATTCCAGTATTTTTCCAGTAGCTTCAGCTTTTATTTCTTTATTTTCTTGCTGTTAGCTGGAGTTGTTTTGTCAAAAAGGCAGGCTAGAAACCTTTTAAATAAAAATAATGTTTGAGACATCTAAGCTTGAAAGAACGAAGGCACAATAAACATCTCCAAAGTAGGAAGATGCATATCTAATAAGAAATGATAACAGTCTTTTTTCCCCAAAAATCATTAGTGCTTAACACTGAAATAAAGACCATTTCTTGCCAGAGGGACCTAGTTTACTTGTTACTCTAATTGTTCCTCATCTAACAATGGAGAACTAGGGCACTGCTTATACTACAACCAGTACTTGCAAATATTGTATACATTGGCAAGGCAAAATTCCCTTCTAAAGAAAGAAAAAAGATAAGTCAACCAGCTGGTGCTGGTTAATATGGATGAAAATATAGGCCCTTACTATTCTCCAAACAAGCCTCCAAAGGCTTTCCAATAAAAGAAAGGAGAAAGTCCAGGATCTGAAGTCCTTATGTGCATAGTTTATCACTAGCAGTTACCTTCCATTTTTTTAAAGCAGGCAAGCTTTAGTATTCTTCAAACCTATTACTGTATAGGTAGCCCTCGACTTATAACTACAATTGGGAACAGAACTTCTGTTGCTAAGCAAGGTGACAGTTAATGTTACATATTTTATGTTATATGTTATAAATATATCACAAATATAAGTTATGAATATAGAGCAGAAGTCCCCAACCTTTTGGGCACCAGGGACCAGTTCTGCAGAGAAATGTTTTTCCATGGACCGGAGAGTGCGTAGTTTTGTGTGCTGCCTGCATCCCATGGATGGGGCTTTGCTTGTTTGTGCAGACCAGTTGTTGGTATGCCGTGGCCCAGTACCAGTCCATGGACCAGTGTTTGGGGATCCCTGATATAGAGGGCCTGTAATACAACCATAGTTAGCCTTTTTATGAACTCACTAGAAAACTACATTGCTGGAATGTGTGTACTACTGATAAGGAAAAATTCTGATTGTGTGTATGAATGATTTATTATTGGTGATACCAGGTAGAACATTGGTGGGCATAAGGAATATAATGGATTGCGCTTTTCATGAAGTCTTGGAACAAAGTGTGAGGATGTAAAGTTCTGTGATGACTGGGGCAAGATATATCATACACATGGATTCTGAGAAAATAAGTTGGGTATAAAGAGAAGACTGGAATGAACCCTGAAGTTCGAGACAACTCTTGTTGGAGCAGGGGACACCTTGAGTCTGCTTCCCAGCCCACTCTAACGCAGCCTGATCACCTGTATTAAGAGTATATGTGAGTATTGTGTGAATGAGTAGCCTAGTTGGGCAGCAATGCTTACAGTAACTTGAGTAGCCTTTTAGGACATAGTTGTTTGAATAGCCTTGTTGGGCACAGTAACCTGAATAGCCTTGTTGGGCATAACTTATTGTAGTAAGATAACTTTGAAATTAGACAAGCATATCTACAAATATAAAGGAACTAATTAAGTTTAATTGCACACTTGCCTTGCTTTTTGTTCGAATAACACAAGAATAAAAGAACTATTGGAAAACTTCACTTTGAGTAGCTTGAACTCAATTTTATGACATTAAGTGAGGCATGCCTCATTTTTTGCCACAGTGCTAAGTGAATCACTACTGTTATTTGTGAACCACACATATGGCTGTTAAGCAAATCCAGCTTCTCCCATTGATTTTGCTGATTAGAAGCTGGCTAAGAAGGTTGCAAATGCATGTGATCCCAGGATGCTGCAAACATCATTAATACATATGGGTTGCCAAGTGCCTGAATTTTGATAATGTGACAGTAGGGGGTTCTGTGACAGTTGTAAGTGTGAGGATTAGTCACAAGTAACTGCTTTTAGTGTTGTAACTTTGAATGGTTGTAAGTTGGGAAGTTCCTATCGGCACTTCTGGAGACCTAGCTTGAGTTGGGATCATGATGAGAACAAAAAGTTAACCTTTTTATTAAAAGTTAACCTTTTCATTAAAACCTACACCTGCCAAGATGAGATAACAGTACCAGTTGTTATCTGGGAAGACTTAATAGCTTTCTGAAGAACTGCTCCACAGATAAGCCAATGTGAGACACTGTGGTGAGGTGGGACTCTTAGAGACCATTTGGATTTGCTGCTGCAGTGTTGACAATGACCTCCTTGCCAGGCCTGTCAGACTCTCTTGCCTGGCTGACAATGGAATCTCCAAGAGACTTCAACCATCCTTCATGGACCAATACTATAGAATGGCTTAGGAATTCACAGCCATCTGGCAACCTTGGCCATGAACTGAGTTACTGAGGGCTCAGCACACAGCACCAACTACATTAGGTCTGTACTTTAGGGCAGAGTTCCCCAACTTTTCTGGTTTGGCGGCTCAGAGGGGATAGTTTTGTGGGAGGGGCAGGTGCATACACGTTGCTTGCACCTGTGACACTCACACAAATAGGGCCCTGAGCGCCCATGATACTTGCCCGAGTGGGGCCCGAGTGCTTGTGATGCTCACTTGAGTGAGACTGTGTGCGTGAACTCATGTGTGCACACCAGCCAGCCACTCATATGGCCTGGTTGCGAATAGGCCATGGACTGGTAGTGGACTGTGGCCCACAGGTTTGGGACCCCTGCTTTAGGGCACCTGTGACATGTTTTAAAGATGGAGGGTATTTCCACCAATCCTTTGTCATAGTTAGATCACTCTTTGGGTGCTTTTCAGCTTGCTTAGGCTGGTTCGGTTATGTCTACTTGGATTGTATTATATCTAGCATGTTTAGAGTGTATGTCTTTTTCTTCTATTACAAAAATCTTTTGTTTAAGATACAGTGATTCTGTTTTTGCATACCATCAAGAATTGTCCATAAGTTGGCAGTCTTAGAGAGCTAAAGAAATAAAGAAATGTAGAGTGTTTCGCTGATAGTTAAACAGGGAGCTTTGGAGAGGTGCACTTGTAAAAGAGATGGATGCATACATTTTTCTTTGTCATTGTGTATGAAAGACAGAGAAATAGAAAATTTAGTATTTATGTTTTCCTACTAAGCCAGTGAAGATTTGAATAATATAAAAGACATGTTCAGCTACATATTCATTCTTGTAACTCACACTGGAATTGTTGGATATCACAGTGGATTATCATGTTTCCTTTCAACTCAGCCAATGTTGCTCCATTTTTCTCCACTTTACAAGCATAAAAGTTATGATAAGAGAGCAAATTGCTTCAGGGCTGTTTTCAGATGCAGAATTAATACCATATGCTATGCCCTTGATATTTCTTTCTGCCTGAAGTGCCCTGTACTACAGCAGTTTACAACAGAATCTAAGCTATTTCACTCTTATGTAAATTTGCTAGGCCATTACCTAATTTGGCCTTACCAGAAAGCAGAGTAATGCCAATAATATTCTATCAAGTGATTTGTTAAGAAGAAATTAACTTAAACCAATATTTCTCAACCTTGGCAACTTGACAATGCATGGACTTCAACTCATGCTGGCTGGAGAATTCTGGGAATTGAAGTCATCATGTTGCCAAGGTTGATAAATGCAGACCTCAAGGGTCAAATTTAAGGGTCTATTCTTTTCAACATAGCTAAAAACTGGTTATAATATGTCCATGTTCCATTAGTTTTGATGACTTTTTCCTGATAATTCTCACCCAAAAATTATGTAGATTGCCTGGTAATGATGCATCTTCTTTAAAACAGTCCATCTTCTCCCCAATTTTCCTCTAGTGAGCTTAGTCTGAGTGTCTGAGCCATCTGCTCAGGTTAATGTACCAAGGTTTTGGTACTTTCAATCAGTCCTTACCTTTTTGCTATGGCTCTTTTTCCACTCCAAACTGATCAGCTTTATCTGTATCATAATACGTGGAACCCTTGTTACTGTTAAGTGAATGCATTTCTTCCATATGGTGACACATCAAACGCGTGATGTCAAATGAAGTCACCAGGAGTTTGGCTAACTTATTATGAGATATTAGAATTTTGTTAAGGGTAACATAAAAAAAAATCAAGAGAAGAATTATTGGCAGAGGTTTATATTTGTCAATGATTTTCTTATTTGCACTTATTGATGATAGTGATGTTATCCATTCAGTCATGTCCGACTCTTGGTGATTCTGTGGGTCAGATCTGTCCACAGCTTCCAATCTTGCACTACTTCTTTGAGTTTTTATTATTTATTATTATTAGAGAGATTTAAAGTAAGCAAAAGAATTAATGGTTTTTTTTTTTGAAGATTGAAAGACAGATTGAAAAAGAACTCGATAAAAATGATGAACATGTAATTGCTGAAATGTATAAATCTTTATTAAATATTGAAATAGAACAAGAACAACTGAAAGAAGGTGTGATAAAGTTGGCCATGATTTTTTTTTTTATAAAATGATGTACTGTTGATACATGTCACCATGGAAATTGTCTAGACTATATATAAAAGCACTTCAAATTTATGCTGGAAATGTAAACAACAAGAAGGGACATTTTATCATATTTGTTGGACGTGTAAAAAAGGCTAGAAAATTCTGGATTCAAATACATACCATGATTCAGATGAGTTTAAAAATTACAATTGATATCAGAGGTTTTTCTTTTTAGGATTAATGGATAAAATAACTAGAAAAAGGTCACAAAATTTTGTTTTATACATGATGACTGCAGTAAGGTTATTCTATGCACAAAGATGGAAAGATTGTTTCAAGGTCATTAGCTGGGTGACTTTGGGCCAGTTACTCTCTCCCAGTCAAACCCAATACATATTGAATACACCCAAGAAGGTGTATTCAATATGTTCTCTGCCTTGGGTTGTTTATAAAAATAACCGTGGGGGGAGGGGAGTATAAATAAATAAATAAATACATAATTTTTATTTACTCATATTGCAAGATTATCAGCTGAGACATTCAGAAGAAAAAGTGATAATATTCTATATTTATTGCTGACTGAAAATTCTTTATGACTTTTTTTTCATGAAAGTAAGAAACCGGACACTATAAAGGATTACACCAGGATGACCATGGAGGATCTGAAGGAGGCAGTCAAGACAGAGGGGCCTAGAGAGTCCTGATCATAGAGTGGCTAAGGGTCAGACACGACTGAATGGCTGACAACAAAAAATGAATTTATAGTTTTGTTTTGGTTTTGATGGTTAGGCAGAAAATATAAAGAAAAAAATTGAGTTATGCTGTAACCATAGAGCAGGCATGTCAAACTGCCGGCCCGCGGGCCGGATGCGTCACGTCGAAACCGCGCCCACCCCATTGCCGGCAATGGGGAAAAAGTTGCAATATGTTGCGCGACGTCACGTGACGTTGCGAGTTTGACATGCCTGCCATAGAGTAAGAAGAAAATTTGTAATTGTACCTATAACTGCTGTAAAAAATATTGAAAGCTACTTCTTTGTATCTTTTTCTGCTTTTCTTTTAGTTTTTTTTTGTTTTCTTGTACTTATAGCTTTCTTTTTATTTCTTCTGTATTAATTTTTTTTTTTTTTAAATTATACATAAAAAGGAGTTGAGTTCAACCCAAGGGCATCTTTATCTTTTAAATTACTCTTATTGGTGGAGAGCAATTATTTTTACCTGGTGACAGACTCATCTATTAATTTAATCAGCTAAACTCCACTCCATCATTTAATCACATGACAGTTCTAGATAGTGCTTGCAGGGGGAGTGTGTTATATTTTGAAAATGTTCTGAAAATATTTATGTAGACATAATTTTTTTTAAAAAGATGAATAGATTCATACATTATTCTCACAGTATGAATATTAAGAGATCCCCAATAAAATGAAATATAAAAAGAGTGAATCTTATTCTAGGCTACTAGGAAGAAGTACGTTTATAGAGAAATGATGAAAAACAACTTGATCTCTTCATGGAAAGAAAAAAAAGATATTCGTTATTCCCTGTCATTAATAGTTCACAACCAATTTTTATTTATGAGCTGACAGTAGCAACAGTGTTGGAATAAGGATGTGAAATAATTCATTCCTGTGTTAAAGTACTTTGACTGTCTGTGCTCTTTTATATGGATTGGTTGAGGATAAATCTTCTAAAATAGAAAAATATTCATTTAAGGGGAATAGTCTGGTAACAAAAGTTTTACATCTATTATGTTTGATCTATAGGCACTTCATGTCAAACGGAATAGCATTTTTTCCTAAACAGTTATAAGAAATCTGTTGCTTTTGCTTGACTTTAATGGATTCAATGGGGCAATTTTATTAGCAAGAACAGAGGCAGAGTAACTGTAGAAATGACACATGGGCTTGGGTGCCATTGTGAATGTTAGTGCACTTCTGAAGCTTACTCCACGTCTAGTCTCTTCTTGCAAACCTGGTAACCAACATTACCATCTTAAATGTTGGTTATAGAGCCACATCCAGATATTGAGACCTATCCTAGATTTCCTGGAACTGTATCCAGCAAAGGTTATGATGACTGGGTATTGTGGAAGTGGAAGTCCACTCATCAGACTGGGGAAGACTGATATAAAGTTCAATTAGTTGCTTATAGGATTTTTCTGCTTTCTAGACTGGCCCTGTGGAACAGGTTCCTTTGATAACTCTACTCTACCTTTGTAGTGGGCAAAGCAATTAGTGTTGGAGGTAGAAGTGGACAGGAGTATTCAGATAGTGAAAATATAACTGAGTACAAGACGATGAAGGATCCCGAGTGTCCCACTTATGGGGCATGGGAAATATGTGAAGTCTCTTCATATATTTGCTGATTCAGAGTTGTGAGCCTCAGATGACAGTGGTATGGTACCACAAATCTCAGTAGACTTCAGATATCCTTCTCTTTTCAGACAATTTGTTCAATTCTGAGCATATTATACAGTTCTATAAAGGACTTATTGAGTCTGTAATTTGCACCTCTATAACTTTGGTTTGGCACTGCAACCAAACAAGACAGACACAGACTTCAATGAATAGTTAGAACTGCAGAAAAAAACAATTGCTACCAGCCTGCCTTCCATTGAGGACCTGTATACTGCACAAGCAAGAAAGAGGGCTGTGAAAATATCTACAGAGCGCTCACATCCTGGACATAAACTATTTCAACTTCTTCCCTCAAGACGACGCTATAGGGCATTGCACACCAGAACAACTAGACATAACGACAGTTTCCCCCCCCATGCCGTTACTCTGCTTAACAACTAATTCCTACAATATTGTCAAACTAATTAGTAAAGCTGATTACTATGATACTCATCTTTCCTATTACTTATCCTTACCTTCTTATGACTATAACTTTGCTCCTTGTATCTTACAATTTATATTGTTTTTTTTGTACCCTAGTATGATTTATGTTGTTTGCTTAGCTAGTACTCTATGACTATCACTAAGTGTTGCATCTTATGAGTTATGATGAAGTGTTGTATTTCATGATTTATGATGAATGTATTTTCATATTGTTTATGATCATGACTATCACTATTACTTGTATGTACACTAAGAGCGTATGCACCAGAAACAAATTCCTTGTGTGTCCAACCACACTTGGCCAATAAAGAATTCTATTCTATTCTATTCTATTCTATTCTATTCTATTCTATTCTATTCTATTCTATTCTATTCTATTCTATTCTATTCTATTCTATTTCTATTTCTAATTCTATTCTATTCTATTCTATTCTATTCTATTCTATTCTATTCTATTCTATTCTATTCTATTCTATTCTATTCTATTCTATTCTATTCTATTCTATTCTATTCTATTCTATTCTATTCTTGGTCAATAAGAGCAGTTTCTTGTTGACCAATAGTCCTTCATCTTGTCTGGATTTAATTTCACCATTTCAAGGGTTTGGGCTACTTCTTGAAAATTGAATGGAAAGGAGTGATAGAACTGAGTAATATGAGTATGTGACCCTCAAAAGCATAAATTATTTCCTCTTGAAGTTTTACAAAGATGTTGAACAGCACAGGAGATAGCATCAAACATGGTAAACACTGTAGATCTTGCCTTCAGAAACTGTGGGTGCTCCTTTACTAGAGGTGAGACCGGACAACCATTTGTCTGAAATGGTATAGGGTCTCTTGCTTGAGCAGGGGTTTGGACTAGAAGACCTCCAAAATTCCTTCCAACTTTGTTATTCTGTTATTCTTAAATTGTTTGATCCAGTTACCCCTTATCTCAGCCTTGAGATATTGCTCCCACAAAAAACCATTTTTCATTGTTTTACATAAACATCTCAGCGGAGGCAGTCCCAAACTAGATCCTTGACTTATAAACAAGTAATTGCAAATTGCTCCATTAACTCAGGATATGTCCAAATTAAAGTTCCATTTAAGTTCCTTAGGAGTATCAATTTTGTTTTTCTGGATTTGGAAAAGGGAACATTGCTTTTTATATCAACTTAAGAAGCCCAGGTTAACTCGATAGTTTTATAGTTTCCTATAAAAATGGAGGGGAGCCATGCTTCTTAGTTTTCACATTTATGGTCAGAGTTGCTCAGAGCTCAAAAAAGAATCACTACTCTGTCTTTCATCAGCATTTTGGCACTTCTGGATGCTCACGTGTTCAACTTAGTAACACCTATAACATTGCCTGAATCTTTTTACTCATCACTTTAAGACTTTGGATGGAAAACTCCCAATAAAATTGTTTATTTACATAATTTACAGAGAATTCCTGCTACTTTAGGGGGCAAAATACCGTATTTAGTGAATATCCAGAACTTTATATGGACTCCAGCTTTAAGAAATACATTTCTAAGGTAGGTGCAAATTTTTTGAATAGGGCTGTTTCAGAAGGGGAAAGATCAGTTTCATTCACATTATGATGACTTTAGATGTGGTGGCTGATGTGGTTAGGATACCGGGTTGAAGGTCAGCTACTGCACGTTTGAGACCCGAGAACTGCTGTGTGACAGGGTGAGCTCCCATCATTCACTTTAGCTCCTGCTGACCTAGCAGTTTGAAAAATGCAGTTGCAAAAATAGCTACCACTTCGGTGGGCACATTAACAGTAACATGAAAGGATGCCCCAACCAGATGTTCCTGGGCAACAGTGATGCCACCAGCTAATCCTTTCAACCCAGAAGTGCCTTGGTGCTTCCAACACAAAAGTGAGTGCGAGCACCAAAACCAAATAAACAAAGCCATCCATCCATCCATCCATCCATCCATCCATCCATCCATCCATCCATCCATCCCAAGAAATTAATTATTTTACATCATTATTTTACAGAATCACTGGAACTAAATTCCTCAGATCTTTCTATTTATTTACCCCAATTTGATGGATCAGTTTAACCTTAGCTCTTTACACATACTTCCTATAAACCAGAAATTCCTGTCATTTCTTTTAAAAGACAGAACCCTTAGCTACCCCACTGCATGCTTCCCTCTAGATAGCTCCATTGAGGAACACACATTGAGTCCAGTTGGTCACTCAGCTGTGAATCCAGCTGGTGGCCTATTGATCTCATTATATGGTGGTCTATCCATCTCATTCAAGCTATTATTTTATCTACTCTACTTCAACCACTATAACACAAAAGAAATGCATTCAAGGATATACTATAAACATAATTGCCAGAATGGCAAAATTTGAATTTTAGCCATGTAAACCTCTATAAACCTTGTTTAACAATCAGCAAATCACAGACTTTTTGCACTGAAGGTTGCCCTTCCAACACCTTGAATTTCTGGTCACCACCTTCTGGGGTTAACAAAGAAAGGACATTATGCTTGGTTTGTTGACTTGGGCCTTAAACAAAGCTCCTGATTTTCTCTTATCTATCTTTCGCTGCTGTCTTTTTCCTCCTGGCTGAACAAGTTCCAGCTAAATGACTCATTTATTTTCTGGTTCCCGTAACTACCTTTTCACTCCTGTTTAAACTGAAAAGGGAAGCAAACAAACAAGATTGCAAGAGACAGTGCCTGTTTCCATTTCAATCAGTTTTGCTATATTATATCCCATGCTGATTTTTCGTTACCGGCTGCGAGATGTGCATAAATGGAGAGGTAAGTACTGAAAGATGTTTGGCGTTAGAACCTAGAAAATTATCTTCAGGTAATAATCTACATTATTTCCAACAATTGATTTAAGCAGGATTGATGATCTGCTAGGCACTTAATGAAGCTTTTGAGGTCGCCTGTGGAAAATTGCCTTTAGGCCTCATTGTCCCTTAGCTTGTTAGAGAAAAAAAAAATCCTTCTTTTTGCTTTAATGTTTGTGTATCTAACAACTCTGGCAAGATCATATTTAAAAAGCCCTACTTTCAGGTTACACACAGGTTATCCTTCCTGTGCATCACAACAGCTGTTTATGGTGGCTATGAATTTGATTTAAGTGACAATAAAGTTTATGTGACTAATGCATTACACTTATAGTTTTTCTTTTTTATTCATCAAGGGCCAATGAAAACATGGAAAAGCACGAGAGGTAGAGAAACCCATATTTCAAAAAAGGAAATAGATGTATTTATTTTATTTTATTTTTTTAAAAAGATATGAAAGATCATGCCAACATTTTGTAACCAGCTGTAGAATTGGGAAATGGTTTTTTTTTGAGGGGGGGGGGAAGGGGGCGCTTTTGAAATATATGCCAGAAAAAGGAGATTGCAGGTGGGGCTTCAACTTGAATTTAATCTAACATATATCACAGGGGAGATTCTTTTTTTCTCCCAGAAGTAGATGGCATTTAATTATTAGATCACATTTCAGACAATTTACATTGCAAGAACCATGTACTTTTGTGACTAATTGAATGGGTGTGCAGTCTTAAAATGTCACTTTGCAGATAGAAATGATTCATCTCTTCGACTTTGCTTGTAAACATATTTCATTGGGGGTCACTAATATGCTTTTATTGCCTCTCTGTCAGATATGATGCTATTACCAAGTCTGATAAAGTATTCTTCAGAGGCCTCTCTTTAATTCCTCCCCCCTTTTATATAATCATGAGAGACTATAACCAATAAATTTAGTTTAAAGCTTCTCCGTGTTAACTAATTCTAAATAAATCTACCAGAGCAGGCTAGGTAAAAATATTTCAAATATTATTTTCCCCACCCATCAACTGATGTTGATGCTCTCTTTGAGATGATATTTTAAAATACTTTTTAATTTTTTAATTAAAGTTTATTGTAAGATAAAATATAAATACAACTGAAAATTAAGAAAGTTAAAGAAAGTAAAGGAATAAAAAGAAAGAAAAAAGTAATGATTTCTGACTTTTTTCAATGCAGTAGGATACCAAAAGAATTGCAACATCATACTTTTTCTTCATATATATACACATACATTTAAAGTCAATTAAATAAAATAATGAACTCCGGGATGTTAGAAAAAGGCTTCTTTATTGCTGAGCTTTCGTTAACAACCTGTTAACATCATCAGAGCAAAGGGCTAAATGGCAAGGGAGCATGTGCATAAATTCACATAACAGTTGGAAAACGGTTACATTGTGGCATGTGCACATAGCGTGCTTAGGAAGCTCGTTTAGAAAAAATCACATTGACAATAGCAGGTATACAGCAGTAAGTCTCCCGACAAGATTTAAAAGTCGCGCTTATCAGCTGTTAGGCGCGCAAGCTGGATCGTGCCTGTCAGCTGTTCGGCGCGAGGTTAACAGGGGGCCGCGCGAAGTCTTGTGCTGGCTGGATTATTTCAGTGGAGAGCAGCTTGGATGTTCGTCTTGTCCTCTCATGTGCAAGTGTTGTGGGACTGGATCTATCAGCTGTTGGGCACGTAAGTCGAATTTTTTTCTGAAAAACCTCACGGTTTTTTTTTCAGTTTTGAGTATAAAATCCAGAAGTGGATTCCAAACAAAACTAGATAAATTCTAATTATAATTAAAACAGTCAATTTTTCCATCTTGCCAATTCCATTACCTTTATCATTCACTCTACAATTGTGGATATTAGTGTAACTTTCCATTTTTGGGAATATGGGATTCTTATTATTGTCAACACATGCAATAATAAAATTCCAAATTTTCTTTCATGCTCTTTGTCCGGAATGATGTTTTAAAATACTGGTGACTTTTATATTCTCTGTTATCAGCACGACTTCCCTGCTAAATATTATTATCCAAAACACTGCATTCAGAAAGCTTTGTACCATGAGTTGACTATTTATCTTTTGGGAAAAGAAGAAAACTTTATCTTATGTGTATGACAATATCCGAAAGCTTAGTGAACAGCAGTATCACATGTATGTATGTGGAGATAAGTACACCACAAATGAGGACGTTGTGGACCATACAAGATGTAAGTCATGATTGCCACTGAAAATGACAGTTTTCTTGGCAACATTTAGGCCAGGAAATCAACTTGCTTGTTTCTTTGTCCTAACTTGCAACACGAATCTCCTTAATACAAAATCCTCAGATATGTGGCCTTTCTATATTTTATTATTTGATTAACATTATCATGGTCCATTTTTTCCCAGGTCCATTTTTCCCAAGCAGAAAATCTGGACTGCCAGGAAGAATAGTGTCCAAGATAACTACATGGAGTTATTGTATTGTATAACTGTTTATATGGTTCAATCACTGCTTATAGGAAAATGTCTTCATAAAATTGTACATATGTAGTAGTGCTTCCTGACTGCCAACTTATGGTCTGGCCTTCAGATTCAAGGCCTTTTCATGAATTGAATATTCTGTAACCTTGATATGGAGAATTTTCCAGTCTTGAAATGTTCAAATGTTATGAGAGATCCACTTGTTTATATTACCAACCAGATACCTTGGTAACTTTTAGGCATGTTATAGTCATGGTATTTAAGTAGCTTCAATAGCATCATCTATTCTGACCAATTTAGTTTAATTCTACCAAACAACAGCTGGGAATATCTCTAAAGTTTCCATTTATCCCACAAACTATAGATTCTTTCATTATGCTTCATTCTGAGCCCATCCTCACAGCCGTGGACACCTGCACACTCTGCCCTTAAATCTGAACATAATGTTTATTCTTTGCATTCTGATTTGAGAAAGAAAGGAAGATAGCAAAGTTCACAATTACAGCTTTTTAGCTCCACTCTGAGGTTAACTCAATATTCATTTAGCCTCAGATCCATTCCTTGTCAGCCTTTTGTGTTCATTAGTCTCTACTGTGGTAAGTGTGGGTGAGGCTGTTTCTTGGCTATATTGATTGTGAGATGCTGTGATTCTCAGCTGCTACTTTTATGGGTTTTTTGGTGTGTTTCTAATTATTGGTTGGTTGTGTTTTTATTCTGTTTTTCCCTTTTCTAATTGTCAGCTGCCCAGAGTTATGTACAGGTAGTCTTTGACTTACAACAGTTCATTTAGTGACCGTTCGAAGTTGCAAAAGCACTGAAAAAAGTGTCTTATGATCATTTTTCACACTTATGACCATTGCAGCATCCCCATGGTCACGTGATTTATATTTGGATGCTTGAGAACTGATTCACATTATGATGGTTGTAGTGTGGTGGGGTCATGTGATGACCTTTTGCAACCTTCTGATAAGCAAAGTCAGTGGGGAAACCAGATTCACTTAACAATTGTGTTGCTAATTTAACAGCTACGGTGATTCAGTTTACAAATGTCACAAGAAAAGTCATAAAATGGGGCAAAACCTACTTAACAAATTTCTTACTTACCAACATAAGTTTTGGGCTCAATTGTGGTCGTAAATTGAGGACTATCTGTATATGATATTGTAAGCTGTCCAGAATCACTCAACAGTGAGATGAGCAGAATATAAATAAATCAAAATATAAGATGGCAAGTTTAATAAATAAATATGTGATGCCCAAATATCCACTCTAGCTATTATCCCTTTTCCCAACTGGAATCTATTTATTATCTTGTTTTTCTGTAGAGATAACTTAACTTTGTCTTCTCCAGAAAAAAAACTTTTTTAATTAATTCCTTATTTGCATCCTAAATCTGGTGCCATATCAAAACCTGCCAGAACCCTACTCATTTTTATGGACTTTACAAGGAGTTATGTCCTACATATGAGCTGTTAGTTTGGAGATTAGTATAATCAAAGAAGGATTCAAAATACTATTGGATTTCAGCTTTTAATCCTTATGAAGAATTCAGATTTGATTTTAATCACTCAATACTGTTAATTAAAAGGTACATCTCTCTCTCACAAACACACAAACATGGACACTCACACATATGCACATGCATGCATGCGCACACAAACACCCACACACACGCACACAAACACTCATTTACTCTCAGTCCACCTTAACCACTACAGTTGCATCTATTTGATTATAAATGTGTACAACGGATACATCTGAACTCTAGATAGGATAGTGATGTACTCAAGATTTAAGTTAATTGCAGTGAAGAAAAAGAAACAAGGTATGAAGAATGGAAACAAGCTAAATTACTGAACTAGTGTTTTGCTATATTTACCTTTTATCCCAAAAGAATTTTTATATCCTTTCATATATTTTTTTAAAATTATTTAACATACAACTGAAAGTAATTTCATACTACCTTGTCAATTAATTTGTTTTGTCTAATGCTGACTTGGAAGAATTCAAATTTTTTAAGGTCATAGATTTACCTCCTACTGAACCATGAAATAAACTATTTAGTTGCATACCTTTGTGAAATTTGAATCGATTTTGACTTCATGGAATTGCCTTAACTCTTCTTTTAAAGGAGATATTTCTTTCATAATCACTAAACTAGTTTTCAACTAAAGGATGTATTTACCAAATATATAAAAATGGTCTTAATCTAATAGGCTAGTTAATGGAAGATTAACTAGTTCTATTTCCTCAATGACACAAATATTATACCGGGTTTTATATTCAGAAACTAGTAGCAACATTAAAATTTTCAATACACTTTGAGGAATGACAAAACCGGTGCACCTGATTAGTTAAATGGTTGAACAGAATCTTGGTATTAGTATACTACAATTCATCAGTACATCAAATATTCAATATGAAATGCAAATTCATGAATGAATTCTGGTGACCTATAATAGTTTGTAGTATTTTTGTGGTTGCAATAATTATTCAGATGATGTATATTTGCATTTGGTAATACAAGAAATTGAAATTATTAAGTGGCATATTTATATTGTCTTGCATAAGGAGTCTATGAAGGTAATTTGAAGATATATTTATTTGAACAGATTACAATGCTTGTCCCTGAAATCAAACTCCAACTGTAGAATTTAGATAAATGCATACACAACATCTCTCTCTCTCTCTCTCTCTCTCTCTCTCTCTCACACACACACACACACACACACACACGGGGGAGAGAGAGAGAGAGAGAGAGAGAGAGAGAGAGAGAGAGAGAGAGAGAGAGAGAGAGAGAGAGAGAGGTTGTATATGCATTTATCTAATTATTTGAAACTCTAATAATTCTCTCACCTCCAAACAATTAATGCAGCTGGTCAGTGCACCTAGTGCCTTTTAAAGATTATATACCATAATCCTGTTTTGGAGAAATTCCATAGTTGGAGTTTGAACTTTTTTAATGAATTTTTAAAGGTGAATTATTTTATTCCCAATGGTTTTAAATGACAGAATGACAAAATAGACTCATGTTTGGGACCCACTGCCAAAGAGTCACAGGACCAAGCAGGATCCTCCAAAGACAGCCTCTGGAGTTGACATTGAAGGTAAGCATTGAATCAATGAAGAACAGTGTACCCCATTCCAACATCATATAGACCAGGGGTAGGCAACCGTGGCTCTTTTATGACTCGTGGACTTCAATTCCCAGAATTCTGGGAATTGAAGTCCACGAGTCATAAAAGAGCCAAGGTTGCCTACCCCTGATATAGACCATGCTTGATGGTAATCAAAGCTGTAAACAGATCCAGGAAGATCAAAAAAGCCATATGCCTCCTATTTCCTTGCAGTTAGAACAATTAATCAGTGGAACAACCGGCCTCCAGAAGCTGTGGATGCTCCAACACTGGAAGTTTTTAAGAAGAGACTGGACCACCATTTGTCTGAAATGGTATAGGGTTTCCTGCCTGAGCAGGGGGTTCAACTAGATGACCTCCAAGGTCCCTTACAATATTATTATTATTGTTGTTGTTGTTGTTATATCTTTTCCCCCAGACCAGGTCATCTGTCAGTGTCCAAGACAGTTTTGATGCTGAAACCAACCTCTATTGTAAAGGGTCCAGTTAATTTGTACTTTCCAGGAAAGTGCATTTTTGATAATTGCCACGATTCCTCCTTAGATACATTGCCCAAAATGGGAATACTTGTAAAGAACCATGGACATGACCTTCAGGGAAATATTCAGATGTGGTTACGAAACCAAAAGTCAAGAGTTCATTTTCCTGTAATTTCACTGTTTTCAATCCTCTCCTAAATGTTTATGCATTGTTCAAATGGAAACGGAACCTCACACAAGGAGAAATAGCACAAGGTGAGGCAGGAAATACAGTGATACTGGAATCTTTCTAATGTATAACAGAGCAAAAAAATGATAAAAAGAGTCAAGATTATTGTTGCATTGGTGGTTGACTGTTTATATGACATCAAATTGGTATCAACTCCACCTATCACAGTGATGGCGAACCTTTTAGAGACCGAGTGCCCAAACTGCAACCCGAACCCCACTTATTTATCGTTGGGTGCTGGGGGGCATGGCCCACAGGGTGGGCGTGGCCACTGGGTGATGTGGCTGCAATGGTCATGGCAGACTCGGTGGGCGTGGCCTGGGTGGGCGTGGCCATCTCAATGTTGCTCGTGGGGAGGGACACCTGTGGGGGCCGGGCATGATTGGGGGAGATCCAGGGAGTCTCTGGCAGGTGGGACGGTGGGCAGGAGGCTCATCCTGCAGGATGAGGTGAGGCGAGGAAGGGGGCAGGGCAGGGGTGCCATTTCCATTCAGCATTTCTTGCAGACGTCTCATGACCCAAACTAGGTAACATCAGCAATGCCAGAAGAGAATGGGGTTTGTGGAATGAAGGAGGAAAAGAGGAGAAGGAGGACAGCTGTGGAGTCCTTGCTGCTCTTTGAGCTTGGTGGCTTTCTTGCAGATGTTTCATGACCCAAACTAGGTAACATCAGCAGTGCCAGAAAAGAATGGGGTTTGTAGAGTTGAGGAGAAGAAAAGAAGAGGAGGAGGAGGGCGGTTGTGAGTTCCTTGGTCCTCTCTGAGCTTCATGGTTTTCTTATAGACGTCTGATGACCCAAACTAGATAACATTGTTAGTTCATTTATTAGGGTTTGGGTCCTGAAATGTCTGCAAGAAAACCACCACCCTCAGAGACACCTCCCCTCCCAAGGACCCTTCATTTTAACTCTGAGCCAGAAATATTCTCCTTGATTGGCATTCTGGACCATCTCAGGGCAGAAGAACCTGCCTGGCAGGACCTCATTCCTCTTTCCCATGGGGCACATCCCAATGCCCCTATCCTTCCTCCACCATTTCCTGGACCCTAAAGGCCAATAAAGTTTCTCTCAACCACCAGCCACAGCACTCTCAGTTCCTCTGAGATGCTCCACCACCTCCAGCTTTGCCTACCTCTCGGGGCTTCACCTGGATGCGGCACCACCACCCCTGTTCATGGATCAGAATGTTCCTCCAAAGGCTGACTGCATCCTCCCTCCCAGCGGCTCCCCCGACCTTTCATCACCTCAGCTCCACACAAACTCTCACAATCCCAAAATAACCTTCCAGGAACAAATTCTCCTCCTTTTTTCTCGTTCACCCCAGCTGCCCCTCAGAAATACCTTGCCCTTCGCCCACTCCCCTTAGACCCATAACTGGCGCCCCATTCCAACAGCCCCACTCCAACCACCGGTGGGGCTGGTTCCTCACCGATGGTGGGGGTGATGTTGAGGGCCGGCGGCACCAGTTTCCTTTTGGCCAGCATAGTGGCAGCGGCAGCAGTGGCGGAGGCTGGGGCTCGTGTTCTGTAGTGCCTAGCAAGAGACCCGCCACAGAAGCAGCAGCAGCAGTGGCATCGTCATCACCAGGCTTGGCTGCCCTAAGTGAGGCCGAGGCTGCAAGCGAGACCTAAACCTCTCAGCCCGGCCCTGAGGTAAAAACGTGAATAGGCAAGAGGAGGAGAGGAAGGGGGCATGGCCAAAGCACGAGTGCGCCTTTGGGTGCACGAGGGAGAAACTGGGGGAAAAAATCTCTCATCAACTCGCCATCCCGCCATTGGCTGGGGCTCTCGCCACCATCCATCCACCGTCTGCTCATGATTGGATGGCTTGCCCGGGAGGTTGAGGCAGGCTGGATAAAAAGACAGGTCGGACCATAATTTGAGGACCCCTGAGCTACAGCTTTGGTGGCTCTGTAGGCAGAGCTGCGAAGTTCTCTGCCTACAGAGCCACCAAAGCAGCAGGTGGAGTGCTGGAGGCTCAGGGAGGGAGGGTTCCTTGCCACTGCGTGCAAGGAAACAAAGGAAGTTTTTTTGGGGGAAAAAAGTCAATCAATCAATTCCAACTTCTCGTGAAAGATCGCAAAGTTGGAATTGATTGATTGACCTTTCCCCCCCAAAAAAAAATTTCCTTTGTTTCCTTGCACACGGCAGCGGATCGCAAAGGAGAAATGGCACTGGGCTGGGCTGGGAATCAGGTAAGGAAAGAAAGGCAATTTCTGGGGGGAACGAGGATTTCTTTCCTTACCTGCCCTGCTTGTTCTGAGGCCACTTTCCGCTGAGCCGCATTGCTCTTGCCAATTGCCCGACTGCCCACTTCAGCGCCCTCCCTCCCTGAGCCTCCATGCTCCTCCACCTGCTGCTTTGGTCGGCCTGCCAGCCCCCACCTCAATGCCCTGCCCACCGCCGCCCAGCACGGCCACCCCGGGGCTGCAGGAGCTGGCCTGGCACAGGAAGTGCATGCACCCCACCCTCCCACCACCATGCAGGGTAAGGTTGCCGCGCCTGCCCCCGCCCAGATGCCCTCGCCTCCCCCAAGCGTTTTTTTTACTAACCTGCCTTTCAACTGAATTCCATCAGACGTTCCATCAGACTTTCTGACTTCTTGAGATCTCGTGAGAAGTTAGAAAGTCTGATGAAACTTTTTTTCTTTTACCGATAGTCCCACAAACAGGCGGCGAAGGCTGAGAGGCGAACGGAGAAATGGAATGCAGCTGAAAGGCAGGTTAGTAAAAAAAATGCTTAGGAGAGGCGAGGGCATCTGGGTGGGAGCGGGCACGGCAACCTTACCCTGCATGGCTTCGGCAGGTATCTGGCAGGGGGAGGGAAGCAACTGGTCTATCACCAAGCTAGCACCGCCACGTTGCTTCTCCACCCCATGCACAGGCCCCGCCCCACCGCCCACATGGAGCACCCTGCTACCACCGCCCCACCCCCCGCATGGAGCGCCCTGCTACCGCCCCCTCACCCCCTGCACGGAACATCCTGCTCCTGCCGCTCCCCCCACCCCCACACAGCACCTTCTTTCCAGCTCCGACGCGTCACTTCCTCCGCCGCTGTGTGGGACTAAAAATAAAGTTCAATCAATCAATTCCAACTTTGCGAGATCTTTTTTTTTCCTGCGAGAAGTTGAAATTGATTGATTGATTGAACTTTTTTTTTTTTTGCACACGGCCTAAAGCGAAAAGGTTTTATAAAATCTTTTAAAAAGCCACTTGCCCGGGGAGATTTTGATGCAGGTTGCTCATGGATGGGACTGAAGGCCTAGGATTGGGGCGACGGTGCGCGTGCCCACAGAGAGGGCTCTGCATGCCACCTGTGGCACGCATGCCATAGGTTCGCCACCACAGACCTATCCCATAGATTTTCTCTGTAACTTGCATTGGTAGCTATGACTATATAGATCTGTAAGTCAGGTTAACATTTTCTGCGTCTTTAAAAAGAAATGGTATGTCTCAATATATTTGTTAATCTTACTTGTTAATTTTATATGAATAGAGTACTCAGAAAAGAGTACTCTGAAATTATGAAAGATAAAAAAACTGGGAATTTGCAGGAGACAAAAATTTAGCTCATGCTTTTCCTGAAAAAGTGATATCTGGAAATTTCCATCGCTATCATAGTTTGGTGTAAGGAGAACAAGAACCACGGTGTTTTCCTCTTTCCTTCCAAGCTCAACACAATACGATGAGTTGAAATTTGCCTGGACAAATAACCTTCAGTGAGGTAAAACCTCACTGGATATTCTATAGGAATTTGGCTTTGATTGGATTGGATTGATTTCCATCCAGCTTATCAGCGTGTGCACTGATCACTTTTCCCTTTCCTGGGACTTCCCCAGCCCCCACAACCCCTGGACTCATAAAATTGATGGTTAAGGAAGACTGCACCACATATATTTAAAATTCAAAGATTTGAAAGTGGCTGGGATGATATATATTAATGGCTTCAGAACCTACCAGGTGACAGCATCAAAAACATCTGGTGTGCAGTAGTAAAAATGTATTCTTTTCACAGACTTTCTTCTTTTTGTTTAATGGGGAACACAAGAAATATAGATCGTGCTGTGTGAATTTCAATAAAGCACATGACGGGAGAAAGGCAGAAGGCTCATATTAAATTCACAACTTTTTATATTAAAATTCCATTACAATGAGCCTAAATGTTGTACTGGAGAATGCTTTTAAGACATTTGCTCAGGCCTGGAGTTTACAGGGTCTGAGTATTTGGACAGTCAGTATTAATTTGAAATGAAAAGCCACTTCATTTTGTAAAACCCCCAGGCCTTGTCCCCCGTTTCCATTTTTCCCCCTCATGAGCAGATTTGAGCAGATGTACGGCCATGAGCTCAGTCAACCCACCACTCAAGAAAAATATCATATCTGGAGTTCTGAAGTCAAAGTTATGAATCCTCAATACTGAGCACATGAGGGAGCCTGTCAATCAAAGCTTAAGCCTAAAAAGAGAGGAGATAAGATGTCTGAAGAGACTAACTTTGAAAATGGAAAAATCTAACATTCATTCTTATAGATGAAACAATTTCGTCTATAAAGAGAACAAAGGGAAAATGTGCCATTTTAAATCTCCTGGCCCAATAGGATGAAATAAAATGGTTTCCAGGAAGAGGCAAGTAAATACAACATTAGAAATTAAACAACATTAGTAACCGCAACATTAGAAATTAATGGGAACAAAATAAGGCCTGGGTTTACACTTCATACAAAACCATGTTGTGAATTGCTTGGCCAAACTTAGACCTTGTTTGATTTGAAAAAAATTGAAAAAGTCTAAGCAGATTGAGACACAGTTCGTATAGGAAATCACCTGAACACACACACACACACACACACACAGACACACACAGACACACAGTATTGAAAGAAGACAATGACAAATCACCTCCATATTGTATATGGACATGTCCACGAGAGCACCAGGAGGTAACCTTTATTCATAGAATCTCTTTTCTTGGCATTGCTGTGATGCTATGTGAGCATGTAGATATTGTAGGTTATAAATCATGATTTATGGTTTACTATTATGTGTGAATCCAGGCAACCATTATTTGACGAACTACAGTTAGAAAAAAACAACCCGATGGCTTAGCATGACATATGAATTTATTTGTATATCAATGGTTGTAGCTGTGACAGCCAAGTACTTGGCATTAGGAAAGCGTTGGGCAGCCAGAGAGAAAAAAATGGCAGCAGGGACACACAATTGCCACTTCAGCACTGTTTTGTAAGGAGCTTGGAGGTGAAATACCAAAAGCTACTGGATTGCACAGAGTGGATACGATATGAAATTGGTTTCCTGCATTAGATGTCTGGATTGGTGTGCTGGTGAGATTGAAGTGGGTAGAGAGGATTAGGATGGTGATAAGTAGGAGAATTTATATGGTGAAAGGTCAACTAGAAATAACAACAACAACAACAACAACAACAACAATAATAATTGACAAATTCGCCATTAGTCAATTGCAAAAGGCGGTCTTACTAGGAACTGCTTCCATCCTGCGACGATATCTATAATAACATCAAACGTCCATATCTGCCTATCCCAGGTCCTTGGTAAGGACTTGATAGGTAGACAAAATGCCAAATCCAGTCTAAACATCTGGCTGACTGTGCGATGATCCATAATAATAATAATAATAATAATAATAATAATAATAATAATAATAATAATAATAATAATAATAATAATAATAATAATAATAACAACAACAACAACAACAACAACAACAACAACAATAATAATAAAGTTGGAAGGGACGTTGAAAGTCATTTAAGTCCAACCCCCTGCTCAGGCAGGAAACCTATACCATTTCGGAGAAATGGCTGTCCAGTCTCTTCTTAAAAACCTCCAGTGTTGGAGCATTCACCGCTTCTGGAGGCAGATTGTTCCACTGGTTAATTGTTCTAACTGTCAGGAAGTTTCTCCTTAGTTCTAGGTTGCTTCTCTCTTTAGTTAGTTTCCATCCATTGCTTCTTGTCCTGCCTTCAGGTGCTTTGACTCCCTCTTCTTTGTGGCAGCCCCTGAGATACTGGAACACTGCTATCATGTCCCCCCTCGTCCTTCTCTTCATTAAATTAGACATACCCAATTCCAGCAACCGTTCCTTATATGCTTTAGCCTCCAGTCCCCTAATCATCTTTTGATGTCAGTTATTGCTTACAGTTCTATGACCTCATCTTGAAAGTCAAGTCACAAGGAGTCTTGGGCTCTGAATGGTGGCTTTGAATGCCAGATTCACCTGTAACCATTTAGCCTCCATTCATAGTTTGTATCACTAAGTTCTGCTTCAGTGAGGATGGGGGTTCTCTTCAGCATGTTTTGAATTTTAGCTCAGTTGCAACCATATGACAGTGAAACTATACATGGTTAAAAGTACTGTTATGCAAATACAGATGGTCCTCATTTAGCAACCATAATCCAGTCATTAAACAAAGTGGTCACTAAGTAAAATTATGACTGTACTTTTGATCTTACTTCACTTTTCTTTTGCTGCAAAGGTTATAAATGTGAGTTTTATTTCTTTATATATTAAACTTCATAACAGTTCATCTTCCCTGCAGAGGGGCTCTGGGCAATGATAAATGTTATAAATGTGTTATAGAATGTTATAAAGGTGAGTTTTGTTCATAAAGTTAAATGAAGAGAAACTAAAGTAAAATCATAAGCTAAGTCACAGTTTCATTTAACAACCCACTTTGCTTTTATGACTAAGTTGCCAGTCCCAAATGTGATTGTTAAACAAGGATTCCCTGTACAAGACTCTTTCCTTCTTTTCAGTCTCTAATTTTTCTTCCAAGAAACAGACGCTTTTCATGGACAAATCAAGACTGTTTCATTTTCTTCATGTTTCAGGCAGGATTCCATTATCCAATACCGACGATCCTAGTTTTGTCTAACTAGATTGCATGCCCAAATACCTTTTCTAATGCCTCTTTTTTCAACAAGTATCCCCCTGACCATGATGTTAAAAGAAATAAAACTTACTTATCTGTTTGAGGCAGCCACCATAGATCAAACTCCATCAATACAACACTCAAATCCTTATCACAGCTGGGAGGCTAATGCATTGAGAGAATGCTTTTCAGATCTTCACTTGCAAGTTGTTTTAGTGTGTCCTATTAAGCAATGGAGTATGATTGTGATGTTGATGTTCTTCGAGCTAGGTTGTTTTCTTGCAGACATACCTAGTTGAGTAATGAAATGTCTGCAAGAAAATGATCAAGTTCAGAGAGCATCAAAGACTCCACAATTCAACCCTGACCTACAAATATTACCTTCTATTGATAAATAAATATGAGCGCTTAACTTCCATGTACTTTCCTTGGCGTAACTTTTTCCCCCTGCTAGTAGCTTCCTGTTTACTGAATTTGTTCCTCCCTGACCCTGTCTTATTTGATTGGCATAATGGACAGAGCAAGGCCATTGAGAATGTATTGTGCTGTCATAGTCCCTGTGTGCAGTGGACAGATTTTTTTCGTTTCATACATCATTGAGCACTTGCTCTGAAACAGGCATGAAAGCCAATGTATTTTCCCTTGATACACTGAGTGGGAGAAGGTGGGAGAAATTCTTTTTTTTTTTAAAAAAAACTCTCTCTTGACAGCCAACTTCAACCTTTGCCTTTGGACAGGTAGGTCATCCAAGACCCCATCCATCATGCACCACAGCCAGGTAAACAATCATTTCCATAAGGTTTACACAGGTTGCTGTACAAGCTGAGCCTGATGAAAATGGATGGAGGCTGTGCAAAAAAAAAAAAAAAGCATCATTGATGGATTGCTTCTTATAGCATGAATATAATGGCCGGTGCACCTATACATATTCATTATTTTCAAACTTAAGCATCAAAGTGGGATGTATATAGACTGCATTAGAGTTATCAAGTGAAGTTTCTATTGACATTCCAGTTTTGTTCCTTTTGCCTTGCCCACTAGAATAGCACCGCAGGCTTTTAGTTTACCTGACTTTTGTACAGATCTATAGCTGAAGCAGAATCTGGGCATCATGGATGACTATCTCTATTCTACATTATTAAATTGATGTAGAATTTACCTGGTTATGCTGCCTATGTGCTATACATAAACAGAAATAAGCGCATGGTTACATAGTTAGGATAGATGCAGGGCTTTTTTTCTCATAGGACGCTCAGAATGGAGTTCCGGCACCTTTTTTGGATGGAACCTTGTAGGGTAGGCAAAGTGGGTTGTATGACATGTGTGAGTTCCGGCACCTTTTCTTTTTACAAAAAAAGCACTGGGATAGACAGATAACACTAGTTTGTGTGGCTGTCAGGCCTAAACCGCAGAGATGATGCAATCTGGACTCCATTTGAGTCCAGTTCTTTATTTGCTTACACCTAACAGACAGAATCTTACATACTAAAGCTGTAACCTTCTAATCTAACAGATATGCCCTGGGAGATTCTAGGATTTGGCTACCCTGAACCTTTTTCTTCTCACCCACATCGAGTTCAGAACTGGCCAGTCTCTTGTCCTGGGCCTCTCTCTAGAACGTGCTGCCTCTTCTTTGGGAAGCTATGATGCCACTGCTTATATTTCCCAAATTCTCCTTTAGCTACACATTCCATTCTACCGGCTTAGCAACAGAGTTGTGCTCTTGCTCCTTCTTTAGATAACCCACAGTAACCACCCATAGCATCATGACACAGCCCATTCTAACTCGCTGTGGAATACTGTAATATAGTTACATCATTGCGATCATTCTGTGGCTTCTAACAGACTGGAATCACACAATGGAATAAGAATTACTGTATTATTTATTTACTTATTTTTATCCTGCCTTTATTATTATTTTTATAAATAACTCATGGCAGTTACCATACATAATTCTCTTTCCTCCTATTTTCCCCACAACAACTTTATGAAGTGGATTAGGCTCAGAGAAAGTGACTGGCCCAAGGTCACCCAGCTGGCATTCATGCCGAAGCAGAACTAGAACTCACAGGAAGTAGGGAACGGATAGTTATGTTGGTTTTCTGTAGCTCAGCACAAACATCATACATTGTCAGGCCCAAGGAACCAGGAATGACATAAAAGTTACTTCTGAATAGTTTTCCCAAAGGTGTTTTTTCAAGAGGCAACTGGACTTTCTTGTTTTTCTCTGAAGACGTTTTGCTTCTCATCCAAGAAGCTTCTTCAGCTCTGACTGAATGGTGGGGAATGGAAGGATTTATAGTCCTTGCAGACAGCTGATCATTTGCATTCTTTTAGAGAGTTATGCTCTCTAAGTGCAGTACAATGCAGTGAGACATGTACAGATCTGTACATTGGAGAAACAAAACAGCCACTTCACAAATGCATGGCACAACATAGGAAAACAGACCCATTAGGACAAGATTCAGCAGTCCATCTGCATTTAAAAGACAAAGGCCACTCTTTTAAAGACAGCGAAGTCCACATTTTGGACAGAGAGGACTGCTGGTTTGAAATAGGGGTTAAGGAGGTCATTTATGTCAAAATTGAATAGCCCTCTCTCAACAGAGGAGGAAGGGTACGGCATCATCTCTCTCCTGTCTAAAACAAGTCCTTTCAACAGTTCCAAGAAGGCTCCATACCCATTTGCACTACTCATGTGATCCTGAGGACATAGGTAAACCTTCAAATGGCCTCAGCGATTCTCTAAAATAATGCAAATGACCAGCTGTCTGCAAGGAATATAAATCCTTCCATTCGCCACCATCCAGTCAGAGTTGAAGAAACTTCTTGGATGAGAAGCAAAATGTCTTCAAAGACAAACAAAAAAGTCCAGCTGCCTCTTGAAAAAGCACCTTTGGGATAACCATGACCTGGATGATTGAGAATCTCGTAGACATTCTAAGTGATTTATTTATCGTTGTTGACCTATAGACAGAAATATTGCCAGACTAAAGCAACTAAAGTTATCTGCATAACTATTAGATAGTTATGCAGTTATGTGAATGCCAGTGGGCGGGTCTGCCTACACCCTCTTCCTGCACACCAAACATTCCAAGCTCCACCGTCTCTTTGCTCTCTGGGGAAGAGCCTCTCCCTCCTATAACTCTGGACTACAATCCACCACAAAGACATACACAATGAATCACCTTGTGATTTAATGAAACTAAAGTTGTGGAACAATCAATAGTGAAAGAAAGAAAGAATGATATTCCAGAGGAAAATATTTTTTTATTTCATCACCAAATTTGCAATTTTTCTCTCAACAATTAGAGAGCTAGTTTGGTGTAGAGTTTAAAACACGAGGGTAGAAACCAGGAGACCATGAGTTCTAGTCCTGTCTTAGGCACAAAGTCAGCTTGATGACTTTGGGCTAATCACGCTCTCAGTCCTGGGAGGGCAGAGACAATGGCAAACCTCTTCTGAATAACCTTGACAAGAAAACAGCAGGGACTAGTCACCAGGAGTCAGCAATGACTGAGAGCTGTACACACATACATTCAACAATTAAAATCAAAAGGCACTAATTCAAGTGCAACCACTATGTAAATTTGAATTCTGTATAGATCTGAGTTCTTCCTTTGTGCTCATCTACTGTTTTTCTGTCACCTAATTTCTTGAATAGAAGCCTTAACATTTCATTCAAAATTGAGCCCAGATCAAACCATGAACTAGAGCATTTTTCAGGGAGGCAGTGTTTGTGCTCTCAGTTACCGACACAAAGTCAGCTTCTCATAACACACTTATTGTAGTTGTAAATCTTTAATTAAAATAACAGGATGCATGCAGCAAACTAAAAGCTTTCTGCATAAAAAACAAGCACAAGATCTTACGTGCAAAAGACTCAATAAATATAAATATAAATATCCCTTTCCAGTCCTAGCTTCCAGATATTCCAACAACAACATAGAGAGAGTCACAGGTAGAACATAACATCCATCTCTTTTATACCATTTTATACAATGGTAAGTGATAATGACCTTGGGAGACAGAGAGAAGAGCTACAGCCAAAGAAATTGTCAGATAAAAGGCAACTTAGACTGCAGCAGAAATGTGGACAGGATGTGTTGCTCAGAAACAGCCTTCCTTTTCTTGGGCTGTAAAATGTATGTTCAGATTTACAAGATTCTGTTAATGTAAGTTAAACAATAAAGTAGAATTAGTTCAAGTGCTGTGCTTCCTATCTGGTTTATCTTGCATGTCTGACAAGCCCTGATTACCAACTAACTGGTTGTATCATGTTTTTGTGTATCAAGGAGCTTTTCCTCTGCTCTTCTCTTCATAATCTGTGATGTGTTGCTGAGTTTGGGTCAAGATACTCAACCTGTTCTGGGATCTTTTTAGCTTAGGTTTTCTTCAGCTAACTCCCATGGTCCAGGCTAAGGCATAGGTAGTCAAGCTCTTTGGATTCTGAATCTGAAGATTCAGACTGATCCCAACAGACTGCTCAATTAGCAAAAATTGAGCTATTCCATCAGAAGGGAATTAAAATGACTTTAACCAGTGGTGGGATTCAAATATGTGAACAACTGGTTCTCTGTGTGGATGCCGCTTCCGGAAGTCCATTCTGGGCCTGGGCAACAAAAAAATTAGCTACCGGTTCTGCTGAAGTGCTGCGAACGGGCTGAATCCCACCACCGACTTTAACCAATAATAACTGTCAGTTTCAAAAGTTTGACAAGGTGGAGACGGTATTTCCAACTTTAATTTATCCACCACTTCTTTTAAAAGGCCATCACAAAATTCTTGGCCTCTTCAAAGGAGATAGAGAAAATTCAGATGTGGCTTTACTGAATTTACAGCACAGTGTATTTTCTACCGTATGGCAATATATTGCCAAGCACCTAACTGTCAGACTGCAGGTAGAAACAGAAAATTAAGAATATCCATCTCTTTTATACCATTGTTGATATAACTTAACCCACTTTATCATTTACTTTTGTTGTGTATCCTTATTTTTTAATTTTCATTTTGTATCATTATATTGATGTATTTGTGCACTGCCTACAGTGATTTTTTTTGAGATGATCAATCATATAAATTGACTAGAATTAAAAATTAAATAAATAAATTTAGTGTTAAGATGATAGATGGCAATTTCTTGGAACTGTGGAATGAAGAATGGTAGCTAAGATGTTATTCAGGTTTTGTTCCACAGGTATGTTTCAAAAATATATAGTCTACCTTGTTACAAGAAGGAATCCTAATAATTTTACTTCATTGTGCTTTGCTTTAAAAGTCAACAAAGACATCTCCTTCCTCTAAAAGGCAGACATTTCCTCTGAATGAGCCAATGCCTGCGGTTTTTTTCCTTTACCAGAATTTCCGATCTGAGCTTAGTTAAAGTGTACATCAAGGTTATTTTTTCCAAAATATTTTCCACTAGCAGTATGTCAGCATTGTATAAATTCTGCCCCAGTGTTTCTTTCTGTGGCATTTATTCACTTATGTCAATATTTAATTTGTTGTATTTCTAGACATGTTGATACTTTGTGGAAAAAATAAGAAATATTCTTCCCTGTTTCCTCTGTATAGAGAGCTGCCTCTAGCATTTCTTTACCATCCTTTATTAAATTGCTCCTTTATGCAATTACATTCTCTTGGTAGTGATGGATAGGGAAGTCGGTATATGCATGTTTTAATGATTTTAAAATAAACTCTTTTCCCTTTTTCAAGTCTAGCTCCTTCCTTTTTCTCTTTCCAGGTACACTTCATCAAAAGGATTATATAATCCTACCTTTATATCTGCCCTATTTCATTGAGTTACTGCTTGAATCTACAACAGGTTGAAAGTTGTGGTTCTATCATTTAATGAGTTCCACAACCGAACAAAGATGTGAACGTAGATCTTTTAGATGATGAAACCCAATACTCCTATCTATAAACCTTAATTGACCGTTGAGCTGTTTCATATCCATGATGGACTTAGAATAAAGTTCCAAAATTCTGACATAACTAGAATAAAAATTATTATTCATAAATCAATGTCTCCTTTCTTTACCCTGTTTTGCAGAGTTGCTTTAATTATTGTCTTATTTTGTTTAATCCTGGCTCTGACTTCTACTATGTATCTAAATGGATGGTTCATTAAATCTATATATGTGTTCAATATATACTCATTCACATTACTAACAGCAAACCTATGTGTTTTCAAGGGGGCTAATGTAAAGGAATAACTAATTTCAGCCTGAGTTATAAACTATTTAAAGTGCTTAAGAGAAGACTATTAAAAAAAACTGCTTGAAAACAATTATTTCAAATATCTTACTATAAGACAAGAGTGAAAACAAAGTTTATCATTCATTCTTACATAAAAGTCAAATGAGTCCCTGAGGATTTTACTTTGCTAATCATAGCCAACTATTGGGGGTGGTGTTCATCTCCGTTTCAAGGTCATTGAGCCAGTGCTGTCCAAAGACATTTCCGTGGTGATGTGGCCAGCAAGACGTCATAGAGTGCTGTTTCATTCCCACTCTGGTGGTACCTATTTATCTACTCACATTTGCATACTAAGTTGGCAGGAGCTGGGGTAAGGACAAAAGCTCATCCTGTCATGTGGCAGTCGTCTTGAACCTGGGCTGCTGGCTTTCCAGCCAACAAGCCCAGTGTCTTAACCACTGAGCCACTGCGCTGCCCCATTCTTACATTATTCCTTCCATTTATAGAATACTTGACGTTGGTTCAAGTATTGGCTCAAACATTGGTTTGAGTTTAAACCACTCAAACTGTATCTTTGTTCCCATTTAATAAACAGAATCAAGGCTGAAAATGAGAATGACTTTTCCAAAGCTATGGGTCCAGATTTTATATTGACTAGAGTAATTATATCATGTTTTTGCAAGCTTATAGGAATGGTGAACTGCATTTGGGGATATATACAACTGTGGACCTGAGCCTTAATAACCTTTTAGCAACAATCATAAAGATCTTTTTCTTATAGTTCCTAGAAAGGTAATGTCCATTCTTAATTTTAGACTCAGTTATCCATGGTACATGGATACCAAACCAAGGAAAACATTTGTAAGCTTCACAGAGGCACAGAATCCTTCAGCAATTCAGCTACTGCCTTCACCACCATCTCTAAAGCAATGTGAATCACCTGAATCCTTTCTGTGAGGCTTAGGAAAGGGACTTGCTGGAGAAGCAGCTTAAGAAAAGAGCAGTAAGACTGAAGTAACGGAAGGCTAGCCTGGCTATCAAAAGACAGGCCAATTTACCATGCCATTTAGCATTGTTTTATTAATCCATATTGCTTCCACATTATACGGACAGTGACTTCTTCTTTGGCAGCTGTGGTGAAGCTACTTAGCAGATAGAGAGGGGATTGTGATTGGATTCCTTTCAATAATGCATCTTCTTTCTTTCACAATCTTAAACCTAGATTACTCCTCCTTTCCCTTGGGTGCAGCATATAAAATACAAACTGTTGTTATTTATGGCAAACCTCTCCCTTTGCTTTTGATATACACCTCCGCTGTTTCTCAGAAATTCATCAATTCACAATCTTTTAACTCCTCTGTTATATTTCAGTTTCTTTATAGCATCCACTTCTCAGGAATAGCATTTATGTTGAATGTGATATAGATTGTTTCCCTTTGCTGGTTCACCATTTTGTACACAGCAAATTACACATCTAAAATGTTGTAATGTAAACATTGCTGTTGCTTAAGATAGCAAGCAATTGAGACATATTGTTTAAATGTATATGAACTAGTGAAGTACAAGAATTATTTTCAGATGGAATATCCTGTTACCCAGAGAAGGAAGTTTGGGCACATATATTCAAAAGGAAAGAAGTAATGATCCATAGCAAAGTTCCTGAATATTATGAGCATTTGCTAATGATGAGATCTAGTGGAGTGTAGAACAATCTCCCAGTGGATACAGTATTGAAACAAAGGGACTGGAGAAATCCAGCTATTAAGGTGACCTTGAGCTGGTCACCATATTTCAACTTAGTGGATTTCATGCGGTTGTTGTGAAGAGGAAAGAACTAATGTACAAGTATTCCTTGCTTGTAGACTGCCTAGTGCTGTGACCATTTAAAACTGCAATGGTTGAATTTTTTTTGTGACCAGTACTTGCATTTACAGTTGTTACAGCATCTTGCAGTTTATGATCACCATTTACTAATGAATATAGATGACCCATACAAGCGAACCCTTTGCAGCCTAAGGATTTCACAGAGGTTGGCGAGATAAAATTTTCTGCAAATAAAACAAAATAATTGCAATGCTGGGCAGTGTGTGTGTGTGTGTGTGTAACAAGAAGGGAGGACACACTATGGTTTTGGGGGGAAAGAGGTGGATGTGAAAGCCTTGACACTGAACCAGGATGCAATATCTGCCTAGAGTGCAAACAATCATCCCATATTCCAAAGTCTTGCGAAGGATGCCAAAAATTAGTTAAGATAATACTGTATGTAAAATCTTAAGTCGCATGATTTTTTTTGCTTAGCCACTGTGGTGCTTTGCTTAACAATTGAAGGGGAAGTAAGGATATTAATCTCTCGTAGTGACATGTTTTTGCATTTGATGACCACTTTGCTTACTGATCAGGTTGCTGGCCCCAGTTGTGATTTCTAAGTGAAAACTACTTGTATGCTGATTCAAGCTCCTTGGCAGAACCATTCTACTCCATTAAAGGCCCATGTCTTTATTTGAATTATAATGACAGAAATCTTCTCCTTGGGCATAGATGAGATCAGTATAACAATTCCAAGATAGGTAAGGGACAATTGTAAGAGACTAGAATGGTGGGCCACTGCAGACTCCACCCTTAAAATTGACATGAGAAAATGCTTAAAATTAATATTTTATGCTCATATCCAGTGGCACAACCCAATTAAGAAAGATTTGTATGTGCTGTATTACAAGGAAATATTATCTGATAGGTGAGTCAGGATGCTTATCAGCTGCAGTTTTAAAAGTGTAAGCTGTACATTGAGGCAGTTTTTTGACGTACATGGAACACATCGGACTTTTCTAAATGTGGACTTGAAGACTATCTCAAAGCACCCCAAGAATATCAATGCTGCTTAGAGATATAATTTTAAAGGAATGGATTAGCAAGGCAAGGGCTCTAATCCTATTGTCACTAAGAGAGAGAGGCCACACTCAGGCAGCTGACTGGAAATTACAAAATATAATGGCCTAGACCAGATCCTATCTCCAACCTGTCACTTGAAACATCTAGGATGCAATATTGTGCCTATTCCTCTATACAAGTCATCAGAGCAGGCACACATGTCTCTTGAAGAGAGATACTCCCTGGGATCTTATTAGACATGTTTCAAAGCATGGCATTTGGATGACCAATGACTCCAGTGATACTATTTACTTCAGCATATGTTTCGGATATCTCCATGTGTCTACTTTTCAACTGTTTCAGTCAAAGGGCAAGTGATCTCGCAGCTTTCTTTTCCTCAATTCAAGTGACTTATTTTCTGGATGGTTACTAAGATTTATTTATTTAATTTCTGTAGCTGCCCATCTTATCCAAGTGACTCTGGGTGGCTTATAAATCTAAAACTATAAAACAGTTAAAATGATGACAAACAATAAAAACATATAAAAAATAAAATAAATACATACATCAGCCAAGGTAGTTAACCAACCAACCAACCAACAGTAAAGCTCAAAAATGGGGACCTTAATACATATTGAGCCCCAGGGCTGAGTACACAGCCAGGTTTTTAAAGTCTTGCAAAAGGCCAACAGGATTGGGGCAATTCAAATCTATAAAAGGAGAATATGAAGGTGCTCAAAGAGCAGTGACACAGACATCCCCTGAATGCCACTGAAGATGTTACCTAGCCTGGTAACAAAATGTTCACAAACCAACCCACAAGCTTGGAGAATGAACTTTCACCCTCATCCCATACCTGAGCTACAGATATTCGCCACTATTGCAAAGGAGACTATAGCAGAGAAGGCCTGTCTTCTAGTTCCCACTGGTGAACACTTTTTTACAGACCACCATGCCCAGAGACTCTGGAAAAAAGATGATCCTTCGGGTAACCTGGTTCCACGTCATGTAACCCGGTCCCAAGTCATGTAGGATTTTAAAGGTGACAACCAGCATCTTGCATGATGGTTTTTTATGACGACATAATGACGGCATTTGTTCATTATTTAGTTTATTATTATGTCATGGATGTTTTAATGTATTTGATGATGATATTGTAAAACATTTAGATTGTCATGGCTAGAAATACCCCAATAAATAATTAATAAATGACTAAGCTACTGGTGAGAGAACAAGATAAACCAGGGCCAAAAAAGTATTTCAGATTAGAACAACTGATTCCCAACTATACACTAGTAAATGTGTTTGTGTGTGTGTGGGGGGGGGAGGTACAAATGGCTTCCCTATCTCACAAGGAATAGAACTTCATTTGAGTAGCTGAGGTTGAGTACACAATTGTTGAAGAAACATTTATTTGGATTTTTGTAATGAGTAGGGAGTTGACCCAAAGAGATGACTCTGTGATTGTGTAAAGGAATTTTGACTTGACCTTGGGGAAAGTAGGAGAGAGCCATTCAGGAGGCTTGGAAAAGAGATTTCACAATCCATGAAATGTAAGAAAGAAATTCAAAATAACGATGCCTTGATTTTGTTTAGTATAAGAGGAGACAGAGAGAAACCTGGACAGGATCTAAAGATTCTATTTCTAAATATATCCTACAAGAATAATACAGCATTCCTGGAATCATGTGATACCGGTTTCTTCATGTGGCCTAGTTTCAAGTTAGGCCAAGATCAAGAAACAAGGTCAAGTTAGGCTACTAGTATAATGTTAAGCATATTGTGATTAACAAATCTAAATTTTTACTCTACCAAAACACTGTGGGCCAAGGAATAAAATAGTCATCCCATCTCTCCCACCTACAAATTTAGGCCTTTTATTAGTCAAAAGCAAAATCATTCTTTTAAAAATGATTAATTGTGAATATGTTTGAGACTTACAAATCTGAACAGATATTACAGGCAGTCCTTGACTTATGAGCGTTCATTTAATAACCGTTCAAAGTTACAACAGTGCTGAAAAAAGTGATTTATGACTTGTCCTTGCACCTATGATGATTGTAGTGTCTTTATGGTCATGTGATCAGAATGTGGGCACTTGGCAACAGGTGTGTGCTTACAATGATGCATTGTCCCAGGAGTCACATAATGGCCACTTGCAATTTTCCCGGGGGGCTTCTGAGAAGCAAAGTCAATGGAGAAGCCAGATTTGCTTAACAACTGTGTGATTTGCTTAACGATTGTGGCAGAAGAGCTCATAAAATCATTTGTAACTCATTAACAACTATATAACTTGGCAATGAAAGTTCCAGTTTCAACTGACATCATAAGTTGAGGACTAGCTATATATTAAGGCTCATAAAGGCAGATATTGCATAGCAGGAAGTCCATATACTGTAGCTCATCGGCAAGTTGCATCTCCTTTATGTCTCCATCTCCTTTATTCTAGCACCTTTTTTTTTAAAAAAAAAAAATATATCCACCCTCCCATCTGCTAGTCACAAAGACTTCTCAAAATGAGTGACCCAAAAGAGTTTGAAGCATTTTCTGTATAATTTCTTCCACTCAGTTTCCTTACTTTCTTGTTGACATTGCCCCCAAACCATCTCAAGAACCTTTACACGGTTTAGCAACAGCTTCCAAAAGGTGACACAACTCTAAAGGTGTACATGCGCCTTTCCCATCTTGTTTGTATTTGATGGCAGTTTAAAAATATTAAAGTTACCTTCCAGAGTGAAAAAACACTGAAGCAAAAGGTTGTCTGAGTCCTGAGGGTTAGGAAAGGGAGAAAGGCAAGTGGTTAATGGTTTGCACAGCATGGGCTGACCAGCTGATGTTTAGGCAGACTTGCACTTTGTGTCAGATAAAGTCACCTCCGTCCCCAGCACATTCCATTAAGAACTATGCCTCACTTCAGGCAGGCTCCAACCTGGCAATTACTGTTCTCACGCATGGAGTTAAAAAATACTCTTCCCACAGTCCTCAGGGGGAAAAGGTGTGCCAGAGCAGAAAGGATGAAAGCCAAGAGGAGGGCAGCAACCAGCTAGCTATTAATGAGGAAGAACATGGGAGGTGGGTCCAGGACAAAGTAGGGGAGCAATGACATCTCCAAGGATAAGGTAGCCATATTTGAATCTTAGAGAGAGGTCCACAACAAAATGGCAGCCAAACACAGGTGGCTGCCATGAGAAACATGGGTGATCACACAATGCACCTTTCACCAAATGGAAATCTGAAAGCTATTTGGAAGAGATTTTTTATAAACCAGAAAAGGGTACTGAAGATCACAATTCAACCCCATTTTCTTCACCTCCTCAAATCTTCTGTCCTTTCCCCATCATTCTATATTCCCAGCAGACAATAACCATACCCTGGCTTCTTATCCAGCTACAGCAAATCAGGGAGTTACTTGAAGTATTTCTGGTTACTTGCCTTTTACTTTTAAGAAAACACAAATATTTTAAAAAAGAAATTATCAGTAAGGTATTTCTTGGGTGATTTCCTAAGAGGTTGTGATACAGAAGTGCTTACAATGATTGAGACAGAAGATAGTAGAAGTAGTCCTCAACTTACAACAGTTCATTTGGTGACCATTCAGAGTTACAATGGCACTGAAAAAAGTGACTTATGACTGTTTTTCACACTTTTGACCATCCCCACAGTCACACGATCAAGATCTGGGTGCTTGGCATATTTATGAGGGTTGCAATGTCCCAGGGTCACGTGATCCCCCTTTGAAACCTTCTGACAAGCAAAGTGAATGGGGAAGCCAGATTCACTTAACAACTGTATTACTAACTTAACAACTGCAGTGATTCACTTAACAACTGTGTCACAAAAGGTCGTAAAATGAGCCAAAATTCACTTAACAAATGTTTCACTTAGCAACAAATATTTTGGGTCAATTGTGGTTTTAAGTCAAGAACTACCTGTACAAGTGTTACTAGTGTCTCTCTTTCTCTCTTTCCCTGTGTCTGTCTGTCTGTCTGTCTGTCTGTCTGTCTGTCTGTCTCTCTCTCTCTCTCTGTCTTCAGTTGGCGACTGCCTGGACAAGTCTGTGCAATTTTTCTGGAAACTTTTCAGAATTTGTCCTTGCCTTCTTTGTAGGGCTGAGAGAAAGTGTCTGGCCTGATCCAAAACCACTCAGCTAGCCTCATGGCTATGGCAGAAATAGAATTTACAGTCTCCTGTTTTGAGCCTGGTGCCTTTAACCACTACATCAAATTGGCTTTTGTTGCTAATTTGTATCCTTTACTCTTTGCATGGTTGAACCAAAGCATTTATCTTTCAACTTGCATTAACCCAGCTCTTTGTTCACCCTACAAACTGAATTCCCATTATACGAAGACACACATACTCTGCACAACCATTCCTCATTTGCTACTGTGAAGCTACTTCCTCATTAATGCCCATTCCTTCCATTCTTGAATCAGCAGAAAAGTGCATTATGTGACATAATTTGCTTTGCCCGCAAGGCCAAGCTTTACTTAGTCTCAGCAATGAGGGCAGGCAATGATGTTGTCCCTACAGTTTCAATGTAAAATAGTTTCAGAACTGCTCTCTTTCCTCTCTCACCCAGCAGAAAAAGAGCACAACTTTTACTCAAAGCAAATAGTAAGGTGCAATGAGAGGACTTCAAGGTCTGCCTCTTCTTCATCCTACTGATTAGTCAGCCAGAATTTATTTATTGGACAATCAATCTCCTCTGCTCACATATATTTGTAAATTTAAACCTGCGGGTTACAATGATGCTCAGATTATATCAACAGTTCTTTCCTCATATATCCAACTTGGGACCCCAGGGGAATAGGCCTATCACTCCCCTGGAAGATCAACGGTTCTATGGCAAGTGTGAAACTACAACAACAGGGACAACAATGCCCTAGTTAGGAAATCTATTCTGTTCAAGCAACATATCCTGTCTCTCCTGCACCCAACTTAAAAAGTATAGAAGGCAGTGCTCAGAATGTGTGGACAACAGAATTACCAATGCTATGTTTAAAAAAAGAACAGCAATTTTTAAATGCTGATATTCCAAGTGATGAATATTCCTGAATCAGAAACAGAAATAAAAATAAATGCTCCACAAACAGAGGCTGTCCAATAGAAGCCAAAACAGTTAGAAAGGCAGTACCTATTGATCAGATGTAGGCAATCAATAGGATCTGGGTATCATTATTGGTATTATCACTGGGTACAGGGAGTCCTTGACTTATGACCACAAGTGGGATCAAAATTTCTGTTACTAAGTAAGGTGGTGGTTAAGTGAGTTGCACCAGATTTTACAAGAGTTTTTGACAATGCTGATAAGAGAATCATGGAACTGTTAGATGAGTCATGCAGTTGTTCAGTGAATCTAGCTTCCCTTATTGACTTCGTTAGTTGGAAGCCAGCTGGGAAAGTTGTAAATGGCAATCACATGACCCTGGGATGCTGCAACCATCATAAATATATGCTGATTTCCAAGTGCCCAAATTTTGATCATCAGGCCGTGGGGATGCTGCCACAATCATAAGCATTATGACCACTCGTAAAACACTTTTTTCAGTGCTGTTGTAAATTTTACTGCTGTCATTAACCATCACTAAATGCAGGGGTCTTCAAACTTGGCAACTTTAAGACTTGTGGACTTCAACTCCCAGAATTCCTCAGCCAGCCAGGCTGGCTGAGGAATTCTGGGAGTTGAAGTCCACAAGTCTTAAAGTTGCCAAGTTTGAAGACTCCTGACTAAATGGATAGTTGTAAGTAGAAGACTATCTGTATATGGCAAGACTTGTGTGGGAGAAGAACAAAAATATATCTCTATAGACAGAACATGCAAAGGTGGTCCTCAGACTGCATCTGGAGTGGTCAAAGAATGGATAGAGGTGATGTCATGAGAACATGCCTCTTAAAAATAATTAGTGAGGCAATGGCATTCTGTGGTAGAAGAGAGATGAGGATGAAACATTAGTATAATGACTCTCCGCTTGGCAACTGAATGAAAATTGGTTGCAATCTGGATAGAGCATAAGATGGCTGGGCAACTCTTTCCTACTTTGGTGAGGCAAATAGAACTATTTCTCTACTCAGACGATTGTAATTATTTCTAAATTAAAATTCAGACCCACACAAAAATGAGCCTGCATGTGTTTTCATACAAAACTGTACCTTGTTTTGTCTTGTTTGGGATAATGTGAACTTCCCTACCTATTTGCAAATAAAATAAAAAGAATACGATCATGTGGTCAGACAGCACAGCAAGATTCATGGTGAAATCCTTGGGCACTGTTGTGCTGCCAGGTTTATAGTTATGTTGCACTACTTGTGTGTCTAAGGAGATTAAACCAGCGCCTTAAGAGCCTTTTCTCTTCAAGTTTGCCTTGAAATGTTTTGGGGGCTCTGTAGCATCTTTCTGGGATTTATGAAATTCTTGATTAGCTCTAAATACAAGCCAGAGAAAATCAGCTCAGCTTTCTTGGCTTACCTGAGTTGAGTGAGAACAAACAGGAAACTGTCTCAGAAAAAGAAAAAAAAACTGTGAAGTTGCAAATGCTTTTAAGCTATTTTTGTATATTTTTTTTCCTGCTTGTTTTTTGTTACAGTTGCAAGCACTTTCTCCCACAAAATCAGGTATCAGAAATGTGTAGATCCTATAGGGGGGGGGGGAAAGCTAGATTATATAATTTATTTCTCTGTCAAGAAATAAGTACTCCTTATATAGGATAATATGCCACAAGTTAGAAGTGGAATGGGAAACAAATTAACACCTACAAGTTTTTTTAAAAAAGGAAATGCAGCAGCAAGTATTTGTGGATTTGATCAAGATAGTGCATATAAGTGTTGTTTTGTGAAATCTTTGTTTCCGTTCAAAACCACTTTAACTAAGATGTTAAAAGCTTCGGATAGGGCATTTTGATCAATAAAATGCTTACAACCAAAGGGCAAACTTCCATGTAGAATTTTCTTTTGATCAAATTCAAAGCAACTGTATTATAAAAACAAACATAGATGAACCATTTTACAAATTTTACAGATGACATCTAATTTGTGATTTTACTTTTGCATTCTCTGTTAATATGGCTTGCTGTAAGCTGGTTGGGAAACACACAAGTGGCAATCACGTAAATGCAGGACACCGTGATGGTTGTAAATGTGTGATGCTCCCAAATGGCAACCACGTGTCGGCAGGATGCTGCAAGGATCACAAATGCGAGTATTGGTCTCAAAATTGGTTTGTAACATTTAACTCATTCATTAAATAAGGCAGTCAGTTAGCAAGGATACCTGAACCTCAGATCAAAAACTATGCAGTGGATGTCACACAATTCTCTTCAATACAGTAGTCTCAAAATGCACAATCTGATGCCTATTTAAAGATAAAATATTGTTTAAATAAATATGGGGTAAATATTTAAATGCATACAGTTAGCTTTTGAAATGCAACCACAACTGAGCCCCAAATTTATGTTGCTAAGTGAGACATTGTTAAGTGAGTTTTGCCCCATTTTACAACTTTTCTTGCCACATTTGTTAAGTGAATCACTGCAGTGGTTAAGTTAGTAACACGGTTGTTAAGTGAATCTGGCTTCCCCATTGACTTTGCTTGTCAGAAGGTCGCAAAAGGGGATCACATGCCCTTGGGACACAGCAACCGTCATAAGTATGAGTCAGTTGCCAAGCATTTGAATTTTGATCACATGACTATGGGGATGCTACAATGGTCGTAAGTGTGAAAAATGGTCATAAGTCACTTTTTTCAGTGCTGTTGTAACTTTGAATGGTCACTAAATGAAGTGTGATAAGTCAAACACTACCTGTATTTATTTTTTTTAAATGTTGTGAATGTAGCCTTCTTCCTGAGCATTCGTAATAAGGGAAAGGTGCTCTTTGTCACAAATAATCAGACATTTGAGCCACCCACCCACCTCCCTTGCTGGAAACAAAAACAGACTGGTTTACAGGCACAAATCTGAGAGAAGGTATGAACTGAGGCTGGAAAAGCATGGGGCTAATACTGTTTGGCGTTTCTAACAGAGAAATGTAAATTATGACAATTTACAATGCAAATGGGGCTGACCATGTAAATGGAGCCGAACAGTTCATAATTCACTCTCTGTCTTAGCAGGTTCTGCAAATCAGCCCATCATATTAACCCATAATGTAGTTCGCTTGCTTGCTTGGTCACAGCATAACCGTCAAATATAGCAATTGGTCTTTGTATGGAGTGGATCCAGCCAAGGATGCCTTAAACAAAAAGACAAAATTTTACATTTCAAATTTTGCTTTTCTATCCCTATATCAGAAAAAACAGGCACGACAGATGCTACGGTTAGTTTTGAGAACAGGATGTTGATGGCAACATCCATTTTCTTTTTCTTCCCTTCACGTCATGCTAATTAGACTATACCTAGCTGTGTCCCAGAAGGAGGATATGACAAATGAAAGCAAGTTTAGAAAACAACAACAAAGATGGTTGGTTGTATGAAAAAAGAAAACAAGAGCTAAATCATGAATTTTATGAACAAAGATGAAAGGAAATGAATATTTTTAGCTTAGAGAATAACTGAATGACATGATTACTTTCTTCAAATCCCTGAAGAAACTAAGGAGCTGCATGCGTTAATTTAATGGACTTTCATTTCAGCAGATTAAAATTTAAATATTGGTAGAAACGCTATGACAGTAAGAATATTTCATCAGTAGAAGAGTTATCGTGGTTACATGAGTGGTAGTTACTGTTTTGGAAATCTTTAATAAGCCTTCTCTGGGAGTGTTTGCCACTGTTTTCCATCCCACTTTCTCTCAAAATGAGTGTGAAGATAGACGATACGCAATATTTTTCTTCACAGTTAAGTCTTACAATGCTGAGAACCAGAAGCCAAATATTTCCTTCTAGGAACTCATTCTGTTAATTAACTTGGTTTCCAAGGACAAGACTAGAAAATATTTTTATATCAAGTCCGCACTATTTATGTAATACTATAGCTGTGTACATGCATTAGAAAACATGTTTTGTTGCCTGCATGGAGCAAATACATTGTAGTTTAGAAATTCAGCTGGATTGTTTTGGGTGAATCATGGTCTACTTCAGGGATGTCAAACTTGCAATGTCACGTGACGTGTCACGATGTATCATGACTTTTTTTCCCCATTGCCGGCAATGGGGTGGACGCGGTTTTGCCATGACGCATCCGGCCCGCCGACTGGCAGTTTGACACCCCTGGTCTACTTGAACTGAAACATGGATCATTTTGGTTGTTTGAGATTTTAGGCAAGATAAAAATCCAGAGGTATTCTACAAGGTGAGTATAGCAAGTCTGGTGTTCTTTCTTCACAATTTTCCCACTTGGTTTCTACATCATGAAGTTCACTATCTTCATAGAAATATTCTCTCCCTTCCCCTTCTTCGCCAACATGCAAGGGTGGCATGCTTGCTGGCCCAGTGAGGTGTACTTGAGGCATATTTCAATATTTATATTGAACAAATTTCTCTAATGGAATTGTTAACACAGCTAGGCAAGTTCAAAGAAGCAAGAATTACCCAGACATTAGTAAGGGAGCTTCCTGCTTGTCCATGAATAAACAGAGAATTTTGGAAACCCCAAAATGACTTTCAAACCCTCATTTAGAGTGGGTTTATCAAAGCAAAGTCTCTTTGCATTTTTTGAAATGCTTATTCCTAGTTTACTTATTATCTGGGCTAAACTGCTATTAATAAGATAAGCTATCAATTGACTCCTCTGTATGTTGATTATATTGCTTGATTGTTTGTATGTATACTGAGAGCTTATGCACCGGAGAAAAATTCCTTGTGTGACCAATCATTACTTGGCCAAATAAAGTGTTTTACAGGTAGTTCTCAACTTACGACCACAATTGAACCCAAAATTTCTGTTGTTAAGTGAGAATTTTTAAAGTGAGGTTTGATCCATTTTATGACATTTCTTGCCACATTTGTTAAGTGAATCATTGCAGCTGATAAGTTAGTAACCTGGTTAAGTGAATCTCGCTTCCCCATTGACTTTGCTTGTCAGAAGTTTGCAAAAAGTGACCTTGGGACACAGCAACGGTCATAAGTATGAACCAGTTGCCAAGCATCTGAATTTTGATCACATGATCATGGGGATGCTGCAAAGGTTGAAACTGTGAAAAACAGTCATAATTCACTTTTTTCACTGCTGTTGTAACTTTGAACGGTCATTAAATGAACTGCTGTAAGTCAAGGACTATCTGTATTCTGTTCTGTTCTGCTCTATTTCATCTTTTGACTATTTAAGCCTGAATTCCCTTCCAAATTTAGGTTATTATCCTTAGATGTAGCTACACCATAGGCAGCATTCTCTCTAATATCAATAATAGTTTGATATATTTGGACTACTCTAGAAAGAGTGCAGAGAAGAGCAACAAAGATGGTTAGGGGACTGGAGGCTAAAACATATAAGAACGGTTGCTGGAATTGAGTATGTCTAGTTTAATGAAGAGAAGGACGAGGGGGGACATGATAGCAGTGCTCCAATATCTCAGGGGCTGCCACAAAGAAGAGGGAGTCAAGCTATTCTCCAAAGCGCTTGAAGGCAAGACAAGAAGCAACGGATGGAGACTAACCAAAGAGAGAAGCAACCTAGAACTAAGGATAAATTTCCTGACAGTTAGAAAAATTAATCAATGGAACAACCTGCCTCCAGAAGCTGTGAATGCTCCAATACTGGAAGTTTTTAAGAAGAGACTGGACAGCCACTTGTCTGAAACCCTAACCCTAATCCTAACCCTAGATGACCTCCAAGGTCCCTTCCAACATTATTATTATTATTAATTATTATTATTATTATTATTATTATTATTATTATTATTATTATTATTATTATTATTATTATTATTATTGTTGTTGTTGTTGTTGTTGTTGTTGTTGTTGTTGTTGTTGTTATGGATCATCGCACAGTCAGCCAGATGTTTAGACTGGATTTGGCATTTTGTCTACCTATCGAGTCCTTACCAAGGACCTGGGATAGGCAGATGTGGATGTTTGATGTTATTACAGATATCGTCGCAGGATGGAAGCAGTTCCTAGTAAGGCCGCCTTTTGCAATTGACTAATGGCACATTTGTCAATGCCAATGGTGTTCAAGTGGTGCTCCAGTTGTTTTGGGATTGCACCCAAGGCACCTATTACTATTGGTACTACCCTTGCTTGCTTTTGCCACAGCCTTTCTATTTCTATTTGTAGGTCTTTGTATTTTGTTATCTTCTCCAGTTCTTTCTCGTCTATTCTGCTGTCTCCAGGCACTGTCACGTCCACTATCCAGACTTTTTTGTCTTTCTTATCGACCATTGTTAAGTCCGGGGTGTTATGTTGCAGATGCTTGTCTGTTTGAATTCTGAAGTCCCAGAGCAGTTTAACTTTATCATTTTCTGTGACTTTCTCTATTTTATGATCCCACCAGTTCTTGCTTACAGGCAAATGATATTTCTTGCAGATCTTCCAATGCACCATTGTTGCTACTTTGTCATGCCGCTGCTTGTAGTCAGTCTGTGCGATCTTCTTGCAGCAGCTTACCAGGTGGTCCACTGTTTCTTCAGCATGTTTGCATAGGCGGCACTTACTGTCTGTTGCTGTCTTTTCAATTTTGACTTTATAGGCATTTGTCCTTAAGGCTTGGTCTTGTGCAGCCAGAATTAGTCCCTTGGTCTCTTTCTTCAATTTTTCTGCTCTTAGCCATTTCCAGGTCTTGTTATTATCTGCTTTCCCAGCTATTTTTTTTTTATGTACTGGCCATGTAGTGCTTTGTCTTCCCATGCCTCTATTCTGTTCTTCATTTGGTCTTCCTTGTAGGCCAGTTTGGTCTCTCCAGTAGTCAGTAAGCCTTCCTGATATACTAATTTCAGTGCATCTTTATCACTGTCCTTCAGATATTCTTCCAAAGCCATTTTTTCTTCTTCAACCATCTGATGTACTTGCAGCATTCCATGCCCACCTATTTGCCTTGGTAGATAAAGTCTGTCAATGTCACTGCGTGGATGAAGGGCATGATTCGTTGTCATTATTTTTCTGGTCTTCCTATCCATTGCTTTTAGTTCTGCTTGAGTCCAGTCCACTATTCCAGCTGTGTATCTAATGACTGGAATTGCCCAGGTGTTGATTGCCTTTATGGTATTTCCTCCATTGAGTTTGGACTTTAAAATCTTCTTCACTCTCTTGATGTATTCACCTCTAATCTTTTTCTTGACTTCAGTGTGCTTGATGTTGTCAGCTTGAAGGATACCCAAGTATTTATAGTAATCTTCCTCATCCAGACTCTTAATGTTATTTTCATGGGGCATCTTGATTCCTTCAGTTTTCACTATTTTTCCTTGTTTGATAGTGTGGCACATTTGTCCAAGCCAAACTCCATTGCAATATCTTGGCTATATATACGGACAGTGTTGAGCAGTGATTTTATTTCAGATGATGTTTTTCAATACAGCTTCAGATCATCCATGTAAAGAAGGTGGGATAGTTTGGCAGATGTTTTTGATGTTTGATTGCCATGTCCTGAGTTATTCAGTATTGTTGGCAGAGGAAACAATGCAATAACAAATAGTAATGGTGATAATGAATCTCCTTGAAATATTCCTCTCTTGATTATCCCATATCTGCTTCCAGAACTGCACTGTTTCTTCCTTGTCGGGTACTGACTGATTCATTGCAGTTTCTCCATTGATGGATTGGTAGAAACGTTTCTGATTGGATTGAAATTGGAGGTTCTGCCTATAATTTGCAATTCGAGCTTCGTATCTATTGATTTTCCTGGCTATAGCTGTTATTTGCTGCTTTATTATTTCCAGTGCTTCCTTGATCTTCCTTGTTTCTAAGTGGTATTTCTTGATTAGGTATTCTTTGGTCTTCTCATTCTTCAGCTTCTTTTCTTTCATCTGTTCTAGCTTGCTTGCATGTGATCTTAATTTGCTGATCTTATTTTCTAGCCTAACCTTCCATTTTGGTGGTGCATTGTTTGTTTGTTTTTCTTCTTTGTTGATTTTGCATCCCAGGTATTCAGTTATAACTGCAGCTGTGCTGTACATTAGTTGGTTTGTTTCTTGCAGTGAATTGGTGCTTATACTTGATATTGCAGTATTTGCATCTTTTAATGCTTGTGCTAGCTGTTTCTTTGGAACAAGCTTCAATGCAGGCAGCCTTATTCTGTTGTTTTTGTGCTGTTCTAGATGCTCAGTTATTCTTTGTTTCAATTCTTTTATTTCTTTAGTTAGAGGGCTTTGTTCTTCCTGAGGAAGAGGCGCCTGGTTTCCGAATGAGAACAGTTGCATATCTCTGCTGGATTCCTTCACTGCCAACTTCCCCTGGTTTGCCTCTACATTCTGAATTACTTCTGGCAAGGCTTTGATTTTTTTGCCCTGGGTAAACCTTTGCAGTTCATCCAATTCTGTTTCTGTGAATATTTTATTTTGTATCATAAATCGGCGTTGATCTGCTAGTCTCTGTTCTATTATTTCTGATTCTGGATGTTGTTCTTTCCAGAACTGGTGCATTCGTTTTAGATATTCTCTTCTTGTTGGACTTGATGATGATGATGATGATGATGATGATGATGATTATTGTTGTTGTTGTTGTTGTATGTCATAAATGCAGACCAATCCCAGTTTTAACCCAAGAATGCTCACACTGTTCTATGTAAATTGGATTCTCTAATCCAGTGACAATCTTGTAAACCAACCTACTCTTACTACCAAATTGGAGATAGTGACAATCCTCAGGATACTTAAATAAATGCTCCTTTAGCATGGAGCATTTACTCACTCTCTACTTTTTCTTTTGCCTTCCGGTCTCATTTTTAAATGTGTATAGAAATCTGTGCCTTTGTTTAAACTAATCATATATCTTCTATTGATGGCATTATAAATATATGGGCTTTCCTGTCTTTCCCGACTTTAAAAACCCTCTAAAGTTGATGTAATTCTTGCACAACAGCTTGATTTGGAAGAATTACACTGAAAAAGCAACTTGCAATTAGACAGCATCCGTGCCGCTAAGTTCTTTGTAAACACACTAAAGCAAGAGGATTCGTGCCTCTTGTTTCCTCAGATTAAATATATCTTGTTCTTAGATTTATACTGGCATTTTATGGCCTCTGCAAATGACTATCTCAGCATTGCAAAGTAATTCCAGTCTGTCATATTTGTCTTTGGAAATTGTAACAAATTATGGTGATTTATAACGCCCAACTCAACTCTCCTTCCCTCTACTCTTCAGAAGGGAATGAAGCTGATGGAAAGATTCTCTGCCATCTATTTATTCTGTGTGGAGGTTGACAGTGAAACATGTTTCATCTCTCCTGCGTGAAACACTCCTTTCCTTTGAGGGGATCCTGTCAACATAACTCAAGCTGTCAGGGGACATTTTGCAATGGGCCCTGAAACAAATCTAACATCTCCACTACCTCCATGCTTACTAATGAGGCATGACTGGCTTCTTCTACATGGCTGACCTCATTGAATCTCCTTGCCTTTGACCCTGGTGGTTTCTCTTCAGTCCATAGAAGTCATGGCATCATTCATCATCCCACTAAGGGCAGGTGATGATGAGAATGCCAAGAAAACTGTGGGAAGAACATACTTCCTGCTTTCTAGCTTTGGCTGACATTTTTTGGTAACTGTTTCCTCTCTCCCTCCCCCTCATTTGTACACCGTGCTTGAAATTTAGGGATTCCCCAATTCAGGAAATGTAAACATAAATTTGACAACCTGACAACTGAAATGAAAGAAGGAGTAAAGCCAAAAAATCTAATGGATTTAAAAGATGAAGATATAACTGGTTCTTCACATGCCAGCTCTGATCCAGAATTTGCACCATCTGTGCAGAAAAGAGTAAGTTTCAAAAAATCAAAGGGCCACAATAAAATCTTCCTATTTTCAGAGGAAGATGGCTCATACAAAACCTTTTTCTTTCAGGGAATATATGTGTGAGGCTGCAGTGAGTTTTGTGGGTTCGATCAAATGGTGAAGTACTCTAACATAGGATTTGAGTGCACGATTTACTGTTGTATTAAAATGGTACTATGCTAACGTTACTGGGAAAAATAACTGTTATTTTAAAATGCTCTTTTACTATACCCTATCATCTCTTTCATGGCTTCTTTTTCTGATTTGTATGAGGGCTAGTTTTCTTCTCTTGTGATCATTGTCCTTCTGTAAGATTACTATTCTTCCTCTTTTCATTTCCCCTAAGAATGTAAAAAAGTAATAATTTTAACCTTTTTTTATCTTTATGATTTTGTTGTATTGTAAGATGCCCAGAGTTGTTTTGGATAGAGAAATGGCTGGCATATAAATTTAAATAATAAATACAGGTAGTCCTCAACTTATGATCACAACTGAGACCAAAATTCTGTTGTTAAATGAGACATTTGTTAAGTGAATTTTGTTTCATTTTACGATCTTTCTTGCCACAATTGTTAGGTGAATCACTGCAGTTATTAAATTAGCAACAAGGTTGTTAAGTGAATCTGGTTTCCCCACTGACTTTGTCAGAAATTTGCAAAAGCTGATCACATGACCTCAGGATGCTACAACTGTCATAAATATGAATCAGTTGCCAAGCATCTGAACTTTGATCTCATGACCACAGGGGATGACGCAACAGTCGTTAGTGTGAAAATGGTCATGAATAACTTTTTTCAGTGCCATTGTAACTTCAAATGATCACTAAATGAATTGTTGTAAGTCCAGGACTACCTCTACACAAACAATGCTTCAAAGTACTATACAGGTAGTCCTTGCCTAACAACTGCTTGACAGTTCAAAATTTTTATGGCACTGAAAAATTAACTTCATGACTAGTCTTCCCATTTATCACCATGGGAATGCCCTCATAGTCACATGATCAACATTTGCACACTTTACAATCAGCTTTTGGCAAGTAGAGTCAATGGAGAAGCCAGCAGTAAAACAAAAGGTCATGGTCACGTGATGCTTTGCTTAGCAACTGCAGCAGAAATCATGTCATATGTCCGCAGTCTCCAACCTTTCCGGCTTGGTGGATTGGTGGAGGCAATGGTGGGGGGTGGGGTGGGGGGGGGAGAGGGGATGGTTTTGCATATGTATGCTTGCCCACCACTTCCACAGCCTGGTTCTGATCAGGAAGTGGCCCGGCATTGGGCTGTGGACTAGGGGTTGGGGACCTCTGCCATAAGTTCATCATGGACATGTGATGTTTTGCTTAGCAACTGCATTGTTTAGTGATGTAGTTACTGGTCCCAACTGTGATTACCAAACGAGGATTACTGATCATGGATATGGGAGACGTCTATTGGCAAAATGTCCTGACCAAATTTAGCTGACTATATATATATACATACATACTATATATCTCCATACATCCCACAGCTATCTAGAGTGGCTTATGGAAAATACACTCATATAAAAATTGACACAACAATAACAACAACCAGAGCTCATATTGTATATCAACCATAGTCTACTTACTTACAAGAGAGGGCAAAGAGGGATTCTAATAGTTGTGAGTGGAATTATCTCTTGTGCTAGGTTTCATTAAAATAGAAAGCGAAGGCACTATAATTGAAACATCTAGCAAATGTGACTGATGCAAACGTGTCAAATATTAAATGTATCCCTATATTTTAGGTCAAGAATGAGACAGCGTCTCTATTCTGCTCTATAGCACTAATAACTGTAATGACACCAGCAACAGCGTTCAAGAGTTCTCACTCTGATCTCTTATGGCTGGAAGTTATTTATTATCACAGGAAGGGAGGAAGATGGAAAAAATGAGGAATAAATGCCATCAAATGTTCCTGCAAAGCCCCAATTCCTTGGATCGAAACCTTCAATAAGTCAATGCTCATAGACAGGAACAAATATACATAGACTTAGGACAGGACTTGTACGGGCTTAAATGCTGAGGGGCCACAGTACTGAAAAAGACTGAACAGTATGAAAAATGAAGCTGTAGAGATGTGCTCTAATAATTAGAGCATCCATTCCTCTAGTGTGGAAAGGATGTCTGGCAGTGGTCCATTCTGAAATCAGTCTTGATCTAGATCTGGATCATGTTCTCCTAGGGAATACCACTAGGTCTCTTGTCTCCTCCTCCTCCTCCTCCCCCTCCCCTACTACTGCTACTACTACAACTACCACTAGTATAATTGGGAATGAACTACAATCCATTTGTTTGTATTTGGCATGACTGAAACAAAAAACAAAAAATCTGCAGCAAGGCATTTATTCCTAACATTGGTGAAGACACCAGACTAGAAACCTGGTGTCTTCACCAACTAGGTGATTTTTGGGCCAATCACTAGGAGACTATGCGTTTTAGTCTGGCCTTAGGCATGAAAGCCAATTGGATGACTTTGGGTCAATCACCAGGAGATTGTGAGTTCTAGTCCCATTTTAGGCATGAAAGCTGGATGACTTTGATTGAGTCACTCACTCTCAGCCCATGACATTGTGCTTGGGTGACAAACCGATTGGTCGATTCCTGTCACATACAAGCCCTAGCATGTATACTAAGGGAGAATCAGTTTTCTTTACTGTTAATGTACAAGAGATTCCTTGCATATTTATTTAGAACCTATCTTTCTACTTTTATTTATATCATCTCCAAAAGTATTAAGGTCTTGGATGTGATATGTAGATCAAGCCAAATTTGGGGGCTCCTAACACTTTAGTATAGAATGTCAGAAGATAGGGATTAATTTAGATTGTATTTAATTTCATTCAAAACCAACTTTAAGATTTTGTTTTATTCTGCTTTAACTTTTTAAAAATTGGCTTTTGCTTGTTTCATAGGTTTTTTTTTTATTTTGTTCACCACTCAGAGTTGAATTGGTTAACATGGTCAGTCATGTAAAACAAACAATGAAATAAGATGTTGTCAAAATGAAACTAATTGCAGCTTATACAAATCCTGAGCTTCTATGTTCTGCATGGAATTTAGACCTTTAAATTTATAATGGAATTCATACCATTATGTAATTTTGGTTTATAGTAACTATACTGAGAAAGCAATTTGCTGAATTTCCAGTCTTTTATGGTTGCTAGTAATATACAGAGTTTTGTTCTAGTTTGGTTTTAGTGGGGTTTTTTTGCAGCTGACAAGGGGAAAAAAAACCTAATAACTGAATAGTATCATTTTGTCCACAAACCAAGCAGATAATTAGAGGTTTAATAGACAGTTTGCATTTAATCTGAACGCAGACAAATACTATGTTTTTTGTTTAGGGAGTAACTGTTACTGCTGCTTGTTAATGGAGATATGTTTCCACAAACATATCACATCTGTTGTTAAGCAACTATATTGCTTTGCACTCTTTTTCCTAGGACAAGGCAAGGTGTAGATACTGATCTTTAGTGCCATGAAATCCTGTATTCTGTTTAGTGACTAGAAAATCCTTGCCCATCTTATTTGCCACAATCTCCAGGAACAATACAAGCTATTTCAAGCAGTGAAATATATTCTTTCCAGAGGAAAAATCTTGGTCCTGCCAGGATAGTAATATACTGTGATTTCTTTTTATGAAAACTGAGCATTTGAAATACAGATAGTCTTTGACTTACAACCAAAATTGGGATCAGAATTTTTATTGCTAAGCAAGTGAGTCATGCTTGACATTTCTGCCGTGGTTGCTAAATAAATCACTGCAATTTTTATGTCAATCACATGGTCATTAAGCGAACCTGGCTTCCCCTATTGACTTTGCTGTAGGAAGCCAGGTGGGAATAGTGATCACATGACCCTGGGACACTGCAACCGTCATAAATACAAGCTGGTTGCTAAACACTCAAATTTTGATCATGTGACCATAGGGATGGTATGAGGGTCATAAGTGTGGCTGGTTGTAAGTAATTTTTTCAACGCCATTTTAACTTTAAACAAATGCTTGTAAATTGAGGTGTAAAACAATTAAAGAGTTCTAATCTGGATTAGTAGTTGGTCCGCTTTTCTTAACCTAAAAGAGTCACATCACCTTATTTAATATAGTTTGTCACAGGTTTTTGTTTTGCTTTGTCTAAAATGGAGAATTTAACAAAATGGTAAGTTCTTTTGCCATTCAACAACATGATTAATTTCCCCACAGGCAACACTTCTGAAAGACTGAGGGACAAGGGGTCAGGTTTTAAGCAATCCAATTATTTGTCTGAAATAAAATTAGAGTCAGAGCACTGTTTCAATGCAACTTCATATTAGTACTTAACGCATAAATCATGATTAATGGCATTATCATGAGCCTGAAATGAATTAATGATGGCTGGCTACCTATTTTGAAATTATCCACATTCCTTATATTTCATCTGAACATCTGATAGTCTAAACATAGGCAAAATATTTCAAAAGAGTGAAAAGTTATATGCAAGTTGGTTTTTTTTAAAACACACTTGCTTTCAAGTGAAGTTCAATACCATTGATTGATATGGACACATCCGTGCAGGGTGTTTTTTTTACAACATTATAACAACAACAATAATAATAAAGTTGGAAGGGACCTTGGAGGTCATCTAGTCCAACGCCCTGCTCAGGCAGGAAGCCCTATACCATTTCAAACAAATGGCTGTCCAGTCATTATATATGTGATTTGCTGCATCCTCCTTCCACAATTTTCCCCCCACTTCGCAGTCTAATATACAAGTCCTGGATTTCCCAGGTGATCCTCCAGCCAAAGTCCAATCCAGAGCCAACCCTCTTTTTAGTTTTTTAGATCAGCCAAGGTACTAAAGAAGAAATCCAGCAGTGGATATTATACTAAAAGCCACATTCCTACATGTATTACTTCCACATGGATTTACACACCTGGAAAAGTAACATTGGTAACAGGCACACCAATATTAATACTAGACCAATAATCAAGCCATAAGCAATATCCAATCAAGGAACTACCAACTCAGATAAGCAACCCAACAGTAAACAACAGTCTAATCAAGGAATCACCAAGAACATTACCACCAACACTGACGTGGTAAGCCGCTTCTTTATAAACAGAGAGCAAACCTCACTCCATTCTAGCATTGATGATATTACTTAGTTGGGTAATGAATGTTTGCAAGGGAACAACCAAGCTCAGAGAGCACGAAGGACCCAAAATCCATCCTGTGTCCCCCAACATGGCTAGTTCCCACATTCATTTTCCTCCCATGAGCAGGGAGGACTGAAAAAGGATTGCTCATATTTATCTGTACAAGCTCTGAATCTTTCTTATGTTCAAGCACTGTTCACATTTAAGTTTTACAGAACATGGGAAGCATTCTAAACAAGCTTAGCAAAGACACTTAGAATCCCCTCTTAGAATTGCCAGCTTAATGTGGGAAGGTAGAGCCAGTAAGGACAGCTTTATTCACTCTCTGTACATCCATTGAAAACCTGAGTGAATAACACTTGTAAGGAACTGGCTATTTATAACTTTCTTTCCAAGAAAAACTCTTTGTCCATTTGGAAATATCTCTCCAGCTCTCACATAGGATTTTCCTGTATCATAGAGGAATCTGATACATATTCTGGCATGAATTAATTCAGAACCAAAATCAACAAAAGTCTCAGGTCAATGCTGCTTTGTTGGTATGAAAATATTTTTAAGGGTAAGATGAAAGGTAGAGAAAATGACAGCAACAATAAACAAAGGGAAGGCTTGGTTGAAGAAATGCAGGTAATGCTTTACTTACAACCATCCCTTTAGTGATGAGTTAAAAAGTTACTACGGCATGAAAAAGTGACTTATGATCAATCGTCCAACTTATGTCTATTGCAGCTTTCCCACTGTCATGTGATCCTAATCCAGGTGCTTGGCAACCAACTCACATTTATGACGATTGCAGTGTCCTGGGATCATGTGATTGCCCAGCTGGCTTCCAACAAGCAAAGTCAATGGGGAAGGTGGCAGGGAAGGGCTCACCTCCAACTCACATGAAGCCTCTCACGATGACCATGGTGATTTGCTTAACAAGCAGGGCATAAAATCAGATGTAGTCATGAGATGTCTCACTTAATGACAATATTAGTTAACAATAAATTTTTCAGTACGAATTGTGGTTGTAAGTGAAGACCTACATATACAGTATGAACATTTATATGGGGAACTTTGGTATATCATCAAATAATATAACAATATAATATAATCAGTGGAGGGAAGCAATCTGCCCAGGGTTTCCTTGAGATGTGAATTAAAATTAATTGGAAGTACAGTATTCCCTCTTATTTCACATTTTATTCTAAACACATTAACAAGATTGGCATCAGTCTTACATGATCTGGCTGTTTAATACACCCGAGAGAGGAAACTCCCTATTTATCTTATTTGCTCATCTCTGATGCTACTGGACTCCCATCAAAGGGAATGATTAATACATAGGATGTGCATGTATACAGTGATATAAACAAATGACTAGATTTTCAGATTTGAGAATTGACCATGAATTCTGGGCTTATCCATATAGCTTTAATTAATTAATTAATTAAGCTCTGATAGCTGTTTGATAGCATGAGGCAGGAATTGTTATTGCTTCCTATCAGCACAAATAAGTAATTGAATAACAGTACCATCCAATGTGATGGCTATTATAAGGAGCCAATTGCAATAAATGTACTTATATATAAGTTGCACAATATCTATAAGGGATAAACAATAGCAAAAGTCAAAACAAATTGATAAAATATCCAGAAAGCCCCAAATTAACCAACCAACCAACCAATAAATCTACATGCAGGGAAGTGTGTAGTGGGGTGCCCCAAGGCTCTGTTCTGGGCCCAGTGCTCTTCAACATCTTCAACAATTATTTGGATGAGGGGATAGAAGGAGAACTCATCAACAATGACCCCAAGCTGGCAGGAATAGCCAACACTCCAAAAGACAGGCTTAAGATACAGGAGGATCTTGATAGACTTGAACATTGGATGCTATCTAACAAAATGAAATTCAGTGGTGAAAAAAGTAAGGTTCTACGTTTAGGCAAGAAAAACCAAATGCACAGGTATAGTATATATTGCTCAATAATAGTAGCTGTGAGACTGATCTCGGAGTGCCAAAAAAGCCAACACAGTGCTAGGCTGCATTAACAGAGGGATAGAATCAAGATCACGTGAAGTGTTAATACCACTTTACAATGCCTTGGTAAGGCCACACTTGGAATACTGCATCCAGTTTTTACCACAATGTAAAAAAGATGTTGAGACTCTAGAAAGAGTACAGAGAAGAGCAACAAAGATGATCAGGGACTGGAAGCTAAAACATATAAGGAACAGTTGCTGGAATTCGGTAGAACTAAGGAGAAATTTCCTGACAGTTAGAACAATTAATCAGTGGAACAACCTGCCTCCAGAAGTTGTGAATGCTTCAACACTGGAAGTTTTTAAAAAGAGAGTGGACAGCCATTTGTCTGGAATGGTATAGAGTTTCCTGCCTGAGCAGGGGGTTGGACTAGACCTTCAACATCATCATCATCATCATCATCATCATCATCATCATCATCATCATCATCATCATCATCATCATCATCATTATTATTATTATTATTATTATTATTATTATAATAACATCATCACTCCTGAGTTGCATGCTAGAAACCTAAAATTTAAGGTTTTAACATCATTATTTAAAACTTGGATCACCATGCAGGAGTAAATAAGAATGTAGAGCAGGGATATCTCTGCCCTTCCAGATGTTCATGGACTATAGCTCTCAGCATCTCTAAATATGGATTATCTAGACTGGGGTTTACAGAGGTTGCAGTTCAGCAACATTCAATGGACCACTGATTCTAAATTTGTTGAATCTGGGATGTTAGCTCTTAAAAAACTGGTGAGACTTGAAACTGGACTCATTTCATTTTCTCAGCTAACAACTTGTAAATGGAGCAAGAATTTTAACAGAGCTCAATTTTGACATAAAGCTAAATAAGGTCAAAATTTTAAAACACAGTTAAAATAATAAATAAAAACATTTTCCTTATATCCAATTGCCATTTGCAACCTTCAACTTGATAGGTTAGGTACCTTATTAACAGCAGGAAGAAAGCACAGCTATAGCAAGGGGGAATGCCTAAAATACCTAATAAAATTTAACTGGCATTCCATCTGTGTTTATTTTGTTGCCAAGGGATGGGAACAAAATCTTAGCAACATTCCTCCTGGAATCACAGTCTTCGTAAAACTCTGAATGCTCTTTTTCTTCAGGGTTGGGAGAAACCCATAATCTGGAACTCATCACAGAAAAAATAAAAGGGGTCCATAAATATATTATGTGTGTAATGTTGCTCCTTATAAGGATCTGAGCATACCCATCACTTTAGAAAACTACAGCTTTTGGGGGGGGGGTAGAGAAATGAAAACCACAAATCATGCTGTAAACAGTGAAAAAAAAAGATTAATACATTGCAGTGTATTGGCAGGCAGATGATGGTCAGATGCAGATCTCATATGGATCTAGCAAACTCTTGAAAGAGGAATATATATCACACACACATAGATCCACACATAGATCCACACATACATACATACATACATACATACACACATGATGGTGCTGAAAGCCACAAATCAGGAAGAAGGAGTATGAGAAGTTGGAAAAGTACCTGGGCCTTAAGGAATGGATGTAGAAAATAAAGGCCAAAGTGGTCCCAGGAATGATAAGAGCACTTGGGGCGGTGACTCCTAAGCTGGGAGATCCTAGGAAACTCCAACAGATCCTAGGATATTGCAAGGAACTGTTGAATTCCCAGGCTTTGGGCAGAGGAAGGAAGGAAGGAAGGAAGGAAGGAAGGAAGGAAGGAAGGAAGGAAGGAAGGAAGGAAGGAAGGAAGGAAGGAAGGAAGACCCAGACCATCAATAGAGGTGAGAAGAGAATTTTTTAGATATGTTCAATCATGTCCGATTCTCAGAGATTACCTGGCCAAGTCCTAATGCCTTAATTACTAGACCTACTGGTTTTTTTTCTCTCTCTCTCACTCACTCTCCCTCTCTCCCTCTCCCTTTCTATTTATCTATCTGTCTGATCTGTCTGATCTCTCTTTCTTTTTTTCTCTCTCCATCCATCCATCTATCTATCTATCTATCCATCCGTCCATCTATCTCTGTCTAGACAAATGATACAAATTTCCCTCCATTCATGAATGCTGACTGCTGATGTTGCTTTTACAGGCAGCACTACTCATTCCTGAAAACCAAGGAGTTTCCTCACTGTTCTGAATTCAGTGCCAGCCTTCTGAAATGCAGGGATAAAAATGTCCCTACTGTGAAAATGCTCCAGAATTCAATGTCTTCCAACACAATGGTGTCTAGTTAAGCACAAGAAGCAGCTTCGCTTTTGCCCTGAATTTCTCTACTTATTGACAAATGCCAAAGGAACATGCGGCAACCATTTAATACATTACTTACTGATATCCCACTGGTTCTGACACAGCATACAGATGATGACATTTAATTTAAGGGAACTGCTAATAATGGTACTCTTAGCCCAAGTTAATGAGTTATTATGAGACAGAGGGACAGTATTATTTTTTTAATATAGAGTGCACTTGTTCCCCAAGAAGTAAAAATATTAAGGGGCAAATGCTGTGTAGTTAGTAGGGAGAAAATAGAGGTTTCTAGTACAACAGCTATATCTCAGTATGGAGAATAAAGCAAGTTCACAGAAAGACAACACTAATCTCTATCAAGTATCAGTTCTTCATTAGCAAAACAATAGAATCTTGGAGGCCTTCTAAAATTATTTTCTAGATAACCCATTAAAATCCAACTTCTTCCACAAACATTCCAATTCTCAAGTATTTCCTAAGAATGTCTGCATGTGTTGGTGTGGTTGGCTAGGTAGCCACCCCTCACCTCAAGCTATCAAAAGTGAGCTTCTTTAACAAGCTCTAAAACATCAGTTGATCATATTAATTAGCAAACAATCAAATTGCACAAAATGCTGCTAACTTGTTTCTATGCACACCTGTGATGAACTATCTCTATGGAGATTCTCAGTCATCCAAGTTATGGTTGTCCCAAAGGTGCTTTTTCAAAAGGCAACTGGACCTTTCTTGTTTTTCCTTGAGGACATTTTGCTTCTCATCCAAAAAGCTTTTCAGTTCTGACTGAATGGTGGAGGATGGAAGGATTCATACTCCTTGTAATCATCTGGTCGTTAGTATTCTTTCTGAGAGTCATTGAGGCCACTTGGAGGTTTATCTGTGCCCTCAGAGTCACCTGAATAGTGGAAATAGGTGTGGAACCTTCTTGGAACTTTCAGCAGTCCCAATCATCGTAAATACGAGTCAGTTGCCAAGCATCTGAATGTGGTCACCTTATGACCCCCTTGGTGACAAACATGACTGAAATTGTGGGCTCAATTACAGTCGTAAATCAAGGACTATTTGTATTGCTGCACTGGTGGATGCAGTTACATAGATGGCTCAAAAAGCGTTGGAATATGATGCAGAAAACAGCAAAGAGCACCATGATGGTAAAAACATGGCTGAAGATAAATATATTAAAATGAAACAAAAGACAATGAACTGCTTGGTATCTGTTGCTTGAAGAGTAGCTTTACTCCTGTTGGAAAGAGATCAAAGTCTCTCATATGATGCATTAATTTCACTTGGCATCCAAGGAGTGAACTGGCACTGAAAAGAGTCCTTGGCCCAGGTCCTGGTGAGTGTGGTCCCAAATTAAATCCTGACTTCTTGCAATTATTATTGACAACCATCTCATTACTGTTGGTAAGTTTCATGCCCAGCCTTCCGAAGCCTGAGTCTCCACATCGTAATTACTAATAAAAGGAAATACAAGAAGGAGCACAGGGCAACTGTAATAGACCTGCCAATCACATGTCGGCTCTCCAGACCCTGCACATTTATTCTGGCATTGCTCAGAAACACCCCAAGCACAGCAGCTAAGGTTTACCTTCGTACCAATTATTCCATGGAGAAACACAAGGACGTTCCTTCCTAGAGGTCTAGAAATACACTATAAATTAACAAATTTGCCAGGTACTGAATTGAGATTGTGTGTATGTGTGTGTGTGTATGTTGGGAGGAACCTGAATTATTACACAGGATATAATTCTGGAGAAATCCCTATCTCAAATGGGAAAGCAGTTGCAGATAGTCCTTGAATTACGGCTACAGTTGGGACCAGAACTGTTACTAAGTAAAGTGGTATTTAAGTAGGTCACATCTGATTTTATGATCTTTTTGCTTTATTTGTTGATTCACATGGTCATTAAGCAAATCTGGCTTTCCCCATTGACTTTGTTTTTTTGAAGCTGGCTAAGAAAGTCACAAATGGCAATCATTCCATTCCAATATATCTTCAACATATTTCCTGTATGATATTCTTGTATTATTTGGTGAACAAGTCAATGCCCAGCAAGTTTTTACATAAAATACTTTAGAAGATTTGAAGCTTGAAACACTGTTCAAATAGGATCCAATCTGGGTTAGTAACCGGGACCAGAGGTTTAGTCTAGTAAACTTTGGAACTCATGCTGGAACTCATGCTGGTAGAGGGAACTTCTCTCTACCAGAATGTTTTGAATCTGGTAGAGAAAGGTTTCCTGAGGATGGGCTCCAGCACAAGTCCAAAAGCTCAAAATATTAAACCTCTGGTCCTGGTGATCAACCCAGGCTGGTTCCTGTAACATCCTGGGGCACATATATTTGCCTTCATTCATTGTTTAAACACTTCATTTTATTGATACTGCTGATTCTCCTATTCTTCCTCTTCTGTCTACTTCTCTTTTTCTATCTTTTGCAAGATGAAGAAACTCTACATATAGATCATCATGTCTACCTAGGAGTCAAATACAGACCAGCAGTAGGCAGCTCACTGAAGGCATCTTCCAAACTTCATGACACCTTCCTTGAAAAAAATTCCAAGCCAGTATGCCACAAAGCAAAGCACTACTATCCATTTTTTAAAGGAGAATTTTCTTTAGGAGTAAGCCTACATGACTAGGGGGGAAAATGAAACTAGGTTAATAAGGAACATCCAAGGCATTAGAATTTCATTATATTTGCCTTGTGGGAAATGAATGGTTTGTAACTTTGTCAATCATTGCAGATACCTAAAACTATTTTTCAATATTTCTAACATGTTTGCTGAACAAAAAAAAAAGACTGTCCAGTTCTGAAATAAAAGTGTATTCTATATGCTTTTTGTGTTAGGCCCAAAATCAAGAATGATACACAGTGATTCTTCCAAAGCAGAATTCTTTAATGTTCCATACCTATGATAGGCAGAGTCCTAGAAAACTGAGGACTCTACTATCTGCATCTATAATATACTCTGTGAACTATTAGGGAGAAGCTGTCTTCATCCTCTTTCTCTCACACGTAATATCTGGGCTGAGTTCCTCTTGCTGGAATGGACCTTCCCTTCCTCCTGGGAATTCACTACATTGGGGCTAAGTTCAAAGAGCACTCTGCAATGTGGCAATGAAGCAATTGAGTAAGATAGCTGGTAACATCCTAGTACTTAGTACCTAATAATCCTGTAGGAAATAAATATATTTATGATACATAATTAACTACAATTTGTATTTTCTAGTAAGCATCCTGTCTCTATTATATATTTATAATAATGTATAATAATACTATACATTTCCATATAAGAAACAGCCACCCATCTAGCTCATAATTCTATTCTGACTAGCTGAGCTGAGACAGGTGCTGTCCCTGTCTGCTACAAGTTCCAGTACTGCTCATCCTTCTAGTTGGATGTGAAAAGCAGGATCTTTTAAACACAAATTGTAGCCAAAGTTCATCCAATCAAGTGTGCGACAGGAAAATCTCAGGGGAAAAAAAATCAGTCAGAACAGAAAATAACAGCACGGACTAATTTTAAAAAATGTCAAACATTCAGTAGAACAAAATGAAACCTACATTCCAAACTGTGTTTTTTTTCAGTACCTTTTAGATGCAATTTCATATGCATTCTGTTTTTTGTGTCATTTTAACATCTATTTTGTTGTCAATGCTTTGCTGTTTGAAAGAGCTAGTCTGCAATCAGAATGACACACTTCTACATATTTCCTATATCCTAATGGAAAACTTTGAAGATGCATATCTTTCAATACAGATGTTTGGTCTGGAATGTTTTGGTGGTAATGAAAATGGGGCTAGAAATGAATACACTCTTCCAAAGACGCAACATTTATTGAAAAAGTTTGGTGGGATTCTAAACTCATAGAATTGGAAAGAGACTTTTAGTCTATCAGGGCCATGAAATGGGTGTCTGTAAGAATAGCAAAACGTGGTATAGGTAGTCCTTGATTTATGACCACAACAGAGCCTACCCATTACTGTTGTAAGTTGTGATGGCCGTAAACAAGTCATCACATGACCAACCCAATTTTGCATCCTTTTTTTTTGCAGATGTTACTAAGTGAATCATCATGGTTGTTAAGTCATTAAGCAAAATGATTGCTTGCTATAGGTGTTTTTGTTGAAAACTATGATGTAAATACTGGTTTTCAGCAAAACTTTGTAAATTGTGATCACATGACTGTGGGATGCTGACAATGATTGTGAATACAGGTTGGTTGCAAAGCACCTAAATGCAATCATGTGATCGGGGGGGGGGGCAGCCATTGTAACTTTGGAACCAGATCATAAGTATCTTTTTAGTGGGGTCAATCAAAGCTTCACTCACTAAGCAACCGGTCATATATCAAGGTCTGCCTCTAATTAACAAAGTAAGTGTTGTGATCAAATTAAACAAGACCCACTACTTATACACTTCAGAAAAACATTACAATGCAAGTACATCTGAATGGGATTTGCACCATGGCATCTCTACTTCTGTGACATAAGCTTGGTTTCATTTTGACATAAGCTTGGTTTCTCCAAACCATTGTTCAGCGTAGGCATCCACATTAAAACTTCACTGAAGATGGTGGTCCAGACTCAGCCTGAACATGTCCACTTAAGGAAACCTATAATTTTATCTCAGGTTTGATGGGATCTGTCCCCTATCAGCTACAGCAAATTTGTAAAGTTATGGATACAGTGGTAGCTCTTCCAATGAGCCTCTTTAGCATTTGTTCAAGCTTTGATGCTACAGTTAGTTGTTATTAGCCACTCTGGAAAGCTTTGAAGAATGTCAGAAATATATGTCAATTAAAAATGAGTAAAATCTTCAGGGGAAATCTCCAGGATTCTCAGTCAGCTACCATTCAAAGCCTCAAGGTAAGACTCATTTTCTGAGACAGAGAAAAGTGTCAGCCAAGCAGCCTTGCATGCAGGAAGCATTTAAGAATACTGGTACCATGTGAGAAAAAGATTTTCCTGCTGCATTCATCTTCCTTGGTTGGAGAAGGAATGTGATAGAATAGAATAGAATAGAATAGAATAGAATAGAATAGAATAGAATAGAATAGAATAGAATAGAATAGAATAGAATAGAATAGAATAGAATAGAATAGAATAGAATAGAAAGGGACCTTGGAGGCCTTCTAGTCCTGCTCAAGCAGGAGAACCTATACCATCTCAGACAAGTGACCGTCTAGCCTCTTTTTAAAAATCTCCATGCCCACGGTTTCTGGGGGCAAGCTATTCCACTGATTCACTGTCCTCACTGTCAGGAAGTTTCTCCTTAATTCCAAGTTGCTTTTCTCTTTGATCAGTTTCCAACCATTGTTTCTTGTCCTGCCCTCTGGTGCTCTGGTAAATAACATGACCCCCTCTTCTTTGTGGCATCCTCTCAAATACTGGAATATTGCTATCATGTCTCCCTATTTCTTCTTTTCTTTAGACTAGCCAAACCCAAGTCCTGCAGCTGTTCTTCATATGTTTTAGTCTCCAGGCCTTTGATCATCTTAGTTGCTCTTCTCTGAATTTTTTCCAAACTCTCAACATCTTTTTTGTGTTATGGTGACTAAAATTGGCTGCAGTATTCTAGGTGTGGTCTTACTAGGGTTTTATAAAGCAGTACTAATACCTCATGTGATCTTGATTCTATGCCTCTGTTTATACAACCCAGGATTGTATAAGCTTTTTTGGGTGCTGCTGCACACTGCTGGCTCATGGTCAAGTGATCGTCCACTAGGACTCCAAGGTCCCTCTCACAGATACTGTTTTTAAGCCAGGTCTTGCCCAATCTGTACTTGTACCTTTGATTTTTCCTGCCTAAATGTAAAACTTTGCTTTTCTCCACATTGAAACTCATTTTGTTGGATAGGGTAGGGCCCTTTGTTAAAGTTTGTCAAGATCTTTTTGGATCCAGAGTTTGTTTTCTGGGGTGTTGGCTACTCCTGCCAGTTTGGTGTCATCTGCAAATTTGATGAGTTCCCCTTCAATTCCCTCATCTAAGTCATTGATGAAGATATTGAAGAGTACAGGGCCTAAGATGGAACCTTGTGGTACCCCACTGCTTACTTCTCTCCATGTGGATGTAGTGCCATTGAAGACTATTCGTTGAGCATGGTTTGTTAGCCAGCTTTAGATCCATCTGGTGGTGATGTTGTCTATTCCACCTTTTTCTAGCTTACGAAGGAGTAGGTTATGGTCTACTTTATCAAATGCCTTACTGAAGTCTAAGTATATTATGTCTACAGTATTTCGCTGGTCTATTAGTTTAGTCACTTTGTCAAAGAATGAAATAAGATAGGTTTGGCATGATCTGTTTTTAACAAATCCATGCTGGCTACTAGTTATAACTTTGTTTGCTTCTAGTTGTTCGCAGATCTGTTTTTTGATTATCTTTTCTAGGATCTTCCCACGTATTGATGTTAAACTGGTTGGTCTGTAGTTTCCTGGGTCCATTTTTCCCCCTTTCTTTCTTGAAGATGGGGACCACATCAGCCCTTTTCCAATCCTCGGGTACTTCCCCGGTGCTCCAGAATTTTTGAAAGATGTGATGCAATGGTTCTGAGATAACATCTGCCAGCTCCTTCAGAACTCTGGGATGTAATCGGTCGGGTCCTGGCGATTTATATTCATCAAGGTCGGATAGGTATTCTCTTACCATTTTTTTCCTTATTTTAATTTTTGTTGCCTGTTTTTTCCTTGCCATCTTCTCCCTTTAGTGGACCTACAGTTTGCTTGACTTTTTTCTTGTTGTTAATATGCTGGAAGAAACTTTTTTATTATCCATGATTTCTATTGCAAGTCTTTGTTCGTTCTGAGCCTTTGCTTTCCTGACTTCATCTTTGCATGTTCTGGCTGTCTGCTGATAATTAGCCTTTTTCCATTTTTTGTATTTGTCCTTTTTGTTTTTCAGTTTGTCACAGTTTGTGCAGCTATGCTGGCTGCTTCTTGAATTTCTTATTTTTCTTTTTCAGTGGTATTGTGCTGGTCTGGGCTTTTATGATCGCATTTTTCAGAGTTTCCCACACTTCTTAGGTTGTTTTCCCCTTTAGGATTTTCATCCATGGGATCTTTCCTAGGTTCTATCTGAGTTTGTTAAAGTCAGTTCTTTTGAAGTTCAAGACACTAGTTGATTGTTTTCTGTTGCTAGTGTTTGCATTATATTAAATTCCAGTATGACGTGGTCACTTTCGCCCAAGGTTCCGGCAACTTTGACTCCCTCTATCACTTCTTCTCTATTAGTTAGAATTAAGTCCAGTATGGCTTTATGTCTAGTTCCCTCCTCCACCTTTTGGATGAGAAAGTTGTCGGCTAGGTTTCTGAACCACGTATTGGCCAGAGTGAAGGGACAGAAAGTAACAGAGAAAGTGGTCCTTAAAATGTGATGGTAAATGGAATGTAACAAGAAGAAAACTAGAGCTGTTAGGTATTTCTATAGCAACACCAAGAAATTCTAGCACAAACATCCTAGGTTGCCATGAAAATCAAAGCATTGTGTTGCTTCTCTTGGTTTATGTATACATCTTAATTCAAGCTTAAGAGGAGCAATGTTCATTATATTCGGCGCTCAACGGTAAATCCCAAAGTCAATAACGCTTTTGTCAGATACAGAAGAAAAATTTCCAAGGAAGAGTTTGGCATCTATCTTAGTGCTGTTCATTACCTCACAGCAGGTAACTCAAAGGAACAGTTATTCTAGCTATTAATTAAAAAATAAATGTCAGCATATACAGTGGTCTGATGAAATAAAGTGACAAAAATCTTCATAGGTATTTAATTGAAAGACAAGAAAATATTGCTTTCTTTTTCATTAATATATTGTACATAATATGAAGAACATGCATAATATTTACTTACTCCAAAGCAGTGAACAAGCAGTCCAAAAAGATGCCATAATTCCTGGACAAGATCACAACTGATCTGGATCAGTTTAAAGACTCTTGAAGTCTATGCCTATGGAGATTCTCAGCCATCCAGGTTACAGTTATCTCAAAGGTGCTTTTTTCAAGAGGCAACTGGACTTCTGATGAGAAGCGAGACATCTTCAAAGAAAAACAAGAAAGTCCAGTTGCCTCTTGAAAAAAGCACCTTTGAGGCTACTAGAGTCTATGTGCTCTTAGGCAGGAATGCCCTGTGTTTACTATCCTTTTCTTACAGTGTAGTATAGGGCACCATGAAAATGTTTTGAAAGGGGGTATATTCCCTAAACTAGTCCATCAATATTCTTATATCTGCATTTTGGACATCTGAAATGTCTAACTGGCTTAATAAAATAAGCCCACAAAAAAAAGACCCCTCAAAAGTCATTTTAATCAAGTGGGGAGTCTTACTTTACACCTTGCAGTCCCATTGTGAAGGAGAACTTGACGTCAACATGTGCTAGATGATAGCTGGCAATGATATATGAGGGAAAGCATTGTTTCCATTGTACCATTTTTGGACATTTCTGCTGGCATGAAGAAATTCTCTCAATCCATGTGTTATGTCATTGTTATACATAACAACTGAAAGTGAGCTCAGTGTGACAGCCAAATTAGTATGAACATAGCAGATTGAAGCAACTAAAAAAGACATGCGCTAGAAAGGACCTGCACACTCACACTCACTCTCTCTCACACACACATATACACATGTCTACTCTGAAGAGACATGCAGCACTAGGATATTTTGATGTGTATTTTCTACTATAGCAAAACCTCAATTTCCAAATCCGGTAACTATATTTTCTTTAACTCAAGAGTGGGGAGTTTTGTCACACCTCAGATGTTCCTGAATTAACTCCTAAGCTCTCTCAACATGGCCAGCCAACGTTCCTGGGAGTTTGAACTTCAACAACATCTGGAGCACTGCTACACACCAGGACATGTAAGCCAAGTGGTTTTCAATTAATTTCTCATGTGGTTCCCAATAAGATCTCGGAATTGCATCATAGAATGTGAAGTATAATTCCAATTCTGGAGGATTCTTGGTATTTATATTTAGCCTAAGAGAAACCTGCAATGGAAACTTCATTGACTACATTCACCTTGAGTGTTGTGTAATCTGGGGCTTTGTTAAGGGGAGGAATTAAATGGTGGGCTGTCCTTATTTCACTTGTGGGGGAGGAAGTGATTGAAGGGAGATCCTTTCTAAAACTTAGCACTATTTATCTAGCTTTTGGGTAATGAGATTCCTGTCTATGAGCTAGCAACAATAAATATACCACTCAGATCAGCTCATTATGTTGTTTTTGGTTCCTTGTGCCTGACAGGTGTTTAAGCAAAGGAAAAAGTAGGCATACATTTAACAGTTAAATATATTAACTAAATAATCTTGCAAACTGATACTGATACAGTATATAGCACACATTGCATCTGTTAATATAAACATTAATAAATTGAGATATGATGTTGGTACCAGCACTCTACCTATAAAAAAGATGTTAGCAGGCATGTGAAAAGCAAAGGTACTTTTAAAAAAATAATGACTTCCTTGTTTATTTCTTTCCTCTTGCTGTCATTTGAAGCAAGACATCTACATAGCAGGATTACTTATTTGGGGTAAGTAATGTTCCTTGTTTTCTCTTTGATTCATTTCAGATTTACCAGCTGCTGCCTAGATCAATTGGACTAGCCAAATTCCCATGGGGGAAAGGGGTCCCTTGGCTATTAAAGGGGCTCGGACACAAATCAGTTATAGTAGTGTTTGTTCCATTCCAAGAGGAAAGACAACATGAAAAGCTTGTCTGGCAGATTTATTGATTACATTTCACCAGTGACCAGCAAGAAGCAAACACTCTGAAAAATCCCCAAAGGTGATCATTAGCACTGAGTAACTGTCACTAAACATTAGCACCAGCAGCAGACTGGAGCAAAGGCAAAAAAAAAAAAAAAGCACAACAATTTAAAGGCAAGATTATCTCTCTCAAGAGAGAATAGAAAGTCCACTTGCATTAGGCAATGCTCTTTGTGGGAAAGGAAACACAATGACACAATTGCTTAATGCATCTTTATGTAAAGCAACATTGTACAGATCAGACAGTTCCCACTCCTGATCACCAGCAGATCCAACCCTCTTGTCATATATAAGTTACAGTTACCCGAATGCAAAAATTGCGATCATGCCTAATTCTGCAAAGTCTATCGGATTGCTTACTGATCTCACCATTGGTTAAAGCCATGCCAGTGAAGGAACAATTTCCAGGAGAAACAACTGTACTACAGCAGAATAGATTGAATGTTGTGTCATGTAAAAGACAAAGAAATTACGACATTAATATTTATGGACTACAATGCACTTCCTAGATATGTTAAACATTGTTCTAGTTGGTAAAATGCCATTTAGGTGGCAGCACGTAGCTGATTTTGGCTAATCTCACACAAGGTAAACAGGATCAGAACCAGTTTAATACCGATACTGGAATTAACCAGGAAGTAGTAGGGATATAAGCTCTTGAAAAGTACTCAAGAAGGTAGCACCAAACTATTCTTGTCTCATTGCCAAGAAATATACTGTATGTAGCTTATAAGATCTACTTGAAAGAGACTTTACTTTCAAGGATAACTTGGGGAAAGTAAGGGAGACATTAGCTATGATGTCAAGAGGGCCTCAGAACAATAGAATAAATTATTCTATAAGAAGTACTGTATTTACTTCTTAGGCAATTATATCAATTCACTGGAGCAACTATCTAATGCAGGGGTGTCAAACTGCCGGTCCGCGGGCTAGACGAGTCATGTGGAAGCCATGCCCACCCCATTGCCGGCAAAGGCAAAACCATCCCAATACGTTGCGCGACATCATGTGACGTTGCGAGTTTGACATGTCTGATCTAATGGGTCACCAAGATCTTGCCACAGGTGAGCATATTAACCCTTGTAGCAGAATAACAGCAAGAGATGAAAAGGAACAGTCTACTTCATTTTATGGGTAACATACTCTCCACCCATTGTTTTATTCTGATGGGAAGACAGACAGCTGGGAGCTAGTGGTTGTCCCAAAGTCATGCAATAAATGAAACCTGAGTCTGCCCAGTTTTGCTTTTCATGATAGATTAGTACACACATTAATGTGTGTGTGTGGTCGAATAGTGACATGGTCAGATAGTAGGAATCGATCTAAAAATAAACGCAAAGGATATTTGGGAAGACAAGGTTTAAAAAAAAACTGGATTTTTACTTAATTTTGTTTTCATGATGATGATAGTGATGACAATTTCTATTTTGCCCAACAGGATTAACAGAACGCAAGCAGTCCCCTTCTACTGAATGGTGTTATACCAGCAGCTCTACTTTGTTCATTCAGAATCACCACCATGGATATGTCATAGTTATGCTGTTTATGAAAATGAAGGAAAGATGAAGAAAATGGGTGAGAGTACTTATGCACTTCTGCTTCCAGTTGTCACCAAGCGTAAAGCATAACATTTTCCTTCTCTTCTGTTTTTCCTTAGAGGACGGAATATACTCAAGAGCGCACAGAAAGCTGATCCCAAACCTATTTTTCAAGCTGTTTTCCCCCCTCTTCTTAATCTAACAGGTGATATGTCTTTGGTGTCCATATGCCATTGCTTCAGGCAAAAAAGAAAAAAAAAGTTTTAAATTTCTCCTTCATTCTCAATCGACATTGCTCCGGCTGCCAAACGAAAATGCTTCAATGGCTAGATAGATTGTTAATGTTGCCAATCCTAAAAAGAAAAAAGAAAAGAAAAGAAAGAAAAAAAAAACATTCCCAGGACAGGATCAAGTGAGCGTTCTCGTTGTGAAGGCTTGCAATGACTCCAACAAACAATAATTTAACCTTCATCTCAGGCTACAAACAAATTAAAGGACTCTCAAACAGTCACCATAAGAAAAGACAGTTCAGAATTAACTCAAAAGAGAAGGATCACCACAAAGATGTATATAGACCAAATGACTCCAGGTAAATGTCAGTTCTTTGAGATAGTCTAGACAAGAAGTACAAATCATGAATACTAAAACTACACTCATTGTAAGAATCTTGCAAGTCTGAAAGCATTTCTCTCCTCCTTTATTTTTAATTTTCAGAAAACTAGGGAGGGTCCCTTCTGAAATATTTCCCATGCTCCTTTTTTTTCCGGTGGGCTAAGATACCTTTTGCATGATGGTTGTCTAGCCTGTGACACTTCCTCCTGCCTCCCAAGGTCATTCCCACATGCCATTATACTAAGCCAATAACATCTGGAAAAGATAAGATTTGCTGGAACTCTGGATTTCACAATTACTCTAACCAATTTCCCCATTACAAAATACAGTTCACTCTAAATGTTCATAGGAGTGTGAATGAAGGAATAACCATAGAGAAGGTTATTCTCTACAACGAACCTGGCTACAGCCATTTTTGCTTGTTCTAGGTTGCCACAAGAACGGGAGGGAAGTGCGGAGGATTTCTACTAGTCTAAACATTTTACTGTCCCATGGGAACCAAGGTCATTTTTGTCAGTTAGATGGAGGCGTGAGCTTTTGGTCAGAAAACCCGCCAAACTCTTCTATTGGGGAATGTAGCTGATTGCATCGCACTGGGGTGGGAAGTTTAACTTTGTAATATTGTTTCTCTTTGAAGGGAACTTCAGACTTGGTTTCACTTTTGACCGTGCCGATACTATGCAACCAATAAACATGTTTTTTGAGGAAATCTCAAGCCCCGGAGTTCTGATTTATTTGGTCTTGTCTATTGGAACCTTGACAGTTATCTTTGAAGGATCATCTCATTCCCTGGGTATCCACATAAACATTATGCATGTTCTACCATTTGAGATAAGGTAGATGATAATTTCTTTTTAAAAAAAAAGCATTTTCTGCTGTGGACCCTCAGCTGAGGAACGTCTTCCCCAGAGAGACAAATTTTGTGCTTGTTTTCTTGACATCTTGATACCTGACAAAGTTCCAATATATGATTTTCCATTCTCTTAGCCTCCAAATCACCAGTTCACAATTGCCTGCTGGCTGTGGATGCAGGGAAATGTACCCAGAAATAATATAAGCCAGTACAAAAGGAATAGATAATTGCAAGAAAGAATCCAAGATAGATTCATTATTTTGCCTGCATTCTCTTGTTCTGAATAACACCTTAGATCCTAGGAGACCCTGGGCCAAGCAGCAAGTTTTAAGCAAGGATTTCTTACCCAGCAAGAACACCAGTCTATGGTGGAGGGTCCTTCAGTCCTCTGTAGCAAAATGGAATTTTAGATAGAGATAAATAGGAGATCAACTATTCCCTTCCCAGCCGGTAGTTCCCAACAGGAAAAGAAGGAGTAAAATCCTGTACTAGGTTTCCCACTGAGGAATGAAATATTCATGTTGATATCCCAAATATGCTTTTTTCATGAGACAACTGGACTTTCTTGTTTTTCTTTGAAGATGTTTCACTTCTCATCCAAGAAGCTTCTTCAGCTCTGACTGGATGGGAATGGAAAGATTTATACTCCTTGCAGACAGCTGGTCATTTGCATTCTTTTAGCAAGTCAATAATGAGTGGTGCAAATGTGTGTGGAGCCTTCTTGGAACTGTTGAAAGGACTGTATTGTAGATTGGAGATAGATGATGTTGAGAAAGGACTGTTCAGTTTTGACAGAGATGACCTCTTTGACCCCTCTTTCAAACCAGCGGTCCTCTCTGTCGAAAATTTGAACTTTGCTGTGTTCAAAAGAGTGGCCTTTGTCTTTTAAATGCAGATGGACTGCTGAATCTGATCCTGATGGGTTTGTTCTCCTATGTTGTGCCATACGTTTATGAAGTTGTTGTTTCGTTTCCCCGATGTACAAATCTGTACATGGCTCACTGCATTGTATTGCATATACTACATTGCTCAGTTTGTGTCTGGTCTGGGTGTCTGAGCAATGTGGTATATGCAGTACATATACTGGAATACATATACATATTATGTATAATATATACATATATATATTATGGAAGTATTCTTATTGTTTTATTTCTTTCTTCTTTCCCTATCTTTAGTTTCCAACATTGGGAGAAAGCTTTGGAGAAAAACAGGCTCAAGAAAAAGAGCAAACATTTTCTGGAACCCTTAATCGAGGAGTTTGAGCTGGTTCTGAACGCTCCCCCACTTTCAGAACTGCCCTCCCTTGAAAGACGAGGAAGAAAAATGCTATCAGCAAACATTTGCAACACCCTATGTATACTGTCTATCCCCCCTTATATTTTTCCATACAGTTCTGAGATATTGGCAATTATTATTTAAGTCAAAAGGGAAAAAGAAGAATAATTTACACCATCCATCATTGTTTCCTTGTATGAATAAATTACAAGACACCGCAGCAAATCAATTGTGGGGAAAGAAACAGCCCATGCCAAACACCGTGCTCATGTGTATAATTTCCTTAATGTTTTCCATCCTCATATATCAAAACTACAGAATGAATTTGGCAAACCTGATGCAGGAGAAAGCTCATTATGCCAAAGTCTTACAGCCAGTCCACGTAATAAGAGAAAAAAGGAATGTCTAATTCTCCAAAAGTTACAATAGGATCTTTGGGGCCTGATTGTCCTTCCCAATTTCTTTTACCAAAGAAGTTCATATAGAAAATAACCTCATATGTGATGAGATTTAGAACTCACAATTTCACAGTTCATGGTTTGTCTAGGAATTTCCTTAAGCAATGGCCAATTCAAATCTACTTGAGGCCATACATTACGTGAAAAGCTGCCTTCTAACAGATCAGATTTTTCATCTAACCCAGTTTTGCCAAGACACTGGCTCCCTTGAGTCCTCTGCATAAAAATTTTCTCCCATTCCGGGCCCGATCTTGTTTAAAACACGAAAGATTACTTTTGAAAGAAACATGTCCATTTCTGTCAAACTGCAGTCCCTACCCATAATACATAAATGGAATCCCACCCCTGCAAAATTTTGAAGTAGGAGATTCATAAAAACTGTAGGATAACCTCTAAAATAAGCTTAACCTTGTCAAAAATTTTATTCCTAAAATTCAGGAATAATCTTAGTCTAGCTATATGCATGACCCAGCTTCACAATTCACCCAGAATTGAAGTCCATACATCTTAAAGTTGTCAAGGTTAAGAAACACTGTTCAAGAATCTTTACTAGATTTTACAGCATACATTCTTTGTGCATGTGCAACATTAGTTCTACCCTCGAAGTCTGAAGAGAAAAACTCAGAGATGACTCCATTTTGTCAAAATACAGCAATCTCATGGTTTACAGTGGTACCCTGGTACTCAACTGCTTTGAAACTCATGGAATTTGGTACTCAACACATTCTGACATGAAAATTTTGTCCCAGTACTCATTGTTTGTTGGTACTCAATGAATAAGCTAGAATTTGTCAATGTCGACTGGCTTGTGAACCAACTACATTATTCTTTAGGGGAAAATTTTGGTATTCATTGCGTTCCTGGAACCAATTAACGAGTACCAAGATACTACTATACAAAATTTATCAATATACAAGTGCCCCAAACATTTTCCTCTTCTACAAGTTATCTTACCTTCAACTGTAGGTAGAAATAATAATCTAGCAACACTTTTTGTTGAGAAAATTTGCACTGATTCTTCTGTGGTTTTAAGAAACTGCAGAAAAGCCTGACTAAAAAAGAGAAAGCAATCCAAAGATAATTGTATATACGCTCCAAAATTTGACTCATCTTTATATGAAGATTGCGCTGCTGTAATTTTATAAAGATTGGGATATGAAAAATGTGTATTTCTTTCTTTCTTTTTAAAAGAGAGGCCTATTTTTTATGTTAACCACAATAAATCACAACCAGGTGGTGAATTCATTTCCCACAGAATAGAAAGCCCATTCTGAAGACTTACCATGTGGTGTTTCTGATTGTGAGGAGAGGCGGTGATCTGTGGCATCCAGCCATGTGCCAAACTGGGTGTTACAACGTTCCTGCAATCGGTGTGAGATCCTGGGAAGCAGGGTATGAACCCATCCTGAATTCTCTGCTGTTGAACAACAACAATAACAACAACAAAATATGTTATTACAGTAACATAATAAATATCCAATCTTATAGAAAATAGCAGTAGCAATAGCAGTTAGGCTTATATACTGCCCCATAGTACTTTACAGCACATTCTGGGTGGTTTACAATGAAGAAGCATTTTTTGCAAATTGCCCCTAACAATCTGGGTCCTCATTTTACTGACCTCAGAAGGATGGAAAGCTGAGTCAACCATGAGCTGGTCAGGATTGAACTCTAGGGCTGTGGGCAGAGTTTGCCTGCAATACTGCATCCTAACCATGTGCCATCAGGGCTTGTAAAATACATTAGCAAGCTTTCTTTTATTTATTTTTATGATGTTTTTGTATCATAACCCTGATTATCTCTTGTTTCTAAGTTATTTTATCTCAGACACATCAACATTCTTTAGCTGGAAAAGTTCCGGCTGAGTTTTTATAGGGGCACAAATTGTTCAAATTGACATAGTCAGTATCAGAGTTCAGAAGCTGACACAGATAGAAGTGCACAAGAGAAGAAGTGTTAACGTAGACTAACATCTGGGGAAAAAAATAAAACTGTCTGCCTATTAAAGATAAATGAGAGGTCCCATTTCACGTTTGAAACCATCAGCCCTGGAAGGAAGACCAAGCTAAGAAAACAATGCCGTGTAGATCAGAGCTACTTTTTACCAGCAGTCCTTGACTTTTGAACACAATTGGGACCAGAATTTCCATGGATAAGCAATATGGTTGTTAAGTGAGTCGCGCTTAATTTCACGACTTCTTTACCACTGCTGTTAAGCAAAACATTGCAGTTATTAAGTGAATCAGGAGGTTGTTAAGTGAATCCTGCTTCTCCCATTGACTTTGCTTGCTGGAAGATGGCTGGGAAGGTTGCAAACGGTGGTCACATGACCCTGAAATGCCGCAATCGTTGTAAATACACGTTGGTTGCCAAGTGCTTGAATTTTGTTCTTGTGACCATGGAGATGCTTATAAGTCCTGGATTATCTGTACTATAACAGCCATAGTACAAAATCGGGCAAGCCTGAATATACTTCTCCTTCCCTTCCTTTATTTCTGTGTGAACTAGAGACGGACTTTTCTGAGATATTTTCTCAAGTTAATTTCTTGGTCTGGGTCAGACTCCTTTTATCTGACTTTGAAAGCAATTCTTCCTCTTGTCCTACATGCTATTCCCTCTGCCCTCAACAGAAACCTGCTGTTCTGACCATTCCAGAAAAAACAACAACTCTGAATGATAAATTATGGTCTGAGCTGTAAAGATGCTACATATTGAGTTCAAAATGTTTCAAATGCTAAATGTTTTGCACAACCTGAATGCACTTTGGGAGAAGATCATGAGACGGGAAAACTCAAGCAAAGGCAGAATTCTATGTAGGCAGAATTCTGAAAAGTAACAATAGATGGGATTAAGAAAAAAAGCTCAAAAAAAAAAGTATGCAAGTTTATAGGGACACTAACAACATATAAACTGTAAGATGATCATGTACAGCAGTGTGTGGTAGATGGATCAAGATCAGGCAATGGAGTGTTAGAAAGTATTATTGATCAAAACACAATAAAATTTAGGAGCCCCATTTTTCTGAAGTGGAACAAAACAAATCTTAAATTTTAAGCTTGCAGGAGGTTTACACTGTGTGTGCGTGTGTGTGTGTGTGTGTCTGTGTGCTTACTCCTCCAATCAGAAACCTAAGCACAGCAAGTTTGATACATGAGCAAATATTCCTATCAATCAGTGTTTTTCAAACTTGGGAATTGTAAGATATAGGGGAATTCTGGGAATTGCAGTCCATACATCTTAAAGTTGTCAAGTTTGAAAAACACTGTTGTAAATAAATCTCCTTTCTGTTGTAAAACTGCTCTAGTAGAAAGAAGATTCATTTAGTATAGAAATAGGCAAAACTTAGCACTGAACTAGCTACAATGCACCAACATACATTTGTTCTCTTTCTCTCTTTCTCTCCCTCCCTCCCTCTCCCTTTCTCTCTCTTTCCCTCCCTCCCTTCACATTAGCAATCGCTTAGATGAAGAGAAAACTCAGCGTAAGTTCTTAATTCTTTGTCTATATCCTTCTGTGTCCTTTTTTCCTTGTGTTTCATAAACTTTATTTAATATTATCTTAATACAAAATACAAAGGAAATTAAAGACAGGAATAGGAAATAGGAAAATAGGGAAGGGAGACAAGGGGAAAGTGATTTGAGGAAAAAGAAAAAGGAAAAACAAGCAGTGGCTTCAAAAAATTTCCAATGTTGTAAAAGACAAAACGGACATTCTCTCTCAACTTTTTACCCTTATTTAATTAGTGAGTACTAGCCATTTCTATAACAACGAGATAATCTAATTGTTAAAACTCACGGTCAAAATCACATTTTTTTTCTGTTTCTAGCACAAAGTCCAGAAGGGGTCTCTAAGTAGAAACAAAGCTAGATACATTCTTTTCCTTAATTAAAACAATTAATTTTGTTATCTCTGCCAGTTCCATCCCTTTTTCCATCCATTCTTCCATAGTAGGAATTGACATATCTTTCCATTTTGGCACATATAAAATTCTTACTGAAATTAACATAGATAATAACAAGTTTCAATTTTTCCCAAGATGTTTATCCGATAGCGCTAAGAGGAAAACCAATACAAGTCTGAATACAACATATTTTCACCCATCCTATTAGCATCTAACTATCTGGCTGGAGAAATCCTGCTATAGATACTCAGGTGATGAGTCCAATAAACAATAAGACTGAATTTCACCTACTAGGCTTGAGGTTTCTAACTGGCTCTCTTCCTTGACAAGAGGAAAAAATGTTCACTCAGTATTAGCTTGCAAGTAATCTGAGATTCAAAGAGGGTGTTGGGGCAATTCTCACCGTAACTAAATGAAATGCAAGTGTGACTCTAAGCAGGTGCCAGTTTTGTTTTGAAATGGAGGTTACTGTGATATAGTAAAAAGTGAAGGGTTAACACCAAAGGGAATTAAAGGACTGATTTCACTTACTGGAGTACATTTATTTCAACCCTACATCCATTAAGGGCACTATACTGACAGTGCCTGCAAACCTTTTAAACTGAGAAATTGTAGGCTCCATGAATTCTAAGGGGTTGGATTTGTCGTTTTGCTGATATAGAAATTTCAGGAAGCAATCGATTTGAAGAACCCTTTATCACTTCACTCTTACTAGATAAAAAAGATACATATATCAGTGCTAAAACAGAAGCCCAAAGGCATGATAAAGAAAAGAGAAATATCTGAACAAAAGACATTGTAACAGTCATGGATGAAGGCATACTAATTAGCAATGGAGCATCACGGGCTTCCTTCTTGGAAAATTTCTGGGAAATTAAAAGTGGGCCTTCACAACTCATGATTTCTGAGGTCCAGTAAAATGTACCATAAATTTGCCAGCTCCTCCTGGAATTGCATGAATAGGACATTTATCAAATCTTTGATGGGTTCCATTTAAAAGTTGCCCTAGCTCAACAGATAGTTTTTCCATGACATCTTCTGTTGTGTATATGTCAATGAATGGAGAAGATTTTGAGAATAGAACTAGAGAGATTCATCTATGGAATCTCACTGGGGGATCCTGAACCAGTCACTCTGTCGTAACACAACCTATCTCAAAGGACTGTATGGGAGAAAGCGCTATATTATGAAAGGCAGGATATAAATCTAATAAAGAAATAAAACCACACATACTCATTCATCACTTTCCCCAATATGAAAAAAAAAATTCTCGAGGAGACTGAGAAGTTTGAGCAACTCTCCATTTGAACGGACATGGATTGCTATTACCACTTGTTTGTTAGTTTGGGTTGATCATTCAGCAAACATTTGGGCTGCAATGTAAATTAAATGAGTATATTAAAAAACATTGAAACACGTTTCTTATTAATCTGGCCTTCAAACTTTAAAATATTATAAAATGTTAATATATATAATTTTAAAAACAAGTTTAGTGATAAAAGATAGATGCCGCGTAAGAGGAGACAATCCATTTTTATTTTTGCCACAGGATCGATTTCTAACATGCCATCGGTCACATATCTTTATAAAGGAAGGAAATGGCAACATACATGGTTCCCATCCCTTCTTCTATTTTTATAGCAAGGTAGGGAAGTTGAAAAAGAGAGAAAGAAGGACTAACTAAAAGTTCCAGGGAGTTTTTTGGCTGAATGGGGGATTTGACACAGTAGCCACTACTGTACCATTTGTATGTTTGTCTGAAATGGTGTAGAGTTTCCTGCTTGAGCAGAGGGTTGACTAGAAGACCTCTGAAGTCCCTTCCAATTCTGTATTTCTGTATCTGATATGAATATCACTTCACATCATATGGCCACAGCAGTTCATAGGACTGTATCACCTTTTGCATTGATTGTGATTGTGTTAGCAGAATGTAAAATCCTTGAGGAAGGACACAAATGCTCTTCACAGCCAAGTTCACACCTGGAGATGATCATGTGCTCTAATTATATGTGCAGGTTCTCAGATTGCTTTTAAACATGGATGACGTAAAATTCTATGATACTGATACAAAAAAGATATAGAAATATAACATGTTAGGAACTGTCTTTATGAAAATGGACTTGGTATCTGTGTTTGTATGTGTGCATGCTCCAGGATTTATGACTTTCTGAAAATAAGAGCACACAGAAATATATTGAAGCTGATGATGCTGAAGTATGATTATAGTTCATCAGATTTTCTGACATTTGAGCTATAAATTAGATACAGAGTACATTCTAATGTAAAGTCTGTGTCTACTTATTTAATCTAATCAAGTCTCAAATACTTGCTTTAGCAGGCTAATAGCCTCTTGAAGAAACATGGGGCTGTTCCGCATTTCATTTACATGATGGATAGGTTGGGAAGATGAATTAAATAGGAGATCAGTACCTTGGGACAAGGAAATTATGGCTTTTGTAGTCTGTATCACTGATATTTTGCTATCATGATACTTTTTCCAAAACTTCCCAGTGGTTTCCTAATCTGCTGGATCAAAATATGGGTCCTAATTAGGTTTTTCTAAGAATAAATAGAAAAATACACATTGAAACTTACTAGCAAAATCTATAAATAACAGCTTATTCATCCATGTCCCACAGTGGCTCATATTCAGATACATTTGTCCTCTAGTCATTGAGCATTGATATCAATTGCCCTATAAAGCAGACAGTCATTAACACACCCCATAACACAAAATGTGGCCAGTTAAATATGCCTTATATGAAGAAGCTTCTTTGTTCACATTGTTTTTAAATGTGCAGCCAAAGTTGCAATATGATAAAAAGTAACCAATCTATTTTTGATTTTTTGGGGAATTCATCAGAAATTGTACATTCCATTAAAATTCTGTCTTGATTTACTTAAGTGTCATTTTCTCCTCAGTAAAAGTCTCCAAATATTTTAGCTTTGCATCATATGGGAAGTATTCAAACTACTTGCTCATTTTCATCATCTTTTCTTAGCTATAGGATGTCCTACTTTGAACTCCAGGAGCCAAAATGAACTGGTAGAAGCCTTGCCAATGGAAGGTCTCAAATAGATTCTGGAAGGATATTCTGTTTGATCAGCTTAGACTCCTCCATTTTTTCACACTTACTGTATGACCATTGCGACATCCCCATCCCCACCCCCATTCAGACACTTGCCAACGAGCTCATATTTATGATGGTTGCAGTGTCTCTGGGGTCATGTGATTCCCTTTTGCGACCTTCTGACAAGCAAAGTCAATGGGGAAGCCAGATTCACTTAACAACCGCGTCACTAACTTAACAACTGGAGGGATTCATTAACAAATGTGACAAGAAAGGTTGTAAAATGGGGCAAAAGACACTTAAGAACTGTCTTGCTTAGCAACAGAAATTTTGGGCTCACTTGCAGTCATAAGTTGAGGGCTACCTGTATCTATTTTTTAAGTAAACATGAGCATATCCTTAATCACTGATAATGATATTAAATATAAATACTTCTGACAATGGGGTCCAGTTTTCCCTGCAGATGGGCTCCAGCATGAGTACACAAGTTCGAAAGACTTAACCTCTGGTCCCTGTGACCAACCCAGATGGGATCCTGCAACATTATCCTGGGACACGTATATTTGCCTTCATTCATTAATCCTTCTGCATCATGATGCTTTTATGAATCATGATGGGCATGGATGGAAGTCTCAAACATTGTAAAAATATAGGCTCATGGCTAATAAACTATATCTCTAGCTAATGAGTGCAAAGGAATGTATTTCAATTCATAATAGGAATGCTGCTGGTTTGGGCAGATTGCCTTTTGACTGAGTTAGTGATGATTTTACCTATAAATAAATACATACATTTATGTTTCATGGCAGGTACTGTCTTTCATGGTTTTTGATCTGAATTTATCATATGTATTTGATTCACTTGCAATGAATTATCAGCTGGGCTTGGGTTATCTTTTTCCCCTGCTGAAGCAAGGGGATACCAAGTTTCCATTTTTTTTTAAAAAAAATGATCCCGATAAAAGGGTAAATTGAATTATTTTTGTCACTACCATTTACATTTTAATGAGTTCTAAAATGGAAATGGAACAAGTTAAATGAAATCAATATACAGACCACTATTTTTCATTTGAACAGGAATTATGCAAAATTTTATAGTTGTTCTTGACAAGCAACATTATTTGGCTTCAAAACAATATGTAGGGACCATAAATTTTCATAAGTATGCTAGGTCTTGCTAGGTCTATAAAAAAGGACACCAGTTTTGGCAGCAGGATAGAAAAGAATGAGATTTTTCCCCCTGCTAGTTTATTATTATTACAGATTATTGAATGCTACAATGGTAAATAAATATTCAGGTTGCATGACTAAGAACACAACTCCACTGAAGTTTCTTCTGCTGTTGCAATGCATAAATAGTTTTAACTCTGCCCCTCTCTTTTGAATATAAGTTATTAGAGCATTTATCTAAGGTAAAAAGAAGTTGAAATTGTCCAATGAATAATTGTCATGTTAATCACAAGCAAAAACCAAGCAGAATCTAATCAAACATAAAGCTGCATCTAGTTCATCGCTAACAAATAAGTAATCTATTTCAGGATTATTTCCAGTAATTGATGGTGGTTCCCCAAGGTTTCAGCCAGGCATCTTTCCCATCCAACATGCAAACTCTGCATGCCTACCTCTTGGCAATGACCCCTAGCATTACTGAATTTAGGTCACTTCTGTTCTGCTCACTGCATCCATTCCTCAATGCTCTAGAAGCAAAATGAAGCCAAATCATGATCATCTAAGTGTTGGTTATCACCTTTAAAATATCACCTTTAAAGCCATTCATGGCATAGGACCAGATTATCTGGGGAACTGTCTTGCCCCAATGGGATTGATTTGCCCCACTCACTCTGGCAGAAGAGGCCTTCTTTGAAGCTCGTTGGCCAAGGAATTTGGACTAGCAGGGTCAAGGAGAAAAGCCTCCTCCGCTGTGGCTCCCAACCTCTGGAACTTCTTGCTACTGGAGTAGGATCTGCCTCCAGCTTTCTGGCCTTCCAAAAGAATCTTAAAACCTGGCTCTGCTGGTTGGCTTGGGGCCCCATTAGAAATGCACTAAGCTGGAGGCAGCTGATTGTTAAGAGACAAAAGCCCACCTCCATATTGCTCATGCTCTTGGTTTTTAATCTTTATTTCATTGTTGTTAATGTTAATGTTTTGAATGCTTTTACATTTATGTTTTTATGCCATTATAGGCCACCTAGTCACTTTAGAAAGTAAGACAGGTGGCCTATAATGTAAACAAGCAAACAAATAAAATCTACAGTCCTCAAAATAGTGAGAACATTTTTAAGTAGATGAACTTCTGGAAGAGAAGTAGAGGAAAGAGCTAGGAGGCAGGAGGCACTAACAATAGGATGCAAATAGAAAATCAGATTGTTCAGCTGCTGGTACTTCAGAGTCTTTTTCTCCCCATTAGAACTGCAATTTCAGATACACTGAAGCTAAGCCAGCAATAAATACAATTAGCAATGTATGGTTGGACAGTAGATTCTGAACTAGCAGAAAGAGTGTGTAGAAGTCCCACAATGCCTTTTGCTTTTTCTCACTTGAAAAATAAGGATGTAGATGGTACTGGATCTCTGTCTTACCTAATTAAGCATTTATTTTCAAATACACAAGGCATGGTCTGGACCAAATGTCCATGTAGTTCCTCAGTGTACGTAAAGTCTCCTATGAACTGACTCAACTGTTGGTGATTTCATGGGCATATCCATGCCCAGGGCATGATAGAGAAGTATTTTTCTCTTGTCTTCTTCTAGAAGGATTTTCTATTTCCCAGTCTGTCCTGCCCTAATGTCTTCCATTCAAGTACTAACTAGACCTGAATCTGCTGAATCTCAAGCTTAGTCAAGGTTAACTATATGCTTTATCTTACTGTACTTCAGGATTATTTATACATTAAATTACAACCCATCCTGACTATTAGCTCTATTGGTTGGAGTTGATGAAAAATATACATTATGGAGAAAATCAGGTTGGAAAAGTTAAGTCTAAGTCAACATAATCTTTTCAGCAGAGATGAATCAGATATCATACTTGTGGTAATCCCATGTGCAGAACATGATGCTTGCCAAATGAGCAGCTAGTATATAACACTATGCAAATTCTAAAAGTGGTGTTAGAGACATCTTAAGCTATAGGTTCTCAAAGCTTAAGGAAGGCTTCTGGTGAGATATGAGATCATTTAAGTGCAGACCACTAAGTATAAAATAAATGTCAACTTATTAGAGACTATGGATTTTTTTTCTTGTTTGCCCACGTTAATATGAAAGAAAGATAAGCTTTCTGCTCTTGTGTTCAGTGGATAAGGTAGAAAACATTCAAACTGATCCCTCTGCATGAGCTTTTCAGGTTCTCCTTGTGCATAAAGGAAAAGTCCCATTTGACATGACATATGGAGAAAGAAATAACTCTTAGAATTAAATCTCTCATGACAGACAACTGGCAAACCCTGAACAAATGGAAATAAATACTTCTTTGAATCTGAAATCAAAATTTCTGTTTACCTCTTGCCCTAAAACACCAGACACAATGTTTTTTAAAATTGTTATTCATTTCAAAAGTCAAGATAACATATAATCGTGTGGATATAGTATCCAAGTGTATATTTGGAAAAAGCCGTTGATAAATGATCTTTACACAACAGGTCAAGAAGGTTTCTGTTTGCCCAAACTTTTGAAAACAAAACAAAGTGATTTGTATGTTTTCCCTTTTAAAAAGTTCACACATGGTGTCATCTTTTTTTTTTTTGTCTTAAGCTGTCATTTTGAAAATATGGTGGTGTTTCAATTTAGTGGAGATATATTGAAAGAAAGAGGAACCATGCAAACAATTTTAATGTGTTTTTCAAGGTCTGCTGGTATTTGCTGCATTTGTTTTTTTAGCGAGAAGAGAAAATGAGATGGGAAACAAAAACCAGAACTGGGTGAATGGTTTACAAAATTAGTTTGAACTAACCTAAACTGAGTGATTTTATGGATCTTAAATCTCATTTTTCTTTTGGATTCTAGATCTTCCTCCTTGCTTTTGTTATCTTCTAGATTTGTTCCTTATAAAAGATGAGATGGGGAAATTTGTAAATTTTCCAGAGGCATCAAGCAGTAAGGTCCTGTTTCTCAGGTGATCACAGTGAATTGTACAAATTCCAATTGCTACTCGAATATGTCACTTTGGTATTGGAGAATATTCCTGAAAATACTGTGGACAACCAAGAAAATAAACAAATAACAGAATAACAAAGTTGGAAAGGACCTTGGAGGTCTTCTAATCCAATGTCCTGCTCAAGCAGGAAAGCCTATACCATTTCAGACAAGACTACCATGGAACATTAACCAATCAACCCAGAGTTCTCACTCAAGGAACAATGACCATACTCTACTTCAGACAGATTATGCAGACTAGCTTTCTGGAGAAAGCTCTCATAGTGGGAAAGATGGAAGGAGAGAAGAGCTTGATCAACAACTGGATGGATGGACTTAGATACAGGGGCAATGGGTTGATCATTGAAGGATATGAAAGATCAGGTTACGGACAGTTTGGCATTGAAAAAAAATCTATCTATGTGGATGCCATGAATTGAAAATAACTTGATGGCAGATAAAGAATATCTCTTTCTCTCTCTCCTCTCTATATTTACAATAAATTGATCATAAGAAGGATAATTACTGTATGTATATGCTGCCCAAATCCCAGTGATTCTGTAAAACAGAGTGTAGGATAAATTCCAACAATGAAGCAGATTAGGGGAAATCTCAAACAGAAAAGGTCAAAATATCAAGTTGTGAAATGAACTAAAACAATGTTTCAGCTCTTTTGTTTTCTGTCAAAAGCCATTCAGGATTTCCCCCTTTTCTTTTTTTCAAAACAAACAAGCAAACAGATGTTTTCCCATGTCCTTTATTGGAATGTCATTTTACCTTTATATGGGATGTGGCTAATAACAAAGGATTTTTTTTGCAATTTACAAATAATGAATCATTTGTCTTTTAAAAAATTAAATTATTTATACAGTAGATGCTGCTTTGAGAGCCAGTTTAGTGTAGCGGTTAAGGCATCAGACTAGAAACCAGGAGACCGTGAGTTCTAGTTTTTGTCTGAAATGATATAGGGTTTCCTGCTTTTGCAGGGGTTGGGCTAATAGACCTCCAAGGTCCCTTCCAACTCTGTTATTTTGTTATTTAGTTTTGCCTTAGGCACAAAGCCAGCTGACTGATTTTGAGCCAATCACTTTCTCTCATCCCTAGGAAGGAAGCAATGGTAAACCACTTCTGGAAAATCTTGCTACGAAGACTGTAGGGACATGTCCAGGCAGTCCTTGGACACATTTGCAAGAGGAAAAAAAAAGAGATGCTCTTTAATTCCAGCTTTGTTCTTTTGTTTCTTCCAGCACTACAATTTTAGCAAAGGCTTGGTTTCTGGGAATGGACAGGTGAGCTGCTAAAAGATAATAAGGCTATTAGTGTTGAAGATTGCAGAGGAAATGAAATGGCTTCTCCAGGGACAACTATTCTAGAGGGCTGAGTGCAAAACTGCTCACTACAGATACACCCACCTACCCCAATTCTATAATTCTTGATAGATTTGCTCAGGAGAGCAAATCTATCTAGAATCAGGTGTGATTCCAGGGAATTATTGCAGAGATATTTCTTCCCTTGTATTTTTAAAAAGCAATACAGTACTGCAATACAATAGATAGAAAAACATTTAAAATAGAATTTTTGCTAGTCTTCACCATGGCCGCAGAAGCAGAATAGAATTGGGCCTATTGACAGAAATACAGTGCAAGGTCCAAGAGTTGTAACGCGCTCATGTGAGGAAGAACAACAGGACAACCTTCACGGTCATGATGGTTGTAAAGCAGATCAGTCACACGGCTGATCTGATTTTATGACTTTTTTGCAGCAGACCTTAAGTGAGTTGTAACTTGAAGACTACTTGAGATGATGAAGAAGAAAAAAGTTAGTTCAAGAAGTAGCATGAAGAATACAGTTGGAAATAGAGCTCTTAAGGATGAATTAAATCTGTAACAGGATTAACTCTATTCATTATTTATATATTTGATTTATAGCCAAATTCCTTCAGGAATGCCAATTAGTTTGTCACCCAAACCTGATGTTGTGAGCTGAGAGAAAGGGACTGGCCCAAATTTACCTAGGCATCTTTTATGCTTAAGGTGGGACTAGAACTCACAGTCTCCTGGCGTGTAGTCTGGTGCTTTAATCACTAGACCAAACTGGCTCTCTTTAGCGGAGAACTTGCGCTGGTTTTAGAACTACTAAAAGTAAGCCTTCCACAAATATGAGATTCCAAACTGAATTTTGAGTAAGGATATTTCCGTGTAGGATCAGTTCTAAATCCCAGTGACATCAAGAGCACCATTGTTTTCAAATTCTGCATCAGGTTATCAGAAACTGGAGAAATCTTGCAGCTCTCCAGAGATTGTGAACAATTTACTTTCCCACTAATGAGAATTCTTGCCTTCCAAATTCCTAATTATAAAGTTTAATGTCCTCTAGGAATTGTTAGAAGGTATTTCCCCTTCTCCGGCTCTTAGTCACTGCAGCAACATGCAGATATGGGGGGAACGTTACAGGAAAAGCAACCAGTTGCAAAGTATCTGCTAAGCGTCTTTAAATATTGGAGGAAGGATGGCTTGGTGGAAGGAAGTTCCTTTTGGATTTTGGTGCAACCAAATAAGGAAATGTACAGGACACAAACTAAAAATGTCAGTGGGGAGCGCGCTTGCAACTTATTTTACTTTATTTTTCTATAAACAGAGGTATAGAAACATTTTTAGTTTATTTGACTACGGAATTGTAGGGTCTGTTGAGAAAAATGCCCAGCAAATGTTCTTTGTTCTCTGTTCTAAAATAAAATTTAAAAAAATCAACTGGCTGCTTGCTTCGGTCCACTGAAGTTTTAAAAATCAACTTCCACCTTTAAATGAGCTTTTGAAAACCATGATTTTAGGGCTGTCATTTATTTTATTAAATTGCATCATTTTGTATTAAATTAATCTGTCATTCAGTCTATCTTTGTAATGAAAGGAGAATGTGTACATTCTAAAAGATAAATAAATGGTTAGAATAAAGGAGGAAAAATCTTATGTTTCACAGATGTCCACAAATTAATAGAAAATAAAAACCTTAAAGTCACAATGCATAATTCAAGAAACCCAAATCCTTCATGGAGAAAGCTTCGAAGTGTCAGTAAAAAAAAAAAAAGCACATTGAATTTGGGAAATGATTCAGCATCCATAGTCTAACCACTATTTTTTAATCTGGGCAACTTTCAAAGGTGTGGACTTCAGTTCCCCAGAATTCTCCAGCCAGCAAGTTTGGAGTTACCACACTAGACTAGTGTGTGTGTGTGTGTAGTGAAAACAGAACAAAAGCAAAAAGAGATAGAGAGGATTCACAGAGCAGAAGCTGGGTTAAGATTCCAGCTGGATTTACCAATAGAGTCTCATACTGGTAGGACAATGATAGGGAAAAAAAAGAAATACGAGCGAGGGAGGGAGGGAGGGAGGGAGGAAGGAAGGAAGGAAGGAAGGAAGGAAGGAAGGAAGGAAGGAAGGAAGGAAGGACAGAAGGAAGGAAAAAGTGCAGGAAGAAAGGAAGGTTGGTTTTAAAAAATCCTTATACTGCCGGTCCTTGACTATTTTGGCTACAAGATCTGTGCCTTTCTTGTTACTTGTGAAGTAGACTAAGACATTTTCATAGCAACTCAACACATGCAAAGTTGAAAAGTTAGAATCCCTTCTGCTCTTGAGACAGTTCAAGTCCATTGAAAAGCTAACTTGTAGTAGAAGAAAAGATGCAAGGTAGAGAATTGAAGTGTATAATAATTAATATATTTGGAAACAGCAGTACAGAATAAAATATTAATTTCACCAAAAATAGAAGACAAACTAAGTCTGAAAGTGAATGGGTTTTCAATGGAGTGAAAGGATTTTCCCTCCTCTTTGCAGTCAACAAATAGAGGGGAAAACGAGGATTTAATTTATGAATTAATTATGAATTAAATACTTTATTAGTGTCATCTAAAACTAAAGGTTATTTGTATTTGTAGTTTTCAAACATTTCTAAAAACAATGCTAATTACCCTAAATGTTGGTTGGTTGGTTGATTGGATGGATGGATAGCAATAGCACTTAGATTTATATATCTTTTCATGATGCTTTACAACCCTCTCTAAGCAGTTTACAAAGTCAACATATTATCCCCAACAATCTGGATCCTCATTTTACCAACTTCTGAAGGATGGAAGACTGAGTCAACCCTGTCAGCATCAAACTCCAGGCTGTGGGCAGAATTAGTCTGAAATACTGCATTGTAACCACTGCGCCACCACAGCTAAGGAATAGACTACATGAAAGCTGATGTGAATGCGACAGTTCTATGCAGACAGAAAATTAAAGGGTACATAGCAAGTATAACTATTTATCCACTAAAATATGTAAAATTAAGCCAGATATTTCCAGCTGCTCGGCAACTAAATGCAGCTGCAGATTTAGCAACAGCATCTCTCCAGTATGGATGGGGACAGCCATAAGTCTAGACCATTTTGGTTTCTGAGATGAAAAAGAAAAAGGAAATGTGCATTTAAATTGTATACAGTTCTTTCCCTAAAACTTCCTAAAACTTCAAGCTGAGAAATACAGTGCAATATTTGGAGAAACATACCTCAAAATGATAATATCGCTTCAAAACAACTGGAGAAATATAATTTACATTCATTTCCTTACAAATACAACCAAATGACATTTATTTATTTGTTTCTATCCCACCTTTATTATTGTAAGAAATAATTCAAGATGGCGACTGACCCAGTCACCCAGCCAGCTTTCATGTCTAGGACAGGACTAGAATTCATGGTCTCCTAGTAATTGACCCAAACTCACCCAGTTAGCTTTCATGCCTAGTGCAGGACTAGAATTCATGGTCTCCTAGTAATTGACCCAAACTGACTCAGTTAGCTTTCATGCCTAGGGCAGGACTAGAATTCACTGTCTTCTAGTAATTGACCCAAACTCACCCAGTTAGCTTTCATGCCTAGGACAGGAATAGAATTCACGGTCTCCTAGTAATTAACCCAAACTCACTCAGTTAGCTTTCATGCCTAGGGCAGGACTAGAATTCATGCTCTCCTAGTAATTAACCCAAACTCACCCAGTTAGCTTTCATGCCTAGGACAGGACTAGAATTCACGGTCTCCTAGTAATTGACCCAACTCACCCAACAGCTTTCATGCCTAGGAGTAATTGATCCAAACTCACCCAGTTAGCTTTCATGCCTAGGGCAGGACTAGAAATCACTGTCTCCTAGTTTCTACGCTGGTGTCTTACTCACTAGACCAAACTGGATCTGATATGACATATCACACATATCTAGGTGTTCACTATACCTAAATTTGAAAAATCTGGACTAAAAGAAAGAGGTTAACTTTTTAGATTGACTGAGAGATTGGAAACAAAATCAGTTGCCCCAATGAAGGGAAGCCCTGTTGGATATTTCCCAGAATATATAGCTTTGCTAGAATTTTGAAAGTTGGTACTTAGGGTGATGAGACATTAATCTGTCTGATATCAGCCATGATGGAAATTCTTCTTCTTTTTTGGAGTAGAAAATTCTACAGCAGGGATCTTCAAACTTGGCTCTTTTATGATTTGTGAACTTCAACTCCCAGAATTCCTCAGCCAGGCACCACTCACTTAAAAAACTACTTGCTTAGCAATAGAAATTCTTGTCCTAATTATGGTCATAAGTTGAGGACTGCTTTTAGAGCAGGGTTGTCAAACTGCTGGCCCATGGGCCGGATGCGTCATGCCGAAACCGCGCCCACCCCATTGCCGGCAATGGAAAAAAAGTTGCGATACGTCGCGACACGTCACGTGACGTTGCGAGTTTGACACCCCTGTTTTAGAAGGACTGCTGAAGCATCCTAGTTCACCATCTTTGTGACACAGCTCCATCCTTAAGCATGTCACTGCATCATATTTAAAGGTGTTTGATTTATAATTATAGTAAATCTAGCTGCATCCTTTTAATGGGGGAAGTCAAAAATGGAATGTGCATGAGTGCTAGACCAATAAAAAGGAACATATAGAACCACAGTGATTGTGATAACACTAAGACCAGATGCTGGAAACAACTCCATTTTTCTACGGCCACTGATTGTTATAGGAAAAATATGATTTCCCTCATCTTGCAAATCAGAATAATCATGCCTTCCCTCTTCAAAGCCTGCTTTCATTAGGCAGCATCTCAAGGGGCAGACCATATATTCACCATGCTCATCTTAGGTAGTTTTATGAAATGCTTCCTTTGGAATAAGAAAACCGTGACACAGAATGGCCTAGGAAATTTAAGTCATTATCAGTTGCTGCTTCGTCTTTTTAGCATCACAGCAATTTATTCAGCACAGGCTGTTTTTAATTTAATGGAAGGGGCCATCTGAATATGTACAGCAATTTGCAGGCTGGCAAAATAACATTGCTTTATTCACTACTCTTCAATGGAAGGGGGGGGGAACAACTTTGATAAGGGAAAGAAGTGACTGAAAGGCCTGTCTTTTGTTACAGAAACAGTGTCATGACTCTTAACTAGTCCCATATTGCTAATTCATACAGTCTCACATTCACACATACTGCTGTCCTGATTGACCAAATTTGGCACAACTAAAATATCTGAAACCATAAATACTCCAATTTCTTTTTGTAAAATATTATTTATTTCAATTTCTACCTCTTTTTTTAAATCTCACCTTTATCTGCTAGAAACTGAAGTGAATAGCATTTCTCTTCTCCACAATAAATATGTGATAGTGGGTTCTTTTGAAAAATAATGACTTGCCTAAAGTTACTCTACAGTCTTGAATCTGTGATTCCCATGACCTAGTCTGATCACCTTAGCCTAGTAGTTAAGGTGCTGGCCTAGAAACTAGGAGACTGAAAGTCTAGTGCTGTCTTAGGCATGAAAGCTGGCTGGGTGACTTTGGGTCTCTCTCTCTCTCTCTCTCTCTCTCTCTCTCAGCCAAAATTACCTCACAGAGATGTTGTTGTGGAGAAAATAGGAGAATAGGAGGATGAAGGAGTGTTATGTATGTTTGCCACCTTGAATTACATAAAGTAATAAAGGTAGGATAAAAATAAAATAAAATCAATCTATATAAATATCTTGATTCTTCAGAATAATCATCAATGACCATTCCCTTTGCTGTTTTATGCAAGAAGGCATGCGTTAATGACTCATTTAGTACATATATTTCTCATCCTTCAGAAACAATGACCTCACCATGGCTGTTAGCCTTCCCAGGTAGACCAAATAAGAATGACCAAATGAGATAATTCTACTTGATTATAAAGCTACATTAAAAGAGTCTTGCAGGTCTGAAAGTTCAAATACCCTGCCATCTCTTTCACCTGTCTGATAAATTAGGGACGAGTCGTTCTGAGTTTCTCTCTCTCTGCCTGTGATGCAGCTGTAGGCTATGCTGGCTCTTACCAGATTGTTTCCTACACAGCATCTTTTGCCACATCTCTCAAGGTGATCCCACATACCATTAAAATGATTTATAATGGCTTCTCATTAGTTCTTACAAATACTCTCAGTCACCCTCTGAAAGTCTTCTTCAAGTGTCTATGGTGAGGTCTCAGGAGAAGACTGAGTCTTCATTGGTGGTGCTGCTGATGGAATGTCTCTTCCAGCTTTAGAATCCCTGCCCATGGAGACAAGCCTCTGCTTACTTCATTGTTAATTTATTCTCTGCCTGACTACATTAACACAATAATACTTTATAGGCTGCGACAAAGCTTTTACATAACTTGTCAATGATTTATATATTCTATTATAATCAATATATATGCATATGTTTATCTATTTATTTGTACTATTTATATCCTTTTCATTCAACATCCACGCACTCAAGGTTGTATTCATAACGTTTCCTCCTCCTATTTTTTCCTACAATAGTTTTTATTAGTTTAAAATATTTTAATCTGCTGTTTTACTATTTTAATATATTTTAATTATTTTTTCTATTTGCTTTATAACCTATAAGCTGCCTTCAGTCACCTTATAGGGAAATGGATGACATAACAATAAGTAAGTAAGAAGTAAGTAAGCAAAGAAAGAAAGAAAGAAAGAAAGAAAGAAAGAAAGAAAGAAAGAAAGAAAGAAAGAAAGAAAGAAAGAAAGAAAGAAAGAAAGAAAGAAAGAAAGAAAGAAAGAAGGAAAATCTATTGGGTTGACTGGGATAAAAATTTTGAATGCCAAAAATAAATTTTGACTGACTTCAGTGGCAATGTTCTTATTCCCAATCAGATAAAGCAAACACTATTGGTTGTCCTGGTTCTGTGCATGTTGTGTATACTACTAGCTGGGTATCTGTTTGTGTGTTTTACACCATCTTGCAAAAACTCTATTTTGAAGAGTAAAAGACTTTTTAAAATTAAATGATAAACAAAACATCGTCGATAGAAATAAGAACACATTGGAAGAGATAAAATTTGTCCTTTATTTCTGGCAACTCAACTCTTGTTCTATAGTGTTAATCTCATTTTAGATTCAGTCCTTAATCTCTTACTAGGCAAATACTGATCTATATGTGATGGCCTTCCTTCCTTCCTTCCTTCCTTCCTGACTCTAGCAATTGCCTGGACAAATTCTTAATATTTTCTTAGCATTCTGGCCCGAAGTCACCGAGCTGGCTTTCAGGTCTAAAGTGAAAATAGAATTCACAGGCTCCCAGTTTCTATCCTGCTACATTAAGTACTATATCAAATTCGCTCTCAGATGTTGACCTAGAACTTTCTGAATTCCTAGACATAATGGCCAAAAGCATGGGATTTTATGATTTACCATTCCGAAAGGGTAAAGGAAAGAATAAATAACTTTCCTGTTTTTGGTTTCATTGATCCCTTTTTTAAAATTCAGAATCTCTCTCTTAAAACATTCAGATAAATTGAAGACTTGTCACTGCCTTACTGCAGCTTCTTCAAATGCCCAAACATCTGGATGTTACAGAATGAACTACCAGAGAAAATTAAAAGTTGTGTGACTATTTCAGTTTTATATTTCCCGGGTAACATCTTTGTCCCAACTAAAAAGAACAAAACATAATTTGTGACCTTTCAAAAGATTTACACAACATATGTTGCACAAGTCACTAGGTAATTGTTGTTATGCTGATGATTAACATGATATTGACATTTTCAACAAGCTGATACAAAACAAAGCTTAATTGCCATTTCCTTATTAGAAGGAGTGTAACAGTTCTTTTGAAGATGTGAAAATAATAAATCAAGAGTGTGAGTTTTACAGGATGATTATGCTTTACCATATTAGATATGATTCCTAGTCATTAATTTATTATCCCCAGGAGATAAAAGATAACTGTGTGTTTTATCTCTATTCTTCTTTGTGTATGTAGAAATGGTGTTTGATAATGGGAGGATATATAGTGATAGGCAAATCTACTTCTTAGCTGGAAAAACTGGAGGAAAATGAGTAGAGTCAGAATTTAGTTCAAACATGCATCTATTTCCTACTTCTCTGCAAGAAGCTTCTATATTAACAGACTTTCATCAAAGTGAATGAAAATGGGTTAGAAAAAAATGCAGAATTTCTTTATCTGGCACTAATTCTATGTAATTTTTATGTTTTGTTTGCAGGCCAATTTGCAAAAAGTGACTCTCAACAACCTATTTGTAGGAGCATAAAAAGAAAGAACCAGTAAAACATTGTAAAACTATCTACTTTGAAATGACTGACTAGCACTAATGATGTCACCTGGTTTGGGTAATGAAATGTCTTCAGGAAAACAACCAAGTTCAGAGAACGACAGCACCATTCATTTCAACCTTGAGCTACAAATATTCTCTATAATTGGTACAATCTACTTTCCTGCATATTAATATTTTAGCATGCACCTATTGCCATAAAATATTTTTATATTAGAAAATCTTTAAACAAATAAGTACAAATCATGAAGGGAATATGATAAGGAGTTGATATCTTGTAGCTTGTTCTCCAGTAATATTTCTTGAAATTGGTTTAAACCAATTTCCAAATGACCAAAAACTGTGATCTGACTTTAACTGGACACTCTTCAGAAATGAATCTGTGATACTGATGTTATATCTCAGTGAAGTAAATCTCCATATTATCTATTGATATTGACCATCTCCAAGTCTCATCTTTGCTGAAGGAAATCTGTCTTATCTTGTAAAATCCTGCTAAGAATCCATCTCCAAGAGAATTCATTCTCCTGGATCAGGATCTTCTCAACTGTTCTTTCTGTGAAATAGTTTGTCTCCCCATAAGACAGCCACCTCCTCCCTAATGAGTTTCAAAAAGAGATTTTAAGATTTGGTTCTGGAAAAAAAACATTTGGAAAAACTGGGTTTTCTTTTACAGTCTACTTCTCTTAATTAGCTCTATTGTAATATATTTAAGTACCATCATTTCGATGTCTTGGCCTCTATTCCTGCCACTTGGAGTCATGGTAGGGTAGGGTGGTATAGAAATACCAATACAAATGAATAAATTTAGTGTTCGTTTTAAGAGCAGCTAAAAAAAGAAGAGAACAGGGAAGAATATTTCAGAGTAATTTAAGGAGAGCCAGTTTGGTGTGGTGATTAAGGTGCTGGCTTAGAAACCAGGAGACTGTGAGTTCTAGACCTTCTCAGACATGAAAACTGACTGGATAATTTTGGGGCAGTCACTCAGTCTCAGTCAGCCCAGCTCACTTCATAGGGTTGTCACTGAAGGGAAAATAGGAGGAAAGAATATTAGATATCTTTGCTACCTTGCATGATATATGAAAAAAAAGATGGGAGATAATATTGATGATAGATAGAAGGATAGATTCTAACAGTGAGAACAATTAACCAGTGGAACAGGTGCTTCATCACTGGAGGTTTTTAAGAAAAGACAGGACAGCCACCTGTCTGAAATGATATATACTTGAGGTGGGGGTTAAACTAGAAGACCTCCAAGGTCCCTTCCAACTCTATTCTGATTGATAAAGGACAGACAGATGATAGATAGACATGCATCTTGTAATATTTATCATTTTTTCACCTAATGGGTCCACTTCACTCTAAAATAGTTTCAATATTGTCCCTCCCCAAAATTGTCTTAGAAGAATCTGTAGCCGCTTCTTTGAGAAGAATATTATTTACATCTAGAAGATCTGGAAGGAAGGGGAGAAACCATAGTTTGTTATTGTCAAATGGCATTAATTCCCCTTTAAAGCTCTCTTATTTTGCTTAAGGCAACTTAAGTACCATGTATAAATGGATTAAAAATGACAATTTCTCCAGCAAGGAGATAGGTGACCATGTTCTTTTGTTATACGGTACATACTGTGGGAGAAAAAGAGAATTAAAAAGGCAGCAGTTTTACATTGCGCATGTTATATAAAGGCTATCCCTCAACCCCTGTTCGGCTTTGTGAAAGCTCAACAATCCCAGTGATGTATGCAAAAAGACTTTCAAAGAGAAAAAAAATAGGACTTCAGATAACACTAAATTAACTTCATGACAATAAATATGTTTCCACCAGTTACTAGCTCATAGATGGGGTCTTAAAAAAAGACCTCATTTTTTTAACATACAAATTTATAGTGTGTAAACTCAGAAGCCTCCCCAGGCAAAGGGCATTGAAGCGATTCTCCAAAGTGATTGTACACATGTAACAATGCTTTATAATAACCTAGCAGTTCTATTGTAAGACTGAAAGGTATGGTATGCAGTGTTTGAGATTGGGCAGAATCCTTAAAAGTATGTTTCTTAGGTAATTCTTACAGCAATCGGAATATTGTTAAGCTGGCCATAATTTTCCACACTGATTTATTATAGCATTTTCTTCCACTTTCCACCCACTGTAGATACACAGTTATCTTAAACTACTCCAGTTAAGGATTATAGCAGAATAATTTCTCCATGGAGAGATTTCTATCCCACTATTCCAGTTTACAACCATTTAAAATCATAATCATAAGATAAAATCCAAATCCTACAATTAAAGCAAGGTAGAGACCCTAGAGAAAAAAAATCCAGAAAAACAATATGGTTAAAAAAAATAAAATAAAATGGGAACTCTCAACTCATTAGAACAAACAGAAAAATGGATATTCAGTGCAATACTTGAGAAATTTGCCTTTTTTAGGGTCCTGCAAAATAATTATGCAGTCACCCACTAGATATAGCTGGAAGGGTACAGGTAGTGATCAACTTACAATCAGGTGTTTAGTGATCATTACAATGGACCCCAAAATGCTGGATGAAGTAGTTTTGAAATTCTGATACTATCCCTATGAGATCAGGTGACATTTTGGGCAACCACTTCCAAACCAGCCATTTTCTATGCCCTCTGATCATGTGACCATGGTTTATGACATTTTTGCCAGAAACTGTGTTTACTTCCAGTTTCTGGCAAAACCTGACTCTTAGTGGATGATGGATCACTTAACAACTAGAGTGTCCTCAGTGTTTGCTTTGTGTCTGCTGTGAATAAGGTCAGGTCATAAAAGTGGGACCAGGCATTTCGTGATCTGCTTTATGATGGTCATGATTTGCAATCATAATTGCCAGGCTCAATTAGTCATAACTTGAGCATCACCTGTGTGATGGAAAGGAAATGTCTTTAATAAGTTCATGTCTTAGTAGTCTTCAAGACAGAATGTGGAGTATTTTACAATTTTCAGGATTACACAGAACTTAATGTCCCACCTTTTTAGTGGCCCTCAGAGGCATTGATTTCATTTGTCTGTCATTTAGAAAGGAAGGAGCAAACAAATAGGGAAATCTACAACTTAAAAAGTTTTTATGAATGAAGGCAAATATACATATCCCAGGGTATTGTTGCAGGATCCAATCTGGGTCAATCACTGGGACCAGAGTTTTGTCTTCTGAGCTTTCAGACTTGTGCTGGAACCCATCTTCAGGGAACCTCTCTCTAGCAGAATGTGTGTTGTTCTCTGTGTGGTAGTTATAGTGCCTGTTGTATGTGGCTTTTTAGATGTTGATTGGGATATGTTGATGGCTGGCTTTTAAGTAATTGGCTATTGTTTGATTGTATTGCTCAGTGCTTGCCTTCTAAGTACTTGATAGGCTGGTGGTAAATCAAGACTCCTGTTAACTGATGAAGGGCCCATTTCCCAGGCTTCAATAACTTCCCTCGCTGTTTTTGTGCCTGCTCGCCCCACAATTTTAGTAGCTGCAAAATTGATTGTTTCCCTTGTTCATTGCATTATGAGGCTACCAATGAGTTAAGGTCTCCTCCTCTGACCACTCGTCTGAGCCCTCATATTAAATAGCAATAACCTTTATTAACGATCACAATTGGGACTGGCAACTCCATCGCTAAGCAACATGATCATTAAGCAGCTCATGACGATGATGGACTTATAATCTTATTTCTGCCATGATCATTAAGCAAACCTTACTTAACTTCATGGTCTTTAAGTAAGACATCAGGGTGACTTGTGATTTTACTACTATGCAATGTCTATTTATTCTCTTGATTTTAAAAACCACACAAAATCAATAGAAACATAGTGATTATAAACCAACAAGGAAAGAAAGAATGCCTTATAATCAGAATTGAACTATAATACCTGAAAGAAACAGATTACAATCAAAACTGAGGGACTAAAATGCAGATTCCCCAAAGGTTAGAGATAACAATGCCTGTCAACAGAAATGGTGGTATCAATTTTGATCTACTCCCTAAGTCTGGGGGTATCAAATGCTGCTGCCCAGTTTATTCAATTGAAGAAATGATCTCCACAGTAGTTGAACAATCATTCAACTGAAGAAAAGATCTCCATGCCAACATCTCTGTGGAACATTCAGTTGAGCATCACTTTCTCACCACAGATAATGGGATTTGTAATCCTCAGAGACTATAGGGCTTGTAGTTAATAATCCACCTTTTTCCTTTTCCTGTTTCAGAGTTTGTTGTTTTGGGATTGGACAAATGAAGGTAACAACAAATGGATGGATACCATTGAGTGAGGGTTGGGTCTATTCACTTGGAATCAGCTCAGAACCACAATTACTCTTGGGATGGTTATATCAATCAGTGCAAATTCAAGGAAGCAAGATTCACATAGAGTGTCATTGATTAGGTTTAATGATGGCAAAAGGAGATAAGGTTATAGAATCTTGGAAACAAGGTCAGTATACTCAATTCTCATTTGCCAGTGAGTAACACTGCATTAACAGAGGGATAGAATCAAGATCATGTGAAGTGTTAATACCACTTTACAATGCCTTGGTAAGGCCACACTTGGAATACTGCATCCAGTTTTGGTCACCACGATGTAAAAAAGATATTGAGACTCTAGAAAGAGTACAGAGAAGAGCAACAAAGGCGACTGGAGGCTAAAACATATAAGGAACGATTGCTGGAATTGGGTATGTCTAGTTTAATAAAGAGAAGGACTAGAGGTGACATGATAGCAGTGCTCCGATATCTCAGGGGCTGCCACAAAGAAGTGGAAATCAAGCTGTTCTCCAAAGCGCCTGAAGGCAGGAGAAGAAGCAACGGATAAAAACTAACCAAAGAGAGAAGCAACCTAGAACTAAGGAGAAAGTTCCTGACAGTGAGAACAATTAACCAGTGGAACAACCTGCCTCCAGAAGTGATGAATGCTCCAACACTGGAAGTTTTTAAGAAGAGACTGGACAGCCATTTGTCTGAAATGGTATAGGGTTTCCTGCCTGAGCAGGGGGTTGAACTAGATGACCTCCAAGGTCCCTTCCAACTTTGTTATTATTGTTATTAACATGCATTAAAGAATTTATGAACAGTTTGATTACCTTTCTCATGGAGTCTCTTATGCATAATATTATATATAAGGGGAATGTTGGCTGGGGAATTGTGGGAGTTGAAGTCCACATATCGTAGGTTATCAAGGTTGAGGAACACTGACCTAATGGATGAATTGATGCCTTACTTAAGAGATAAGCTGAACTTTCCAACTTCTCCTTGTCTACCATGTTTTAAAAGCCTCCTTTTTCTTTTCCATGCTGAGATTCCCCCCCCCCCCCCAGATTATTTCTGCATCCCCACCTCAGCAATTGTGAGAAAGGCAGGCATGAAGAAACAACAATCTTAACTGATTGGAATTGCAGAAATAAAAAGGTGCTTTAAATCTGGAAGAAATGAAACATGAGTTGATTTGCATTATTAGGGCATTGTGAATAACGTAATTATATTATTCTCAACACTACTGAGAAAAGTGCCTTATTACATGAAAAATGTTATGTTAATACTGTATTGTAGGCTGGAGATGGATGAGAATCTTTTTTAGGTCCTCACCCCAATTTGTAAGATTTTTTTTCATAAACATGATAGAAAGCAATGAGTTAAAAAAATGAATGGAGCAAAAAATAAAACTCATTTCTACCAATTTAGAATTTAGCCCCTTTGGCGTCCATCACTCTCCAAAGACTGAGAATAATCACATATATTCTGTTCATGGCAACGGAACCAAAAGTTCAATATTTAATTTCATTCAAGGGCATAAAGCTAAATTAAAACAGAATCCCCAAAATGATTTTGGTATTTTGAGTTTATCTACATGCTCTGATTTACTGGGCCTTTGATTTCAATAATAAAAAAAAGAATTAAAAAAATCATCTTGACACAACACGCAAAGAGAAAGAAGTGTGCGCATATAGCAATGGATAAAATGAGTATTCTGCCTTTGAGTTTTTCAGAGGGTTAAAACATCCTGCCTACCTCTGTTTTGCTCCTCAGTCCAAATGTAAACAAATATGAAGTAGATTGGGTATGTCTAGTTTAATGAGAAGGATGTCTCACCTAATGAGAAGGAAGGACTCACTGGAGAAGAGCCTGATGCTGGGAAAGATTGAGGGCAATAGAAGAAGGGGACGACAGAGAATGAGGTGGCTGGATGGAGTCACTGAAGCAGTAGGCGTGAGCTTAAATGGACTCCAGAAGATGGTAGAGGACAGGAAGGCCTGGTGGAACGTTGTCCATGGGGTCGTGATGGGTCGGACACGACTTCGCAACTAACAACAACAAGTTTAATGAAGAGAAGGATGAGGGGTGACATGATAGCAGTGTTCCAATATCTCAGGGGCTGCCACAAAAAAGAGGGAGTCAAGCTATTCTCCAAAGCACCAGAAGGCAGGACAAGAAGTAACGGATGGAAACTCCCTTCCAACATCATCATCATCATCATCATCATCATCATCATCATCATTATTATTATTATTATTACTCTGTGCTAGTAATACCAATACCTCTTGAATTAGAGCAGTATAAATGAGAATTTTATTTGGAATACAGGTAGTCCTCAACTTACAACAGTTCATTTAGTGACTGTCCAAAGTTACAACAGCACTGAAAAAATGTGACTTATGACCATTTTTCACGGTTATGACCTTGGCAGCATCCCCACGATCATGTAAACAAAATTCAGATGCTTGGCAGCTGGTTCATATTTATGACCACTGCTTTGCCCCAGGATCATGTTGTCACCTTTTGCGACTTTCTCATAAGCAAAGTCAATGGGGAAGTCAGATTCAGTTAACAACGGAGTTACTAAATTAACAACTGAACTGACTCACTTAACAACTGTTGCAAGAAAGGTCATTAAATGGGGCAAAACTCACTTAACAAGTGTCTCATTTAACAGAAGAAATTTTGGGCTCAGTTATGTTCGTAAGTCAAGGATTACTTGTATTATTTTTTACAAGAATTTACAATATTTTCAGATACAAGATAGAATGACTTCCTCATCCCCAGGAAAGACAATTAGAATAACAGACAGAGTAATACACCCTTTAAATTAAAATTTGATTACAATAACATAGAATCCAGGCCTTACTTCAATTTGAACTCCAAACTTATTTTTGTATTAAATTTGTTAAAAGGAACATATGAACCACAGTAAATTTACTTCAAGTGACTCAGATCGGCTTTCAACATCATAAAACAATAATATAAAACAATTTGAATGTTAAGAAACATTAAAAATTAAAATATCCAAAATTAACGTAAGGCGCCCAGAATTGCCTTGTGACAAGATAGACAGCCAATACAATAAAGAAACACAAAAAAAGTAAATAAACTAAAAACTTGAAAAAAGGGACCAATATGTAAACATAAATCGATGGGGTTCTAACTTGGGTAGTTCTAACTAGCAATGAATTTTTGGTGAGTGGCCATCATATTTCTCTAAGTATAATATACTGAACTTTTATTCCTTATCTATATTATACAGAAATATTATATCTGCATTATTATTCTATACTACACCATCTATAAAATACTAAAATCTGCAGTGTGTTTTCTCAAACATTTTCTTCCGCTACAAAAAAATATTTTTGTTTTTCAATGTATTTTTCTTCACAGCCCAAGTACCCCTCCCCCCCCCTTTTTTTTTTTAAACACAAACCCTTTATTGCATGTACTGGCAGAAAGATTCTGTAGCTGGGGATCTTTTGGGCTACCTATGTGCCCTTGCTGAAAGAAACTCTCTCCCAATAGGAGTGTGAAATGTCACACATCTGTATAGTGACTGGAGATATTACATAGGACAGGGGTAGGCAACCTTGGCTCTTTTATGACTCATGAACTTCAATTCCCAGAATTCCTGAGGCAGCATGGCTGGCTCAGGATTTTTGGGAGTTGAAGTCTACGAGTCATAAAAGAGCCAAGGTTGCCTACCCCTGACATAGGAGAAGAGAAATATCACATTTTGCACATCATCCATCTACAAGAATTTCACCGAAATTCTCTTGTCCTTTTCAAACAAGTTGTAACAACCAATTCTATTTGATCAAACTGATGTAGGGGGGGGGATCTCTCTCTCTCTCTCTCTCTCTTTCTTATTCTTCTTCTTTTTTTGGCACGGCACGAATACAAACTGTGACTCAGACCATGTGCTTGCTTGTGCAATTTAGAAAGGCAATATTATGGCATCAAGTGCATGGCAGACCAATATGGCAAGTGAAAAAGCAGAAGTGTATATGGATGAGGGGAATGCAATATGGGGGGGGGGTGGGGAGGGAGGGAGGGGAGAAGAGCGAATGCTGTACAAATGAAAATTAATTGCCTCCGAAACCTGAAGGAGAGAAACCTGTAAAAGAAAAAATATCACATTGCAGCCAAGCCTGACCCTTTTCCTTGAAAACCATTTTTCCGATTTGTTCAGGTCATCAGCAGGATGGAAATGAGTCTCCGCACAGCTTCTTCACACATCCGGATTTAATAGACTTTTTTCTAGTGATAAAGGAGCACTAATGAGTTCATTTTCAAGCTATTAAATTGGCTATAATAGCTAGTTCTTCTGATGATTGTGTAGAGACCTGCCTGTCACAATGGGTTTTCTCTTTGGCACTTAACCATTGGCTGTCCTTGGGCTGAGAGATGAATACATAATTTGAAAAGAAGGGGGGAAGAAAGGAGGAGAAGAAAAGGATAAGGTGTACAGAGCAGGACACCTTAAGCTACGGCCGATGTTTTCCTTCCTTTTGTAGAATGAATTTGTTGCTCTGGATTTCTGCAGAAATACAAAATGAGCTTATTGGAAATACCCTTCTACTTTAATATAAGCAATGATACCTCTACCCCCAATTCACAAAAGAATCAGAGATACCCAAAATATAATATTTTAACTTTCAGACAATTTGGAACACGGATTTTCATCTCTTTCATCTGAAATACTTCAAGGCTTTCCTTGCTCTTCATGAGGAGCTTAATGTTTTCTTTTTCTTTCTCCCCTTTCCCTTTCCTCTTGCCCTGTTTTAAAAGTCTAAATTGAATGCTGAGTTCAAGATTGGAGTTCGCTGGAAGCAATTTCTTCTTCTCCCCCCCGAACTTTTTTGGGGGTGGTGGTGGCACAGCCATACAAATGAATGCAATTAGGGAATTACTAGGTGATTTTATGTCTCGTTTAAGTACACATCACTTGCATTATTTCTTCAATCTATCAGTCTCTTTAAAGGCAGGCAATTAAAGGCAATTCGGCTGGCTAGCATAAACTCTGCCCTTCTCATTACTTTGGTAAGGCTCTGCTTGGAACTTTTTTTTAATAACACTGTCTATTTTCTCTCAAGCTGTGTGGTCTGGAGGCATGCAACATGGTAAGAGAAAGAAGCGACTGCCATCCTTGGTAATTTATTTTAATAAGGCCTCTTTCCAGTAGAATTGCCACCACGAGCATAGGAAAAATAAAATCAGTTTGTCTATAGATTACCCAGAGAAAGAGCAGGCCAAGACCAGATTAAAAACACTCCAAAGTTACAATGGTAACATAATTCAATTTAATTCTTGATTGACTTCATTGGCCTCCTGCAACTATATTTATCAGAGATTGCTTCCACATCTGAAGGCAAATGTGACAGAAGTTCCAAAAATGGGACACGAGGAAGCAACTGCTAAATGAATGTCACATGACATCAGGCTCTGGAGAGACGGAGCAGGTGTTGTTAGGAAAAAGCTACACCAGATAACCATTGCACACCAATAGAATCAATACTGATTCTGTGATTTGAGTGGAAACAAAAAAGAGTTGTGTATGCTGTTGATTTAATTGTTATTAATTAATCCTAAAACTAGTTTTTTAAAATGACTTTATGGTGTTTCAAACTATATTGTTGTAAAGAAAGCTCATCAAAACAACAATTAACTAAAGTTAGGGTGGGGAAAGGTAATTTAATAAAGTTGTTATGCTTTCCATTGTCAAAGCAACACCTTAGAAATATAGTACTATATTGCTTTTAAAGTTGTAATTCTGCAGTTTGACACTGAAACTCTGCTTAAGATTCTAGATTTGTGTGTGAGAGAGAGAGAGGGAAGAAGAGGGACAGGGAGGGAAAGAGAGAGAGAGAGAGAGAGAGAGAGAGAGGAATAAGAATCACAATTGGTTCCATTTCAAACTTTTCAAAAGTGTCTGAAAGTTCACTAAATCCTAAGATATTAGCATTTTACAGTTTGACACATTCAAACTGTGAACTTGTGTTACTGTGAATTTCATGCTCATTGAACTTCTTCTTTCAAGCTTAACTAATACTTTTTCACAGACAATCAACCTGCCTTCCTAATGACGTATCCCTAGTTCAACTTAAAAACATTTTTAAAGAAAATCAGTGGATATTCTGATACCATTCAGTCATCTCAGTTCATTTTTAAGTAAACTGATTGGATTACCAGAACTTTTTTCCTCTCTGGCTAAATAGCCATCCTTAATCGGAAGCAGTTAATCTTAAATTCATAACAATGGAAGAGATTATCAAACCCACAGAAACTATCAGTTATGTTCATTGTAAACTTTTAATCTGAATGTGAAAATAGGCAGCTAAAATTCAAATTAGTGGATTTTTCAAATGAGAGATCTTCAAAATTGTACCCCATGCAAAGTACATCGTAGCATTATTCATTCCAGTATTAATTGGTTTTTAATTGTAAGTTAGTTAGTTAGTTAGTTAGTTAGTTAGTTAGTTAGTTAGTATTTAAAACTGTAACGGATTCTTTTATTTTTTATATACCTTCTTCGTTCTATTGAGAATTTCAGGACAATACAGAGACAGTTCTCTACATTCTTCCCTCTCTAAATAACAGCAGAAAGCTGGGTGAATAAAAAATCCTTGCACAGCACACTAAGGGTAGCATCATAAGGGGGGTGGGAGTATATGCTGTCTCTATTTAGCAGAAAATATGCTCATTCTATTGTACATTCCATCTCAATTATTACAATAATTTTAACATGATACCATTCTTTAACAGAGGCTTGAGATTGCAGGTGGTGTAAAATGTAGCAGCTAGTCTGCTAACTGGTGCATAAGGCAGACATCAAATAATTCCTAGAGCTGGACTAGTGGTTTTCTGGATGCAGTTTAAATTGTTGGTACTAATCTTGAAAGCCCTAAATGGCTTCAAAACTGACAGAGATTACCTTTCCCATTTAGAAGCTGTCTGGCTGAAGATCTGCAAATTCAGCCTTATCTCTCCCACCACATTTATCACCAGTGAGAAAGCAGCTTGGTCACTCTGCAAAATTGTATTGTACTATTAAGTTGGAAGAAGATACATACATAATCATCTTTTAACCCTAAAGTGTTTCTGGATAGTCTTCTTTCTCAGACCAAGATACTGTAGTGGCATCTCCAAAATTTCAGAATCAGTGGATATATATTTGGAATTTTGAGAATATGTTTTGAGGATCAAAACATATACTGACCATGATGGGTGTCACCAATCATAAGTGACATCATTAACCAAAAACAAATCCAGAATCAAGTTGCAGCCACTCACTCATTTAGCTTGTAAGAATGCCTTTGAGGTCTTGTGGGCCGTGGAGACATGCTTGAAAATTAAAGTGATGTTTGCTACCAATAGAGGTGAATATTTGTAGTTCAGGGTTGAACTGTGGAGTCCTTAATGCTCTATGAGCTTGGCTGTTTGGTTGCAGATGTTTCATTACCCAACTAGGTAACATCTTCTGGAGATCTTACCTAACTGAGTAATGAAATGTCTTCAAGAAAGCAACCAAACTCAGAGAGCAGAAAGGACTCCATAGTGATGAAATCTGTTGGAAAACTCATTGTGGCTATCATATTGGAGATCTCCCCCCCCCAAAAAAGGATGAATGATTTCTTAACTAAGGGCAATTCATCTTATGTTTCCTTAGTTTCACGCTTATTAGCTATCTGGTCCAATTGTACCACTGGATAAGCTTGAATATTGTTACAACTCAATTTAAATATTTACTGCAATTTGAAATGAAAAGCAAATGTCTTAAAAACGAGTCTCTAAAGAAGTAGACATTTAATTTAACAGCAACTACCTGCTTGAAGAAAGAGAGATTTTGATGACCAATTTTTTTAACATAAACTTCCATAGATCTAGTCCATTTTATCAGATGAATAGAATCAATAAAAATATTTTACCAGAATAACAGAGTGGGAAGGGACCTTGGATGTCATCTAGTCCAACCCCCTGCTCAGGCAGGAAACCCTATACCATTTCAGACAAATGGATGCCCAGTCTCTTCTTAAAAACGTCCAGTAATGAAGCACTTGCAATTTCTGGAGGCAAGTTGTTCTACTGGTTAATTATTCTCACTGTCAGGAAATGTTTCCTTAGTTCTAGGTTGCTTCTGTCCTTGATTAATTTCCATCCATTGTTTTTGTCCTGCCTTCAGGTTCTTTGGAGAATATACTGATCCCCTCTTCCCTGTGGCAGTCCCTCAAATCTTGGACCACTGCTATCATATCTCCCTTAGTCCTTCTTTTCATTAAACTAGACATACTAGACATTTTAAAGAAATTATCAAGCTTGGGGGGGAAAGGCACAAATACTAAAGGATCACATGATCACCCTTTGTGACTTTCCCAGCCAGCTTCAGCCAAACAAAGCCAATGGGGGAAACTGGATTGTCTTCATGATCATGTGACTCATGTAAAAATGACCTTGCTTGGTAATAGAAATTCTGGTGCCAACTGTACTCATAAGTCAAGGACTACCTGTATTGCACAGTATAGATGCTGTGCTTTGTTATAAACTCCATTCAGATTTGTGCCACTGCAGGGCCTGGCAAGAACTTCATAGTATCTTCTTTGTCCTTTCCCACATGCCCAAAAGAAATCAAACAATAAAGGCCAACACAATCTAGTGTATCAATCAAAATTCAAGGAAAATAAACTGGGGGGGGGGGGGGAAGGGCAGACTTCCCTAAGTCCTTGATTGGCTGGGTCAAATGAGACCAGGGACCTTAAGAGATATTGCTGTGTACAGGATAACTTGTCATTATTGTTGAAAGCTGACATGGGCCCATATCAGTGAAAAACATCGATACAATTGACATTAATTAGTGCCTTTGGCAGACATTCAATTCCCAGCTATTGTGCTATTTCTTAGTAAATCTTGCAGCCAATCAGATTGGGCATTGACTCTAAGCCAATTTACAATAACTGCTACCACAAAATTGCAAAAATAGAAGCCAAGCTAAAATTGCAAAGACCTCTTGGCTGGCTGAAATGCTGAAAGAAAGGCCTCTTTTTCCCTGGTCCCTCCAGTGTGTTCAAATTACCGTGAAAAGAGTTAGTGTTTCTCTCCATTAATTTTTTCAGGTTGCTTCTTGCTTTGGCATTCTTGCCATTTCCTGGACATTTAGCACAATCTAAAATCATCCATGAATAGAAAAATGTGGAAGAAATTGCAACCAAATATTTCCTGCATCAACAGTTGAGTGTTTTGAAAATAGTAAAGTTGATGGATGATGAATCATTTCAATAAGCAGAAAAATGTTTCATTTAATCTATATTTGTTTGGAGGCCCTGAACACATTTAAACTACTATGCAGCCTGATAACGCATAACAAAATAATGGTTTTGTAACCAGGGCTAATGTTTCAGGCTCATATATTCCTCCCCTCTATTTATTTATTTTATGAATTAATTCAATAGATTGATTACATTTCTTGGTTACAAAATAAACAGGATATCCCAATTTATTATTTTAATTTCTGGTTTAATAAGTTGCTTTTTTTCAAACTAGACAAACTAGAGCCAAGCAAATGATGGTTTCCTTGCTATATTCTAATTATGATTATAGATTCTGGCTTGGAGACAAAGTGAGTCAGCAACACGCATCAACATTGTTCCACTTCGTGGCCTCAGGACACAACAGTAAATTGTGAAACTTCCACATAAGTAATGGCAGTTGAAAATGGCTGTGTGGAGAGGGAAGCCAATGGCTGTAGTCAAAAGTTCCTTGAATTTCTCTCAGGAGTGTGGAAGGGGCAGGATCACCACCTTAAAAATTGCTTGCCTACTGGATGTTAAAAATTTTTTATTATACTGGATGAGTTTCGTTTTGTTTTAGATGAAAGATGTTTTAAGAAAGTTAAAAAAATATTTTTGAATAAATAGCAAAAGAGTGAGTAGAACATTGATTTTGGATAGAGAGAAATGGATTAAGAACCAAACAGTCTTGAAAGAATATTTCCTGTGGGTTGTTTAACATTTTATGAAAATATACGTGAAAATTTTGAAACCAACTGTAGGAAATTCTCTTGTGGAAAAGGGAGGTGTTAAAGATGTATTCATATATAAAACAGATAAGATACAGAAAGATGTCTTTTGCTGTATTTTTTAGAGAAAATGATGTTACAGTGTTAAAAGGAAACCAATATAAAATTGATTTATTTGATTAAGGTTAAAATACATACAGTATAGTTCCTGATAGCTCTTAATGGACTTTTGCTGATTAAGACTGAATGATGAGATTTTATAATTTGTCTATTGATAAGAGATGGGGAAAATAGATCTTTTATTGAAATATGAGAGAAGGTAGTTACTGAAGTTGTTTGTACCTGTCTTGGAGGTAGGGGAAATTATTTCTTTATATAAGAAATATTTCTTTATATTTCTTTATATATATGTATTTATATTGTGGGGGAAAATAGGAGTAGGAAGAAATAGTATGTATGTTTGCTGCCATGAGTTACTAAAAAAGTAATAAAGGCAGGATAACAATTTAATATACATATATCTACCTTTCTCTATATTTTTTATTTTTTCCTTTAATATTCTTAATTTGTATTGGTTTTTTTCTTTATATTTGTAAACTTTAATAAAAAAAATATATAAAAATGGACCCAATAATCTTGAGCATCTTCCTCCTATAGAGACTGGGCAGTGTACGAAGATAAAAGCTATAAATAAATACTGTAATAGAAGAGAGTCTGCATTTCGCAAATGCAAAAGCAAGAAAACAAAAACAAAATAGGGTGATGTTTATACCAGACCCAGGATTTATATCCTACCTCTCTTCTCTTTCCCCCATCCCCAGTCCTTTCTTCCACTTACTTGGATGTCTTACCATTTGTTTCTCAAAATTGGAATCAATTAAGTGAATCTAGGTTCCCTCATGGACTGTTTGTCAGAAGCCATTTGGGAAGCTTACAAATGATGATCACATGACCTAGGCATGCTTCAATCATCATGAAGACATACCAATTGCCAAGTGCTCAAATTTTGATCATGTAACCATGCTGCGACATAAGCCTAAGACTGAAAATCAGGCTTGTCAGATGCTATATTTTTTCTATCCTGCTCTATGGAGTAGAGAGTTGGTCTCTGACAGAAGGCCACCTGAAGAGACTAGAAGCATTTGAAATGTGGATTTACAGGCGGCTGTTACGTATAAGCTGGGTGGACAAGATCAGAAATGAGGAGGTTTTAGGCCGCCTGGGAAAGCCAAGGGAAATCATCAAAACAATTAAAAAATGAAAGTTAGAATATTTCGGACATGTGATGCGACACCCAGAAAAATACGGCATACTCCATTTAATCCTCCAGGGAAAGATTGAAGGCAAACGAGGTCCAGGCAGAAGAAGAACATCATGGCTTCAAAATCTAAGGGACTGGTTTGGAAAAAACTCAGCAGCACTTTTTCGTGCGGCTGTTGATAAAAACAGGATCGCCAACATGATCGCCAACGTCCGATAACGGATATGGCACAAGAAGAAGAAGAAGAACCATGCTGCTACAGTCATATGGACTAGTTCTGTTCATAAGTCACTTTTTTCTGTGCTGTACCAGCCACATCCTGGGTATATGCAGCATGGATACACAAGAAGGAGCTGCACTGAATGTTTTTTTTTAGTGGCTGTGAGCTTTCAATTAGCTGGCTACGTCTCCCTGTATAAAGCCCGTAAGCAAAAGAAAGAACAACTCACACTTCGCTCTACATTAAATGCAGGACGGCAGTGGTTAAACATGCACATTGATATATTCAAGTAGTTTATTTCTCGAGGCTTACAAATGTGATTACTATGGAGTACAAAGCTATTAAAAATATGACCTTTCCATACTGTACATCTTGGCAAGGAGCCAAATAATAACTTTGACTGGCTCAGTACAATAGAATGCCTATTCAGCTGGAAATAAAATGACTTTTCTTGACTGAATATTATACCTGGAAGATTAAATGTTCATCATGAGTATATATAACACACATATCGAAACATTAATTCAGTGTTGCAATAGCCAGGGCAGTTAAGGAATGACATTTTTTTCCTCCCTCTTTGATGGAAAGCAATGCAGACTGTACCTCTATAGTACATTCCTTGACTATTTGAGGGAATGTCAGATTATAAAGCAGGTGGACCTATGTTTTCTGCTGGCTTGCTTTTCTTTACTTGCCTTTATGGAAAACTTAATGAAAGCTTGCTTTTAGAACCAGCTTTCTGCACCAAATAGCTCCTCAGATATGTCCAGAGCTATTTGTACACGAGGGATCTTCAGATCTTTGAAGGACTATATTGATTTGAGAGAACCTCAAGCAAGGATGCTTCCCCTGTTCTGCACAGAAGCCTCTTCAGGCTATAGGAAGTTCTGCGTGAAGCCTCCAAGGCAACCCGTTAGGATCTGTGCTCCAGAGTTAAGGCTTTTTCTTCCTGTTTTTCTGTCAGCCTTCCCATGTTGACCAAGAGAGGAAACCCAACCAGATGAGCTAATTCCATTTTATTAGAAGGCTACATTTATGGAATCTTGCATGTCTGAAAATACAAATCTCCCACCGTTACTTGATAAGTTAAAGAGGATGTTTTCTGAATTGTTTTTCTCTGCCCATTATCCAGGTGCAGGTCCACCCTCTTTTTATATGATCACACCTAGGCAGCATCTCTGCCTGCTGTCTCCCAAGGGCACTCCCACATCCTGTACTGCTATTCTTTCTGAGTTAACAGACTTTTGCCTGATTTTCTTTTGGGTAGAATTGAGAAGCACCTCATCTCATCATATTTCTTGCAACAGCAGTTGTAGAAGAACAGCAGGCTGAGCTGGAAGGTGGGGTTAAACATATTGTCAGTTTGGAATCATTGCATTGCTATAAAAGACCCAAGTCCAGCCCCGTGTGAATTTCATTGACTCTTATCTAGCTTTGAACATTAGTTGACTAGATTCTTGTATAGAGATAGTAATAATATTTTTTTTCTCTGCTTTGAACTGGTTATTTGCGCCTGATATAAGTGCTACTAAGAGTGATCCCTACTACTTGAGAAACCAACCTAAGCCTGTCCTCCATTCACTATGATTTTGAGGGAAGGTATTTTGTAACGGTCCCACTACACTTCTGAACCTAACAGATGTCAACATTTCTATCCTGAGGAAACAGCTGTCTATGATGCACAGCCTAATTGTTGGAGGCATACTTCTAACAGGAGTTAAACTGGCATCAATCATGTCCATGGTAGGCTCCAAAAGTAGGGCAATTTCTTTTTTCCCAAACCACTTTTGTGGATGAGAGCAAGTTGACTCAAACCCTGGGGACATAGTCAAGTGTTTGATTCATACAAGTAGACAAAAAGGTCAGACAGAATGCAAAAAAAGCTCTGAATTGCAATTGGCTCTAAATTATTATAACCAAGGAAGGTGACAGTAGCTTGGACCAGAATGACTGATTTTGCTTGGCTCAAAGAAGGTTTTTTATTTCACTGATCATATTTGATAATTTTACATCTGCATTACTTCATATCTAGAACTGCCCCAGAGAAAGTTTGCATGTGGTTTAATTTCAGGTGGTTTCAGAAAAAAAATGCAGAAGGAAATCAGGTCAATTATTTTTATTCTCATTCTAGTGCCATTCAGTTATTGCATTAGGAACAATAAAAGAAATTCAGCATAATTTTCTTTATTAGGAAAATATGGCTTAATCTGCCAATAAAGTCAGGGCCATAGCAGATGAATTAGTAATACATCTGTCCTTTTCTGCTGAAAACTTTAATATGAAGAGGTGCATGTTTGAGTGAGATGTGTTTCAAAAAAAAGTATGGGAAGCCACCTTTAAAAGCATGCAATGTCCATACCTATTTATATTGTTTTGTTATCTGTTTGCTGTATTTACACATCATATTTATAGGGCCACCCATCTCACAATGAAGTGACTCTGGGAGGCATACAACAAAGTTCAAAACAACATATATAAATTCATATTAATATCGTTAATATTTAAAAAAATGAAATTAGAAAAAAGCACAAAATTAAAACAATATTTATTTAGTTGTCATATTGTTGAGGCAGCCCATCTCACAATTAAGTGATTCTGAGTGGTCTACAACAATTGTTTATAATTGGTTTTTGTTTTGTTTTGTTGCTTTGTGACTTGTTTTGGATTTTATTGCACTATCATAAGTCTTTACACAATATGGCAGAAATAGAGTAAATAAATAAATGTTAAATAAAAAAATATTATGGAAAATTAATTAAAAGTCATTTATTAGCAAATGTTGAAAAGAATAATACTGATTTTGAATGTTTTTTTTCAAAAATTCATTGAAAATAAGTGTTTATATTTAAAACTGGCTGGATTTAGTCTGATCCTTATGGCACTACTACTTAGCATTTTACGAAGGAAAATAGGCAGAACGCTAAACTTTAATGGGTTTAGTGGCTACTTCAGATCTCTGCAGGACATCTAAAGCAACTTAATCAAAGGAATTTCTTCAATGAGGACTGAAAGTGAGATGGCTCATGGGACAACTGTTCTTCAGTAGATACTAGCTTCACAATATGTGTGTATATATGTGCGGTTGTGTTTCCTCTCATCTCACCATATTTCCTGGAATTCAGTGTCTTTTAAACCTCGGCTTGATACAAATGCACTTCCGAGGGTTAACATTCAAGTCAGCTGCCAAAGGTGAAATAGCTATTAGAATAGATCGATCAAGTGGAACATGATAGCAGTTGCAACAAAAGAAGGTAGAAAAGAATGTATACATTTAAAAAAAAAAAGAGAGAGAGAGAATTGTGAAGACATCTGAACAGAATGGAATAATTGATAGACAGTGTTGAAACCAAGCAAGCAAGTCTTGCTTTGAAAAAGAGAAGGGTTGCAAATGAAGTAAGCATCCATTTATTTTTGGGCTTGCTTCAGGCTTTCTACTTGCTGTAATTCCATGCTTTCTCTGTCTAATGAGACTGGCGATTTTCATGAAATGGCTCCAATGCCCAATGGCTCCTATTGGGCAAGCACAGTAAATGCAAATCTTTTTCACTTTCCCATACATTGAAAACACATGAAGATTAATCTAGAATAGAATTATGTTTGGACATAGAATCTGAACATCATGATTTGGCACTTCTAAACATCTGCATATCTGTGGCTGACTGTGAAGCTACTTACTTTGGCTTCACGAGAGGAATATACAGCATGTTCAGAATTGCTGGCTTCTTATAAGTATTTATATAACTTTGATTTGGTCACATGTGATCCCGGATAACAAGAATGAGCAAAATGATTGAAGAGGCAGATAAATATCTGCTTAAAGCTAGTTTTGCTGTGTTATTCTACATTTGTTCTACATTACAGGTAGTCCTTGAGTTACAACTGTAATGGATCCTGCCCATGAGGGTCATAACTCGCGACAGTCATAAAGTGGCTCAGTCACATGACCGATCCAATTTTATAAACTTTTTTGCAGTGGTGTTACGCTACTAACCACAGTTGTTAAAGTGAATCTGTAATCTTTCCTACGGGCACAGTTTTGCCATCAACAGAAATAAGTGCTGGGTTTTCAGCAAAACCATTGCAAAACGTGTTTATGTGACCACAGGACACTGCAAACGGCTGTAAATACAGCCTGGTTGCCGAGCATGTGTAGTGTGGTAATGTGACCACAGGGGCCCCAAATTATTGAAAGTGTTGTAAGTGTTCCCCAGATACTGTAGGTTAGTTGGAACTTTGAGTGGTTGCTAGATGATCAGTTGTAAGATATTTCTTTAAGACTTCTCTTTGGGGTGACCTTGTTATAAATATTTCATGTGGACCACAACAACATTAGATTTTGGCTACCATGTGTAAGATACTATGTTTTTCTGAATTTCCTTCATCTTATTTGTTTTATTCTTTTTTTTTTTTTAAGTACTGAGGATCTAATTAATGGAAAGGTTCCACTGGAGTCTTTGCTACTCTAGCAAATACTAGAGCTGGGGATTTTTGTTGTTTCTCTTTCCCTTCCCCCCACTCCCCTTTTTTTTGTTTCAACCTTTTCCATGTAGATATTTAAGTCAATTGCCAATGGTAACGCTTGTGATGTTATTCTAAATATTCTTGAGGGTTGTCACAGTGAATACACTTCAAGGCCTCTTATGCACACACATGAGAGAGAAGACAGTGATGGTAAGGTTAAAAGAAAAAAAACCCCAAGCACACATATTGGGAAGGAGATGTCATAACAATTGAAATGGCAGTTATGTCCATGTAGTCGAGGCTGCCATTTTGACTTTTTTGACTCCCTCTGTGGATCACTATCACCAATGCTCAGCACCAATGTCTTTTGAAGGAAAACAAAAACTCATTGACAAGAGATATCCTTATGTGTGTGTTTGGGTCAATGAAAACCATCCCTCAAGAAGCTGAAAAAAATCCCCAAATATCCAGACCCATGTCCTTTAGGCAACGAGACGCACGGACAACTGTTATGACTGCAGGGAAGATTAGCAGTGTTCCTCAACCTTCACAACTTTAAGATGGGTGGACTTCAACTCCCAGAATTCCCCAGCCAGCAAGTCCACCCCTCTTAAATTTGCCAAGGTTGAGAAACATTGGATTAGAAGAATGAGTTGCTGCTTCTCTTTGATAGCACTGCCTTCTGAGAACATCAGAGAAATAACTACATAATGGAGCAGTAATAAACATGTTAGGTGATCCAGACTTCTGAGTATTTTTCCTTCTGCTTGCTCTCCCATAAGTAAAATTTAATCCACTCCCAACCAATGGGCATGGAGTGGAAAAAGGGGTCTCATCAGTACTTTTTTTTAAAGCAACTATAAATCCTAAAGTCTATGTATAGTATCCATGATTAATTGCATTCCGGTGAGATTAAGCTGAGTTATTATCAACTACTTGCTTCTCAACACTCATCATCCTGTTAATTATTGTGTAGCTCTAAGGGATGTTTTCAAAACAGACTCATTTTCTGCTGCCATCATGGCACCAAGAAGAATTTAAAAAGCCAAGCCACTGATGTAGATACTTAAATCTACCTTAACAAGCAGGATGTGGCAAAAATTAGCACTACCTAAGATCTGTTGATCTTTAAAAAGTGTCCTGAGATTGTTTAAAACAGGAGATGGGCAAGTATCAGGCTTTACATCCCCTTGGATTATTTTTGCAGCACAGCTATTGAAAATGAGGCTTCCTGTCATTTTCTGTTCGAAAGCCCTTGAGAGTCCTAAAATAAGCAAATCATAGGAGAAGAAACAAAGATAGCTACTCAACATTTTTGACCCAAACCTTCTTTGCCTACAGATCTGATATAATCCCACCAATTGGGGGCTCTTGATTTTCAGTGTTCCTTGGCCAACACAACCACTGCCTACCCCTGGTTCATTATGCTATCATGGCATTTTAATCCCTGTTTTAGAAAGGGAAATGCATTGAACTAAGAATAAGTACCTTTTCAGAGTATGTAATATGATTTTCAGAGGAAAGAGGGGAAAAAGTTTGTTTTATTCAGAATTGGACTTACAATGGTTGTCTGTACTTTAATTTCAAACAACTTGAATGAAACTATTGAAGTAGTATCCTTTGCCTTTTATTCCTTCTCCTTTATTGTTTTGAAGTTTGCGTACATGATAAAATTAAATATCATTGCCTTTTATTGAAAAACACTTGGAGATTTTGAATGAATGAATGAATGAATGAATGAATGAATGAATGAATGTGCTCATTTTTAACTGGTGGCTGAGCAGTGCATAATGCAGTGTGATTTTTCAAAATTGGGATATTTACAGGAGCTCTGTGTTGATAGACAGCACCGAAGATAGAAATCTTGTAAATAAAATAATAGCTTAGGCACAACTTAGCAAAGAGATTCCAAAAGTCAACTTTCTCTAAAGAGCTTCACCTTGGACATAGAGATAACAACTTTTAAAAACCAGTCCTGAATTCCACAACAAATTCTCCCACTTCAACTGTGATGCAGAGAGAAAAAAATTGACACACAAATGACCTAACCCACGCCATTCAAAAGCTGGCCGAGATGCACCAGCCTGTCTAAAAAAAAGAATGGAATGGAATGGAAGAAAATGCAATGCCCCTCATTTCTATCTTCTTTCTCAGCTGGAGGACACAACAGCTCATTGAAAATAAGTAAATGCCCTTATGGATGTCCCAGCTTTACCCATCAACACAATTATTGGCTTGTTTTTCTTCACTTATTTGGTGTATTTTTGTCTTTTCCACCAGGGAACATGCATTTCTACATCCCATTCAGGTTCTTGTTATGGCCTTAACAGATAAATTAAATTGAAAAAGGAAAATAAAAGTGGGCAGAGTACAAAGTAATTTTTTCTTAAGGGAATGAAAAAAAACACACCTTACAACAATATTTAGTTCTTTTGAAGTGATTTTCTCACTCGTTACAGATGTCCTCAATTTATGATCACAATTGAGCTCAATTTTTTTGTTCCTAAGTTGTTAAGTGAATTTTGCCCCATTTTGTGACCTTTCTTTCTACAGTTATTAAACAAATTCCTGCAGTTGTTAAATTATTACATTACATTAAAAAATGAAATTCAGTGATGAAAAAAGTAAGGCTCTACGTTTAGGCAAGAAAAACCAAATGCACAGGTACAGTATAGGTGGTACCTTGCTCAATAGTAGTAACTGTGAGAGGGATCTCTGAATCCTAGTGGACAATCACTTAGATATGAGCCAGCAGTGCTGCAGCTGCCAAAACAGCCAAAAAAGCAGTGCTAGGCTACATTAACAGAGGGATAGAATCAAGATCACGTGGTTCATAGCACTTGGTAAGGCCACACTTGAAATACTGCATCCATGATGTAAAAAAAGATGTCAAGACTCTAGAAAGAGTACAGAGAAGAGCAACAAAGATGATCAGGGGACTGGAGGCTAAAACATATAAAGAACGGTTGCTGGAACTGGGTATATCTAGTTTAATGAAAAGAAGGAGTAGGGGTGACATGATAGCAGTGTTCCAATATCTCAGAGGTTGCCACAAAGAAGAGGGAGTCAAGCTATTCTCCAAAGCACCTGAAGGCAGGACAAGAAGCAACGGATGGAAACTAATCAAGGAGAGAAGCAACCTAGAACTAAGAAGAAATTTCCTGACAGTTAGAACAATTAATCAGTGGAACAACCTGCCTCCAGAAGTTGTGAATGCTCCAACACTGGAAGTTTTAAAGAAGAGATTGGACAACCATTTGTCTGAAATGGTATAGGGTTTCCTGCCTAAGCAGGTGGTTGGACTAGAAGACCTCTAACGTCCCTTCCAACTCTTCTATTCTATTCTATTCTATTCTATTCTATTCTATTCTATTCTATTCTATTCTATTCTATTCTATTCTATTCTATTATTCTGTTCTGTTCTGTTCTGCATTCTATTATTATTATTGTTGTTGTTATTAATTATTATTATAATTATAATTATAATTATTATTAATTATTAATTATTATTCTCATTAGTTCCTCAATGCTCAACCTGTCTCCTTTTTATGAAATCTTTTTATTTGCTACCAGCAAAAAGTTATTCTTCAACTGGAACCTCTTTTACCATTCACCTTTAGTTCTTTTTCAGAGGAGATTATCAAGTAAGAGTGATAGTTGAGAAATAATATTATCTTGGAAAGATGGACCTTCTGGTTTAAGTGCCAGCTGCATTGCAACTGTTAAACAATTCCCCAAATCCGAGACTAGTGAGCAGTGGGATAAAATCTGGTGTGAGCATGAGTGTAACAAGGCTGATCGTCACTTGATATAGTCAGCAGCTGCAACCTCCTCCTCCTTTTTCCATATTAATTTCTATATCATTTTTCTAGGTTGTTCAGCACTGTTTACATTAAATTCCAATCATCTGAATACATTTTAAAAATTACAGACTGAAATAAGCATAAAATGGTATCAAAACAATTTAAACGGTTTATTAAAAGCACTATTATTATTTCCCCCCCATCATGCTGACGGTCTCTGAAGAAGGCATCTAAAAAGGGAGTGCTTCCACAGTTCAGCAGCAATGACTGAAAACTTCCCATTCTTAACAGCCAATGGCAGATTTTTCCCGAGAGTCTTTCTGAGTGACAGATATCATGCAAAGGAAGTCTTCTCTTGGGTATCTCAAAATCAAGCTATTACAATCTGCCAGACTGCCGTTTTTTTCTGGGGCCATTAAATTTCTAGACAGATCCAGACAAGACAATTTTGAGGAAGGACAAATGTCTGTGGAGATTCTCAGTCATCCAGGTCATAGTTGTCTCAAAGTGCTTTTTCAAAAGGCAACTGAACTGTTTTTTCCTTGAGGAAGAAGAAGAAGAAGAAAGTATTTCGCTTCGCATCCAAGAAGCTTCATCGGTTCTGGCAGTATGGTAGAGGCGATGGAAGGATTAATTCTGACAGGATGAGGGGAGGGAGGTTGGAAGGACCATTTTTCTTTGCAGTCATCTGGTCATTAGCACTCTCCCTGAGAGAGCTCTTGAGGCCACTTGGGGGTTTAATCTGTGCCCTCAGGGTCATCTGTATCAGAGTGCAAATCTTCTTGGAACTGCTGAAAGGACTGCGTTGTAGACAGGAGATAGGTGGTGTTATCCTAGACAAGGTAATCTGGTGTCCTATAGCTCAGAAGTCTTTTGCAGTGATTTGTAGTAGGTGAAACTCATGGGAACTGATGCCCAAGATCTGAAAGAAGCTCGGCTGACCTAGTCCTTGAGTTATGACAAATCGCCTAACAACTGTTTAAAGTTACAATGGAAACCCCCCTCCCCCTAAAGTACTTACAATTCAGTTCCAAAATTCCAATGGCTGCTCCCTTATAGTCATATGGCCATCTATCAGGTGATTGGCAATCGGCTTGTATTTATGATTGTTTGCAGCATTCTAGGATCACATAAATGTGTTTTACGATATTTTTGCCCCAAACCAGCATTTATTTCCAGTTTTAGGCAAAAATGGCCCTTTGCAAACAATAAGTTCACTTTACAATCACCACAAAAAAGATAGTAAAAACAGGTCAGGTCACATGGAGATCCACTTTATGACCCTCATAGTTTACCACTGTCCATTACAATCATAAGTCAAGAACTATCTGAAGATACAATTATCTATGTTGTACGCACACAACATCTGCCTCAAAGCCAACTAGCTTATTCAATGTAACTTTGTGGATAACTGCACAGAGCGACATTTGGGATAGATACTTTAACAGGTTGAGCCAAATGATACTGCATCAGCATCACTAGATGCCAAACTGGGATGGTTCCATTTATAATAAATATAAACATATTTAAATAAATATGTTTTACTTTAGTGCTTGATTTGCTCTTTTCTACGCTGAATTAAAAGCGATGAACTCATAAACGTGACAAAGCAGACCCTCATATTGACTGGAGCCAGGTTAATCTCAAATCTTTCCATAATGATATTCATTCGGCTTTCTTTGACTACAGCAAAATATTCTGCTATTTTATATGTCAGGATGTGTGTGAAATACACCTCCTATGACATCAGTGCCAGTCCTAGTACAAGCAAAGGAAATTCAAAGCGTTCATGTTAGTATTTCTTTGGAGTTTTCTGCGAAGAGCTTGGGGGGGGGGGGAAATCGCATATGTGATCCATATTATGATGGATCGAAGTTCTGCCTTGTGCCTGTCACTGCATCAATGCCCTTAAGCACCTTTCAAGGAAACGTCTGATATATGCTTCACTCAATTCTGCATTCATTTATTCTCTGATCATTTTAGTGGCTTTGCTCATTTCTGCATCAAATTGCAGGTTTAACTTTTCCTACTGACACACTTTGCCTGAATCCATTTCATTAGCAGGGAAACCAAAACTGACATATGGAAACAATGCAGTCGAACCAAATCAGTGAGTACTGCTATAATCCCCCCCCCTTTTTTAAAAAAATAGGAAATATCTTCCTATCCCAAATAAAGTCAAAACTAGGAGGCACAAAACAAATGCATTTTAATTTCTCTGATTTTCTGGCTACCTTCCCTCTCCCTTGGCATGCTTGGATGCACCGAAGTAAACCAGATGGTATTTATAGAAGCCAATCTATTGAAGTCCTTGAAAGACAGCCTTAATGTTTCTCTCAGATCCAATGCATATTAACTGAAACTAATACATTTCTGAAATGGAATAAGCTGCTACTGAACCAACTCAGGTCTGTCATGGCTCATTTGCATAGTTCCCAACTCCCTCCCTATTGATCTGCTTCAAGTATAATTATATTCAACCTAATCCAATGACTCTAGAGTATACGTTACAATCCATATACATGCATGGATCCTGGAAAAAATAGAGATCGGCATTTACCCCTGTGTTTATTTATTTTATTTATTAAGAAAATTTATACGGTTGCCCAACTCACTCATGGTGACTCCAGGTGGCTTACAGAAATAAAACTCCAAATACAAAACCCCACTCCTCTGGCTACTACAATCAAACCAACCATTCACAGAATATAGAACACAGAATAACAGAGTTGGAAGGGTCCTTGTAGGTCTTCTAGTTCAACCCCCTGCTCCAGCAGGAGACCTTATACCATTTCAGATAAATGGTTGTCCGGTCTCTTTTTGAAAGCCTCCAGTTATGGAGCACCCACAACGGCTGAAGGCAAGTTATTCCATTGGTTGATTGCTCTCACCGTTAGGAAATTTCTCCTTAGTTTTAGGTTGCTTCTCTCCTTGGTTAATTTCTATCCACTGTTTCTTGTCTTGCCTTCTGGTGCTTTGGAAAATAGGTTGACCCCCTCATCTTTATAGCCTTGTTTTTGTAGTCCACTTGATGGGCTGTATATCACCCTGGGCTTCCCAGGCCTGTTGACAAAACCATGTCTTCAGGGCCTTTCAAAAGAGTGTCAAAGCAGGGGCCAATCTCTGGGGTGGTGAGGTTCCACAGGGAGTTCCATTAGATGGACCTCCTTAAGAGAGGGGACCTATAACATATTCTTCCTCCCAGCTCTGGTGGCTCAAGTAGATATAACTGGGAAAAGAGGGTCCTTCAAATAGCCTGGCCCCAAGCCATGTAGGACTTTGAAGATGACAAACCTGTTGCAGATCACCCAGTACAATCAGAAAGATTTAGTGTGTGGGATTTTACAACGTATATACCAGTGATGGCGAACCTTTTAGAGACCTAGTGCCCAAAAACTGGCCCCGCCCCCACTCCACCCCCTGCCCCGTCCCTGCTCCGCCCCACCCCATCCCCCACCCCTCCTGCCCGCAGGGCCACTCACTGCCTCCAGGGCCCACCGCAGATCACCCAGGCAGCCCAGCAGTGCCATGGCGGCCACGCCCTCTGCCTGCGCCCCACAGCATCAACTGTGTGTGATGGGTCGTGAGGGCAGAGTCTTGTCTACGCTGCCTGGCTGCCATGTCCTTGGCTGTGCTGCTCCACGTGAGCCACCCTCGGGGGGTGACTCTTGTCCGGGGGGGCTGCTGGTGAGGGAGTCGTGGGGGAGGCGAGTCTGGGGCAACAGCACGTGTGCCCACAGAGAGGGCTCCGAGTGCCGCCTCTGGCACGCGTGCCATAGGTTCGCCACCACTGGTATATACAGTACAAGACCATAGGTATATCTTTTGATTTATATATTACAATAGGTTTTTCTGATCTTTCAATTCCAGATAGGAATTGTCTTTATCTTCATGTTTCCACAGGAGAAATCACCAAATGGAGGATATGAATCTCACTCATATGCAAACTGTTTGGGACTGATTTTGGGTTCTGCCGAAGTGGTTTTGTAAAAACTTTTTGGATGCTTTCTCCCCATATGGAAACTAATATACATGTGTGTATGTGTGCACTCATTCGTGTGTGTAACTGACAAAAATCCTATCTAGGGAACTCTGAATAAAATTGTTCACTATTCTCAGCTTATTATCTGATCAACTTCAGCTATTTATTTATAACCTGCCTTTATTATTTTTATAAATAATTCAAGGTGGCAAACATACCTAATACCATACTTCTTCCTCTTTCTTTTTTTCCACAATAACAATCCTGTGAAATGGTGTGTGAGACAGATCCAAAGTCATCCAGGCACTTTTCATGCCTAAGGTGGAACTAGAACTCACAATCTCCTGGTGATTGGTCCAAACTCACCCAGCTGGCTTTCATGCCTAAGGCGGGACTAGTATTTGCAATTTCCTGGTGATTGGCTGAAAGTCACCCAACCGGTATTCATGCCTAAAGCAGAACCAGTCTCCTGGTTTCTAGCCTGGTGCTTTCACCACTAGACCAACTGGATAATGGCAGAGATTAAAATACAGACACGAAGGCTTGCATGTTTCTCTTCTCCCTGCAGTAAGGGATCAAAATAGCCAAGGCAGAACAGCTTCATCTCCCATGAATGCAGTATCAGCAAAAGAAAATGAAATGCAGTATCAGCAAAAGAAAGCGAACCTCCTAGTGACCTGGAGTTATAGCCATTAGCTTATCCTTATGACAAGCAGACATGGACCAAGACAAAACAGCGGAGGAAAGAGAATAATTCACACACTCTTGCTCGGAAGAAGAAGAATGTCTAGCTGTGTTCAATGTAAATCAGCACATCAGTATTTTAGGTTAACATCTCAAGTTTCAAGGCTCATCTGCAAAAAAGTAAAACAAAACAAGAAACAATCTAGAGGTATTTTGTTTTTTAAAGATTGAGGGGTGACTACTCCCCCGCCCCAGAAACAAGCTCCCAACTCTAAAAAAAAAAAAAATCATCTGAGCAAAAACTTAAGCTGCTTTCTTTTTAAAAAAATATAGTCCTGGATTTTAAGCATCTTTTCTGATATGGCAAGTTTTCTCTACAAAAGCAAAAGATACTTAAAACCAGTGGTGGGATTCAGCCAGTTCGCACCACTTCGGCAGAACTGGTAGCTAATTTTTTGTTGCCCAAGTCCAGAATGGACTTCCGGAAGCGGCATCCACACAGAAAACCGGTTGTTCACATATTTAAATCCCACCACTGCTTAGAACCTACTTTGGCCTATTTTCTAGCACAGACTTGCTTAGTCTTTTCACTATTAAACTGATTTTCAGGTGATGTCAAGAGCAAGCAGACTAGCTGCCATGAAATACAGTACTTATTAGATGGTTTCCAAAGGAGGGAAAGTGGATTGAGAACCTTAGCTCTCCGGCTTGGTTTTTACTTCTTGCGAAGCCACAGTTGCTTAACCATGATTTACTGAGTAAGGCACAACTGGTTGGGCATAAAGTCATAAACCAGAATTTACAAAACACAATGGCTGAGTTCATGCTAAGCCAATATCTGACCAACCACATTATGCCTTATTATGATTTGTGATCCCACTCAGAGATTCTGCCATCTTCTAAGGAGATCATCCTTGAAAGTGCACACAAACATAATGTAATGGTTCCGAATATAGAAGCACCAGCTGTTTTTGCCTGACACATAATAAAATAATAATTTTATTATTTTCAGACACCAGTTGAGTATGACACAGGCATACTTTGCCCAAGGTTGCCTGAGCACAATCCTTAAGCCTTCTTCTCTTTGGGTGCTTGACAGATCCTTTGTTGTTATTCTGTCAAAAAAAGGAGAACCTGGAGTATCTTAAAAATCCATCAAGACAGTAATGGTGGCCATCAAATGTTTCTCTATCTATAACTCTTCATTCCTTTCTAAAATCTTTATATGTCTTTTCTTTTTAATTACAGGTTCTGGTCACAGAGTACTAAACTTTCCCATGGTTACCGTCACAGGACCCATTTCCTTCAAAATGTGTGAAGAAACCAATTGTCACTGAGGTAAATCAGGTTCTTTCATAACATACATACGTGCATGAAGGCAACAGAAATGAAACATTTTAACCACCATTGATCTGAAGTACAGCTTTTGCTCACTCCAGGTACAATTTCAGCCATGTTCAAATATCATTTCTTAATGCAGACCATTCTGAGGAGTAAAATTATGGAGCATTCCCCCTGAATACAGGTAGTTCTCAACTTATGACAATAATTGAGCCCAGAATTATGCTTGTAAGTCATGGTGTTCATCAAATGGGTTACCACATGACTGCACCCCAATTTTATCTTGGTTTTTTTTGGCAGCAGTCATTAAGTGTTTGTTAATCAATCACAATTAAGTGGTTGTTAATCACTTAAAAATCATTAAGCAAACCCTTTGTACTCAATTGGCATTTTTGCCAAAAACTGGAAGAAAATACTGGTTTCCTATAAAAAAGAAATCATGGTAATATGACCATGGGTTTCTGCAGATGGCTATAAATGCCTGCCTGTTGCCAAGTACATAAAAACCAATCAAATGACTCAGTGTGAATATCCCTTGGAACTTTGAAACTAGGTTGTAAGAAGTGCTGGGGAAGTCTGTCTTAGCTTCAAATCCAAGCTTCTATATGATATTGTCATTTTTCAGCATAAGCATAATGCCATGAAGAAGAAGGAGGCCTTTGCTATTAATTTTTTGATTTCTGCAATGGTCTAGAACAGTGTTTCTCAGCAACTATAACACGGGTGTCAAACTCGCTGTGTCACGTGACGTATCGCGACTCTTTTTGCATTGCCAACAATGGGATGGGTGCGGTTTTGATATGATGAAACCGGCCCACAGGCCGGCAGTTTGACACCCCTGAACTATAAGATGTGTGTGGACTTCACCTCCCACGATTGCTCCAGCTAGCATGTACAGTAAGTGAAAGTTTGGACAGGAATAATTCCTAGAAAAATTTCATTTGAAATGCCTCGTAAAGTTCTTTAGAACCTAGGAAACTGCATTCATTCATTTCCAAACCATTGGTCCCTGTAGTTCAATAGTGTTGGCTTCTTTCCCCAATGTTATGAGAAAAAGCCAGGGCAGAATCCTCTGAGCGCTCAGCATATATTCTTGCACTGTGTGATTATTTTTCTCCTTTAAATTTAGTGCCTTAAACAATATGGTTAGAGAAATACCCAGTTCACTGCCAAGCAACTTTGCCAAGCAAAGTCTTCCCTCTCAGTTCCTGGATTAAGAACTAATCTACAAGATGAACTCTGGCCTCCAGAAAGCAGCCCCAAAGGATTATTTGAAAATAACAGTAAAATGTCTTCAGCAATACATATTTCCCTCTTCATACCAATTGCAAAGCATTCTATCATTTTGGCAATTTATGGAATGCTTCAATAACAAAAAGTAGTTAATGATTTAATAATAATTAGTTAAAATAATTTACTTTACAGCCGCATTAACATGCTAGCAGAACTGGACTAACCGCCATCACAGAATTAAATGGTTTGTAAGGATCTAAGTAATTTAATTAGTAGATTTCTTCTTCTGCTTTTCCCCTTTGCTTTTGCTGTTTGCACATCCCTCTGAACCTGAAAATATTTTGTTGCTGTCACTTACAAGAAAAAAAATTGGTTAATTTAGGCATGCAAAGAAAAAGGAGTTTGGTAGAAAACAGGTATATCTCTCTCTTGGAGAGGGATGATAAAAGCTTAGATAATGTTTTCAAATGAACTTAGACGGCTACAGCTGGGTTTTGAAGCTGATGGCTTCAAAAGAAGGCTCAGGATTATATGATAATAATGGGCATTAAATTACTTTCTCTCCAGCAGAGTGTATCATTTGGAGTCAGGTCATAAACAAGGTGAGAAAATCTTAGCTGGCTCCATTCTTGATGTACCAGAGGCTTTCAACAGCAGAGCATATCTTCCCAGCTCTTGTTAGATGACATTACGATTCTCAAAGGACAACATTAAATCAGATGCTAAGTGGAGAAATGAGCAGGCTTCTAATCATTGATAAAGGTGGGATTCATTTGAATGAAAAAAGAGGCTTGATAGATTGGAAAATGATGACATGTGTTCCCACAACCCTCCGGCTTTGCAGCCTGAAAAAACAGCAAATCTTCATTGAGATGCAAAACAATTACACATGTTTGTTAATGTGATGACTTTGGGTAGCAGACATACAAATGATAAGTAATAGAAGTTGCTGTAATAACTGCGGGCAAATCAATAAGCCACAGAACTGGAAGCCTGCTCTGAAGTGGATGAAATATCAGTGCCTCACTACTTTTGTATAAAGTGCTAGAAAATGGGGAGGGGATTGAGGGGGGAGGAATGCTAATTGAGGTAGCTGTATCTAACAAAATGAAATTCAGTGTAGAAAAAAGTAAAGTTTTACACTGTATAGGTACGGACAAGCTGAAACCTGGCTCAACAGTAGTAAATGCAAGAGGGATCTTGGAGTCCTAGTCCTACTTAAATACGAGCCAGCAATGTGCTGTAGCTGCCAAAAACAACAACAACACAGTCCTAGGCTGTATTAACAGAGGGATAGAATCAAAATCATCAGAAGTAATACTATTGCTTTATAATGTTTTGATAAGACCACACTTTGAATACTGCATCCAGTTTTGGTCACCACAATATAAAAAAAAATGTTGAGACTCTGGAAAGAGTACAGAAAAGAGCGGCAAAGATGTTTTGGGGGCTGAAGGCTAAAAACATATGAAGAATGTTTGCAGGAATTGGATATGTTTAGTCTAGTGAAAAGAAGAACTAGGGTTGATATGATAACAGGGTTCCAATATTTCAGGGGCTGCCACAAAGAAGAGCAGGGTCAACCTATTTTCTAAAGCATCAGAAGGCAAGACAAGAAGCAGTCGATGAAAACTGAGCAAAGAGGGAAGCAACCTAGAACTAAGGAGAAACGTCCTGACAGTAAGAACAACCAACCAGTGGAACAACCTGCCTCCAGAAGTTGTGGATGCTCCAACACTGGAGGTTTTTAAGAAGGGACTGGACAACCATTTGTTGAAAATGGCGTAGGGTCTCCTGCTTGAGCAGGGTGTTGGACTAGAAGACCTCCAAGGTCCCTTCCAACTCTATTATTCTGTTAGACAAGAGAAAACTGCCACGATCCTATATATTTGTATTTTTTTGCCACAATAGATTCTCAGCAGTAGCTTAAGATGTGCTCATGGTTTTCCTGGGATACTGCCTGGTCTTCTTTTGTTTTTATCATGTGTGGGGCACTTATGGCCATGCTTAGCATCATCCTGCCATGCAGAGTGCAGGGGGGGGCATTATTACAAGCTACAGAAAAAGTTAACTTCCACTGCTAACCATTTCGTTAAGAATTGCTTGAAAACTATGGTGAGACCTACTATAAGCATAGTATATGTATAAATAAAGTATAAGTATATAGAAACATGGGTTGGAGAAAGTGGGATCCAGAAAAATAGAGAGACAAACAGAGTTGAGGAGTCCTTGATATTCTCTGAGCATGATTGTTTTCTTGCAGATTTTTCATTACCCAAACTAGGTAATATGATCAGTGCTACTCTTAGTATTAGCACTGATGTGATGCTAGTACTAGCAATGATGACGTTACCTAGTTTGGATAATGAAACATCGGCAAGAAAAGAACCATGCTCAGAGAACACCAAGAACCCTTCATTTTAACCCCGAGCTACAAATACTCTCCTTTATAAACAGAATCCACAACTTTCTTATTTTTCCTGCTATTTTCATGAAGTCCATGGCAGACCTGCAAGCACTCCTATAGAGCATGGGTCCCCAACCCCTGGTCCATAGATCAATACTGGGTCGTGGCATGCCAGCAACTGGTCCACACAAACAAGCAAAGCCCCTTCTGCAGGATGCAGGCAGCATACAAAATCATGCACCCTCCGGTCCGCGGAAAAACCTCTCTCCACGGAACCAGTCCCTGGTGCCCAAAAGGTTGGGGACCTCTGCTATAGAGAACCACACATTCTTCTCCATAACACTAAACTTCTATCAACTCAAGGGCCAGATCAAGCTTCTATAAGGGCCTTCCTCCATGACTGGGTCAACCAGGATGACCTTGAGTAGAAGGTTCAAGAGCTCTATGAGATGACATGTGTGCCTTAATATTTACCAGCCTTAAAACAATTGTGTGATTTGTAAAAAACCTGGAAATATACCCTCCTGCACGCTGAGAATCTTTAGAAGCCACAAAAGAATGCAACAAATAACACTATATAAAGGCCTTTATGGTATGGGATGAATGGACTGGTACAGAACAGCTTGCTAGTAGGGTGGGCAATGGGGTTGAAAATGATAGCAATGATAGCACAAGGAGATATTTTGAACTTCTAAACTTCAAGACTTTCTCAGCCTTTACATTTCCCAGAATAGGGGACAGTTAAACATGACCCCATTCATCACCCCAAAACCAATAGAATTAAATAAATATATTTTGCTGTAGGGATATAGAGAATTTAGGACTAGAAATGCAAGTCATTCATAAACAGTGATAAAGCTCAAGCTAAGCAATGCTGTATTGGGACTATGGAAGCAATCCTCCGCCCATCTAATCAGTTCTCAAGCTGAAACTAGGGATCGGTTGTTGTTTTTTACTTTTTGCAAACCTTCATACATACAGTATTTATTCATACACAGAGTGTCAAAGGGATTTGTAAATGCTTTTTAGATTTGATCATTCAGTTTTGTTATAATGATTTTACAGAAACATTTAAAATCTTTATAAGATTTATCTATAAACTCCATTCAGAACGAAAAAGGAAACAACAGAACAAGAACCAAACACAACAATACAGATTAACCTCAAAATCTTGCCAATTGGAATGTGAAGGTAACGTTGAATCTAGACCTTCTTATAATGAACTAAACCATGAAACAGGGTTTCACAATAAGTGAAATAAGTATCCATTATCCATATACAATTAGAGAAAAGACAGTTAAGTAGGATTTCAGAGGTAGAACAGAGCACATCAGGGGAATAAACAAAAATTACTACTAAACTCTATATAGCATGAACTGACAAATACTGTACACAGTGCAGTCATTCTTATGTTATTAATTTCCAAATATTTTCATGTAATGTTCACATATTCCTTTATTACTCTGCTGGATTGTCCCTCATTGATACATAACCTTGTCCCTTTCCATATGGTTAGCCCTAATTTCTACCAAATGATCATCTTATTTCCTCTTTTTCTCTCCTCTCATACTTATCACATATGACATTAGAGATGACTTTATAAAACCAGTTGGAGAGACCAGCAAAAAAGATCTTTCTAATGGCATTAATCAAATAGACACACGGCTGCATTATTTATAGTTTCAGAAAGGTCATCTATCTGTATCCAATACCCAACACATTACAAAATTGTGGATACTACAAGGGAAATGAGATGTAAAGCACAACATAAAAAAACAACCTTCTGCTTTAATGGGAGGTGAAAGATGCAGCTTCCAGATCAACATTGTCCAGTTGAGGTTTCGACAATATTTTCAATAGGAGTGAAAGATATCACATTTTCAGCCAATAATGTTCTTTGTTTGATGAGGCAAACACAATTTATATCAACTGAATCAAGATGACTCAGAATCTGGAATTTTTCAGTAAAGATAACAGGGGAACACAGGATAAGTAAAAGGAAGTATTTCACATAATCTGTGATTAAACTATAGTATGAAATTCATTACCTGTCAGGCAGAAGCAATTAGAACAGCTCCAAGAATAGGTCAAATTGTTTTCTTTATTGTTGATCCCCAGACTATCTGCCTTCTCTTGGGAATGGCAAATATAGACTTAAGGGTTTGGCCTCAAGCATTTCCTTCTCCAAATGGACTCTAAGATGCAATATCTTTTAACTTCCCCCTCCTTTGGGGACTCCCCTTTTTCAGCCAGTGGTTATACCACATTTCCCCAGTGTTGTGAGATGGCCATTAAGTTGAGTGGTATAAATTCATGAAGGATAAGGTTACTCCCAAGTGTGTTTGCCTTTAGGAAGGCTTTGAGGATCTGGATGTTCCCTAAGGCTTTGGAGAAGAATGTTGATGAGCTCCTCTTGTGAAGTGTAACAGGATTGGTGAGCCTCATTGTGCATCTTGTCGCTCTGCTTTGGGGGTGTTTTTATAGTTTGTTTTTATTGTTCTATGCCATATTTTTGTGAGTTGGGTGGCCATGTGGCAATGGCTATGTTTGATAAGAGTTCCTTTCATTGTTCTTTGCACCTTGTTTTGACTATTGTGTTCCTCCCTGCACATAATTCCCCTTTTCTCTACATCACAAGAAAATCATTTCATCATTTACTAGAAAGGTAGATCTCTTTTTGCTCACTTCTGTGAGCAAAAGATATCCAATCTTCTGTGATAAATTTTCTATACTCGCTATACGTTGGGGAGACATCTTTAGTCTAAGACTTTTTCTTAGGTGTGGATATTGGTTAAGGCAAAGGTCCCCAATCCCTGGGCCACAGTCCACTATCAGGCTGTCGGCCATTCAGAACCAGGCCACGGAATAGGAGGGTGATCATGCGCACATGTGCAGATCCACTTGTGTGTGCAGCGAGTGGGTGGGCGTGTGCGTGCAGATCCATTTGTGTGAGCGGTGGGTACACATGCCCAATGCTTGTGCAAATGGAGCTGTGCATGTGCACGTGCTCACCTGCCACTTGTCCGTAACCATTTCCTATTCACCCCCAGCCAGTCCACAAAGCTGGAAAGGTTGGAGACCACTGGATTAAGGAATCGGACTAGGACCAGGGACATCCAGTTTCAGTCTACCTGATAGAAGCTAACTTGGTAGTTTTGATCCAGTCACTCTTTCTCAGAACAACCATCCTCACAGGGTTGTTTTTGAAATTGAGTTGCCTTGCACTTCTGGAGAAAATGCAAGACATAAATCTGATGACAAACAAACAAACATTACCTTCATATTTATAAAAAAAACCAATTGACAGGACCGATCTGAACCCATATGGAGTGATTGTATTATGCAACTACTTTGCAAACTATCATGTCAGGCAAAACAAAGTACAATAAATAAAGTTACCCAAGGCAAATTAGAAAAAAGAATCTTATGAGAAATTGATCTGGTATATGTAATGATGACAACTTTTTATTTTGAAACGAACAGAAAAATCAAAACAGGCAGTCATTTTCTTACAATGGAATCTATATTCATTTTTAGTATCTTTAAATAGACTAAAGATGCACTGACTTCTTACAAACAAAACACCTCAAAAGATGTTCATTTTGGCAAAGGTGATGAAAGGATTTGGACTGAGAGCAATTGAATGCAGATGGCATAATTGCCACCTCATTTATACTAATGATGTGCACAATCTAATATCAGTGCTTGCAAACGCTTTGAGTCTTTGTTCATAACAGTGTCTTTATACGTGTGTGTGTGTGTGCATGCAGGAAAATTACACATTTCTCCTATCTACATAATGAAAGATTAGGTGTAGGCACTGGGTACAAATTATTACTAGAGGAAAATAACCTCTCTCTCTCTCTCTCTCTCTCTCTCTCTCTCTCTCTCTCTCTCACACACACACACACACACACACACATACAACACACACACACACTCCCTCCCCCCTCTCTCTCCCTCCCTCCCTCTCTCTCTCTGCCAGACACACACACACACACAGACAGACAGACACACACACAACTACCCTTTCTTGAATCAGGAGAACAAATGTGTGGGTATACCTTAATAGAAAACAGGTGTGCTCACACAATTTAACTATGTGAAAGAATCTCAAATAATTTTATAGGACAACACATTTTTTTCATTTGTCACTGATGGCACTCCTTGCATGCCTTAGCCCAGAAAGCTATTTTCACACCCCAGTGAGATTCCAGGTTCCTCCTTATGGAAGAAGAGGCCTTTCTTGTAAGAAAAGGGCCTCTAAGTGATTCTGCTAGAAAAAATAGCTGGAATTGTTCTCATGAAAACCCGACACTTCAAGGAAACTGTTTTTTGTAGAAAATACTGGGGACAACTTCATGTTATGAAGTCTCTTGAAGCTCAGTTCACATAAGCAATAAATAGCAATGCTAATAATAAATATTGGTACCAATTACTGTTAGAGGTCAGAAAAACCTGTGTTATATCTGGTTAGTCTGATTGTCTATCTCAGTGGCCCCCAACCTCTTGGGCACCAAAGACTGATTCTGTGGAGAGATGTTTTTCTGTGGACCAGAGGGGGTGTGGTTTATATGTGCTGCCTGCATCCCGCAGATGGAGCTTCGCTTGTTTGCAAGGCCTGGTTTTGGACATGCTGTGGACCGGTGCCGGTCTACGGACAAAGGGTTGGGGATCCCTGGTTTATCTAGTTCACTATCAGCTACTCTAAAAGTAAGGATCCAATGACTAACTTATTTTCCATCAATGACTGCTTTCAACTAGAACATCAAAACTTGAACCTGAGAATTTCTTTATGAAAAACATATGTTGAATGATCCATTACAAGGTGGTTCACTTAACTGAATTCTAGTGTCTAAAACTCTCCCTCTACTCTCATTAAACCAAAACATCAAAGAAAAGTTCAACCCCAGACTTGTCCATAAACCCTCCAACTACAATTTGAAATGAACACAGAATATGTTTGTGAAGATTCTCAGTCATCCAGGTAGAATTGTTGGAAGTTGGGTCATGGGAACTGGACATCTTATCAGAAAAGAACTCCTGTTGCCCTCACTCAACTCCCTGTCAAAAATCCAGAACCAACTTCACCACAGTTGCAATAATGTGAATTAGACAAGGCACCAGGATTTGTTTTTCTGCTATTTCCACACTATATTTCGCCTTAACGGAAGCATTTGTGGCTTCTTCCTCCAGTTTTACAGCAATGAAAGTTATGATTCTATTCTGGTAGAACAAGTCAGCTTTCCCAAGCCCAAGATAATTAAGCAGCAGCAGAGTAGCGTTTGACTTTTTGCTGACATACAATCATAAGCCAACTTCACTGCCTACTTCAGTGTTCAGAAGTGCCTACATCTGTAAAGCTAATAATGAAGAGGCAGATTCTCCTTATATATTTATTTTATAACAAAGAAAATCAGGATATATCACGAAGCTCTTTTATAGAAGTGCCTATGCAAAATGTCAACATTAAATGGAAAACGCCATTAGGTAGGTAAGTAGACAGACAGACAGACAGATAGATATAAATAGATGATAGATATCCAAACTTGTAGGTTCAGAAATAATTTCTCTAGGATATTTCTCAATCTTCTCAATTTACTACAAGAAGTATACTGTGGTGCAAGCAAGGTTCTATTTTTGCAATTACGTTTCTGCACTCCCATAACTACATTCTTTTAGCCAAAATAAAACATTCAAATCAGTTGCTGATATGTTACACTCAACATATTATTTTTAACTCCCTGCATCTATCATGCAAAATTCCCTATCAAGATTTCAGGGCCAACAGTGATTGAAGAAATCTAGATTGTCTTTCTTCAAAGAGCAGATACATGCATTTCTGTGGCAAAGCAAGTCAGTTCAAAAATGAGCGTGCATATGGTCAAGGTTGTCTGAAAGCTGTCACCCAATGGGTGGTTTTGATATGCAGCCTCACACAGAAGGTAGCATGATGCTGTGCAGAGAAAGTCAGCTTCCCAACCCATTCAAATTACAGCGTGAAATAAGCTCCATGGGCATCCAGTGGCTATGAAAGTTTTCTGTGCTTCCAGGCTGCACATTTATTAGATATACATGTATTATTGATGGATCTGATTTATATTCCATCTTCCTTTCAGGACTAAGGGAATCTTATATGGAATCAGTCTTCATATGGCTTTAGCTTCATATCAACAACTCTATGAGGTAGGATGGGTTGTGAACAGCTCATAATAACCAAATTTCTTTTGCTGAGAGTGGACTGTACCTGAATATCTCCATATAATGCACCCATCCTCATATTTCAGCCATACAGAACTGAATAATCATGCCTTCTTCCATTATTAACTTTTTAGTCTAGACTACAAACCTGGAATTCCAAAATGTTTCTTATCCCTAAATTAAACAAATCTTCTGAATTAGGTCAAGATTGATAGATGCTGCTATAAATGCAAACATATGTATAAACAAAAGGCATACTTTAAGAATTACAAGATGTATGAATTTATAGAATCATAGGAGTAGAAGGGACCTTGTACGTCTCCTAGTTTAACTCCCTGTCCAAGGTAAGAGGCCTTATTCCATCCTTGACAAATGATTGTACAATCTCTTCTTGAACACTCCAGCAATGGAGCACCCACAACTCCATTCCATTTACTTATTACTTTCACTGTTAAAAAATTATTTTTAGTTCCAGATTGGATCTCTCTCTGGCTAGTTCCCCCATTGCTTTTGTTCTGCCCTCAGGTGCTTTTGATCAACCTCCTCTTCCCTGTGACAACCCTTCAAGTATTGGAAGACAGAATTCATGTCACGCCTGAGCCTTCTCTTCATTAGGCTAAACATACCTAGATTTCTCAACCATTCCTTGTACAGTTTAGCCTCCAGTCCTCTTATCATCTTTTTGCCTTTTTCTATACTCTTTCTAGAGTCTCAACATCTTTTTTTGTATCATGGTGATCAGAACTGGACACAGTATTCCAAATGTGGCCTCACCGGTGCAGTATAAAATGATACTATCGCTTCTTATAATCTTGATGCTGTTTCTCTGTTGATGCAACCTAGGACTTCATTGGCTTTTTTGGCAGTTTAAGTACACTGCTAGCTCATACTTAAGTGATGGGCCACCAGGACACCTAGATCCCTCTCATAGGTAGTCCAGCAGCAATGCCAGGCCAGGTGCTGTCTATTCTGTACCTGTACATTTGGTTTTTCCTGCCTAAGTACAAGACATTACTTTTCTTATCACTGAACTGCATTTTGTTGGATAAGGCTCAATGCTCAAATCTGTTAAGATCTTTCTTAACCTTGAATCTAACTTCTGAAATGTTAGCAATTCCATATAGGTTGGTGTCATATACAAATTTGATGAGCTCCTCTTCCCCTCATCTAGGTCATTTATGAAGACATTGAGGAATCCTACGTCCAAGGCAAAACATTAGGTACCCCACTGCATGCTTCCCTCTAGGTACTCCATGGAGTAGATGTACTCCAACTACAGCTACTCCAGATGTAGTTCCACTGAGGATCACAGACTGAGTGTGATTCATCAGCCTATTGCAAATCCAACCTTCTTCTCAAATGCAGAGATTCATTAAGCCATCCCAACAGGTAGCTAGAATGGTGAGTTTCAAGAGTCACAGATGCATAATCTATGGAATTTTAAGTTTCATTTCTTACAACATCACCCAACAATAAAATGTGGATTTTGCCTTTTGGATTGCTAGCATATGAGCTTCTCCGTCAACAGAAGCACAGGTAATTTCAGTCCTCATGGTTACCTGTTCATCTCCAATCGTAAAACAATAGAATACTTCAGCCCAATCTTCGGATTAGACACAAATTCAGATATATTTTATGCATGCAAGTGTTTCTGTGTTGTTTAACAAACAAGTTTCTGCAAGTAAGATTCTACAGTAGAATGTATTGGTTGGCATTATATTCTGTGCTATACTACATTTTGCCCATCTAAAAAAAAAAGGAGAAGTCCATCACATTATTCTGAAATGTCTAAACAATACTGAGAGATGCATAAAAAAGCAGCATTGTTTCAATCAAACAAAACACACAAATGCATTTCATTTGAATTTACTACTGAATTAAGTCAGTTTGCATTTCTAAGTGAGCCAATTTTTCCACCTGATTCTACTGCATCTGGGTCTCTCAGTCCTGCCAAAAATTCAATCTGAAAAGCTCCACTATAAAAATAAGCAGCGATATGCTGGATTGGACCACTGGCCCATCTATTTCAGCTGTATATTCACCCAGTGGCCAATCAACTGTATAAGAAAGACCACTACTCACCTAGCAGATGGCCTTCAGAAGCAATTACGATTGATGCCCATAACTTCCATTGGTCCAACCCCTTTTCTGAAACCAGCTAATCTGGTAGCCAGTACCACATTTTCTGATAAACAGGCATAATTTGGTATCAGCTAGGTCTATTTCTGCCTGTGCATACATTTTAATAGGCTGGTAAAGTTTTCTTTGAGTAGAAACTTGACATATACTCATAATTTTCTTGGCAACAGTAGAGAACTGGTTTGTCAATGCTTTCTCCTGAGTATTCACTGAAGATCTCCTATTCTAGCACTGATTAGATTTGACTTTGCTTAGCTTATCAGCCCAGACAAGGTCAGTCATATAAATGGGGGACATAAAAAGTGGCTCTACTACAACTCAGGATTAGGAACATTTATTCCCATTCCAGAGTTTTTACCATTTCTATCCATCTTTATTCTTCTGTTTGATTGAGGCAATAATGCATTTTTTCACATTTTATTACTGATGATTTTTTGGGGGGGATTTAATTTTAATATTTTATTTTGATATCTTGCTCATAGTTGCTTTGTAGCCTCGAGGAGTCTTGAGGAGGAATAGAATATCCATTAAGAAATGAATAATTAGAAAATTAATCTCTCCAGATCACAACTCTCATTTTCTTTTACTGAAAGTCTTAAGAATTGTCAGAAAATGTCAACCTGAAGCAAACTATCACACTGATACTGGTAGTGGGAGAATCATGTAAATGTAGACTACCTATGACTTATTCATGCATGATGTCTGCACTGAATTCAAAAGCATATAAAAAATAGATGGGGCCACCCTCACTGCGCCCACACTTACAGTATGCATGCTACTGATACTGAATGGGGATCCTGAAGGAAGTTCTAGACAGATTGATTTGAATATGAGAACAATCTTTTAGGAATCCTGAACAACATTCTATGACAGAACCATGCTGAACTGTTCTTAAGCTAATAACTGCCCAGATGACCAATTGGAATCTACTAGGTTTCCAGATGTTGCTGAACAACAACTCCCAATAGCAAGCATGACCAATGGCAAGCACTGTTGTAAATTGTAGCCCAACAGGATCTGGAAGATCACAGATCCTTCATCTGTACTATATCCTAAACAACTATTTAGATTTTCTAAATCCAGGAAGAGAATGTGCGATTCATATCCTATTACCTATTGAAATCCAATTTAAATCACTGCATTTATTCAAGATATAGCTGTATATAGCTGTATTACGTATCTAGATGTGTATAGATGTCTAACTCTTGTCACCCATCAGTTTACTTATGAAATAAAATGGAATGATCAAAACAAGTAATCATTGTTGTATTCCTTGAAAGTATTACAGAGAAGGCAGGCTTTAACTCAAGAGTGTATTTTTCAAAACTTTTTAACATCATTCGAGCGTTTTATTCACATTTTTAAAAATAGCTTAAAATTGGCACAGTGGAACTTTAAACGTGTGTATGTGTGCCTGCTTGTGTTGATATCATTAAATACGGGAACTAGCTGCTTCTGGAGAAAGAGGGTGATTATCAGTTACAGCCCATCTTCTTTGCAATGCTTTCAAGGTATACAACGATTGCTTAGAAACTGTTTGAAGCTGTGATCTACTTGTGCAAGGGAGTTATGACCTGGTTCTGTTGTTCTGATGGTTGCCCCTCCATGGGGGGGGGTTACATGATTGCACTTTGGGCACTGTTTATGGCTGTTTGCAGCACCCCGTGGTCATAGGACCACAGTTTATGACATTTGCTTGATTCCAGAAGTACAGCTGTTCTGTACCAATCAAACAGATGAAAAATGCCCAATTATGCCACATATCTCTAGTTCCCTTCCTTTAAATCTCCCTCACTGAAGCTTTTGGAAATGAGGTTTGCCAGCAGCGATACTATGTAGAGCCCAATTCCTCACCATTCTTATGTGGCTCTCCCTTGCCATTCCCCAGCTTTATTTATTGCTGCAGCATGTTCCTTTTGAGGTATAATTAAAAAAGATAAATAACCATATCATTGTTCACAAAGATAAATGGATAGTTTCGGGCTGTTCTGGGCGTATTATGTTTCCCCTTGCACAGAGGAAATGAATGTTTCAGGCTTTTCATTTGGATACCTTTTATAGGAAAGAAAAACACCTAGGAAGTCTGATTATTTTGATCTTCCTTCCCTATACTGCAGCCACCGAGCTTATGACAATGTAATAAGGCCATCCATTATCCATCTGGAGTGGTTATCCTGGAGGCAATGACTTCATTGTATGCTAAGAATCTCCCATCAGACTCTTATCCAGAAATAGACACTCACACTGGAGTCCCAACGTCAGTGCCCATTAAAAATTCCTACACTAGAGATTGAGAAGCAATTTTATACCCTGTAATTGCCTTGTTACAATTTGGTTCCTTCCTATATTTTCTCCATATCTGATGTTAGTCACATAATCAGTCTTTGCAAAGCTTTGGTTGACATGATTTCCCCACCTTGCTGGAATTACAATATTTCTGTAGCACAGCCGTAATAGCATCATGGTCTATTGTAACCTGCTTTTCTTTTAAACATTATATGGCTTCCGTTTTAATGCAGCAAGTTGCCTTGTCACTATGTCTGATTGTTGGTCTACCTGAGTTAATGTGTCCAAATCTGGGCAGAAGGTATCCTTCAATTCCCACAGTTCTCAACAATGGTCATGCTGATAGGAGTGTTTTGGGAATTGAGGTCTATGCATCTGGAGGGATTTAAGGTGGGGAAGGCTAATGTACAGGATTCCCAAAATAAATATTTTCCCTGCTCTCTCTGGATTCAGCTTAGGACTTTCTGTTTGCAAAGCACAAACTCTGCTGTTCACTGACAGGAACAGGAAACAATATTCTACCGATATCTTTAAGCCTAAGTCAGTATTGGTTGTTTTCTACACCACCCTGCCATGTGATCCTAAGCAGAGAGGTTTTCAAAAGATTCTAGTTCCTAGTTCAGACGTGTGTTGATATGACGAAAGTGGAATATATGACTTTGTGACATCAGAGACAAATTCCTTGTCTGTCTAATCACACTTGGCCAAATAAAGTATTCAATTCAATTTAACCATTTGGCACTTAACTTCTTGATTATATTCATGCAGAGATAGCAGAAGGCCTAGTCAAGTTACTCTAGATTAGGAGATTTACAATATACCTGTATTTACTGTGTATAATTATATTTCTTCTAATAACATGTTAAAATTAATGTGTTATTTTTCCTTAGGAAGTTTGTATTCTGTGCTTTCAATGCTATTTTGAGAAGGGAGAACAGTCATTATACAGACCCTACCCAAAACAGCCCTGATTCTACCACTCATATGGACTCCCAGATCCATAGAACTTTCCTGCTTTCAGCCTTTCTACATCTGACATCATATTGAAGATTCAAAAAGAAGATTTATAGAGGTTTGGTTGAATGTGCCATACTCTATGGTTCCCCCCTTCAATCTCCTGAACTCAGATTTTAGTGAAAAAGCCTCTTGGTTAGTATTTGCAGTATAGGTAGTCATCCACTTACGACCACAGTTGAACCCAAAATTTCTGTTGCTAACCGAGACATTTGTTAAGTGACATCTTGTCCCATTTTACAACCTTTCTTTGCCACAATTGTTAAGTGAATTGCTGCAGTTCTTAAGTTAGTAACATGCTTGTTAAGTGAATCTGGACTCCTTATAGACTTTGCTTGTCAAAATATTGCAAAAGATGATCGCATGATCCTGGGACTCTGCAACCGTCATAAATATGAGTCAGTTGCCAGCATCTGAATTTTGATCATGTGACTATGGTAACACTCAATGGTTGTAAATGAGAAAAAGGTTCTTAGGTTACTTTTTTCAGTGTCACTGTAACTTTGAATGGTCATTCAGCGAACTGTTGTAAGTTGAGAATTGCCCGTATTACATTCAGTCTTGGGAACTTTTTGAGATTCCAGGATCTGATGGGAAAAATTTACCTCCTCTAGTTTTTGAATTGTTTAAGATATTTAATTATTTTATGCTTATCTGAAATGAACCTTGATATTCTAACCCCATATAACATGACTTCTTGGGGCGGGGGGGGGAGGGGGAAGGAAGAATTGGACATGAAAGTTGGATGAAGTAGAAGCCAGGTTTTTTTAAAAAATAATAAGCATTTAACAAAATGGAGTCAGAGACTTCAGAACAGCCAAGAAATCCACAATAGTACATTTTTTAAAAAAGACTTCAAGACACTTTGTTAAGGAGGAAAAAAAAACCCACTAACCCTGCTATGTATATATGGAGTATTGAATATCAATTAAGAAAACCATTTTTTTCAAAAGCACCAAATTGGTCTATCAAAGGAGCTCTCCTTTGAATTGTTTGAGACTGCAATCCTAAAAGGAACTAAGCAGCCAATCAAACTGCGCATTCTGGGATAACCCTTTAATAACACTGAAATGGATCCAGCAAAGCTTTTGACAACACGCATCATATTCTTCTATTGATTCGGTGCCCAGGAACATTAAAGATGGATGGGGGCCCTGTTCTTAGAGCCCAGTTGGTTTTTCCACTACAAAATGATTTAACTCCTCTTTCTTCAAAGCATAAGGACTTTTTGTAGTGCTATTTAATATATTTGTTATTTTTATTGATTGTTGTACATCACCCAGAGTAAGATGGGTAGCCAAATAAATATGATTGATAAATACTTTCTATTTTTAAATAGATTTCCTTTTTAATGAATTCATATCAAGAGGAAAACGTGGCCCAGCTAACATTTTGTATCAAATAAATAACAACCAATCAGCACCAAACAAAATTAGGCAGATGCTTTTAGGAAATTTGCAAATAGATCATGAAGGCTACAATATTGCTTTCCAATCTGGGCCAAATATGGACACTTCTACCGCCTGCCGTATTATGTGAGGACATGTATATATGGTGCCCCAATCATCAAAGATTTTGCTCACATAATGTTTAATTGTCAATTATATTCCCTTCCTAAGCTTAGACACTTAACATCCCTACTTGAAAGAATGATCCACTTGAATCTGAATTGCAAATTGTCCTACTTTCTTCTGAGTTCTAACCTATAAATCGCAAGTAGAACTGCCAAGTTTATAGTTAAGACACTTGATCTAAGAACCTGTTATATCTCACAGGTAAAGCTCAACAAAGACAACTGGTTTTTCTTTTTCCTTGAAGACGTTTCGCTTCTCATCCAAGAAACTTCTTCAGTTCAGATATGCAGGATAGAAGGATTTATATTCCTTGTAGTCATCTAGTTGTTAGAACTCATTCTGAGAGTTGTTGAGGCCACTTGAAGCTTACTGGATGAAAGGAAAAACAAAGTGTAGTTGCCTTTGGGATATCTACCTCTATGCTTTCCAATTCATTTCATACAGCAAAAATTAACAAAGTGGGAGTGGATGGCCAAGAGTTGTGAAGAATATTGAGATCAAATTCCAGTGGGAAGGCTCTGAAAGTGTTGCATCTCATTTGTTCTTTAAACAAATGCATAGGCAGATTTGTTTAAAGAAGGGATGTTTATGAGATGCAATCAACATTTTCAGATATCTGAATAGTTATCATGTGAAGATGGAAACCCCTAGTATTTGCTGTTGCTCCAAAGACCAAGAATAGCAAGTTACACAATACAAAGCATGGTTAAATACAGATAGGTTGCAATTACTGTACTGTTTGAATGGTGCAAAATTCAATTTAGTAAATTTATAAATTTGTATCAGGTTGTGTTAATGCAAGACAAAATTCAGTCGGTGAAGGGCTAGCATATGCATGGTTAAGATTTGCGTATGGGCAACTGTGGCTCGTGAACAAACATGTTGGGATTTTAGATGCTAATTATCAGTCGTGCAAAATGGAGAAAAGGAAGTTTCTATTTAAGGAAAGCTAAGAAAAAAGCTAATTTTGAAGAATTACAGTAGAATACAGGAGATAACGGTACACCTTGAATAGTTTATCCTCAAGCTGTAACCAATTATCCTATTTTCCCTAGAAGCATCACTTTGAATAGTGCAAATTTGAATAATGTGAACATTTCATGGGATTCATTAACCATCTAATCAAGACCTACCGGTAATATGGAAAACTTCCTCACCTTAAATACAATTCAGTAATGAATAAAATTATCTTGGATGGAAATGTGCTTCCTAAAGATGTTTATATGAAAGATGGACAACCTTATTAAGCAACAGCGTACCTTTTAATATTTAGATAAACTACCTATTTTATTTATTAGTATTAACATTAAAAGGGTAGGTTTTATGAAATTTCCTGAGAACATTTATATTTACTAGGTAAAATTTATAAAGAAAAAGGCTATGTTTGCACTGGCCAAGCTTCCTATTTGATTTTATTTCAGTCAGCATTTGCATTATAGGCCTACTTTGAATTTTAGGAGGCATTGATTTGTATTGATAAACTATTGGAGAGATTAACTCCTTTAGACGAGCTTAGTAAAATGAGGGTGGTTATTTCTATGTGAACTAAAGAAAAAATGGTGTATCATATATCTACAACAGGATAAATAGACATGAAGGATTTTATACACGCAAGGAAGTATGCAAAAGGTATCCTAAAATGGATGTTTACTGAAACAGATATTTAATTAAGAGTCACAAAAATGAGATGTGCAGCTATACAAATTGAATGAATGAAATTACAAACCATCGATATATTAATAGATATACGCAAATAAATAAAACTCTGTATACTTTATTATAGGGCAAGATATTTTTTTTCACATGAAAAATGAGCAATGATTTACCTTTATAATGCCTCACATCCTATGGAGATTTAGTTCTCACCTTATAGTTTATGTAACTGTTCATGTAAATTGCCTTTTCCCCCCTGTTTAATGAAAAGCATCATATTTTTGCTCATTGATGCCTTCATTCTCCTAATACAGGCTTGAAAATGGAAATATCTTCAATGGCAGTTCCTTTTACTGCAGTTTGTACATAATTTTGAGAAGTGTATTTTGATAGATTTTTTTCAGAAAAAAATATGCTATCAGCTTTTGGCTTATTGTGAAAATTCACATTTTCTTCTGGCAGAAATCCCTTACATTTCCATTATCCAACACAGCCATGTTTTTGACCAGAAATCCCAGTTACTTAGCTCCAGAAAAACCACTGTTACGGGGGCAAGACCAAGGAAGCAAAACCAACCGATTTCAGGAAATTATCTTTAATATTAGTCTAGAAACATATGGAATTTTGGAAATTCTTGGAATTTCTCAGGCTCATTTATAGTGAGATGATTAAGTGGGAATCTTTCTGAATAGAGTTGCTTTTTCCCCAGGAGATTCCCAGGAGAAGGACAGGGGGACACATTGCCATTTATAAAATAAACAGTTAATTGTCTGCTTGTTTTCTATTTCTTCCACTTCCTACAATATTTCACAACCACAGCGCGATGTGCTTCAGCTCTTGTTAATAACCTAAAATAAGTAAACACCAACATGGTATTTAAAAAAAAAAAAAAAAACTTTATGCACACATATTGCTCCTGCAGTACAGGCAGTCCTCAAATTATGATCACAATTGGGACAGTGGTGGGATTCAAATATATGAACAACCGGTTCTCTGTGTGGATGCCACTTCCGGAAGTCCGTTCTGGGCCTGGGCAACAAAAAATTAGCTACCGGTTCTGCCGAAGTGGTGCGAACTGGCTGAATCCCACCACTGAATTGGCACCAGAATTTCTATTTCTAAGCAAGGCAGTTGCTAAGTGAGTTATCCCCGATTTTATGACTTTTTTGCCACAGTTGTTAAGTGAATCATATGGTGGTTAAGTGAATTCAGCTTGCCCCATTGATTTTGCTCAAATGGCAATCACATGACCCCGGGGCCCTGGGACCTGCAACTGTTGTGCATGCTGGTTGCCAAGTGTCTGGATTTTGTTCACTTGACTGTGAGGATGCTGTAACAGTTGTAAGTGAGAGAGCCCATTTTAAATCACTTTTTTCATTGCCTTTGTGACATCAAACAGTTGCTAAACACATGGTTGCAAATTGAGGACTACCTGCACATCAATATAGTGAAATTATTTAACAGAACAGAATAAAAGAGTTGGAAGGGACCTTGGAGGTCTTCTAGTCCAATCATCTGTTCAGGCAGGAAACCCTGTACCATTTCAGACAAATGGTTGTCCAATCTCTTTTTAAAAAACTCCAGTGTTGGAGCATTCACAACTTCTGGAGGCAGGTTGTTCCACTGATTAATTGTTCTGTCAGGAAATTTCTCCTTAGTTCTAGGTTGCTTCTCTCCTTGATTAGTTTCCATCCATTTCTTCTTGTCTTACCTTCCGGTGCTTTGGAGAAAAGATTGAGCTCCTCTTCTTTAAAAAAATAGAAGGAATTAAATAAAAATATGATATATATATCCTATGCTTATCCTGTTTAGACCCTATCCTATTCCTCTCTTGCCTCTCCCTGGAAGTCTCTGAAGTTTTCTATACAACCATGAGTGGACCTCAGATGAAAAAATGTTCTCAACCTCTACTGTACATACACCCCACATGATTCTTTAAATTGCAGTGCTGCTGTGTCACATCGAAAGGGAGAAGCAGTGTTTTTCCCAACCAAATTTCACAAGATATTTTGATGATTGTCAAAGTTTACCTCTCTTCTTTCAGTAACCCTCTGAACTCACTTTGTACCAGTAACAAAGTGTAACATTTCTCAGGGCTGAAGCAACTCTTGTGATAGCTGCCTGCTGAAGCCAGCACAGTCTCACAAAGACACTGATAAAAGACATTATCATTTAAATATCTCCCTTCATTCCCCTCCCTCTTTCCATCCTACCTTCTCCAGAAATGTTTTCAATTATTACAGTTTTGGCTGACGAAGGCAAGATCAACCTGACTTTCAGAAAGTCTCCTCTGTTTTCTATATAGATGTTATCTCAAGGCTACAAGGGGGGGGGGTGTCATTTCTCCTCTTGACTATGTCAAAGTGAATGGCTCAAAACGCCTCCAATAACTCTACCTTATTCTCAGGTGAGACAGATTGTGCAGCTTCTGTTTGGCTCTGAAGATGTTCCTGGGCCAGTCACTAGGCCAAGGATGACAAATTACCTCTCTGCCTATATCTGAGCTGGGACATTTCTCTCTACAGCCTCCACCAGATGGGCCTAATTAAACTATTAGCCAATGAGCAAGGTCTGATGGCTCCATTAGGAATCCTCCTGTGCTTAAACAAACAGCTCAAAATAAATAGTTTCCTTCCAATTAAAGGACAGCTTATGTGCTTTCCTGCACATTCAATCAGCAGTCAGTGCTTCAAGAGCTTTCTTGCTTCTTCCTCTCTTTTATCCTAAAGCATCCAAGATCAAGGGTTTTCGAGAAAAAGGGATTACGGTGCTTGATTTGATTGGCAATCTTGCTTCAGAAACAAGATTAACTGTTAATTCCAAAATTGAAACCATGTAGGTTTCAAAGTTATAATCTTGGCACTATAAATTAAGTAATGCCATTATAAATGTAGAACGAACAACCTAATGCCAACATGAAGAGATTTGGGTTAGAAACTTAAGACATCTGCATTCCAAAAACATTATTTTGAATTACAGTCCCCTGATTCACTTATATTGTCCAGATGTTCAAAAATGCACCTTAAGGTAAGCATCACTACAGCTCCTGGGTGCTATCGGTGAACCTGGACTCTTCTCATTCTATTTAATCTATATACTTTTTTTTTCTCTTCCTGGAAAGACAACAACAGTAGCCAAGCAAGAGAAAAAGTTCATTCAAGATCCATTTTCCCCCCACTGGTTCTATTCAACTGAATTCACTCAAGTGGTGGTTAACAAACACTGTGGAGAGTATGACATGTCAAATTAGCAGCTTTGCAAATCTCCTGTTAATTGTCAGCCTAATTAAAAAATTGCTAATTATAATGTTTATAACTTCAAATAACTGCTCAGCTATAAAGTACTGGCTGTCAGGTGTAAACAGGGGGACTGAATGGGGGAAGGGTGTGGAAAAAATCAATCGACATCTGTTAATTTATCAGAGGCAGTAGATTAAATTGAAAAATGGATTGCCTAATGCACTGTAAATCTGCATTCCAATAAACAGACCAATTCATTACAATGCCTGCTTAATAAAATGGGGATGACCATCTTCAGTGACACCCAATGGTTTTCCTTTCCAATCAGATTTAAGCCAATGGAAGGCTACACAACGGGGACCAGAATTTCTGTTGCTAAGAAAGGCAATTGTTAAGTGAGTCACATTCCATTTTACAACCTTTTTGTCATGGTTGTTAAGCAAATCACTGCAGTTGTTGACAGTAGGGATGCTGCGATGATTATAAGTGTGAAGACTGGTTATGTCACTTTTTTCAGTACCACTGTAATTTTGTTCAGTTGCTAAACAAATGATTGTAAGTCAAGGACTACTTATAGCCAAGCTCAAAGTTAATTTTATTTTATAACTCTTTAAAAGGTGAAATGGAGGAGGGGAGGCCATAATGATAAGGTCTTCCATTTGGAACAGGATTTTGATCCCAAGTTTTCTTGGCGAGAGCTTAAACGTACCAAGAGAAGATCAGAATTAAAGTGTCAGATCTTGACTGAAGATTTTACTCTCATCAGGAAAGCTCACCAAGTATGTAACAAGTTTTAACCTGGGTATGGAGTTTGCAGCTGAAATTTTCAATTACACAGAGAAAAGAAAATTTGCTTTCTTTGACATAAGTATTATAAGTATTATACTCATCAGCTTCATGAGCAAATGCTTCATAAACTTTTGATTAAGTAATTCCAGTACTACTCTGTTTTCCATTAAATCACGGGTGTTAAACTCGCCACGTCACGTGATGTAGTCCAGTTTAAGATCCCAGACCATGAATGACTTATAGGTAAAGAAGAGTTGCTGCTGAGAACATACAGCACAATTTAACTGCTCCTTCTACAAATGAGCTGATCAGAAAAACATCTCCAATGAGAAATAAGACATTGCTTTAAAAATCACAGAGGGACACATTCCACATTACTGAACTTGGTGCTAAGGGAGCTGGTTGTGTCATCTCATGCTGCTTTGGTGATATTCTGATCCAGAAACCACCAGGTTCATTGTTGCACACCACTTTCCAATTAAGATGTCAATGAGCTGGCAAGGAATCTTACCATTGTCATCTCTTTCTGATATAGGAAACCAATCGTCACTGAAATAGAGAGAGAAGATACACAAATTGTCTCCCGAGACCTATTTAGACCAAGGACTCTGTCTCTATTATAATTATCTATCTCTCTATCTGAGATAGATGTTAGATAGATAGATAGATAGACAGACAGACAGACAGACAGACAGACAGACAGACAGATACAGACAGACAGACAGACAGACAGACAGATTAGATAGAGATATATTACAGGTCGATGGATGGATGGATGGATGGATGGATGGATGGATGGATGGATGGATGGATGGATGGATGGATGGATAGATAGATAGATAGATAGATAGATAGATAGATAGATAGATAGATATAGGCAGAGCTAAAGATAGATAGATGGTAGATAGATGATAGATATATAGAAAGACAGAGATAGATAAATCTAATATTTATTAGATATTTTGACATAAATAGAATATAAACATGAAAATATACAAAGGAAAAATTAAGAAAAAGGATAAAAAGAGAAAGCGGAAGAAACAATGCAGATTGAAAAAGAAGATAATGAAAGAAGCGACTTCTGATCTTCTTTACAGAAGCTACAACCTATGTTTATTATATATGGTTATATATGGTTCCCTTCTTCCCATATTCAACCCTTTTTAATCAGCAAATCCAAAAAAATCACCATTTCATTTTTCCCCATCTTTAGCAAAAAGTTGATAAGAGGTTTCCAGTTTTTATAAAAGAATTTATATTTGTATCCCTGACCAAACAGGTCAATTTTGCCATTTTTGCATATTCCACCATCTTAACAATCCTCTCCTCCATTGTGAATGTTGGGCTATATTTCCCCCTGTTCTACAATAATCCTCTCAGGGCCTCTCATCCAAAATTGAGCGGAAAAGCCCAACCTTTATTTCAGAAAAAAGAAAGGATTAATTAATCTAGGATTAATTTGGTGAACCATCCCAGAGACTAATATGAGCCAATATTTTGTTTTTAAAATTCACTCAGCGGATACAATTATAACTGGTAAGCAATCTAAGAACTCCTAATAAACGTTTATGGAAGAAAATTTATGAAGTGATAGTTAAAGAATTTGAGTGATGGTAGCATTCCCAAAGCAACCTTATATGGAGAGAAATGATGTTCAAAACTTTTCTGCATCTCTCTTACCTATAACCATGCACATTTTGTGGTGATCAAATTTTCTATCACCTTCCAATAGAAGAGAAGAGTCCTTAGTGATCTCTGAGCATGGTTACAGGTAGTCCTCAACTTACGGCCATAATTGAGCCCAAAATTTCTGCTACTAAGCAAAACAGGTGTTAAGTGAGTTTTGTCCCATTTTACAACCTTTCTTGTCACAGTTGTTAAGTGAATCACTGCATTTAGTAATAAGGTTAATACCTGAGTTTTACTTCTCCTTCTTACATTGCTTGTCAGAAGGTCATAAAAGGGGATCACTTGACACTAGGACACTGCATCCATCGTAAGTAAAGTTCTACATTTAGGCAAAAAACCCCAAATGTACAGGTATAGTATATGAAAAGCTTCTTCTTCTTTCGGATACTTCTTGCTAACATCGGATGTTCTTGCTTGACGGTATAGGTGGTACCTTGCTCAATAGTAGCAACTGTGAGAGTGATCTCGGAGTCCTAGTGGACAATCACTTAAATATGAGCCAGCAGTGTGCTGCAGCTGCCAAAAAAGCCAACACAATGCTGGGCTGCATTAACAGAGGGATAGAATCAAGATCACGTGAAGTGTTAATACCACTTTACAATGCCTTGGTAAGGCCACACTTGGAATACTGCATCCAGTTTTGGTCACCACGATGTAAAAAAGATGTTGAGACTCTAGAAAGAGTACAGAGAAGAGCAACCAAGATGATTAGAGGTCTGGAGGCTAAAACATATAAGGAACGGTTGCTGGAATTGGGTATATCTAGTTTAATGAAGAGAAGGATGAGGGGGGACATGATAGCAGTGTTCCAATAACTCAGGAGCTGCCACAAAGAAGAGGGAGTCAAGCTATTCTCCAAAGTGCCGGAAGGCAAGCAACAAGCAACGGATGGAAACTAATCAAGGAGAGAAGCAACCTAGAACTAAGTAGAAACTTCCTGACAGTTAGAACAATTAATCAGTGGAACAACCTGCCTCCAGAAGCTGTGAATGTTCCAACACTGGAAGTTTTTAAGAAGAAACTGTACAGCCATTTGTCTGAAATGGTACAGGGTTTCCTGCCTGAGCAGGGGGTTGGACTAGATGACCTCCAAGGTCCCTTCCAACTTTATTATTATTATTATTATTATAAATATGAGCCAGTTGCCAAGCATCTGAATTTTAATCATGGGGATGCTGCAATAGACATAAGTGTAAAAAACAATCATAGGTCACTTTTTTCAGTGCTGTTATAACTTTGCCTGGTCACTGAACAAAAGATTGTAAGTCAAGGACTATCTGTATGTGCTTGCAACATTTTATTACTCAACTAGGTAACATCTTCAGTGCACACAACTAAGCACAGAAAGCACCAAGGACTTCATCTTCTTTTTTTCCACTCATTGGGTAAGAACTAAGCCTCACAAAGTTTATTCAATAGGATCTCTACAAGCGTCCAGGGAAGCATCAGGTTGACAGTGAGGAACATGGCACGCAGCTCGTAGGAACTCAAACTGTGCTGCTTCCAATGGTTTATTTTGCTTATAAGCACCCAACAGAGCTCCATAAAGGAGAGAACTCAGCCTTTTTGCCCTGAATAACTTAACTGCAACAAGGATTAAATTGGTGCTGCTGATGCCAGTAAATCAAATTATGGCACTGGAAACCCTCTGCACTTAAATAGTGTTTTCTTCCAAGCAGTGAAAATGTGGAAAAAAATTGCCTAGTATTTAAGGTCTGGGGCTGGTTCAGTGTGGAGGCCATTTATTTTCCAATTATGAAGGCAGCTGGCACACTTCATAGCGTATAGGACCATTTCTGCTTTAGAATAATTCTAACTGAGGAATCCTGGGGATTGTAGTCCACACAGCTTAAAGTTGCTGAGGTGGAGGAACACTGGTTTATTGGACAATATCTGTCAAGTCCATGAAATCAGGACTACAGGCAATTTAAATGAATATGGGTTTATTGTAAGCTAATGTTCTCTACAAGAATCGGAACTACAAATGGTCAAAGCAAATGGATGGCAGATAAGAGTTAATGGAATTCAAGGTGGGCAGGACAATTTTTTTGTGGACAGCTGACATATTTGGCACCTCCATAAGTCTCCTTCTGCTCATCTGCTACATCAACAGAGGATGAAATTCTTTTTTTGGTCAGAACATTAACAACAGAGTTGTTTAAAAAAACAGGGAAAGAGAAGGGAACAATTAGGCACTCTTGTTCAAATCCGGCTGAGATGGGAGAAGTAAAGAAGTAAAGACACCTCCAGAGGTTACATCTAATCAACATGACATTGTCTTCATCCAGCAACTTAATCACCCAAAGTAAAGACTGATGTGTAGTTGTACCTCTCAGTTTAGCCTGCAGGTTTTCTATAAATATTGAATCAAACGCTGCCTTTGTATTGATGAAGGTGTCAAGATGGCAACATTGTGTATTGTATTTTTGTAATATTTTATGTATGTATAAACTATGTATAAACTAAATTATGTATAAACTATATTATATTATTTTAATTTTATTAATATGGTACCATAAGCTGACCCTGTAGTAAGATGAACAGCCAATAAAAACTAATAAATAATAAAATAAAATAAAGTAAAAAAATAAGCAAACATTGGCAGCTAGAATATTTTGATATATATGATGCAGCATAATGTACAGATCAAAGACTGAAGGAAGTACTATGTTGTGTTAGTATAGATTTGTTTCTTTTGGTTTTTTTCCCCTTCTGAGTTAACTTTATTGTTGGAATGGACTACCGCTGTTGTTTCCCAGCACAAACAATCTTTCTATCCCTCTAAAGGCTTCTTAGCAGCCTATACTTTCCAGTCTGAAAACATTTCCCATGAGAAGTGTTTCCTTATTATGTCTATCCTGGGACATAACCAAAGGGAACCAGGGAGATTTTTGGACAATGAAACAGCATGCTGGCTGGGGAATTCTGGGAGTTGAAGTCCATGCATCTTAAAATTACCAAGGCTGAAAAACACTGATCTAAATCATCTCCTCCTGCTCTCTTCCTTAAAACAAAAGAAAAGAATGATGTTCCCATGAGGGTGCATTTCATCAGAAGGAAAGTAAAAGGTAGAGTAGCAAAAGAGATAAAAGATGTTCCAGATATTTTTTCTCCACAGGAGACCCGAATATGATTCCTAAATTTGTTGGTAATGCCATTCTCACAGAATTTAAAAAAATAAGAATCAAGAACTGGACACAAAGGGGAGACAGAAATTCGTTTCTTGTTTTTAATACCTCCCCATTGTTGTGATTGATTAGGAACTTTCTGTGTCCAGAGAGTTGGCTGTTTACTTGTTCATTTCTCCATAATGAACACTTTCCTCTGGCACTCCTTTTCAGTGTCCAGCTCAAACACTCAGAAAAACTCCAGACACTGATGACTTAGTTTGGTAACGAAACATCCACAAGCAAACAATAACAAAGAGCACCAAAGACTCAACAATTAAAGCATTTTCAAAGAAAAGGGATATCACAGATTCTTAATCCTTGTATTTTTGCAACGAGTGCAGCCTTTTTCCATCAATGTCTTTCAATTTCACTGGAATGATATCTTCCAGAATTGATCTAAAACTTCAGGGATTCTGGGAGACTGAGCATAAAACATTCAAATAACCTCTGAATAAGACACTGTAATCCTTGACTAATAGCTCCAGTTGGGACCAAAATTTCCATTGCTAAGGAAAGCAGTTGCTAAGTGAGTCATACTCAATTTTATACCTTTTTTTTTTTTGCTACTATTAAGCATATTACTGTAGTTGTTAAGTGAATCCAGTTCCCCACATTGATGTTGCATGTCAGAAGCCAGCTGGGAAGGTCACAAATGGTGATCACATGATCTGGGACACTGCAATTGTGATAAATAAATGGCTGTAGGTTAAGGAGTACCTGTATATAAATATAGTGGAGACCTAATTTTAAAGTGAAAAAAAAACCTGTTTGCAACTGTCAGCTGAACTTTAAAGTCACAAAACTTGTGGTTTCAGGAGTCCTTCAGTGATGAAGTTTATCTTAAGTATCTTTTTTTTTTTTGGCTAGGCTTTATTTATTATTTCATGTATTTTTTAAATAAATTTATATGGTCAATTTATTATCATCAGATGATTGATTGATTGGCTCATCACTGTGTCTGTAATGCCAGAAAAATCTGGTCTGGCTATTTCTTCCTCCAGCTAAATTGCTGCTCAACTTAACATGAAGATATGCACTAACTTTTTAAAGAAGAAAATCAGTGTGCTGTATGAACAACTTGAAAGCAAGGATGGCTCTCATGGATAGGAAGGTATGAAGAGACATAATAAACAGTATAATTGGTATAAACTAGATTTAGCTAGATTTCCTTCCCCTTTCTTAACTTACACCTTTGCTTATTATTTCCTTTTCTATACTTTGCGTAATGTTGCTATGCTGAAAGGAAATGGGGTGATTGGTATAATGTGTATGTACTTCATCTGTGATTGCTTTCTTTGGCCTTTCAACCAAGTTCCAAGCAGCCTAACATATAATTGTGCCTGCATATTTAGGAACATGAATAATTCCTGCAGAAGCTTTTACAAACGCACAAAACAGTCAGACAGATGCTTAGAAAAAGAATGTCAGAAAATCCCAAAAGAGTCACGCAGAAGAGTTGTTCATTTCAAGGAATATATAACTTGGCTTCAATCCAAGTGTCCCACAGAGTATATCTTAAGCAACCAGGTGCTCCCAAATCAAGCCACTTAGAAAAACAAAAACATTTTAATTCTGCCGTTAAAAAATGTCAAGGAAAGATATCCCACATTTAGAAGCAGGCAACTATAAGCTGAACAATTTTCATAGGTCTAAAAATGAAACAAGCCTTGTTTCCATAGCTATATAATTACAGTGATATTTATTAATTGGAACCGCTAAGAACATCATCACCATTTTCTCTCCTGAACTTAAAATGGATTTGCTGTAAACATATTCAACAAGCAGGAAGTTATTTTCTGTATGAGGCAGACTTAATTGCTCTCTTCACCAGTAATAGGTTTCTCGAATTTTAAACTCCTGTGGTTGTTTCTGATATCTCCCATGGTATCAGTAATGATAACAAGCAATATCCAGGCTAACCCAATTTTTTAACTTCTACTTACTACTCCAATTCTCCTATTTTAATCATCTCCTTCCATATATGATCCTGGCTTTCTCTACTCAAGGTAACCCAAGACTAAGTATACATCTTAATATTTGCTTTTAACAAAACATATGAAGGACAGTTGCAGGAACTGGGCATGTCTAGTCTAATGAAGGGAAGGACTAGGGTGACATGATAGCAGTGTTCCAATATTTAAGGGGCTTTAAGAGATTTACAGCAAAACAAAAATACTAATCTGAGAATTCTTGCTCTGTTATATCTGTGATAAAGACATGTAGCAGCTTCTAATATTGAAGATTTCAAAATAGTGATCAACACATTGATTAGAATACATTAAGTAATCTATTAATGTTGTAAGCCAGAAATAGTTCATACAATGACTGTAATTATTTATGGCAAAGGCAGATAATCAAAATGCAGCTCTTGGGAGACAAGGCCATTGCACCATCTCAGCTAATATGAAAACTGAACACAATAATGTTGACTGTGGGCTGCTTCCTACACAGGCACAATACCGTTTCAAGTTCCTTCAGTTCACTTCTATAGAACCATTAGCCTCTGCTCAATATATTGAACTCCAGACTTTCTCCTTCATCTATTAATAAAGAAATTATTTCTTTGAATGTTTAACTCCATTTTTTTAACAGTTCAGTGCTTTCCTTCAATGGCATAAGATAAATATTTGGAGTGTGTGGAATTTGGTGGCTGTATACCCATTGAATGAAGCTTTGATCAAAGAACCGGTTTGAAGTATTTGGATAAAACTAAATACCTCCCCATTCACTTTCATATCCCAGAATGGAATGGCTGTACTCTAACCAGTAAACAGGGTTTCAGGGCACATGCAAAATCCCAATTCAGCAAGGCACAGTGGCCAATTGTCTGACTACATGTAGTCCTCAACTTATGACCACAATTGGGATCTGAATTTCCATTGCTAAGCAAGGTGGCTGCTTGCAGTCCTTAATTCAACTGGCTTTCCCCATTGAAAGCTTGTCAGAAGCCAAATAGGAAAGTTGTAAATGGAGATCATATATGCCTGTTTCCAAATATACAAATTTTGGTCACGTGATTGTGGACATGCTGCAATGGTTGTAAGCGCGAGGACCAGTTGTAACTCATGTTTTTTTTAGTGCTGTTGTAATTTTGGCTGGTTGTAAGCTGAGGACTACCTGTATTTCGCTGGAATGGGCCAGTTCACACATTGAGATGATGTTCATTGAGGCATAATAAATAAATAAACAAACAAACAAACAAACAAACAAACAAACAAATAATTTTTTTTTAAAAAAAAAATCTTCACACAGAGAAGATTTTTAAAAATCAGGGCTTTTCCTTAGATTCCATGCTGTATTGAATTCTGCCATCTATATTTGTTATGCTGGCATATTTGCATGGGCAATGAAGACCACAGCATCACAAAAAGATATGGAAGTTTCAACATTTCTTTCCTCCTACTTGTCCATACAGGTAGTCCCTGACTTATGACCGCAATTGGGAGCAGAATTTCTGTGGCTCAGCAAAGCAGTTGTTAAATGAGTTGCTTCCAGTTTTCTGATATTATTGAGTGAATCACTGCAGCAGCTGAATGAATCTTGCAATTGTTCAGTGAATCCAACTTCCCCCACTGACTTTGCTTTTTGAAGCAACAAAGCAACAAAGATTATTAGGGGACTGGAAGCTAAAATATATAAGGAATGGTTGCTGGAATTGGGTATGTCTAGTTTAACGAAGAGAAGGACGAGGGGGGGCATGATAGCCATGTTCCAATATCCCAGGGGTTGCCACAATGGAAGAGGGAGTCAAGCTATTTTCCAAAGCGCCTGAAGGCAGGACAAGAAGCAACGGATGGAAACTAATCAAGGAGAGAAGCAACCTAGAACTAAGGAGAACTTCCTGACAGTTAGAACAATTAACCAGTGGAACAACCTGCCTCCAGAAGCTGTGAATGCTCCAACACTGGAAGTTTTTAAGAAGAGACTGGACAGCCATTTGTCCGAAATGGTATAGGGCAGTGATGGTGAACCTTTTAGAGACCGAGTGCCCAAACTGCAACCCAAAACCCACTTATGTATCGTCGGGTGCCGGGTAGGCCTGGCCCATTGGGTGGGTATGGCCCATTGGGTGGGCGTGGCTGCAGTGGTAATGGCAGACTGGGTGGGACTAAAAAGTTCAATCAATCAATTCCAACTTTGCGAGATCTTTTTCCCCCCCGCGAGAAGTTGACATTGATTGATTAACCCTTTTTTTTTTTGCACACGCCGGCGGAGGCCTAAAGCAAAAAGGTTTTATAAAACCCAGCTGAAGGCATAGGACTGGGGTGATGGCGCGCGTGCCCACAGAGAGGGCTCTGCGTGCCATCTGTGGCACGCGTGCCATAGGTTCGCCACCACAGGTATAGGGTTTCCTGCCTGAGCAGGGGGTTGGACTAGACGACCTCCAAGGTCCCTTCCAACTTTATTATTATTATTATTATTATTATTATTATTATTATTATTATTATTATTATTATTGTTGTTGTTGTTGTTGTTGTTGTTATTATTGTTATTATGATGATGATGATGATGATGACGATGATGATGCCATCTGGGAAAATTGCAAATGGGGATCACGTGAACCTGAGACATCACAAGTGGTGTAAATATATGCCACTTGCCAAGTGCCCAAATTTTGATCAAGTGACCATGGGATTACTACAATGGTCACAAGTGCAAAGATCATTCATAAGTCACTTTTTTTTCAAATATGTGAACAACCGGTTCTCTGTGTGAATGCCGCTTCCGGAAGTTCATTCTGGGCCTGGGCAACAAAAAATTAGCTACCGGTTCTGCCGAACTGGTGCGATGGTCACTTTCCTATAACTGTAACTAAATGCACTGAGAAGCCTCATGGGGGATCTTTCACATAGCATCAGATCTTCAGTGAAAGCAGGTGTTCATGGCCCTATCCTTGGCTGTAGTTCCATGCTTTGGAAAGCTTTCTGAGAGCTCCTGGGATTATAATGGGTCACTTACAGGGGCTACAGAGTAAGAATTAGTGCTAGTCCTGCTTGCCCTTCCCCTTAACTTTCTCCACCGATAAACTGGCTATGGAAGATGCAAGGAGAAAGCAATATTTTTGGAAATTGCTGAATCTATATGCTTTGCAATGGCGTCCATTTATTATTTTCTTCACAGAATTATGATATAATTATACAACATTCAGGTGACTACAGCTAATCTCATTTAACTACTAGTTGTCCCAAACGTGCTTTTTTTTTTTTTTTTTTTTTTCAAAAGGCAACTGGACTTTCTTGGGTTTTTTCCTTGAAAAATTTCACTTCTCATCCAAGAAGCTTCTTCAATGAAAATTTCCAAGGTAAAAAAATCAAAAAAGTCCAGTTGCCTTTTGAAAAAAAAGAGCATCTTTGGGACAACCATGACCTGGGTCAGGGGTAGGCAACCTTGGCTCTTTTATGACTCGTGGACTTCAACTCCCAGAATTCCTGAGCCAGCATGGCTCAACTTGGAAACCTCTCCCTTCCTCTCAGCATGGCTGGCTCAGGAATTCTGGGAGTTGAAGTCCACAAGTCATAAAAGAGCCAAGGTTGCCTACCCCTGACCTGGATGATTGAGAACCTCCATAGACATTTAACAACCAGTTGCATAGTGACTGTTCAAAGTTATGACAGACTTCCCCAGAGCTACTTGGGACCCATTTTTGAAGTTCAAATGGCTGCACCTTTCCGTGCTCACTTGATCACATTTTTGGAGCTTGGCAACCATCTTCCATTTATGATTATTTGCAGTATCTTATGGGGGGGGGTCACAATTTTTGGCATTTTTGCTTGTTTCCTGTATTTACTACTGGTTTCCAGCAAAAAAAAAAAAAAGGTCACTAGGGAAAACATGTTTGTTTAATGACCACCGCATTTGCTTAACAATTGCAGTTCTCACTTAATGACCACAAAAATGGTTGTAAAATTGGGCATGGTCACTTTAATAATTAACTATCGCCATGATTTATGACTGTAATTCCAGGCTCAATTGTAAGTAGCATTGGATACTCAGGCCACCATTGTTTGAAAGGGAATACAAGAGGCAGTGTGATTTGATTTTATTTGCTTGCTTACAGGGCCTTTAAAAAAAATGAAATAGCTTCAAAAAATAACATGAACTACCTTCCCATCATTGCCTCCTCAAATTTCTTTTTTGATATTCATTTAATTCTGTAAAAAAAAGGTTAAAAGAAAAGTGCCTTTCATGGGGAGTGAACAGTTTGTGGTGTGATACATAATGGGAAAGCAGGATTTGTTTTAAATGTAAAATATGAATTCCCCCATGGTCTTCCAACTGTTCTACATTTAATTTTGATACTCTTCCAGTGCTATTTATTCTCAGATTATTCACGATACTGGCACAAAATCTTAATAGACATATTGTTAAAAATGTAATGGTGGGTGTTGCCTTCAGACCAAATTGCACATAATTATATAGTCACAGCAACTAAAGAAATTGGAGCAGGGTGAATCTGGGCCAGAAACACGACGGCTACATTGCAATTGACTTTTGATTTGTTTAAGGCATTTAACAGAGAGAAACAATAAAAGGCATCATTGAAAACCTCCTATTGTTACATCGTGATTGACCCGTTCATTCTATGTTCTGTTTGTGTCATTTTTGTTGGTGTCCACTCATAATACTTTCCATCCCCTTTCATAATTAATCTATTTTTTAAAAGTGTACGTGAAATTTTGTACTGGGTTGCATAAAGACAAAGGAGCAGCACATTGTAATATATGTGTTTGACCATAAAAAAGGGAATCAGATTGCTTTGTTTCAGAAGAGGGACTTCTGTATAAACTCTTGGACACCACATACTCTGTTTGGTTCCTGAATTAACCCACTTTTAGGGTTCGTAAACCACATTTAAACATAAACAAAAAAGGCTGAATAGGTATAACATCTTACCAAAGTTAAAGTTAACCAGATTTAGAATGGTGTCCAAATGTTGCTATTTAACTTATTAACTTGATTGAATTGTACTGGGCAATCTGGACATTGTTAACTTTTACATAAGTCAATTTTTCCTTGTTGTTGTTAGTTACGAAGTCGTGTCCGACCCATCGCGACCCCATGGACAACGTTCCTCCAGGTCTTCCTGTCCTCTATCATTTTCTGGAGTCCATTTAAGCTCACGCCTACTACTTCAGTGACTCCATCCAGCCACCTCATTCTCTGTCCTCCCCTTCTTCTATTGCCCTCAATCTTTCCCAGCATTAGGCTTTTCTCCAGTGAGTCCTTCCTTCTCATTAGGTGGCCAAAGTACTTGAGTTTCAACTTCAGGATCTGGCCTTCTAAAGAGCAGTCAGGGTTGATCTCCTCTAGGACTGACCGGTTTGATCACCTTGCAGTCCAAGGGACTCGCAGGAGTCTTCTCCAGCACCATAGTTCAAAGGCCTCAATTCTTTGGCGCTCAGCCTTTCTTATGGTCCAACTTTCACAGCCATACATTGCAACTGGGAAAACCGTAGCCTCGACTATACGCACTTTTAAGATTATACAATTGTTATAATGAAGTCATATCTCAGTTGAAAAAGCACAGGTCCTTCAAGAAAAAGGTCCTGGCATTTCAAGCTATAAAGACCAGATACCAAATAATGGGGAAGGGGTTTGATGGAGACATTACAGGTAGTCCTCAACTTATGCTTGTAATTGAGCCCGGAATTATGGTTATAAGCTATGGCAGTTATTAAGCAGATCACCGTGTAACCATATGACCTTTTTTGTAGTAGTTGCTAAGTGAACCTGTTTTCCCCAATGGGCTTTTTTTTTTTTTTTGCCAGACAGCATAAGGAAATGCTGGCTAAAAAGTGTAAAAAGTCATGGTCACATGACTGCGGAATACTACAAATGACCATAAATATGAGTCAGAGCCAAGTATCCAAAATCAAATGATGTGACTCTGTGTATGTGTGTTTGTGTGTGTGGTGGTGCAACCATTAGACTTTGAAAATGGTTTGTAAGTAGTTCTACTGAAACTTTGAATGATTGATAAGCAGCTAGTTGTTAGGCCATTACAAATTGAGATTAGAGAATTATCAAGCTGAAAACTTCAGGTAGTTAGAACAGAGCAGAATAACAGAGTTGGAAGGGACCTTCTACTCCAATCCCCTGCTCAAGCAGGAAACCCTATACCATTTCAGACAAATGGCTGTTCAATCTCTTCTTAGAAAGTTCCAGTGTTGGAGCACCCATAACTTCTGAAGGCAAGCTGTTCCACTGATTAATTATTCTCCCAGGAAATTTCTCCTTAGTTCTAGGTTGCTTCTCTCCTTGATTAGTTTCCATCCATTGCTTCTTGTCCTGCCCTCAGGTGATTTGGAGAATAGGTTTACCCCATCATCTCTGTGATGATGAGGCCCTCAAATATTGGAATGCTGCCATCCTGTCACCCCTTATCCTTCTTTTCACTAGACTAGACATACCCAATTCCTGCAGCCGTTGTTTGTATGTTTTAGCCTCCAATGTCCAAATCTTCGATTTGCAAACTGTTCAAAGTTACAACAGACCTCTCTGGTGGTCCATGCCCTAGTTCATAGGTCTGCATAGCAACAGCTGGCCCACATTTATGGCTGTTTGCATGTCCTGTAGTCACATGGCTGCAATTTTTGGCATTTTTGGTTTGGGGCATCAACTTCATTTCTAACAAAAAATGCCTATGGGGAAAATGGGTTTGCTTAACAACACCCACAAAAAAGATCATAAAAATGGGTCAGTCAAGTTGGTGACCCAATTTATGATCATTTACTGCACCATGATGTACAGGATCCATTACAATCATAAGTCAAGGACTATATGGTTCCATCTCATAATCCTAAATTAAGGATTTAATCTAAACTTTAAACTAAGCTTCTCAACGGGTGCCTTCCAGATGTGTTGCAATTGCAAATTTCAGGCTGGCACAGAATTTGGGATTTGCCATTCCAAAATAATTGCATGGCACCAGATAGGAAAAGGCTGTGATAAAATGCCACTTTATGTTGGATGTGAATTTGGGCTACAATTATGCTCATGTGTGCCTATATACAGCCTCCAGTCAATCAGTTATAGAGAAACTCTTGTTGTAACTGAACGATATCAGACACATTCTCCAGGTTTCCAACAAATTACAGAAGGTGACAGTCAATTCCTGAACTGCAGCTGTTGAATATGGTTTTTTCATAAGTAGCTTTCTCAGTATTTTGATAATAAAGTGGTTAGAGGAGATTTGTTCAAATGGGGCTCAACAATTTTTTCAGAAAAATTTAATACCGAGATTTAAACATCTTTCAAATTTCAGACTGCTGCAAGACAGAATTGCTTCCTCCTTTTCACTAGAAAAAAATGATCTGAAACATATAGTGCTTAAGGGATGCAAGAGGAATGGAAATGCCTCCACTTGCAGTACTCTCATTCAAAAGAATTAAATAGCAAGAATTCACCCTTTTAGGAAGGCTCTCTTTAGCTGGCGATTCATGTTCTTTGAAAAGTCCAATTCTGCCGTTTATCCGCAGGGATCCATTTCCTTCATTAAAACTTCTGTTGACTTCAGAGAGTTAATATCCTCTTTCTCATGTTTGTGATTTCCCCCCCACCTAGTAATTATCATTTGCATAATTCAATTACAGTTATATATAAAAAAAAACCCGCTTGGCAAGACAATCACCTGCCCCTTTAAACTGAAACATTATGAGCCAACCATTTTCAATCTGAGCTGATTAACAGCAGCATATTCCAAATTTATAGGGTCTATTAACAGCCATCTGAAGGAGAGCTATAGTGCCAAATCTCCTTTCCCAACTTCTCCAGGGAACTCTTTCTCAGATGCTCTTTTCACAACCGGTAAACAACACTTTATATCTTTTGCACAGATAGCAGATAATTACCATATGGTTCAAAACATGCTTGCTCCATTCACTTTCCCACAGTAAACTTACTTCATTATGACAGATAATGGGAATCTGGGGAGCCCAAGTGTATAACACAGCCCCTTGTAGGTTTGGTGAGTTCAAAGGTCAGGGTCTATTACAATAAAAGTTCAGAGCAAGATAAGCGACTTTGTAAGAAAGGATTTTTACAGACCAGCAAGAACTGAACAGCTTTGTAATTAAGGATGGGGGGAACAGAGGGAGTTGTGTACAGAATCCACAAGCTATCAATATCTCCAAACCAACATTATTTTTAAACACTATTAAGCACAGTAACAAGCACAAATATAATGAGGCTATAGGAATTATTACAAAAACAATGCCTTCAGAGAGGCAGGGAAAATTTTTATAACTCCCGTTACATTTTAGCAGCTGCATCCTATGCCTAGCATGTTTAAAAAAGGAATGGACATTTTTACAAACATTTTCATCAGTGCTTGAAGTCACAATTATTATTAATTCTGAGGAAAAGAAAAATCATTGCGAAAAGATGGCAAAAATATTCAATAAGCACAGCTCTGGGTAGACTATAGCCATTCCTGAGCGATGGCATTTTCATAGGTTACAATCCCTCATAAAGTTTGAAAACAAACTTAAATAAACTCCCTAAATAAACTTCATGTAGTCATGTTGATTTCCAAGTACAGTCAACCTGGATCACCACTGGTGAATTAGCTATGGTTAGATGAGAGATATTTACTAATGGAAAAAGATGTAAGGAAGGCAGGGGAAAAAATAGAAGCACATAGTCTTCAGTGTAGTAATCGGCAATCTCAGTCATCAAAAGATTGGAGGGAAAGATTATTTCCTGACTCCAAAGAGAAAGAGGGATAACGTTACACCTGTTTATATTTTTATAGGTATAAAAATTGTTCTCATTTACTTTAACAAATAGGCGCACCCAGACTTTACAACTTTTTTTTACATGAAACTGCCTCCTTTCGAAAGCTAGAGAGAGCAATGTCTTCCTAAAATTTAAAACAAACCACCTGCATTTAACTACCACATAATTTTAGTGTGGTTGACACAGACAATCCTAATTTTTAAGAGGAAAAAAAATCAAATTCTGCAAAGTTGTCAGAAAATCAAGGGCTTCGTTTATAAAGAACCTGTCAGATTTTCAATAGATTTTGCTCCCTGGTAGAAGAATGGAACTCATAATAACAAAATCATAATTATGTACATTTTTCACCTCATATCTTAAACTTTAAGGAGTTTGCCCTTAAGATAAAAACAATTTCCTGTAACATATAGATATACAGGAAGGGGGAAAAATCCTTAGGTTCATGATCGAACTTCTGATATCCATGCTGGAGTATGTGAAGACCCAAAGGACATCATAGTTACCAGCAACTATCCACCAGTTACCTCACCCAGATGCATTGGTGTCAGACAATCAAAAGCTACTTTGGGCATTGAGAGAGGGACAATAAATTGGAAGAACTGATAAAAAGCAAGCTGATATAATAATGCAGATTAATCCAGGATCAATTCAAAGTATTGTCTCTCTTCCAGTAAATTTCAACCTGTTCTATGAGTTTTTCCAACCTGTTCTGAGATCCCCTCTCAGGAAAGTGAAGGAGTGAAGATCTATCTAAGGGTTCCCTTCATACTCTTGTTTTTAAGATACATGATCCTTCTAATCTTTGGCCTTTCAAATGACACCCAAGATCTTTTTATAGCAATAGCACATAGACTTATATACCACCCTACAATGCTTTACAGCACTCTGTGGCTGATTTACAATTTACAATGTCAGCCTATTGCCCCCAACAATCTGGGCCCTCCTCAGAAGGATGGAAGGACGGGTCAACCTTGAGCCCCATCAGGATTGAACTCCTGGCTGTGGACAGAGTTTGCCTGCAATACTGCATTCGAACCACTGTGCCATCAGGGCTTTTATTTTGCAGGGCATATGGCCATTAACAGGAATTTAAATTTGTTTATCATTTATTTATTGTGAAAATTATATATGCTTGTATTGTAGATTACACTCAGTTTTGTGGTGGCACTTATACTTCTTTTTGTAAGTGTAAATAAACAAATATGTCCAGATTCTTGAAAGCAAGAAGCAGGCTTCTTTCTCTGTGTGTCGTAAGCCATACAAGTTGTAGCCTATTTTCCTAAATGGGTTCTGTATTTGTCTGCTCCTCCTTAGCCCACACACTTCTTGTGTGTACAAATGCAACATTTTAACACTGATTCATCTGATTAATTAATTACTGTTTGGGTTTTTAAAAAGTTTTAAATGAAGTCAGGAGAGATAAACAATAATGAGTCTAAGACTGGTGAATTAACTGATTTTCAGCATTGTTTGGTTATAACACTTTATATGTAACTATTAAAACATTTGTAATGGATTTCACAGGAATAAAAGGAGCAACTATCTAAAAGATGAATAATAATATGTGAAAAAGGGTAACATGTTACATGAAATTAATTTTATAATCACATCCCAGTATACTAGTAGCTGCGCACTCATGTGGCTGGAAACATAATTGCATCTGGCATGAACTAAATAGAGAGAAGAAACTGCTTCGGTCCCTTTGGGACTGTGAAAACATTCTCTAGTCAGCTTCAAAACTGCAGATGTAAGGGCCTCTTAAAATGGACTACTCTGAAAGCTAAATTAGTTTCCATTTGACATGTGACATGCTTTTGGTGAAGCTGTAAGTCACAAAATATAGAAAAGACATATACAAGTAGTCACAACAGTTCATTTAGGGAATGTTCAAAGTTACAACAGCATTGAAAAAAAGTGACTTATGACTGTTTTTCACACTTGCGACCTTGGCAGCATCCCCATGGGTCACATGATCAAAATTCGAACTCATATTTATGACAGTTGCGGTGTCCCAAGGTGACGTAATCCCCTTTTGTGAATTTCTGACAAGCAAAGTCAATGGAGAAGCCAGATTCGCTTATCAATCATGTGACTAACTTAACATTGGCATTGATTCACTTAACAACTGTGGCAAGAAAGGTCATAAAATGGGGCAAAATGAAAAAAATGGAAGGTTCCTTGTTTACTGTTTATTTGTCTGATTTGGTAGTTCTTTGTTTGGGAAACTGTTTACTGCTTAATTAAAGGTGACAGCCAGACACCTTTTACTTTCAGACTTACGAGAATTTGTTAATGTAGCTTTACAATAAAGTAGAATTAGTTTATGTGGCTGTATTTCCTGTCTGGTCTACCTGTTAAGGCTTACAAACACTTGTAGCAAATGTCTCAATGTTTCTTGAATAACCTGCTGTATGATTTCGTGTAGAAGCCTTTTAGACAGAATTTTGGTAGGATTATAATATAGTTTCAGGATAAAACTAGTTTCTATTCACTATAATTATGAACAACCTTACCCAGTCTTATGTGCCTATCAAACATGGCCAAAGCCATTTGGGGGCCACAGGGGGGGGGGAGGAGCTGGAAGACATTTGGCTGGGAAAATGTAGTTTTTTACACTGTAGCTGGAAGTACTGTCTGGTCTAGTTATATGAAATTGTCAGCTACTGCACTCTCCGGTGATGATATTTTATACCAGTAATCTTTGATTTAGAGCCATTTGTTTCGTGACTGTTTGAAGTTACAACAGCACTGAAAAAAGTGAATTATGACTGGATTACACACTTATGACCATTGCCTCATCCCCATGGTTACGTGATCAAAATTAAGATGCCTGGCAACTGGCATGTGATCACCATTTGTAACCTTCCAAGAGGGCTTCCAATGGCAAAGTCATTGTGGGGGGGACCCAGATTCACTTAACAAACTCATGATTCATTTAACAACTGCAGTGATTCCACTTAACAACTGTGGCAAAAATGGTTGTAAAGTGGGGTGCAGTTCACATAACAACTGTCTTAGCAACCGAAATTTTGCACTAAATTGTGGTTATAAGTCAGGCACTATCTATATACATGTTTAGAAAAATACAGTTATTACTTCACATAGTCCTAGACTTACAACCATAATTGAGCCTAGACTTACAATCATAAGTCATAGTGGTCGTTAAGCAGATCACCATGTGACCACATCTGCAATCTTTTTTGCAATAGTCATTAAGTGAACGCTGCAACCATTAAGCAAATACTACGGTTGCTAAGTGAATACTGCAGTTGTTAAATGAATCCATTACACCCCTTAGACTTTTTTGTGGAAACAAGAAATAAACTCCAAAACCCAGCAAAAACTGCCCCAAATTTTGGTCATGTGACTACAGGATAAAAGCAATCTGGTTGCCAAGCATCCAAATACAGAACTGCGGGGGGGGGGGAAGGGTCTGCAGCTGTCGGAACTCCGGATCGTATCTTTTGAGGGTGTCTGTCATGATGGTTGCTAAACAACTGGTCGTTAAGCAAGGACTATCTATTTAGTCCATCCAATAAATAACTGTGGTATTTTAATAATTCTATTTTTTTTTTATTCCTGGTACATCTTATTTAATTTACATACAATTAACTAAGAGATGACTATCAAGAAGAACAGATATAAATGTCCTCAGTAATCAATAATATGCACAGTGCATAGTTAAACAGTTGAGTAAAATGACTGAAAAGAGTTGCTGGGAAATGTTTAAAATAATCCTTCTCTGAATATGTCTTTGGCTGTGCAGTTGTTAACACCGACTGAGCAGACAAGCAGTCAATTTGTTTGAAACAGGAATACATTTAAATACTGTTTGCCTTTTACAGAAAAAGCTGCAGTTAACAAGGCTGTGGGTGGTTCAACAGACAATTCCTGGAAATTCACAGTCTGCTCCGTCAGCATATGGGATTCAGTGTTGCTAGCGTCTCTTGCTACACAAAGGAATCTGCCAGGGTGGAAAACGGAATCTTTGGGAACCATAGCCTTTCCCTGGATCTTAAATTTTGATCTGGATCAATTCCACCAAAGAAAAATTTCTCCTAACGTAAGAACCATTTCAGACAATAAGAGAGACATGAGCAAAGAATAATTGATTGCACCCTACCCTTCATTCATTCCGGATTTATTTTGCAAATTCAGGACACATTGAAAGTTCTTATTAACTTCCCTACATGCCCACTAAGGCTAATTCGACCCCATATGAAAACAGAACAAAATGCAAAATATCCATTGCTAACACTGGGTTAATGGACTCCAATTCAGTCATATTCTTGTAGGTTTGTATCTCATAAGGCTTGGACTAAATGTTGACAGTTGCACGGGGAGAATTAAACACAGCATGCCTGATTGCTTAATGCATTCACCGACTAGATTACTACCTGACAAAATAGGGCACTTGTCCTATTTATCCCTTAATTACAAGGCCCCTCTACTTGCTAATACCTTAAATTGCTTGGTAGGTGTCCTTGGCTCAGCAGGCAAGTTAGAATTTCTGTGATTATGAAAGAAGATATGGAGACTGAGAAAATTATTTGCAGTGGTGACAGCCAAGGCTAAGCCACTTAAACTAGGCTTCCAAATAAGGGATATTTTGTAAATTCTTGTAGCTGCTTTCTTTTTACTGTAATATTTCAACCCCCAACCTGAATCTACAGAGTGCTTTGCACCCAGGATTATTTCCCTCAGCATCTTCCATGAGCTCTATCCTGGCAGCACTGTTTTAATTTTTTAACAATTTCAATTTTTTAAAATTTTAAAATATTTTTTTAAAGAAATAAACAGCAAACGATTGCATTATAAATTATTAAAGTACCAATTTCTGGAGTAATTTTCTGGACCCCCCTCCTTACGTTAGAAAATAAACACGATGGGAAACTACTATTTTGTGCTTTTCTTGGAAGTATTCCAAGAAAACTAATGGAGTGGTGGAAAATACTGGTTGTCCTTGACTTACGACTGGTCACTTAGGCACAATTTGAAGTTATGACAGGTCCCCAAATTATTTTGAAGTTAAGTAGCTATACACACATATATATAAATGATCACATTTTGGGTGTTTGGCAACAGACTTGCATTTATGACTATTTGCAGCATCCCAAAGAAACATAACTTGATGTATAACTTTTTTTTTTTTTGCCAAAAACTCATATTTATTGCTGATTTCTGGCAAAAAAAAACACCTATTGCATACATTGTGTTTGTTTAGCGAGCAAGACATTCACTTAACAAATGTGGATTCAGTTAACAACTATGGTGTTTCTTTTAATGGCTGGCACAAAAAAAAAGTCATAAAATTGGGTTGGTCGCATGATAATGCACTTAACAATACTCACCACCTACGACAGAAATTCCACACTCAATTACGGTTGAGTATGTAAGTTAAGGACTACCTATAACTCAGCTCACAAAACCTTAATAAAAAATAGTTGGAGAATTCTGGAAGTTGAAGTCCACAAGTTGCTAAGATTGGACACCCCTGTTTAGAGTAAGGGGGAACCTGAGGAAGCAGGTAATGTAGAAATCCTTAAAAAATTAACCATGCAAAATTAACAAAATATTTGCCATTAAAATATATTATAATCAGAATAAACCAATAAGAAAAACTTGAAATTCCTTGTTGTAGTTAACCTACAAAAAAAAAAAAAAACCCCAAGAGAACAAAAAAAATCAAAATAAAGTCTGAGTCTTTTCAGAGAATTTTCTATTACACAATCTTTAAAATATTGCAATATATGAATCTGGTATATGAATTAGCAAAGCAGGGATTTTGTTAATATAACAGTTTAAAAGCGATAGCTTGCCAATGTTATTTATTATTACTTCTATTGGAAAATTGTATCCATCTATAATGCTTAAGTATCCATTAGATTTTATTAGTAAAAACCACAAAAATGAATCATATGTATATAAGTATAAAAGTATTAGTCCGCTTTCACTGCAGGAAAGAAGGATCTTGGTTTCTTAACTTACTTGTCCTTTTCAGGATTAGATATTTTTCTCAGCAAGCCTATGAAATACAGCATGTGCTTAACAGAGAATGCATTGCAAATAAAATTCAGCACACTATATACATTTGATACTAGTATTTTAGGTATAGCTGAAGCTACTAAGTGTTGTGGTTCAAGATTTTGACTTAAGAATTCAAGAGTCCCTCTGTGAGGGAGATGATAGATAGATAGATAGATAGATAGATAGATAGATAGATAGATAGATAGATAGATAGATAGATAGATAGATAGATAGATAGATAGATAGATAGATAGATAGATAGATAGATAGATAGATAGATAGATAGATAGATATAAGATAAGATAGATATAGATAGATAGATAGATAGATAATAGATAGTAGATAGATAGATAGATAGATAGATAATAGATAGATAGAGAATGAAAGATGGATTGATGGATGGATGGATGGATGATAATAGATAGATAGACAGACCAGACAGACGACAGACAGACAGACAGACAGACAGACAGAAGACAGATGATAGATAAGATAGATGGTAGGAGGTAGGTAGGTAATAGATGATAGATAGATAGATAGATAGATAGATAGATAGATAGATAGATAGATAGATAGATAGATAGATAGAAAGATAGATAGGATAGATAATAGATAGATAATAGATAGATAGATAGATAGATAGATAGATAGATAGATAGATAGATAGATATAGATAGATAGATAATGAAAGATGAGATGGATGGATGGATGGATGGATGGATAGATAGATAGATAGATAGATAGATAGACAGACAGACAGACAGACATACAGACAGACAGACAGAAGACAGATAATGATAGATAGATAGATAGATAGATAGATGATGATAGATAGATAGTAGATAGATAGACGAAGACGACAGAGACAGACAGATCAGACAGACAGACAGACAGACAGACAGACAGTTGATAGATAAGATAGATAGATAGATAGATATATAGATAGATAGATAGATAGATAGATAGAGACAGACAGACAGACAGACAGACAGACAGACAGGCAGGCAGGCAGGCAGGCAGGCAGGCAGGCAGGCAGGCAGGCAGGCAGGCAGGCAGGCAGGCAGGCAGGCAGGCAGGCAGGCAGACAGAGCTAGATGGATGGATAAATAGAACTCTAGGTCACATGATCACAAGGAAGAAGTCAAGGGCCTTAGCCCCTCAGTCCAAATTTGGGTGTCTTCCAGTGGTGGGATTCAGCCAGTTTGCACCACTTTGGCAGAACCGGTAGCTAATTTTTTGTTGCCCAGGTCCAGAATGGACTTCCGGAAGTGGCATCCACACAGAGAACCGGTTGTTCACATATTTGAATCCCACCACTGTTGTCTTCTGAAGTTTTGCAAAAGTTATCCAGCTGGCCAAGAATAGCCAAGCCCCTTTGTAAAATTCCAGTTGGTTAGGAAAAATAAAAAGTCTGGGGAAGTCCGGGAATTGAAGTTTACCCATCTTAAAATTGTCAAGGTGTAGAAACACTGATTTAATGTATGCTTTTGCGTCATATGGTTAGGCTTCACGTTTTTTTTCTTTTTCATGCTTTGCTATAGATTCCCCATTTTAGAATATCTTAACATCCATGCTAATTTATTAATTTGGTTCCCTTATATGTGACCTGTCCATTTAGAGATAATGGAGAATGGCTATTTGTTCCTACAGCAGTTAAGCTCCTGGCAATCAGCCAGAGTAAAATGTGCCTCAAACCTTGGGAGTTAATAAACCAGTCACTGCTATCATGAATAAGGCCTTTGTTGAGCAGAACATATTTCCTAAGTTCCCCACTGCCAAAAGGAAATTAGCTTGATGTTTGTACTCTTATCCTGCTTCCCATTCCTCTTGCTTGTTAATATATACATTTGACTCTCTGTAGGCTTTCCCCCCTTTGCTATTAATTCAGCTTCTTCTCATTTCCATACTTTTCAACCTATCATTTCATATCTTTTGCTCTGGTTCCATTTCTTTTCTTACTTGCATTCCTTTTTCTCCTGCCTTCACAGGCTTCCTGCAATTCAAATGGAAAGTTATGGGTTGACAAATGGGTGTTTGAAACAGGTTTCAGAAGGAAAAAAGGATGCTAAAAGGTACAGCCTTTAAAGATTGCTTAATCTAATTTCTCACCTAGAACTGATCTAATAGCAGTGATTTGCTGGGTGTGGCATCACGACACTATACTCAGACTGAGTTAATGGACCTTGGCCAGCTTTAAGCTTTCCAGCCAAGTCATTTACAAGTCTTTTGATCATGTGGATCAGTTTTATAACATGGGCAGTCCTTGGCTTATGACTACAATTGGGACCAGAATTTCCATTGTTAAGCAAGGCAATTGTTAAGTGATTGCCCCCAATTTTACAATCTTGTTGAGAGAACCACTGTGGTTGTTAAGTGAATCATGCAGTCATTAAGAGAATCCAGCTTCCCACACAATAACTTTGCTTGTTGGTACCTGGCTGGGAAGATTGTTGGGAATGGCAATCACATCAACCTGGGATACTGCAACCCTTGTAAATGCATGCCATTTGCCAAGAATCCAGATTTTGATCATGTGACCATGGGATGCTGTGAGGACCAATCATAAAGCACTTTTTTCAGTGCCATTGTAATTTCAAATAATCACTAAATGAATGGTTAAATGTCTATGGAGATTTTTAGTCATCCAGGTCATGGTTGTCCCAATGGTGTCTTTTTAGGAGGCAACTGGACTTTCTTGTTTTTCTTTGAAGATGTTTCGCTTCTCATCCAAGAAGCTTCTTCAACTCTTCTTCAACAGAGCTGAAGAAGCTTCTTGGATGAGAAGCAAAACATCTTTAAAGAAAAACAAGAAAGTCCAGTTGCCTCCTGAAAAAGCACATTTGGGTAAACAAATGGTTGTAAGTTGAAAACCACTGTACCTGTCAATTTGTTTTGAATCCATGATTCTACATATAAGGAACGGTTGCTGGAATTGGGTATGTCTAGTTTAATGAAGAAAAGGATGAGGGGGGACATGATAGCAATGTTCCAATATCTCAGGGGCTGCCACAAAGAAGAGGGAGTCAAGCTATTCTCCAAAGCACCTGAAGGCAGGACAAGAAGCAACGGATGGAAACTAATCAAGGAGAGGAGCAACCTAGAACTAAGGAGAAACTTCCTGACAGTTAGAACAATTAACCAGTGGAACAACCTGCCTCCAGAAGCGGTGAATGCTCCAACACTGGAAGTTTTTAAGAAGAGACTGGACAGCCATTTGTCCGAAATGGTGTAGGGTTTCTTGCCTGAGCAGGGGGTTGGACTAGATGACCTCCAAGGTCCCTTCCAACTTTTATTATCATTATTATTATCATTATTATCATTATCATTATCATTATTATTATTATTATTATTATTATTATTATTATTATTATTATTATTATTATTATTTCTAACGTGTGTCTCTGTGTTGGATTAATACAAGAGAAACATACATTTACCAGAAAAAAAAGTAGAGGATTTCATTCTCCCTATAGTGATTGCCCCTATAACCTCCAATACCATCATCTTTTAAGGCTGATAAATATTAATTGCTTTTCTGGTAGTTGCAGCCAAAGTTATGTTCCTGACTGCATGCAGACAGTCAGGAATCACCTTCTCAGCAGCCAGTCTAAGCTTTCCAGAGAAAGCAGCAGGGGTGCTCCAATTCTGCCAAAATGCCTTGCAAAGTGTCTTTTCAGTGCCTCACAGAGGCCTACTGTACTAGATATCAGAACCTCAATTTCAAAATATCTTTACTTTGAAACAGAGTATAATGAGAAGAAATTTCCCATGAGTTGCTATAGGAATGGATTGCAAGTGTCATTAAAACCAATTTCCTTCATGCACTCCTGGCTGGGGAATTCTGGGAGTTGAAGTCCACACATCTCAAAGTTGCCAAGGTTGAGAAATTCTGATCTATATACAGTATTGTAGAGTTTGCTAGCTGGGGAATTCTGGGAGCTGAAGTCCATGTACCTCAAAGCTTCCAAGGTTCAAAAATACTGCTGTAGATAGCAATACTGACCAAAGATAATCTGGATCTCCTTCTTTGTGACAAAAACACAACCAGTTTGCATAATTTAAGAGATCCATCCCTCTCCCAGCTATACAAACCCAGCCCTTATTTCACATCCATGTGCACTTCAGATGCCTACATTTTATTCACCAGCACATTGGACAGGAAAGGCATTCTGAGAGAAATAATATCTGGAAGATTAGAGATGCATCAAAATATTTTTGCTATTTTCTCAATGTACAAAACTTAAAATTTATTTCCAAGGTCCATACCTTCTCTTTTTATGGCTTGAATACCCCACCAAGCATAAAATGTCCAGTTTTCTTTCTCATCACAAATGGTGATTTCCATCAGTTTCCGGTAACTCTTGGGCAGACATTCCTAAGTAACATCACCAGAAGTGATATTAACTGGTTACCTTAGTCTTGTGTATTCAATATTTGTGGCTTCAGAAAATAAGTAAAGGCTCCATTAAGCTGCGGTGGCACAGTGGTTAGAATGCAGTATTGCAGGCTAATTTTGCCAACTGCCAAGGGTTCGATCCTGATCCGCTCAAGGTTGACTCAGTCTTCCATCCTTCTGAGGTTGGTAAAATGAGGACCCAGATTGTTGGGGGCAATAGGCTGACTCTGTAAACTACTTAGAGAGAGCGGTATGTAAGTCTAAGTGCTATTGCTGTTGCTATTAAATACAGACAGTGCTTGACTTACAGCCATTCATTTAGAACGGCACTGAAAAAAGTGATTTATAACCAGTCCTTGTACTTGCAACCTTCACAACATCCTCATGGTTATGTGATCAAAACTGGCAACCGGCATGTAGTTTTGATGGTTACATTGTCCAGGGATCATGTGATTGGCATTTGCAACCTTCCCAGCAAGTAACGCCAATGGGAGATGCCAGATTTGTTTAATGACCACATGGTTCATTTAACAATCATGGCAAAAAATGATTTCAAAATTGGGGATGACTCCCTTAACAACCGCCTTGCTTACCAATGGAAATTCTGGTCTACAGGTCTACCTGTAATCAAACCTGAATAATTCATGAAGGAGTCAACCCATATATTGATTTTGCACAGTATGCTAAACCAGAAGGCTAACACTTTAATTCACTTATCACACACTGAATATTAACCAAGTTATGAGAGTTATTGTATGATAAAACTCAAAATGGCTGTCTTTTTGAATTTGTATTAACAAGACATCTTGTAACTTACAATAAAGTCATAAATGGTAGCTATTTTAGGCTCAGATCATAAGATGGCACCAGATCTTGAATGAAAACAATGCACAATGGCAGAGATGGATGGGAAATAGTTATGCATTTAGAAATTCATTAGCTGAGCATTTTGGCTGTCATGCTATAGTTTCCCCCAAATTTCTCCCAAGTTGATTTTTTCCTGCAGTCTTAACACCAAAAAGGTATATTGCAACACCAAAGAGGTATACATTGCAACTCACAATTTCCTTTATTAACTTGTCAGCTATTCTTCCTCCTTGCTTTTGAAAGGTTTGCAAAAACAAAAAGGACCAAAAAAAATAGGGCAGACAACCGTGCTACATAACAACTTTTTTTCTTTTTCAATGAAAGAGAAATAAAGGTAATTGACTTACTGTAAATGAAGGGTTGTTATCGTACCATCAACAGTGGTGTGCAGAAAAAATTATATTGGGTCTTTCTATCACATCTCATTGAGTTTAGTGAAACAGAAGAAAGGATTTTTTAAAAATAAAATAGTCATGGCTGAATTGTAGCATGTTTTCATTTAATAAACACCAAGGGAAAATATTACGGGGTAATTTATCCTGGTTTTTTTTTTAGACGAGAAACTGTAATGGCAGGAAAACATCATTTTAACATCCTAATAACAACCCCTTGGACCTTCTCCAATAATAAAGTCTGCTCACAACTATCACTGGGAGAGAAATTCAAAAGAAATTCTCAAGCATGCTGAGAACAAGGTAGAAAACCAGAAGCCTCTTTCAGAGAGGAGGCTTGCAATTGAGAACCTGCAAGCCAGATTTAGGCCTGGCTTTAATTTTAATTTAAGTTTAACATATCCACAAAGGTAGCAAAAAAAAAAAAAAAAGTGTGGCAATGCATTTACCTATACCAATTACCTCAGCAGCTCAGCTGTGTTATTGAGGCATTTTCAGCGTGAAATTTGTTTTTCCTCACTGAACTTTAAGCAGAATTTCAAGTGCCAAGTCTCCAAAGCCAAGTGGGCTATTAAGAGATAATTACTAATTATGCTAATTTGAGAAGTTGTGCTATTTCTTTCCCTGGTCATTTGATCTGCAAAGCTCTCCCGAGAGAAGAGTCCCTATTCAATGCTAATAATAACCTTTCTCTGCTAAAGCCCTTGGAGTTGGAAGACGGTGTGCCCTAAACCTGGGAATATTTTACAGTTAATCAGAATCTCTGGCAGTGAATTAGAAGAGGGAGAAAGAAAGACTGGGAACTGACTGAACTTATGCTAATGAGTGGCTTTATTAATTTTATTAGTTTTCCACCATCCCGCGATGCTTTTATACATGTCCTTATATTGATACATGTTTTGTTAGTGAATTCAATTTGAAATAAAACACTTCTTTGTGATCAGAATGCTGAGTGTCTTTACATCTTTCCAGTAGATGTTGTGAATGAAGAATATAAAAAAGGAAGGTTTTTTTGGCTTTAGATAAAGTTCAAATTCCCAGGGAATACCTGGAGGAGCTTAAACAGCCTAACCCAATGCAAGCCAATTTGTGATTTGCTTGATTTGACTTAGCATGTTGAATGAATTCAGCTATTGCAATCTGTCACCCACAGTTAATGACTGTGTGATGGGTGTAAACTGACGTATACGCAGGGATGTGGGTCTATACATATGTTGTTCATAGCATGTCTAGGTGTGTGTCATGTATGTGTTTCACTTTGAGAGCGGGCAACTAAATTTCATTTTTGATGTGTGCCGTTGTGCCCACAGTATAAAAATGACAATAAAGGTTATGTTATGTTGTTATGTTATGTTATGTTATGTTATGTTAAACCATATCTTGACAGAATGTGTGAGTCCATATTTAAGGACTAGTCACTTTAGTTAGAGCTAATCAGAGTTTGTCACCTTATCATTGATTATGATCCCATGTGCATAATAAACTTGTTTGCTAAGGATAATTAGTAGGTAAACATTAGCCAGAACTACTTAGCATTTCGTCTAGAGGAAAACTGGGAGAGATAAGAAAAAACTCCAAGTTTATGAGAAGCATTCTTTGTAAAACCCATTCAGATGTGTGGCTTAAAAAAAAGGATGTGTCAAATACATTTCAAGTTTACATTGGGTTATTCTGACAATACCAGATGTGGTCTAATACTGTTCTAATCATCCCAAACTAGTTCTGAGTTTGAAATAGATTTTTTAAAATTCAATACCAAGGAGTTGCAAGCTCAGGTAATTTCTAGAATGATCAGAACTGCCTCGAATTCAGAAAGCATGTGTTGAATACAAAACATATTGTATGCAGGTGGTCCTTTAGTTACAATCATTAAGTTTGAAGTTACAATGGAACTGAAAAAAAGTGACTTACTACAAGTCCTCCCACTTATGACTTTTGCAGCATCCCCATAATCATGTGATGAAAGTCTGGGTGCTTAGCAACTAGCATGTATTTGCAACAATGGCAGCGTTGAGGGGTGATGTCATCATTATTTCCAATCTTCCCAGTTAGCTTCTAACAAGCAAAGTCAACTGGGGAAGCTGGAGTCACTTAACTACTGAATGAGTTCTTAACAACTGCAATAATTTGCTTAACAACCCTGGCAAAAAGGTCATAAAATCAGGTGCAAATTACTTAACAACCATTTTCCTTAGCAACATAAATTCTCGTCCCAATTGTGATCCTAAGCTGATCAGAATATAGTGCTGATCTTTTCTTTAAAGATCAACATTTCTTAACTCATCCTGGGTACATTTACGTGCAATAACATTTTTTAAAAGATGTTTGTGTTTGCACGATTCTACTCCATTTTATTTTTTAATCAGAAATAGACAATGGAATCAATTTCATTTCAGAACAGCGAGAACCTGGTCCCTATAAATATCATTATTTCCCATGAACATTATTTTATGATTTCTCTTTAAAGGATTACTTCTGGCAAGAAGAAATCAACACGAAACTTGTTAAAGCAGATTGTTAATTCTCAAAATGCTCTATTTTATGTTTTGGTATCTTTCATAACATTCTGGTAACCTTCCCTACTTGTAAATGAAGACAAATATATATGTGTCCTAGGACAGTGGTGGCGAACCTATGGCACACGTGCCAGAGGCGACACTCGGAGCCCTCTCTGTGGGCACAAGTGCTGTTGCCCCAGCCTCCTCTCCCCCCGTGACCCTCTCGTCACCAGCAGCCCCCCTGGAGGAGAGTCGCCCCCGAGCGTGGCCCATGTGGAGCAGCGCAGTGAAGGACATGGCAGCCAGGCAGCGTAGACAAGACTCTGCCCTCACACCCCATCACGCACAATTGACGCTGCGGGGCACCGGCAGAGGGCGTGGCCACTAAGGCGCTGCTGGGCTGTCTGGGCGATCTGTGGCCAGCCCTGGATCGGTGAGTGGCTCTGTGGGCAGGCGGGGCAGGGGATGGGGTGGGGGCGGAGCGGGGGTGGGGCAGGGGGTGGAGTGGGGCGGGGCCAGTTTTTGGGCACTCGGTCTCTAAAAGGTTCACCATCACTGTCCTAGGATAATGTTGCAGGATCCAATCTGGGTCAGTAACCGGGACCAGACAATTTGTCTTCCAAGCTTTTGGACTTGTGCTGGAGCTCATCCTCAGGGAGCTTCTCCCTCAATAGATTCACATCAATAACTTGTTTTTATAAGCAGCTATATACAAACAAGTATTTGAAGTCTACTGAACATATTCTTGCAGGATCCAATCTGATCCTTTCATCAGGACCAAAAGTTTATTCTTCCAAGCTTTTGGACTTGAGCTGCAGCCCGTCCGTAGGAAATTTCTCTCTCACCACACATTCTGGTGAGAGGGAGGTTCCCTGAGGATGGGCTCCATCTTGGATCTGAAAGCTTGGAAGACTAAATCTCTGGTCCCGGTGACCGATCCAGATTTCCTACTTGTCCTCATATTCTAAAATATTTAGGATAGCAAATGGTTGGTAGAGCCATTAATCCACAGAGGAGAGGACTAGAAAAGGGCCCAAAGGTCAATCTGTGGCATTTTCATATAAGTACAGATGATGAGAAGGTCCCTGCTTGAAGGCTCAAGGAAAACTCACTAATCCAGGGGTCTTCAAACTTGGCCCTTTTATGACTTGTGGACTTCAACTCCCAGAATTCCTCAGTCAGCGTGCCTGACTGAGGAATTCTGGGAGTTGAAGTCCACAAGTCATAAAAGGGCCAAGTTTGAGGGCCCTGCACTAATTTAATCAGATAGTCCTCACTTGGCTGAACTGCTTAGATTTAAATCACGGCACACAGTCTGAAAACCACACTAGATGGGTTCATGCATCACATTAATGCATAGTGTGGTCTCTTCAGTTGTAGCACAATCTGTGCATCAATCTGCTGTGGTGCACATGCCTGGTTTATGTCTAAATATTTGCTATCCATGGTTCAGTCTGATCTGAACATTTTTAATTTGCTTCAGTCAGTGTGTTTACATATAGAGTAGGTGACTTTTTCGCCATGGACAATTTCCAAAAGATACATTAAATTCTATTCTTTGCTAGTTATTTCTATTTCAAACATCCTCTATACTTAGCTTGCAAATATTCATATTTGTATAGGTTATATCTTGGCTTATTGCTCTTCCCACTTATGGAATGAAGATGACTTTTCATGCTCTGGGAATGTAGTCTCTCTCCAGAAAATAAATATAAATAAATATATAAGTTTCTAAAACATACTTGAAAAAGATAGCAGCTTCTCTTTAAATGTGCTTGGCCTTTCCCCCTTTTCAAATTTTAAACAGCAAAAAATTCAAAATGCAATCCTAACTTCAAAATATGGAATGAAAAACCCAACCTTGTTTTGATTTTACATTGAACTTCAGAGCAGAATCAGTTTTCACAAGCTGCTGGATTTACTATACGATCCAGTTACAGTAACAAGGAGCCCAGAGAGTTGCAAAGCCAGTAGGAATTGTGAAAATTTCTTCTCAAGTTTTCTGGAAAAGGCTACAAACCTACTTTAGTGGTGGGGTGAACCAAATATACGAACCGCTCACCAAGCCTTGGGGTGTGTATGGGGAATAACTGGTCCTTCTAGCTTTACAATTAGGAGTTAAGGGCTAATGAACTCCAGCTGAATTCTTCTTCCCAAAGGCCAACTTTTTCAACAGGAGAAAAAGCAGAAGATCAACAGACCTTTAGCAAAGCGGGTGTTGTACCAAAATAATGTTTTTCATTTTTTCTAGTTTTCTTCCCCAGTACAATATGATTCTAGTTCTCTCCTGCATTCACGGGAGGCTTGCACATTTACTTCAAATGTTTTCTTGGTGTTTTTGTTTTATTGTGGGGGTGGTTTTGAATGCAAATACTGGGGAGGGGATGTTCTTTGTGATATGTTTTCCCATCACTCTGTGGACTCCCTAGCTGCTTATATCTCTCCTTCTGGAAAGGGCCTGCAGGATGTTTGTTGTGTTGTTTCATTTAGGATGGATGAGGGGAAGAGAGAAGCCAAAGAAGCTGCAAATTACAGTCGTTCTCATTTAGCAATCAGAATTGGGATCGGCAACCTGGTCACTAAGTGAAACCGGGACTCTGCTTGTGATCTGACTTCAGTTTTCTTTTGCTTTACAGACCCACAAAGTTTATAAATGCAAGGACTGGTCACAAAGTTGATTTTCCATTATTGTTGTAACTACCAGTTGCTAAATGAGGCAGTCACCTAAACGAGGATTACCTGTACCAGAGTCTGTCCAAGAAAAGACAGGGCATTTGGCCACCTCAATGCTATGTAAGACCAAGAGCGAGGAAGAGAACTCGGCCTGGTGGCAGCAGAGGTGTGAAAATGGGATGCACCCGCACACCACCATCATCCCCGAACAGTCCAGTGCGGGGTGTGTGTGAAAATGGGAAGCTCTGGGTGCTGCTGCCACTCTGCAGTCTGCCCACCCACCCACTCGCCTGCCTGCCTGGCTCTCCGTCTGGCTGCCTGTGGCGAGTTGTCCCCACAGCGAATGGGTTGTGTTGAGTTGTCCTGCGATATTTGAGTTGGCAGAGGAGACTTGGTGGTGGTGAGCTGCCCATGCCGAGTTGCCTGTGCTGAATTGTCCCATTCGGTCACTAAAAATGTTTGTCTCCCTTGGATGGAATCTCAAAAGCAAATTCATTTTCCATTAAATTGATGTGAACTGAGAGAAACTTGGGACTTTCTCTACAAGCAGAATGCAAGCAACAAATTCCGGAGAGCAATAATGCAATTGCACAACAGAAGAAGCAGACTTGTGAGACCCTTTTCATAAATTTGATACATGATACAAAAATGGTACCGAGATCCTAGACGGAGTGCAGAAAAAAGCAACAAAATGATAAGGGGTCTAGAGAGCTAAAAAGTAGAATGAAAAAGAAAGGGAACTGTGTATGTTTAGCCCAGGGGTCTTCAAACATGGCCCTTTTATGACTTGTGGACTTCAACTCCCAGAATTCCTCAGCCAGGCACGCTGGCTGAGGAATTCTGGGAGTTGAAGTCCACAAGTCATAAAAGGGCCAGGTTTGAAGACCCCTGGTTTAGCCTAATGAAGAGAAGCCTTTTAGGGGATGACATGATAGCTGTCTTCCAATATATGAAGGGCTGTCTTAGAGAAGAGGGGCTTGATTTACTTTGCATTTCACCTGAAGGCAAAACAAGAAGCAATGGGTAGAACTTAGTTGAGGGACATAAAGAAATAAGGAGGAATTAATCGTAAGAACAATTAATCAATGGAACAACTTGCCTCCCAAAGTTATGGGGGCACCATTGCTGGAGGTTTTTAAGAACAGATTGGACAACCATTTGTCTGGGATGCTATAAGGACTCATTCCTTGGGCAAGGGGTTGGACTAGAAGACCTCCAAGGTCCCTTCCAGTCCTATGATTCTATGATTCTAATTTCCAAGCAGCCATGCTGACAAACCCATAAGTGTTTTTGCTTTTCTTAGCAAGTAAACTGTAATTGCTAAGTAAATTATGGGACATTTGGTAAGAAACAGTTCTTCCTTGATGGATAAATCTTACTGATGTTTCCAGTCAGAGATGGAAAGAATGAGTTGAACTATTATAAAAAGAATAAGGAAATACAGATTGGATTTATTCTAGTGTGTTCCTGAACAAATTGCAAAACATTTATTGTGTTCTAGCTATTGCCTGCTTTAGCTTGTTTTTTAAATGAAGCATTGTAACCTGATCAGCCCATATATGCGCAATGTATTTTAAGCCCGTTAACCTTTCAAGGCTTGTCAAACAAAAGGGGCTTGGGAATTTGACTCTGATGGAGGGCATTAGACCATCATCAGCATTAGAAAATGCAGTATGCTATTCAATTATTCCCCTGGAATAGCCCCCAAGGCAATTAATAAGAGAAAAAAAGTTAAGAACATAAAACCATCATGAAGATCAATTAACAATTAAAGCAGTGGAAAGAGATGAATGTTTTTTAAAAGATGAGAGTGGATTCATAGATCCAGAGGGATTACATTTCACAGGTAGGGAGCAATGCATGAAAAAGACACGGGTGAGACAGTCCTTCAAGAGGGTCAGATCCTAAGACATTAAAGACTTAAAATTCAATGCAAACACTTTAAATTATGTATAGTAAGTAATTTCTATTGCATATACCAGTTACCAGCCTTAGCTGTCACATTTTCAACCAGGAAAAACTTTAGGTACATTTTAACACTAGCACCCATACAAGTACATTCTGATGGTTAAGATCAGTAGGAGCTCTTGAAAAGTGAAATGATGGATAGCTGAGTGGCAGATATGCCTTTAGGAGAGCACAACTTTCTGCTGAGCAATGACAAGGTTATGCAGAAGCATGTGTGAAACCCAGAAAATAAGATTTTCGGGAAGCTTTAGAATTCTGGAAAAGTTTTATTTAGGATCGAGAGCCACGCAACCGAATAAATAGCTGTGGCTTTCTGGGAAGAATTTATACTTGCCATATTTTATTATTATTTTTTAATTGGATTCCTGCATGAGAAGCAGGTTGGACGTAAATACCATTAATGATCTCTCTGGCCCTATGATTTGCAGTAGCAAGGAGGAAAAAGTAAGGTCTTGGTGTAGGAAAAGCAATCTTGCCATGAACCTCTGAAGAGACACTGCAGTGTTGTAGGTTTTCTATGATGCTTGGTTTGTGTGGCATGTTGCACAATCATGCCAGTTCTGGAAGTGGCTAGCATCAATTTACAACAAACTCCATTTGGGACCCTTAGAAATCTGATCTGGGAAAATGGTACAGTCTCCGCAGAAAGCAGCACTGGATTTCAATAAGATGATTTGTTGATTTTAATGAGTATCTTTAATGCTTGCCTGGAACAAATTCAGAATCTTGGGAATTTCTCAGCCTCGGCTTTGGCTATTGGTGAGTATTGGTGATATCTTAGCAAAATGTGATATTGCAGAGCAGCTCTTAATGCAGACAAAAACCACAAATAATAATACAGCACAACAAGATTCAAAGCAGCAGATCCAAAGCCTTAAACTGGAAGAAAAAGAGTAATTAAAATATTCAGGGTGCACTGCAACATGTTGGGAAAAGCAAAGGGGAAAAAATAGTACTGATTTGCTCAGCACTCAGCAATCGGCAAGCTTCTCTTGGGGAGAGATTTACTTACAGGGATGTTAAAGCAGGAATACAATTTGAATTTTTTGATTCACACTGGTTGCTATCTGGGCTGACTTGCATGACCATGGTCAAATTTGCTGCAAATTAAGGCCTATGCCAGTGGTGGTGAACCTATGGCATGTGTGCCAGAGGTGGCACTCAGAGCCCTCTCTGTGGGCACGTATGCCATGCCCCGGAGATGGCAACCGTCCCTCTTCAACCAGCCGCCCGCTAACTCGCCGAGGTCCCATGTGGCCGGATGCATCCCAGCACCCATGCGCTCGCTGGCCTCTGTGTGCGGGGGCCAATAGTGTCAGGCAGCAGCCGCCCCGGCCCCTGCCTCACCTTGCCCTGTGACAATGGCACCCCCACCCTGCCTCGCCCTGCCTCGCCTCATCCCACAGGACGAGCCTCCTGCCCACCGCCCCACCTGCCAGAGACGCCCTGGATCTCCCCCAACCCTGCCCGGCCCCCACAAGGGTCTCTCCCCATGAGCAACATCGAGGTGATCACGCCCACCTTGGCCACACCCACCCAGTCTGCCATGACCACCACAGCCACGCCCACCCAGTGGGCCCACCTGGCACCCAGCAATAAATAAGTGGGTTTTGGTTGCAGTTTGGGCACTCGGTCTCTAAAAGGTTCACCATCACTGGCCTATGCAATGTTTAGCTGACAAAAGAGATGGTTGCTGAATCTGGTTTCTCTCCTAGAAATTATAATGCTCAAATCATCCAGTGATAAGCATGTCATACCATATCCTGACAGAAAGACTGCCTACAGAAGTTGCAGATTCTCCATTTCTGGGGGTTTTCAAGAGGCTGGACGTAGATGGTTTAACTGATTTTCCTGAACATCACATAAGGTTGGACTAGATGGTTCTTGTGGTGCCTTCCAGCTCTACAATTCTTAATCCCTATCAAGGTTACCTGGAATAAGTCAGGGTATCTTGCCACGAGAATTCTGTATGCACAGAAATGGAAAGACACATCAATCCTTACAAGAGAAGGGATGGAATAAGCAACAGAGCAATCAGGAATGGCAAAACCAATTGTTTTAATTAGAGAAAAGAACACATCCAGCTTTGTTTCCACTTGGAAACCACTTCTGGACTTTGTGCTCAAGACAGACAAAAAATGAAATTTTTGATGTTGGGTTTTGCTGATTAATATAGCTTGTTGTCATAGAAACGGTCAGTACTTTCTAAGCTGATAAAATATAAAATTGAATAGCAATAGCACTTAGACTTATATACCGCTTCACAGTGCTTTACAGCCCTCTCTAAGCAGTTTACAGAGTTAGCATATTGCCCCCCCACCCCAACAATCTGGCTCCTCATTTTACCGACCTCGGAAGGATGGAAGACCAAGTCCACCTTGGTTCGAGCCTGTCAGGATCGAACTGCTGAACTACTGACAGTTGGCAGTCAGCAGAATTAGCCTGCAGTACTGTGTTCAAACCACTGTGCTGCCACAGCTCTTGTATATTTGCCACCATGAAACCTGTATATTCTCTATTTTACTGTGCTAAAAAAAAAGTAAAAAAGTGCTTTTCTTGTTCTTTTTCCCTGTACTTACCCATTTCTTTTTCCTTTCTTTCCTTTCTTCCTATCATCTTTTTTTCCATCTGAATGCTATATTATGGCAATTTTAATAAAATTCTTGAAAAAATGGAATAGGCCAGCGTTTCTCAGCCTTAGCAATTTTAAGATGTGTAGACTTCATCTGATAGGCTGTGGTATTCTGGGAGTTTAAATCTCCATGTCTTAAAATTGCTAAGGTTGAGAAACCTTGGAATAGGCCTTAAAATATCTAAATCAAAAATGAGGAAGGAGAGACCTTGTCAAAGAACGGCAAGATATGAAGTAATTAATTATTGGGCTAAATCTCCATTTTCCTGCCAACATTATAAATTGCTTGTGTGACCGAAGGGGAAAGCCCATACTTCAGATTGCTAATTAATCAATTAACATATCATAACGGCCTAAAAGGCAAGATAACAGACACATGTTTAAAAAGGGAAGCTGCTCAAAAATAGGAGATAAAGTAGGGGAAGCTAGAGACAGCAGAGTTAGCATATGCATGCAAAAAACAACATTAATGTAAAAGAAGAAAAGGTTATCACGGATTTGCATTACAAACTGTTGGTTCCTGATGGCAGGTAATTAAAACAAAACAAAACAAAACATACAAGTCAAATTCTACAGTTAGATATTGGTATTAAGAAGTACATTGATCTGGCTCTTTTCAGAGCCAAGGATAAAGCCTTAATTGATTTCTTCAATGAAAGTCACAGCAGGTATTATGTAGAGAACATCTTATTGCTAGAATTCATGCAGATGTTTACATTAATTAGGCTATTCTTAGGACCACAGTTTGCAATATTTAAAAGGACACTCATCCCCATCAGAAAACTTTGTAATGTAATAGGACTTCCATTTTTACCCACGCTTAATCTCCAGACTTAAACGATGAGAGTCCTCCTAAAGATTTTAGCTCTACATCTATCTCTCCTCTAATAATTGAGAGGCTGCAATCATATATAATGTTACGACAGGAATGTAAAATTATAGTATTTTGACAAAGCCATAGAGGCCCAACTTTAAACAGTATTGGATTAGTTCGTATGCTGAATCAAAAGGCTTAGCCAATTTGTAGCTCTCAGATGTGCTAAGCTTATAACTCTCAGATTATCCAACTAACTGGTTCATATCATAGATTGGGGTCTTAAAGTTATTTGGTTTTTTTTTGTTGTAGTTCCTTTCCTCAACAGGAAGTTTTATATTGTTCATTAATTTTTCTAAAACACTTTCCCCTCTATCTCTTAGTCTTTCAGACTTGAATTTTAAGTGTGCCTTTCTGATAAACTCAAATAAACTGTGAAGCTGTTCCAAGTCTCAATAGTATCCAAGGGTAGGGGAAGATGTCAAAATTGGCAAGATTCTTTTATCCCACCTTTATTGTGTTTATAAATAAACCAAAGTGTCAAACATACCAGACACTCCTTCCTTCTCCTATTTTCCACACAACAATTACCCCATGAGATGAGTTGGGTTGAGAGAGATGACTAGTCCAAAGTCACCCAACTGGTTTTTCATGCCTAAGGGGGATTAGAACTCACAATCGTCTGGTGATTGGCCCAAAGTCACCCAGCCAGCTTGCATGGTAGAAGCAGGACTAGAACTCATGGTTTTCTGATTTCTAGCCTGATGTCAACATTACATATTTGCTCAAAAGAGGTAGGGCATGCATTGTAAAAGGCTCTATTCACCATCCTATGCATGCAATGTGGGCACAATTCTTATCTATGCGGCTGCCAGGACTCTACCATGTCTGATATGAGTGAGCACTGCCTTCAAGTAGGGATATCAGAATTGACCTGCAATATTCCAGATGACCTCCAGATGGCAAAAAATAATTAAGAGCCTTGTGTTTGCCCTCAAGGGATCATCTGGAGCTTTGCAGCTCTGACACCTTATTTCCAAAGGCATACTATCAACTGTGGTAGCCCAACTGGGAGATTCCCACATGTTTCGTTTCTTCTTTCTTCCCCTTCTGCATTATTTTATACACTGAACTGCCACCATGAGTGTCCTTGCAGAAAGACATTAATCAAATGAAGCAAAGAACCACAATTAAGAACAAGGAGTATAGGTTGAAAAAAAAAATCCAATCTGAAACCACTTAATTTGGTAAAGGAACAGAATGCACCCTGGCTTCCCACATAAGATTTTGAAATTATGTCCGATGTTACACTGAGCAAGGCTGCAGACCTTAAATATTTAAGTCCGTCAAAACTACAATTTATTATACGAAAATACTTTGATTTGGTGGAGATTTGAGTCAATGAGAGTAACAGGAAAATAATATGTATATTTAAAAATAATAATAGCCAAGTTTATATTTTCCTTGAAATATATTTATTTTTTATACTTTAATGCAAATGTTATTGCATTTAATGAATGTGTTTATTTATTAAAGAAAGATGGATTTATAAAAACCTTAGCATCCTAAACTGGGTGCTTGGCAATTACTTAACTGCAATTGTACTGTAAGTAATGAAAGTTCTTCATTTTTTCCCCTGTGTAATAAATAAAAATAAAGATTTCTAAATCAGGAAATAACATTGGGCATTTGTTTTGAAAAATCTCTCTGAAAGCCTATGCAAAACCTGCTCAATGTTTCCAGGCAAAATATGACTTATGAGGCACTGCTTTGAAACATCTAGTTTTATAGTAAGTGCGTGTAAAAAACAGCTCTTAACTTTCTGAGTATTTCTATACTCATGCTACTTAAAATCAACACAAAAGTCTTAAAATTAACCTTCTTGGAACTGCAGAGGAATACAGTATTCCAAAGACAATATATCAGGCAATCCTCAATTTATGACTGATGATGATTTAATGATCATTTAAAGTTAAAACAAACCCAGAAAGGTGCTTTATAGTCCATTAAGTACTTCTAGTTATTGCAAGTGCCCCCCCCCCCAGTCATATAACTGTATTTTGGGTACTTAACAACTGGCTTACATTTGCAACTGCAATTTTTGATTTATTTTCTGGTTTCTGGAATAATTTTCTGAATAACTGCTGTAAACATGGTCTAAAAATCAGGTCCGGTCATGTGGGTGCCTTGATTTATGACTGCAACAACTTAGACTGAAATTCTGTTCCCTATTGTGGTCATAAAATCAAGGACTATCTATACAACCTCGAAAAAGACAAAGAATCTGGGGAGATTTTGCAAACAAACTTAAAATACTTCATTAGACTGATAGAATACAAGAACTATTTTAATGCAGCATGATTCTATTTTCCATTTTGCAAAACTCAATGCAAGTATGGTTATGGTGAACGTCCAGTTATAACATCTCCTAGTTTATTAGGAGTATTAGAATAATAATATATAAATATACCTTCCTTTTTCCAGATGCTTCCAGATGCATTGGATTTCAATTCTTGGAATTTTGAGCTGGAAAGTTTGAAACAGGATAACACATCTGAATAGCCTTAGACTAGAAAAGTCTACTTTATATGTTCAAACAGGGAAAACCTTTATTTTCCAAACTGCTGTTTTATTGGGACTCACAATGCATATTCCTCTCTACCTATTCAAACACTATCAAAACTAGCACGATATAACAGGTGTGAAAGTGTAACATTCCTTCTGTTTCTCCTGCTGTTTAGGGAGAAATAATGTGATATGGTACCCCTCTGGAATATGACTGTACCCTACTAATATAATTTTTTTCTGGATTGTTTATGCAGTATTTACCTCTGTAGTTCATTGTTTATCTCAGGAGAGATGTCAATTTGCCCAAACTATGAATTGATTCTAAACCTTTATGAGCATAAAAGAACAGAACGGTAACTTAAAAAAAAAAAAAGCAAACAGTTATAAAAGAAATAATGAAATTATTTCCAAATCTGCTTGCATTCTCACTCTGTCATACAACCTCATTTCTTCCAAAATGAGGGGAAATGTGTTTGGAAAAAAAATAATCCAGAAAATTTCTTAGGGATTATTCTGTCAAATCAAGTGTCTGTCAAAGCCTACAACACGTTCCATCTGGCAGCAAAATGATCAGAATAATTGTCTGGGCTTTCAACTCAATGAATATGCATTGAGGCAGCCAAAATGGAATTTATACCTTAATCTACATTACAGGGCAAGTTTATAAAAAGACATTATAATGGGGAAAACGCATGACAATTATTCTGAGCAAGAGGTAATCAAACCTTTCTTTAACAAGGAACAGCGCTTCCTTTTCAATTTATTTTGATATATTTAGGATGTATGCTGTTCCAAATCCAATTGTAAAAAGGAAAAGATATAAATATCTACTTCCAAAATCCAGACAAGACATTGGAACTAGCTCCATGAGGTGCAAAAAATAGGTCTACACATGAAGGTTTAATTTAACTGATTTATTGCTAAAAGCCTATACACAGAAATTTTCTCAACTAATGGTCAGCACCTGGTTAGAGCTAGATAAGATTCAACAGCAGTCAAGGGTGTTGGGACTTAATTCATTTGTGGCTACATCGTGATTCTAGGCTGATTTCTCTTTTCAACCCTCCGCCTGGCTCTGCCTCTCTTCCTACATGTTCCTGTACACTGTTCTTTGCTAGAAGGTTTTTTTTTTTTAGCCCTTCAGTACATGCCTAATTTCAAATAATGGATTTTGTGATGGGCAAGCATATTTGCAAAGATAGATAAAATTAGATTACCAAGTTCTCTTAAAAACAAACTTCATGGCTTGATTCAAAGACTGTCTTTTTACAGAATACTAGAAGAGAAATATATCTCCATATTGAAGAGTATTTCATGATATTTATGTTCTCTATATATTTCAGATGTTAAAAATAGACAACCACAAGAATTGGAGAGTTCACCTTGTGTTCAATCTTGTAATTAATTGGTGATCGTATAATCTAGAGCACGGGTGTCAAACTCGATCACATCACATGACGTATTGTGACGTATTGCGACGTTTTTTGCGTTTGTGGAACCAGCGTGGGCATGGCCTGTGTGTGATACATCCGGCCTGCAGGCCACCAGTTTTGACACCCCTGATCCAGAGCATCTCATAATATGATCCTGGGTTGTTTGGACATGCAATATAGATAGTCCTCAACTTATGACTATAATTGAGCTTGGAATTTTGGTCAAAAGCCTTTGCAATTGTTAAGTGGATCCCCATGTGACCAAGCCTGATTTTATTAACTTTTTTGCAGGATTTATTTATTGTTAAACACATTTATTAACATTCATAAAAAATGCTGTGATCATTAAATGAATTCATTTTATCCAATGGATGTCTTTTGATGAAAACTAGAAGTAAACACCAAAATCTGGCCAAAAAAAAAAAAAAAGCCAAAAATTGCAGTTATATGACTGCAGGATGCTGTAAATGGACATAAATGTGAGACAATTGCCAGGCACCCAAAGTATGATCATGTGACTGTGTGTGTGTTTGTGTGTGTGTCCATTAGAGCTTCAAGATCAGATTATAACTAGCTTTTGGGGAGCCAGTTATAATTTTGAACGGTCACTAAATGACCAGATGCTAAGCAAGGAGTACCTGTAAGCCAAAGAAGAAATTCTATATCTATACATCTGACAATATAAAAATATTTCAGAAGCATCACAGGCAAAAAAAAAGAGGATAGCTTTATACTATTTAGGAAAGTAATTTTCCACTTCACCAAGACCTGTAGATTTTACCCCATAAAACTCTTCATCAAGTGACAGCACCTAGATGACGGGATGATGATTTCAAAATGCTAATCAGGTTTTGATCTGCAGTTAGTTTTTGGATAATGAACTACCAGGAAAATACAGGTTTATAGACAAGGCTGGGAACAACAAAATTAATCCTAGAGGATAGCATATGCTGTTGCCAAGAAAACTACATGATTATGTTCATGTAGTCTTGGAGTCAGGTCCAACTTTATTTCTTTCCTCAATGTAAGATTTTAAGGATGTGCTTAATTAATTTCAAATTGGGATCTTACTTGTTTCATCTTCAGTATTCTTTAGTTTCTTACCCATATAGTCATGTAAAATTGCATTGGACTTTTCTACTTGTATAATTCAAGATATCAGCCTAAGTGATAGAAAATTTAGCTCTAAATTTTGGGAACTAAACCCCCCCCACACACTTTGGTTCCTGTTTTAATATCATTATTCCTGGAAAGATGCATTGCCTTGGAACAGTTTGGCCTTAACATACATCTTTGAATCTAAACTTTAGATAGAATGAAATAACTACAGATAAAGAGTATAGGAGGCTCATTCCTTGTGCAACTAATGTTCAACATCTCTTGACATGTCCTAGATGTTACAATTGCCTGTAGACTACTAAATGTTCCCCTTTGGCAGTGATGTGCTGGTAAATGTTATGCAACAGACTGCATGGGTTCCATTGCCATCATTGTGCTGTTAAACAGCTGATCAGTTCACTAAATACATGTCTCAGCTCTGCTCTCAACCAGCTTGCAAAATTCCAGAAAAAATTAGCAATCGGTTCTTTTGAACCGACACAAGCTGACTTTAGCACATAATTGTCCTTAACCAACTTCCAGATACCTTTTTATGCAATACAGAAGACTTTAGAACCATAATGTGAAATACTAATTGTATTTCACCTCTATTCTCCCACAGATTTAGCAAACTATAGTGACCATTTGCCCAAACCCAAATACGTGCAATATTTCTGAACAGAGAAGACTGTTTAAGAGAAGCAGAGATCAGGCCAGTCATTGAAGTATAATTCTGAGGCAGAAAAAATTATAGAACATGAATTATGCATATATATTTTTTGTCTCATGGCGGTGGTGGTAAGAAGTTTGCAGGACTTTGTTTTAATAGACTACCTACTGGGAAGATAGTAGTTTCTCCAGTCCTTTTATATTTTCAGCATATATTTTGTAAAGACAAAAACCACAATAGATTCAGGCAGTTTCTGCTGAGCCGTTTCTACATGCCCTTCAGTCAGCATTCTACAAAGCCTTGGGAGATGGTGGGTCTAAACAAATGAAGCAAAATAATTTCTCTCCTGCAATGTGCTCATTTCTCATTATTAAGCAAATCAGCTTGCACACAAGGCTTGCCAAGTTAGTGCAGCTCCTCTCTATCTTGCAATGTCCCAGGGTCATGTGATCACTGTTTGGGACCTTTCCAGCTGGTTTCTGACAAACAATGTCAACGGGGGAAGCCAGAATCACTTAATGACCACATGATCCAGTCAACAACTTCACTGATTTGCTTGACAGCTATGCAAAAATAATAATAATTAATTAATTGCATGGCTCACTTAACAATCTTCTTGCTTAGCAACGGAAATTCTGATCCTAGTTGTGGTTGAGGACGGCCTGTATGTCATTCAACAATAAAGGAATGTCTGTTTCTCCACTTGAAGAACCATGAAGATCCAGATCAGCATTTTTGACCTGTCCTGAACTTTTGCCTTTCTTCAACTTGAACAGTGTGGAAATAACTTGTACATCTGATGATGACAGTTAAAATCTCTATTGTACATGACTGATATGTGAAAGAGCAGAATGTAAAGATCTTCAGGTGTTATGTTTCTTCTGTGATAGCCTAGCATAGTCTTTTGCGCATGGAAATATTCTGTTTATTTCGGCTGAACTGAGCATTATTAAACCAGGCTCCCCTACAGGTATGATTTCATTGTTCTATTTATCTAAGCCAAATTTATCCTAAGTAAAGGTCTAGACCTCTGTGTGTTTTCATTTATTTTACACAGCAGGCAAAATGATATCCATCTGTCTTTCAAGTTTCACAGAATATTTCACTGAGGAAAACTGAAGGGATATGCAGAAAACAAAATTCATTACAAATGTCTAAAACATATGGGCTGAAAACTGTCTTGCTCTCTTTCTATGATAAATGCTGTTTGTCTACTTTATCTGCTGAAGAAACTGATAATAAAACTACAATTCTTGCATCAAATCAAGCCTCCAAAATCGTCCATTATATTTTCTTCTCAGACCAATGTCACACTCTTTCCCACTTTATTTTGAAGCACTAAAAGAACTTCTGATCATCATTATGCCACGGACATATCTCTCTCTCTCTCTCTCTCTCTCTCTCTCTCTCTCTCCCTCCCTCCCTCCCTCCCCCCTCTCTCTTACACACCCAAGGTGGTAATAATACAGAAAGAACATTAGGTCACTATAGACTGGAAAACATTTCCTTGTGATAAATATATCCAGTTAATTCTACCTAAATATTTATTAGGAAAGCTTGAAATATACAATCAGTTCAAATATATTTAAAGTATATTCCCCGCAGTTATTTATTTACATTTTTATATGTTTCTGTACTCCAAAATATTATTACAGATGTTGATTATGGTCAATGAAAAATCCCAGGCTCCATAACTCAAATTGGAGTTCTTACAATTTAACTTTAAAAGTTCCATCTTTACTGCCTTCCTAAAGTTCATCAGAGAAAGTAGCACCCATATCTGTGAGAAGAGACTGTTCTAGAAGATAGGTAATGAGGGGAAACTATTATTTCTGCCTCCTTTGAATCCCACACATAGGGGGGAGGCCTTCAAATTCTTATTTAGGATAAGGAGAGTGGGCAGATTGGATCTATCTGAATCATAACAGGTTTTATAAACATCATAGACTTATTACGGTAGATTGATAGGACTAATACAGCTCCAATAATTTAATATCATCCTACCATATAGGCAGGCTATGGGGCAGTAGGCCAGCCAAACAGCAGCTCACTATGGCCACCTAGTGAATTTATACTCCATATGAGACTTATGTTACATTAGCTTCCTTATTACAACTGAGAAGACAATATAGCTTGTTGTTGACTTAAGAGTTCTCTTGACGCTCGATTCCTGGTCAAGCCAGATGGGATTGATATTAGCTGGAATCTAATATATCTGAAAGGTTACCTGCTCCTTATCTCTATCAGTGAAGAGAGAAACCCTCTTCATATTACATATGCAGGCAGAAGAATTTATGATCACAATCAATATCCCTCAAACTCAAAGCATTCCTTTGTAACTCAGCTGGAGAACTTCAATTATTAAGTGAATCAGAAGCAAAATGCCCCAAAAGATTTTAAAGGAACTATGATTTTTATAGCTGTCATTCACACCTTTGCATTTGTTACTTTAAGAGAAGATAAATTATATGGGGGTAGAAAGTGGGGATGAGGGAGACCCTAAGACCCAATTATAAATGTGTTAACCATTCTTTTAAGGACATGCCTAAGTTTTCTTCTACTTTGTACATATTTTCTACTTGCAACACACTCTTCAACTCCAAGATCTATAGATATCCATTGACATATGATCACAACCAAGACCAGAATTTCCATTGTTAAGCAAAGTGATTGTTAAATGAGTTGCAGCCAATTTTACAATCTTTTTTTTACCATGGTTGTTAAATGAATCACTGCAGTTTTTAAGTGAATCATGTAGTCATTTAAACCAATCCATCTACCCCCATTGACTGTACTTGTTGGAAACTGGCTGGGAAAATCACAAATGGCAATTTTCACGTGGCTCCAAGACATTGCAACCATTGTAAATACATCCTAACTGTCAAGCACCCAAATTCTGATCACATGACTGTGGGGAATGCTGTGATGGTTGTGAGGATCAATCATAAGACATTTTTTTTCACTGCCATTGTAACTTTGAACCGTCACTAAATGAATGATTGTAAATCAAGCACTACCTGTAGCTGGAGAATAAACAATTAAAATAAAAAGAGTATAGCACATTCATGTAAAAATTCCAAATTGCACTTTCTTTGTTTTCCTATAACAATTTAAAGACAGAATCAACACAATAAAAATGCAAAGCGATTAATCATCTTTGGCCATAAATTGCAACTGACCCTTTGGAACAAATCATTATTATCACATTCTTTTTAAAGACTATTATCTGTCATCCCTGAATATGCAATGTTTGCCCCACATATTGTAGACAGCAAAGCAAACTAAGTCGCCTGGCTGGTGTGTGGCTTCAAAAAAACCCATGTGGCTGATGCCAATTTTTCAAATATTATCATGATTTTGAAAGGCCAGATTGCAGAAACAAACATCAGATGCTTAGCATAAATAAATGGTATGGCACGGATTAATCAATATGTCTGCTTTGTAGCTGAAGGAAGATCTTCTGTCAATGACATTAGGGAAATCTATTCCCGCTTTACCCTTTCAACTTGAAGATGTAAACAGCAAGTGTTAAGGTGTCATCTAATTACTGTCTGCATTGTTTAATGATACAAGCTCTTAATGTTTTCACTCCCTCTTCTGTCTTCAGGTTTCCATTCATCCACGTATTTAAGAATGGGGATGTCTAGCAGAGGAAGAAGAAGAGAGAACACCTCCATCCTTCAACAGTATATAAACTGCTAAAGGTCATGAACTGAATAGAATAGAATAGAATAGAATAGAATAGAATAGAATAGAATAGAATAGAATAGAATAGAATAGAATAGAATAGAATAGAATAGAGCTGGAAGAGATCTTGGAGGTCTTCTAGTCCAGCTCCGTGCTCAAGCAGGAGAACCTATACCATCTCAGACAGGTGAATGTCTAGTCTCTTCTTAAAAATCTCCAGTGATGGAGCGCCCACGATTTCTGGGGTTAAGCTGTTCCACTGGTTGGTTGTCCTCACTGTCAGAAAGTTTCTCTTTAATTCCAGGTTGCTTCTCTCTTTGATCAGTTTCCAACCATTGTTTCTTGTCCTTCCCTCTGGTGCTTTGGTGAACAACTTGGCCCCCTCTGCCTTGTGGCAGTCCCTCAGATACTGGGATACTCCTATCATGTCTCCCCTATTTCTTCTTTTCTTTAGACTAGCCAAACCCAAGTCCCGTAGCAGTTCTTCGTATGTTTTAGTCTCCAGGCCTTTGATCATCTTAGTTGCTCTTCTCTGAATTTTTCCCAAACTCTCAACATGTTTTTTGTGATATGGTGTCCAAAATTGGCTGCAGTATTCCAGGTGTGGTCTTATTGGGTTTTATAAAGCGGTAATAATATTTTGCGTGATCTTGATTCTATGCCTCTGATTATACAACCCAGGATTGTATTAGGTTTTTGGTTGCTGCTGCACACTGCTGGCTCATAGTCAAGTGATCGTCCACTAGGACTTCAAAGTCCCTCTCACACTTACTGTTTTTAAGCCAGGTACAATCTGTATTTGTATCTTTGGTTTTTCCTACCTAAATGTAAGACTGCTTTTCTCCACATTGAAACTCATTTTGTTGAATAAGGCCCATTGTTCAAGTTTGTCAAGATCTTTGTGGATCCAGAGTTTGTTTTCTGGGGTGTTGGTTACCCCTGTCAGTTTGGTGTCATCTGCAAATTTGATGAGTTCCCTTTCAATTCCCTCATCTAAGTCATTTATGAAGATATTGAAGAGTACTGGGCCTAAGACGGAACCTTGTGGTACCCCACTGCTTACTTGTCTCTATGTGGATGTAGTGCCATTGAGGACTACTCATTGAGTACAGTTTGTCAGCCAGCTACAGATCCATCTAGTGGTGATGTTGTTTATTCCACCTTTTCCTAGCTTACCAAGGAGTAGGTTGTGGTCTATTTTGTCAAATGCCTTACTGAAATCTAAGTATACTATGTCCACTGCGTTTCGCTGGTCTACTAGTTTAGTCACTTTATCGAAGAATGAGATAAGATTGGTTTGGCATGATCTGTTTTTAACAAACCCGTACTGGCTACTAGTTATAACTTTGTTTGCTTCTAGTTGTTCGCAGATCTGTTTTTTGATTATCTTTTCTAGGATCTTCCCAGGTGGGTCCATTTTTCCCCCTTTCTTTCTTGAAGATGGGGACCACATCAGCCCTTTTCCAATCCTCAGGTACTTCCCCAGTGTTCCAGGATTTATGAAAGATGTGGTACAATGGTTCTGAGATAACATCTGCCAGCTCTTTCAGAAATCTGGGATGTAATCTGTCGGGTCCCGGTGATTTTTATTTGTCAAGGTTGGATAGGTGTTCTCTTACCATTTTCTTGCTTATTTTAATTTTTGTTTCTAGTATGTCTTTTGCAGTGGTTTTTTTGGTATGTTGGGCTATAGTTTCTTTTTGTGTGAAGACTGATGCAAAGTATGAGTTAAGCAGCTCTGCTTTCTCCCTGTTGCCTGTAATTTCTTTGCCATCTTTTCTCTTTAGTGGACCTACAGTTTCCTTGACTTTTTTCTTGTTGTTAATATGTTGGAAGAAACTTTTTTTTATTGTCCTTGATTTCTGTTGCAAGTCTTTGTTCATTCTGAGCCTTTCCTGACTTCATCTTTGCATATTCTGGCTGTCTGCTGGTAATCGGCCTTAGTTATGTGCCCCTCTTTTCATTTTTTGTATTTGTCCTTTTTGTCTTTCAGTTTGTTGGAGAGATCTTTGTGCAGCCATGCTGGTTTCTTCTTGGATTTCTTGTTTTTCTTTCTCAATGGTGTTGTGCTGGTCTGGGCTTTTGTGATTGCATTTTTCAAGGTTTCCCACACTTCTTGGGTTGTTTTCCCCTTTAGGATTTTCATTCATGGGATCTTTCCTAGGTTCTCTCTGAGTTTGTTAAAGTTGGCTCTTTTGAAGTTTAAGACACTGGTTGGATTGTTTTCTATTGCTAGTGTTTGCATTATATTAAATTCCAGTATGACGTGGTCACTTTCACCCAAGGTTCCGGCAATTTTGATTCCCTCTATTATTTATTCTCTATTTGTAAGGATTAAGTCCAGTATAGCTTTACATCTAGTTCCCTCCTCCACCTTTTGGGTGACAAAGTTGTCAGCTAGGTTGGTTAGGAATCTGTTTGATCTCCTGCTCACTGCAGAATTTGTCTCCCAGCTGATATCTGGATAGTTGAAATCTCCCATTACTACTGTGGTACGCTTCCTACATGCATTTGTTAACTGGCTGGCAAAGAGTTCATCTATTTCTTCTGATTGGTTGGGTGGCCTGTAATACACACCTATGGTAATGTCATTTTCTTCTCTTTTATATTGACCATATACATTCTGGAGAGATTTTATCTTTGATCATGTCCATTTCTGCAGATATGTAGTGTTCTCTTACATATAGTGCAACTCCCCCTCCTCTTTTTGTAGACTTGTTTCTTTTGAACAATTTGTATCCATCTATCAGTCCATTCCATTCATGGGTTTCGTCCCACCAGGTTTCTGTAAGGCCAACTATGTCATACCCTCCCTCATGTACTATTGCTTCTAGTTCGCCCTGTTTGTTCCCCAAGCTTTGAGCATTTGTATATAAGCATTTAAGACTTTTATGCCTGTCCATGGGTATGTTTCATGTATCTCCTGATTGTTGTTTGAGTTTTTCTTTTTTTCATCACTGCCTACCTCATTGTTTGATTTGTTTTCTTGGGATCTGTGATTGGTTTTGGGTTCTAAAGATTCTAGAGATTGGTCACCCTCCCTCCCCTCAGTTTTAGTTTAAAGTCCTCCTGATGAGTTGGGCCAGTCTTTTCCCAAGTGCATTTTTCTCTGTTTTCATGAGGTGCAGCCCATCCCTTGCCAAGAGTCCATTATCTTGATACTTCTCCATTTCTTCAGCTAGCTGTTGCCTTTATGCAATTTCAGATTTTGATAGATATTCCTTAACTATATTTTGCATGCCCAAAAGTACATGTTTATGCCGAAAAATGAAAGAGATCTATTTTAATTGGGGCGGAAAAAGAATCCTTCTGCGGGACGTGTGAAGGGAATAAAGAGCCCACATAGGTAACAGCATTTCAAAATTAAATGTTCTACAGTGCATATATACATTTTAAGCAATCAAGATACCATGTTCTTTTAAAAAAAATATTTTAGATTCTGCTCAAAAACATTGTTCAATTTGTTTTGGGAATTAAGGATATTACAGTATATCTTCAAAAGTATAGATGGCCAGAAATTAGCCTTGCAAAATTGCATTGCACTGACATTAAACACCAATCAAGTTGCTGTATTTTGTAACGAGTAGTGCCTTGCTTGGGGGTGGGGGGAAATGAAAGGCATTTTTGTCTTTTTCTCTGGGAAGCTATTATTCAATAATTCAACCTTTAATCTCCTGGTATCATTTCTATGTATAGCTTGTCTTGCCATATAAGGGGCAAGTAACTGAAGTGAATCTAAACATCAAACTAGCATTTTGTTTGGCAGAGATACTGACTTTTTGCTCCATCACTTATCAGCTTCAAATTCTTTGATAATGCAAGGTTAGTATTTTATTGGAGGATGGAAATACAAGAATGTTACTACCAATTAGGAAGGTGTGACGGATATGTTCACCACCTTGAGTTATTTATAAAAATAATAAATGCAGGATACAAAGAAACACACAAACAAATAAATAATTACAATTAAAACCATTTAATTTGAATGACTTTTTGGCATGGCTGGAGGACCTAGGCAGCTTTGATTTTAGGGTTTTTTTGTGGTGATGATTTACACTGTGTTTGTTTTTGTATTATTTTCTTAAATTGTAATTTGCGCATAATTCCTTGAAGGAGGATGGTATGTAAATATCAGCATAAATGGCATCAAGATGGACAGTATTTTCAAGATTGACAGTATTTAATATTTATTTGCTATGTATATGTAGGGATGTGGGTCTATATATATGTTGTACATAGTATGTTTAGGTGTGTGTCATGTATGTGTTTCACTTTGAGAGCGGGCAACTAAATTTCATTTTTGATGTGTGCCATTGTGCCCACAATATAAAAATGACAATAAAGGTTATCTTATCTAAATACGTAGAATTTTTTAACTGATAAAACTTTATCTTCTGGAAGATCCTGAAAGATTCCAGAGTTTGAAACCTACTTCTGTGCAACCAACAGACTGGCTTTACTTTTTTTGAGATCTCCAAACATTTTTTTGCAGACTTAGATTGTTAGAATTTACCAACTTCATTGACCAAACAAATTTTAAAAATAGATTATGATACCGATGTTCCCCTTATAGAAAAGAGGAGGAGATGCTATCAAAACTTCACAGATATCAGGCATGTTTGCTGCTGGGGTCTTTACATCTTATAGAGCTACAATTCTTGACTAGAGTATCAACTGCTCTGGGGACTGAGAATTTTGGGGAAAGATCCGAAGGAATAGCTGCTCTAGCATGAGAGACAGAGATTACATTTTGCCTCTTGTTTTCTTCTACCACCATCACTTGACCAATTACTGTGGAAAACAGAACAAGGTGAGAGTAAAAAGTCAATGGTTAAACACAAACCATTTTGGAGCTGATTAAATATTAAATATCAGGTAGGGGGTCTAACCAAATAAATAAACAATAACTTTATGCATGCCATTCAGCTTATATGCACCCAGTCACCGACAGAACTGCTGGGATCTGGGCAGCATGCAAGTTTAATAATAAATAAATAAATAAATCCAACAAGCTTTCAATTTTTTTCCTTTGGATACCAGTTCCTGAAATTGAAAATAATTTGTCCAGCAAGGAAGGAGCTGCTATCTTTAAAAAACAAAACAAAACATAGATCCAAAACCCTCTGACATTTAGAATTTTCCTGGTGATAGCTGATTCCTTGGAAATTTCAAATGTCACCATCTTCCTCTGTTTCAGGAATACGGATTTGATTTGATTTCAAGTTACTCACCATTTCTCTCTGTTTCATGAACACTGATTTGAATCAGGAATACTGATTTGAATCAGAAATACTGATTATGCCTGGTTACTCAGCCGTATCTGGCAGTAAAGTACAAAGCAAAAAGGAGAAAGCAATGACAATAATCTGCTTATACACAGGAAGCTTTTGGCAAGCACAGATGCCCAGCTAACAGGGTGGAAAGTTTTTTTCAATGATACGATACTCCAAGTCTACCACAATGCTGAAACAGGACACCAGAATTACAACTCAGGACATGTAACCCAACCAGGATTGCATGTTTGTCTCTTCTAACATTTCCTGCTAATAATTTTATTGGAAAACAGTGAATTTTGTTATTTGTGCAATAGTCCAGATCCATACTTTTCTTGCTAAATCAACTCTCACACATTAACTGGGTGCAATGCTTCTTGGAACAATGGCTCATCGGCATGAAGACCATTGGATGGTAACTTTGCCATGCTTGCTGACTGAAGCACCACATTCTAACTAATTTTTCTGTAGTGATGTTATATATTGGCTTGGGTGTAAAAGGTACCGGTTTACTGATAGACAAAATTCTCATTTAATACTTTCTACTGCAAATTAGGGCTCATAATCTAATGTTGAAAAGGTACAGAATATGTCACGTACTATTTTCATATTCTTTCAGTCCAACGCAAGTTTTTCTGATAGCATCCCGTACGTTGGCACTCTATATATTTCAACACTGTTAACACTGATTAATATTGAATGGGGCAGTTCTTCTTCTATATATGCTGAAAATGGTTAGCTTTAGAATGTAATCGCTGTATTTCAATATCAATGACCATTCCTTTGTTCTTCTGTTCTTAGGAAGGTGAGTCCCTTAGTCTACCACCAGTTTACCTGCTTTATGACTTTTCATCGTTTTGTCAACAACACAGCTTCTGAGTTATAATTCCAAAATGCAATCTGCAATTTGTAGACATTTTCTAACAATAACTTTTTTTTAAGAAGCATGCCTCTCTCCTGCCCTATTATCAAATCTCCTTAAATTTCCATCATGGATTTCATTCAAGTGTTCCTACTTCTAAACACTTCAGCTTCATTTCTGCTTGAGGCAGCCAGCGTGTTAAAGCTATCCACTGGGAATAGGTAATGAATTTTTGCTCTTCACACCAAACGATTACATTTTTGATGCCTAATCATCATTAATTTCACACACACACACACACACACACAAACACACACCAACCCTCCAATAACTTATCTTTGAATCACTGGCATTAAAAAGGCCAAACAACATTAAACAGCCCAATTATTTCACTTTTACATATTCATACTAAAGGCATATTATTTGGCAGCTTAATAACCAAGATGCTAGTGAGCCACTGTGAAAAATTAGCAGAGTGGCATATTTCATCCATCACTGCAATTTGCTTCTCACAAGATCTTGTAAACAAAGCAAACAGACTGGAAGCAATCAGAAAAAAAAGGGGAAACACAACTGATTTTGCATAGAATCGTGCAACTTTCATAAGACGCGCAAGGCTTAAACATAACAATGCAGGATTACAGACTTTATGAAATGATGGATTTAGATTAAATTAGATTACTAATCGTTCACATGCATGCCAAACTTGTAAACAGCCTGGAAGGTTACAGAAATAATTGGTTATCAAGCTGGGAGGAAATTCTACTTCCTCATGTATCATAAATAATTGAATAATTGTAGGGAGGATATTTTGATCTGACTGAATTATTTCCCTGTTTTTTGAATTAGGTCATCTGTAGCAATTTTGCAAATATACAGGATCTCTCCTCTGAACCAATATAGCAATACTGATTTCAGTGTGCAGTAGCAGACGTAAAAGGTATTATGGAGCATGAATGCTCAGTTGGAAGCAGAGGGTGTTTGTGTTATAAGGTTGAATGTGATAAATAAGAATAATGTCTTTCTAGATCCAATGGCACACAGACCCATTTTTGTGCAGAACATAAATCCAAATAAACAACATAGGAAAAAAGGGAGTAGGATGCTATTTCTTTCTTCAGTAAAAAACTGAAATTCACTCTCTTAAAGCATGCTGGTATAAAATAAATGAGGGGGGGGGGGTTTGGGAGTGTTTTTGATCTTTTATTAAACATTATCACACTAACGTTCATTTTTAAAATGCAGCATTTCACACATGTCAGAATGAGCTCAGACAGCCCAACTGCCAAATACTTCATTCATCTCTATCAACCTGCAAATTCTGCCCTTTGAGGGGGAGAATTCAGCTGATCCAGGTAAAATGATAAATCTGAAGTGTATATTATCATTTCCTGCATATGAATACTTAGAATATCAAAGCTTTACATAGTCATCATAAACAAAGAAATAAATAAAAAATAAATAATCAAATTCTCTCTTTGTTTTTTAAATACAAGTCAACAAATGCAACAATGCAAAAAAAAAAAATCAATTAAATAGTTCTTCATTTTAACGTGAAACCTGGACATCTTTCAGTTGACGTGATTTCAGTTTGCAGCTCTCCATCACACCTCTGATTTTGTCTATTTGGAACTTTTTACCAGAAAGACCCAGATTTACTATATCAAGCAGATACAGACTTATGAATGCTGCAATTTTCCTCTCATTCTAAATTTAAGTTTGGCTATCACAGCGAACACCTTTGATGCCTTTTGAAATTGCAGCCATTACCACGGATTGCAAGAAATCAGACATAATGGTCGAAAGGAAGTAGGAGGGAACAGAGGGAGGAAGAAGAGAAGAAAATAAGATGGGAGATTAAGTTTTAACCATTTTAATTTTATCTCCAAATCCCATCCTTGCTCTCATGCTGGCAAGGGGTAAGATAAGCCACAAACATCCTGAAGCATGACACCAATCTGTTGAGGGAAAATACATTTATCCTTGAATCCTGATCAAGTTGGAACATGCTCACTTATTACTTTGATATTACGGGAAGGACATAGAGTGGTAATCCAAAAGGATTCAAAAATCTCATCCTTAAACTCTCAAATTTTATTAATTTTCACAAAATTTCTTTATTCTGCAATCTCATTAGTCACATAAACAAACACACACTTGGCTGGATTACTGTATTTTTGGTCTTTTTATTGCATCCACAATAACCTCCCATTATCTTCCTTATAATAAGAGTTCATATTGTATGTTTATTTGTCTTATTGCGTTGTCTTACTTCACAAAACTCACATGCAAATAATGAATTAGCTTAACTGCTAAACTGACTTGCTGAACTAGCAAATAATAATAATAAAAAAAAGGAAAAGTACATTTAAAAAGCTTTTCTTTGTTTGGGTTTTGCAAAATTTCATCTAGCAATATAAGACTAAAAGCATAAGCTTAAAAAACAATCAAACCAAATTACATACTAAAATGCAAAATTCTTCATCAAATCTATTTTCCTACGTCATAGTACAGATGGACATTAACATAAATGCTACAATCAAATAGATGATATCATTTTGGCATTAATTTACTGTAAATTATTTTTGAAAAACTGTTTTATTTATTTATCACTGGAAATGTTCCATTCATTCTCTTTTCTGGAAAGGACATGTAATAAACCATGTAGTTGCAATAGCTATTTTTAAAAAAATAAAATTTCTTCACTGAAAATCTTTTTCAAAAATATTGCTTTTAAATGTTAGAATTCAGATAGAAGTGGAAAGGACATAAAGTAACATTTGAAATGTAATATTCTCTGAAATATTAACACTTTTTAAAATGTGGAATGCATAGAACATAGAAAGAAGGATACAACCAAAGTTATAAGTATGTTTCTATATCTCACTGAAATCAGGAGAGTTTAACTTCTAAATTCTGACTAGATTAGGCTCCCAAGAGAAATGCAACAGAATATTAATTTGGACTATACAAATCTTGCATTAAACTTACCACACAATTAGGAGACTATTGTCATTTCACTTAGAGTTTGACTTTTATTTATCGTATCCAAAGTAATGCCAACACCAAGGATTTTTTTTTTTTTTTTGATAATTTTGATAAATGGATGCTAACAATTTCACCTCCAGATTTGTGGCTTAGGAAAAAAACCACAACTTTTATGGCAAGGTAAACCAGAATGTCATTTAAACACTTTGGGGAGAATACTGTTTTCCCTATAGATAAATACTAAGCATGATTTTTTTAATTGAACAATGAGATTAACTGTGCATTTTATTTTGTTCTATCTTATTCAAAACCAGAGTTAAACTGATCAAAGGAACTGCCAACCATTTAATGGATTGTGAATCAAGATGATTGAGAAATAAGCATACACAAAGAGTTTAAGAGCAGAGAGGATATGCTGAAGCAATGAAATATATTCTAAGAGAACATTAAAAATATTTTAGTATGATTTCCCAAAGTTGTTAGGAAACACTATGTAATATACAACAATATTTAACTTGGGGGTCTCATTTTAGTGCTTTAAAAATGAATTCACTTCTGCAGCCAATGCTTTTATTAGTCATTTACAAAACTATTGCTAAATACACCATTTTTTAAAATCTCAGTTCTGTTTCACCCTTCTAACTGGGAACAAGGCATTATTGAAAACTGATGTTTACTTTTATGAAACTACTATATCAACAAGTCAAAGATCAGGTGTTTTTTTAGGTATATGTTTGCTGTGAGAATACGTTAGGTGGTTTTTTTTGGGGGGGATGCATGGATACTTATTATGGCTTTTCAGGAATGGAACTAATTTCTAAATAGTTATTGCAAGCATAAACCTGAGAAGGCTGCGAAAGAGGGGAAAGTACACACACACACTTACATACATATACATACATGACTCCTTCAAGTATTGGCATGTTTATATCATCCTTTTAAAATCTGTAACAAAGTGGTATTCTCTATTATAGCTGTTGATGTCACTATTCTTGAAGTAGGACTTGTCAAAACATCCTTCTTGTCAATTTTTTTTCTTTCATTTATTTATTTGCCTTCAGGTAATACTTAGAGAAATGCAGAACAGACCATAAGAAGTTGGTTAATTTTCTTCACGGCTTTTGTTCCACCAAACTTATCAGCTTAAAAACAGCAACTGGTGGAATTCTCACACAAAGCACTCTCATCATTAGGATCCTGGTTGAAATCAATATATTTCAAAAGATAAATTTATTTTCTATACAGAATTTCAAAAGATAATTTTCGAATGCCATTAATTTATAGGAAGCTGATATTATTTGTATAAACTCTGCATGACAAAATTTCAGGTATAGTCTAAAATCCTGGGAGGACACGAAAAGCTCACTTATCTGTGTGTAATTTTGATAGATTTAGGAAGAGAAAGGAATGACACTAGCCAATTATTAGAACTCACACCAATTTTCTTCCAATATTATAAGAACATTAAATTTGTTACCCTTCTAGAATTTTTCTTTCTTTCTTTCTTTCTTTCTTTCTTTCTCTTTCTTTCTTTCTTTCTTTCTTTCTTTCTTTCTTTCTTTCTTTCTTTCTTTCTTTCTTTCTTTCTTTCTTTCTTTCTTTCTTTCTCTTTCTTTCTCTCTCTCTCTCTCTCTCTTTCTTTCTTTTGTGCATTTAAGTAAATGGAGCAAAAAAAAGAGGCATACATAATGTTGTCTTATTATTGTCTTATTTATCATTTTCCTTATTTGTTCGTGGAAAACTTGCAGGGGAAAGTTTATAATCAATGAAGATATTATATTCAACCTGGTAGATGCAACTAGGTTAAACCAGATTAGCTGTTTTCTAAATCTCCACCAGAGATTCCAAGGCATGCATATTGTGGATTGTGACACAAGTAAAAATCAAACGTTAACTTGTGCAGACAATTTTTTAGGCCTCTAACAATCCATCTCCTTAATTCCCCAAAGACGGAAGGTACATTTCCATCTTCTCTTCTACCCGTAATAAGTAAATCAGCCCCAAAGTGACTGATGTGACAGAAACTTATCAAAGGCTCCTGTAGTGATGACAACTACAGACAAGGTGGCATGTGTTGCTCTGATTAAGAAGAGTTTGAGTTAAGCACTCTTGCAGCACAACTCGGTGTCACCAAGTGAAGTCTTGCCTTATTTTGTACTTGTGATCCTTATTTGAATTTCAACTATTTCATCACTTCTTAAAATGGTAACTGCGGAGACACGGCATTAGCAACCCACTGACACGGTCTCACATCTTTAGGACAAAAAAGGTCAGCCTGGGCAAAGTGTTAAATCTCGGAAACCTGTCTTTCACTATTTTTGAGCCACTCTTGTTTTATTTTTTTAGTTTTTAAATTCTGGATTAGGAAAATTACTCCAGGATCATTTATAGAATCTTAGTCTCCTTAAAAGAACGGGAGGAGTCTTTAAGGCTGCTTAACTTTGAATGCCACATACACAACCATCACTACCACCCCCACTAGCAGAAACATACGATTCCTCTTTCCTTGCCTCCTCTCTTTCCAGAATTGCAATGTTTTTCTGCTTTAAAAGCTGCACCTGAAGGATGCGATGGGGCTACATTCTGCACACCCCTGCTTTTGATTTTACCTGTTTCCCCTTGGAACAAAAATGCTCATGTGGAGCTGCAGCTGCAGCAAAACTAGGGGCTTCCCTCCTCCACCAACGTGGTTTCTTTGGTTTTTAAAGGGGAGATGAGTTCTGAGAAATATCCGGATATCTTCCCCCAATGCTTCACCTCTTCCCATTCACCATTATAAATAGATTTTACCTTTGCTAAGGTCAGAGGAGGTGAAGGAGAAGGTGAAAAAGGAAAAGGAAGAGAAGGAAGAGAAAATGAAAGAGAAGGAGAAGGAGAAGGAGAAGGAGAAGAAGAAGAAGAAGAAGAAGAAGAAGAAGAAGAAGAAGAAGAAGAAGAAGAAGAAGAAGAAGAAGAAGAAGAAGAAGAAGAAGAAGAAGAAGAAGAAGAAGAAGAAGAAGAGTTGATTCTCCTTTAGATTTTATTGATACACATTTAGACTTTCATGATACATCTATCCAGTCAATGGAATTCTGAAGGCTCCCCGTTCCAGATGTTGCCTGTCTAACTATCCCTGCAAGGGGAAAAGCGCATTCCGAAGCCTGCTTCTTCCCTCTCTTCCCCGCTCAGTCGAGGCCACATCCTAGGGGGATCGGATGGGCACCCCAGAGCCTCGTCCTTCTTTCCAAGATGTCGACGACCGTGGCAAGCGCAACCCTCCTTGCCAAAGAAGTCAGAAGAGGGGTGCTGGGGGAGAAAAGGGGGCGGGAAAGAGCCGGGATTGAGAGGAAAAAGCAAAGAAAGACCCCGCGCTTACCTTTTCTCTTGGAACGCCGCCTCCGCCGCCGCTTAGACTTGCCTTTCAGCTGACCGCCGGCTCCTCCCGAGGCTCGGCTGCTCTCCAGCACCGAGGTCATGGTTCCCGCCCGGTAAACAAGAGCAGCGTGGGGGGCACCGACACGGCCGGGGCCGGCTGGACGGGCGGAGCGCTCCCTCCCTCTTTTGCCTCGCCGCTCCGGCTGCTTTGCAGCCGCGAAGAGCCAGGCTGCTTCCACCAGCGGTGCCGGGCGCGCGTTGCTGGTGCGCGGATGCTCTGACCGAGCAACGCCGCCGCCGCCGCCGCAGATCCGGGAGAGAAAAGTAAGAGCAGCGGCGGGAGGGGAGGGAATATCAGGACACCCGAGGATGCCCGCTGGGGTTCCTTCGCGCTGCTTTCTCTTCGGTCCGAGCGCTCTTGCCCTCGCGCGCCAGACAACTTGCTTTCTTCGGGACTGGCAATGCCCGGCGCGCTTTCTTTCTTTCTTTCTTTCTTTCTTTCTTTCTTTCTTTCTTTCTTTCTTTCTTTCTTTCTTTCTTTCTTTCTTTCTTTCTTTCTTTCTTTCTTTCTTTCTTTCTTCTCGTCTTCCTTCCTTTCTTCTTTCCTTTTTTTTGCACCTTTGATAGTTGTTTGGCCCCAGCAGCCACTTTGAAGCCAACCATGCAACCAGCACCCCTATTTGCTACTCCGAAGTCTAGTAAGGTCCAATCACAGCTCTAAGCTGCCCGTGACATCAGCAGCGGAGACCTCCCCCCTCCCCCACCGAGACCCCCTTCCCTCCCGCCGCCCTCCATCCCTCCCTTGTCAGCTTGCAAACTCAGCTCCCATTTGGGCTGACAGCTCTACCCAGCACCCGAGAGCGAAAGGAGGCAGAGGGAGGCCACGCCGCGCCGGCGGCGGGAAAAGGAAATCGAAAGGAATTTCGCTCTCCGCAGATTTGGCGGGGCAGGTTAATTGTGCATTTTTCGGGGGCAACGAGCGATCGGGGAAGAATGTGAACCGCTGAGCTCGGAGAATTTACTCAGAGAGCAAACGCGGTTGCGGAAGTTCTTTCTGCGATTCATCTTCCCGCACTCCGAACTGTAGCTTTAGAAAAGATGCAGGATCCATCCAATATTGAATGGCCCGGTGATCCGTTGTGATGATCCCCTTCCCCAGTGGGGGGGGGAACTGTTCTTACCGGAGAGAGAGAGAGAGGGGCGGGGGGAGGGGGGAAGAGAGAGAGAGAGAGATGTATAAGACTCCATGTTCCCCAATTTAAAACAAGAATTAGTCCAGAGGGATGGAAGAAGTTGGAATAAAATAAAGTTGTGTCTCCATAACATTATTTCTCAACTTCGATAACTTTAAGATGTGTGGACTTCAACTCCCAGAATGCCACAGCAGCCATGCTCTCCAAATACAGGTAGTCCTCGACTTAACAACAGTTTGTTTAATGACCATTCAAAGTTACAACAGCAAAATTATGGCTGTTTTTCACATTTATGATCGTTGCAGCATCCCCCTGGTCACACGATCAAAAGTCAAAAACTCTTTTAACAACATAAATGTTCATCTCAGTTGTGGTCGTAATTCAAGGACTACCAGTACAGTATACATAGGTGTGTGTGTGTGTGTGTGTATGTATGTATATTGACACTTTATTTAAACTAAATTTAATATATCAGTGGTTGCATGAGCTCTGTAGATGACATACGCTAAATAAATAAAATTAATAACAACATCCAATTGTTAAATGAATCATGCAGTCATTAAGCAAATTCTGCTTCCTTCATTGACTTTGTTTGTAGGAAACTGACTGAAAAAAGTCGCAAATGGCGATCACGTGATCTCAAGGTGTTGCAGCGGATTGCATGCCAATTGCCATGCCTGAATTTTGATCATGTGACTTACAGGGATAGTTGTATGTGTGATAGTTGCAAGTCACTTTATTCAACGGCATTGTAACTTTGAATAATGGCTAAAAAAATAGTTGTAAGTCGACGACTACTTGCAAAAAAGAAGCAGAGTTTCTACTGAGAGTAGCCATATTGACATTTTTGACAGCCCTACAAACACCTCAATGGACAGTTTGGCTTGTGCCCTTCTTTTTTCCTTAAAAATAAACCAACTGTTAAAAAAATATTTTTTGGAACTCAAAAGAGTAATATTTCAATCTTCAAGACTCAACCCAAATGCTTACAGGCTCATAATTTTAAACATGATGACTTAGGGGTTCTACCACATCTAATGGGATTTATTTCTAACACAGGAGTATGTAGTTGAGCTAAGCAGTCCATCTATCTACCCACACACATATATACTGCAATTGCCTTTTTTCCCTCCCTTAAACCTTTAATAATATTTACTTGGAAGCAGGACCAACTGAGAACTTTTTTGCTTGGTGTGAAAGGTATCAGGAGCACCGCTTTTCCATTCCATGCAGCTAAACAAACTGGATTGGTTTTGATACTGAATCTTACCTCAGCAACACCAACAGGGCAAAAATCCATTTTCAGAGAATGCAATTTTATCCTTAAAAAGAAGGAAACAGCTGAGGAATCCCTTCCACTCTTTAGGATTTATCAACCAGTCTTGTTCAGGAATAGGTGAGGATCTTATTTGTCTTGTTCTTCCTCTATGATAAAACCTGATCATCCTTTGCATATTTCTTCATTAGAAGAGATTGAAAATCAGAGCAATCAAAGATTTGCTCATTCAGAAAAAAAGAAAGGCCTGGTTTGAATGCCCATTTATTCAAGGATTCTTGTTTGAATTGCCACATTTTTTCTTGTAACAGACCTGTTTTTATTGTTGGTTCATCAGAGTCAGCCAGATATTTAGATTGGATTTGGCATTCTTACCTGCCTATTGAATTCTTCCCAAGGACCTGGGATAGGAGATGTCGTTTGACGGTGTTAAATGTATAGTTGCAGGATGTAAGCTGTTTGAAGTAAAGCTGTCTTTTGCAATTGACTGATGGGTGATTTTTGTCAATGCCAATGATGTTCAAGTAGTACTCTGGATTTTTTAGAATTGCACCCAAGGTGCTTATTGCTGTTGTTAATGCTTCTGAGTGAATCTTTATTTGCAATAGTGAATCTTTATTCCTGGTGACTGCCTGGACAAGTCCTGCCTGCAGTTTTCATGGCAAGATTTTCAGGAAATGGTTTGCCCTTGCTCACTTCCCAGGATTGAGAGCAAGAGATTGGTTCAAGTTTAACCAAATGGCTTTGTGCCCAAGGTAGGACTGCCTCCGACCCCTGCAAAAAACTGGCTCTCTGCATCCTTACTACTTATTCATCTAATTTACAAGTCCAGTGTAATATGGAGTCCTTTCTTTATTGGGAATAGAATAGTCACACCAATCAAATTTGAGAAACTGTGTTTAACAATTTTTTTTGTAAAAAGAACTTGTCTATATCCACAAGTTTCTTCATGAGAAAATGGGAAAGAATTTGAAATAAGCTGCATGTGAAAATCAGCAAAACCAACAGATTCTTCCATCCTAACTTGAAATTAACTTGTTAGTGGCACCTAGAAATTTGCAGAGCCTTCTGAGGCGCACCTATCAAAAGCTATGAAACTCACCCCCAAGCCAGCTATTGATCTCAAAGCAGCCATGTGCTTCTTCGTCTGAGCATGCCCAGAAGAGACTTCAATGGGGATTGTCTTAAGTGCTTTGCACAGAATTATTAAAAATTGGTCACAACAAGTGGTAAATACTTTGTTGAGCTTTTCTGGACTTGAAATTATGCAGACTTGGGCCTAATATGTAGGTTAGTGCTTAATCCTATGGAGACATGGAATTACAGGACAGTAGACTGGTCTGAGAAGCTGGAAACCACCTTGCAGAAACAGTAGTAACTCATCTTCACGTTGCTGTGAAGAAAAGTCACCAGAAGTCAAACTTGACTTGAAGAAGACTCTACTATTTTTTTTCTGATTAGGACTTAAACTGAGTACAGAAGCAGGAAAAAAAATGGTGACTTCCTTGTAGAAGGGGTAGAAAAGCGACCTTTACTGAAATGGCCCAAATCTTAAAAGTGCAGTAGCCCGATATCCTACTGGAAGCATCCCATCTTGCTATTGTTATGCCCCTGAACTTTTAAGCATTGTTTAGAAGCAAAGGATCGTAACAGATGTGGAGAAGTCTCATAAAAGCCCAGAAGAATGTGCTCTGTTTAAAAACATATGCATCATTATTACAGTGTTTACTCTATTTTTAATAGATCACTGGACATAAGAAGCCATTTTAGCTAGTGCTACTGTCCTTGCCTTCTACTTTCAGCTCCAGACTTTTCTTTTTGTATGCAATTTCTAAAGGTATATAATAAGAACTCCAATGAATTAAGTAGAATACCGGTACAACTGACAAAGGAGAGTACAGTCAATCAGGATTTACAGGTAGTTTCGATCTACAACCATTTATTTAGCGATTCAACGTTACAATGCACTGGAAAAAGTGACTTATGATTCTCCCCCCCTCTCCCAATTTAACGACCATTGCAGCATCCCCATGATCAAAATTTGGGTGCTTGGCAACCAGCATCTATTGAAGATGATTGCAGCATGCTGGGATTGTGATGGCCATTTGCTATCTTCCCAGCTGGCTTCCCACAAGCAAAGTCAATGGGAGAAGCTGGATTTGCTTAATGACTACGTGATTCATATAACAGCTGCAGTGTTAAGCATTAACAACTGTGGCACAAAAGATCGTAAAATTGGGTGCAACTCACTTAAGCACTGCTTTGCTTAGCAACAGAAATTCTGATCCCAATTGCAGTCATAGGTCAAGGACTGCCTGGAATAGTTTATGTCAAAAGGGAACTTTTGTCTTGGTAGCCAACATAGAATAAGAGGTATTGTAGCTAGGAAAGTATATCTTACAACAGGTGTAGAGAAACTTAAGGCAAGAAGACAAAGAAAAAAGTTAGGAAACATCTGTCTGCCGAGAAACTCGAGGAACCAGAAAATATAAAACGTAGGCAAAGTGAAGGAAAAGATTTAAAGGCACTCGGGAAAACAAAATTACTTCTCCTTTATCCACCCAGCCATGTCGCTGCTTTTACAAAGCTTCTGAGCACAATGGAGCATCCGGGGCTGAACAAAATTGACTGGAAAAATCCTCAAGCAAATTTTGTAGCTATAATTTGCTTGACAATTAAAGAAAAAACCCTCTCCTGCTATGAAGGTTAAAAAAAGAACAAGGGACATAACCTACTCCAAATTATAGTAATAAAAAAATCTAACCAGTGGCAATCTGATATGCTTAATTTTCTGATTGGAATAAATTGAATATATAAAGTAGTTTGTAGCTGATGGCTAAAGAGAACTGAGTTTAGGAAGATGATACATAATTGGGCAGAAATTTATCTGCAAAGGTTAACCCGGCATTTGTAAGTGTTTCAAGATTTAGATTTGAATTTAGATTTAGATTTTGACTGATACAGATATAAATATGCATGGATCACATGACTGGCTGAACTAGATGTAATAGCACAAAATGTAACATTTTCCAATTTGGAGGACAAAAGTGTCCGATTGGTGGAGGGGAGGAAAGGAAGGGAAAGGAAAGGAAAAGGAAAAGGAAAGAAAAAATAAAAATAAAAGATAAAAAGAAAGGAAAAAGGAATGAAAAAAATAAAAGGAGAAATAGAAAAGAGGAAAGAAAAAAGGAAGGGAAATGAAAAATAGAAAAGAGGAAAAAAGGAAAAGCATAAGCAAAGGAAAAATAAAGGAAAATAAAAAGGAAAGGGAAGGAAAAAGAGGAAAGGAAAGGAAAAAGAAAAGAAGAAAGGAAAGAAAGAAAGAAGTCTGGATGAGATTAAAATTTCATACAAGGTCAAAAAATATTCCAAAGTGATGACAAATGGTCTCAGAAGGTAGAAAAGTACTGTAAGTATCTTGATATGAAGAGGCAAAACACTTAAGAGGAAAGCAGAGTTGACTGCAGGAGAAACAAAAGGGTAGAAGAATTTGGGAAAGATTTGAGGCAATTTCAAATGTTGATTTTAGCCAAATAGTCAAGTCTTGGGCTGCAGGTTATAGTTATGATCCCTGCCATTCTCTAACACAGGGGAGAATATGCATCCCAATTGATAGAATACAACAGAAATTTACCTTCTATCTAGGAGACCAATATTGGCAAACTAGAGCGCAAGAGAGCTTGAGAGTCATATTCACTTTAATCACTTTCCCCTTAATGCTGAATTTATAAAATAATACACCAACATTGGTCATTCCAAAAGGCCTACTTATTATTATTAGTTTGAATTAGTAAGGCACCTAATTCCAATAGACTCTTTAGCAGAGAATTCTGTTGAATTTGTGTGTTTCATTTCATCTTTACTAGATTTGAACCTGTATGCTTAAAATGCTGACTAAAGGAGACTGATTCTTTAGAAGGTGCACACCAAACAGGAAGTAATTTTTGAGATGTTTTGGCAAAATCCCTAATTCAAATGCTTTACATGCGGCAATTTAGCAAATAATTTTTTCTCCTGATATAATTTCTACTTTGTTAAAAAAAAACCTGCATGTTGGAAAATTCCTATGGGTAATCTTTAGTTAAATTTGTACTCTGTACGCTTCCAATCTGTCCAAATTAGAGCAAGCACATATAGGTAGAATGATTAACTTACAATCATTCATTTAGCAACTGTTCAAATTACTGAACTTTGATCATTTTTCACACTTATGAGCATTGTAAAATCCCCATGGTCACATGATCAAAATTCGGACGCTTGGCAACTGACTCATATTTATGACAGTTGCAGTGTCCCAGGGTCATGTGATCCCCTTTTGTGACCTGACAAGCAAAGTCAATGGGGAAGCCAGATTCACTTAATAACTGTGTTAGTAACTTAACAATTGCAGTGATTCACTTAACAAATCTGACAAGAAAGGTCGTAAAATGGGGCAAATCTCACTTAAGTATCTTCCTTAGCAACAAAAATTTGGGGCTCAATTGTGCTCCTAAGTCAAGGAATACCTGTAAATTACTCAATTCAGCCAGCAAACATATTGTTTATATATATCAAGACACATTAAAAACATAGTTAAATGACAAAAAAAAAAAGGGAGAGAGGCACATAAATAACAGGGAATGCTGCATTATCACTATCAGAAGGTCCAAAACATTTGAGTCACTGGAAACAATATTGTGAATAATTAGTATGGACAACCCCAGAGAGAATAGCTTTCGATTATTCCAACTTTATTCATTTTATGTACATAGAAATAGCAGGATAGAAATGAAAGTAGGACATTGGGTGATCCCCCCCTCCATTCTGCATCATAAACAGACAATTTGATGGTTTGAGATGATGTATCTAGTATGATGTGCAGTGAGGCTACAAAAGATCTCTCAGTGAAATAATATTCTACCTAGAGAGAAAGACAGGAGAGATGCTCTCTGTTCTTCAGTCCCATGAAAAAGTAGGAGTCAATCTGATTGGATCTAACTGTTTCTTTACTCATCGGTGTTAAGGAGTATTATCAGAAGCAAAAAACAAAAACCAGGCTAATAATAAAGTAAAATGAGGCGGGGGCAAAAAATATAGAATAGAACAGAACAGAACAGAATAGAATAGATATTGGAATATAGAATAGAATAGAATAGAATAGAATAGAATAGAATAGAATAGAATAGAATAGAATAGAATAGAATAGAATAGAATAGATATTGGAATATAGAATAGAATAGAATAGAATAGAATAGAATAGAATAGAATAGAATAGAATAGAATAGAATAATAAATTTATTGTCACTGAATGTACACTAATCAGCACACATTAAAATGAAATTTGATTGCATATTGCTTTCTAAGGCTCAACACCTCTGATATACACTACATAAATATGACATAAATAAATAAATAAATAAATATGCATATACCCATATGTATGACACAGAGAAACAACAGTCTAGTTCGGGTTATGTATACATGTGCATGGCGAGAAAAATGAATCTTGTGAGTTTACCAGATGGATGGCATAGGGAACGAAGCTATTACAGAATCGGGTACCCCTCTAAATTATTGATCTTTTGATTAATTTCTACCCTCCCTGCATTATCTTATGTAAAAAACTGAATCACTATGCATTGAAATCCTAATTAAAAACTCTAAAGAAGGTTATATCCCAAGCTATGAAATCCTGCGTAATGATGCATACCTTTTCCACGTATTATGAAATCGACTGTCCAAGTACTTGACAGTGCTGTTTACGAGCATCACACAAACTGCCACTAATTGTTATTACTATTGTTAGTATTGCTATTAGTAGAAGGAAGACACCGTCAACTGACAGAAAATAAGGACCCAGAAACATCATTTTCACATAAATCTATCACCTATCTCACGGGTCAGCAACCCGTGGCTCCGGAGCCACATGTGGCTCTTTGAGCCTTCTCCTGCGGCTCCCAGCCTCCTCCGCCGTTTGTAGAGACAGAGACAGGCACTTGCGCTTCCCTTCTCTGTGTGTGTGTGTGTGTGTAAAAAAGAGAGTGGCCACATGCTGTTCTCTGACAAGCTTATTGGGCAGGGCTCCTGCCTTTGCTGCGTCTCTGCAGGAAGCAGGAAGCAGAAAGCAGCAGCTTTCTCTCTCTCTCTCTCACACACACACACACACTGAGTGGGGGAAGAGGACTGGCAGACCAAGGGCAGGAGAGAGCCAGCCCAATAAGAATGTGTGTCAGAAGATCGGAGAGAGGGAGAGATGGGGGGGGGGAGAGAGAAAAAGAGGGAGAGAGGAGGGAGGGAGGGAGGGAGAGAGAGAGAACTCATGCACAGCAGCCTCTATTTCTTTTTAATTAAACTCTTCAATCAAGCTCCCCCCCCTCCCACGCGCGCAAGTTTTACGGCTCCAGTGTTTTCTTTTCTCTGGGAAACGGGTCCAAGTGGCTCTTTGAGTGTTTACGTTGCTGACCCTGACCTATCTACTATCGTTAAATATAGCCTTTCGTTTCATCTCCTGGCTTGGTAATTAGGTTGCAAATGTTTTGTCTCCATTCAGGGGACATCTTCAAGTGCGGTTTGAATTGTGTTGGTTTGTTTGGAATGTTGCTTCCGGTATTTCAGTTGAAGTAGCTCTCTCACTCTCAAGTGGTTGGTAGGCGGGGTCAATGCCAATCTGTGCACTGATGGTTGGTGGAGAACCAGGGCCCAAGGAATACTCTTTCTCTTCTTTGACTGGGGTTACAATTGTGGTCCCAGTTAGATCGAACTTGTGTCCTTCTGAGTCTCATGGTGGACATGAGGGACAATGGTTGTGTGTCTTTTGATAGCCAGTGAGTGCTGTGCATCTGGTAGTAATCTTTTTCCTACTTGGTCCACATAATTCTTTCACAGTTGTTGTCACTGGATTTGGTACGTATATGACACCTTATCTTTGATTTGCTTCTGTTGGCTCTTTAGATTTTGATAGGGTCCGTCTGAGAGTTGGGATGTTTTGTGGGCTATAGTGAGGTTGTGTTGCATAGTAGTCTTGCTGTCATCTCTGAAATGTTCTGTATGTAAGGAATGTGATTCGTTTGGTGGCTGCTGCTCCTGTTGTAGTTCTTGTGTTGTTTTGGGCATTTGTGTTGTTGTGTGTAGGAATCTCCGGATGAAGCCTTGTGGATATCCGTTTTCCCCAAAGACTTTGTATATACAAGTGTCTCTGTTCTGCTAATCTGGCTTCTGTGGTGTTGCAATGGGATTCTGCTCTTCTGAAAAGTGTTCTGACACAGCTTTGTTTAAATATCATCTTCATTTAAATGAATAAATTCCAAAAGACTAAGACAGTGATGGCGAAACCTTTTAGAGACTGAGTGCCCAAACTGCAAACCCAAAACCCACTTATGCATTGTCGAGTGCCGGGTGGGTGTGGCCCATTGGGTGGGCATGGCCCATTGGGTGGGCGTGGCTGCGGTGGTAACGGCACACTGGGTGGGAAAAGTTCAATCAATCAATTTCAACTTTGCAAGATCTTTTTTTTTACCACGAGAAGTTGAAATTGGACATGATTGAACCTTTTTTTTTTTTTTGCACATGGCGGCGGAGGCCTAAAGCAAAAAGGTTTTCTAAAACCCAGCTGAAGGCCTAGGACTGGGGCGACGGCGCGCGTGCCCACAGAGAGGGCTCTGAGTTGCCGTCTCTGGCACCCGTGCCATAGGTTCGCCACCACTGGACTAGAGAGGACTATTTAAGGTTTGTTTACATATGTTATTGGGTGTGGTGTGGTGGCTCAGTGATTAAGATGCTGGACTTGTCACCGGGAAGCTGGCAGCCAGGTTAGAGACCCAAGTGCCATGAGTGGGGCGAGCACCTGTCTTCGCTCCAGATCCTGCCAATCTATCAGTTCGAAAGCATGCAAATGCGAGTAGATAAATAGGGTACCACTTCATGGGAAGCTAACAGTGCTCTATGACATCTTGCTGGCACATGACCATGGAAATGTCTTTGGATAGCACTGGCTCAATGGCCTTGAAATAGAAATGAGCACTGCCCCCTATAGTCAGCAACAACTAATGGAATAAAATCCATAGGGATTCCTTTACATATGTTTAAATACTGTCTGTTCTTATTTGGAACAAAGTCCTATAAATTTCAGGGCCAAAGCAGCTGAGACAGATGAGTTTTTAATAATATGGATCTGGTGTATGTGTGCAAATCTGACTTAGCAGCAGTGGGGACAAAAGATGCTTAATTCCTTCCCTGCAGTATGGTTTTCTAATCAAACATTTCTGATCAAACGCGACAGCAACTTTCCCAGGGATGGAAAAGCAGCATTATGAAAGATTTTTCTTGAGAAAATATTTTGGAGACAGTGTAAAGCATGTAGCATGTTGTAAATCCCACCATTGTGATTTACTAAAAAAAAAAAAAAAAAGTTAAGCTGACCATGCTTTGTTAATTAGGTCACAATTGGTTGTCTGTACATTACATTTCAGCCATAAGTCATAGGCAAAGATAACACATCACTCCAAAACAAACCACATACAGTATATGCGTAAAGTGATATTTAGTCAGTTTAGGCCAATGGGTATCATTAAAATGTTTAGAATTAGGCATTTGACATACCTAATACCACTGAAACTATATATTTAGATGTACATCCTGACCTGGCAATGAGTCAGTCTGCAAAAATCCAATTAATTCAGGAGACACAGAACTGAGGAATCCTCCTGTAAGGCAACTTTCAGCTGCTCAGGATTGTTGTGTCTTTACAAGCAAATTGATGAGCTGGAAGTAACCTGTTTTTTTTTCTGTCTAGAAGACACTCTCTAAAACACCAGAATGGATTGGATGCTTGTTTGCAGCTCCCATCCTGCTCATTTTTTTGCCTGGCAGGGCCTTCAGAAGCACTGAAGCAAAACGTAAATGCAGTCCTGAGCTCATACAGGTGAGGCACGAAGGCTTTCTGCTGCAGAATTCCTGCCTTCACCTGCTCTTGGCCTAGTTTCTTGACAGGGTGTAGTTGTTTGCAAGGAGACAGAGAACCAGTGAGGTTTGATCCAAAGGAAAGGATCTTGACCTGATGAATAATACAGATGGTTCTCGAGGTACGGCTGCAGCTGGAACTGGAATTGCCAACACTAAAGTGTGGTCATAAAGTGTGATATGCTAATCACAGTCTGACTTGGCGACCCCAATCCAGGCATTCCTGGTTATTAGCACAATTCCAGAAAATTCAGCTGTTAAGCAGGAAACAGAAGAAATCCCGAGTGAAGAGTGTGGGAGTGCAGCAGGGTTATGGGGAGGTCCTGGGACACTCTGCACAGGTTGCATAAATCTAGGAGGAGGCATTGCAGTGTGGTGTGAGCCCAGGGCACAAGTATTTGTATGTGTGGTGGGTCCAAGGAGGGCAAGGAAAGAGGACACGGGCCATGTGCTTACGTGTGAGTGCAGGAAAGTCAGAGGGAAAGGGTGCAGTCTGCATGTGATGCAAAGAAGCCAGGGAAAGAGAGCATGAGGTGTGTAAGTTCAGGGAGGGCAGGAAAAGTGGATATGAGAAGTGTGCATATACAGAGGCTGAAGAAAGAGGACACAGGTGTGTCTGTTTGTGGAAGTGCAGGGAGACCCGTGAAAGAGGGTGGAGAGTGTGTGCAAGTATGTATGTGTATGTGTGTGAATGCAGGGAGGCAAGGAGTATGGGAGACTTACCCTGGTGACTTGTCACTGTCCCTCCTGGCTTCCCTATTGACTTGGCTTGCAGGAAACAGACATGGAAGGTTGCAAATGGAGATCTTGTGACCATGTTAGCGTGAGACGGCTGCCGAGCTCTTGAATTTTGTTCATGTGACCACAGGGACAGCAAGAACTTCGGGGACAAGTTTTAAATCCCTTTGTTCAGTGCCATCCTAACTTTGAACGGTCACACAATGAACGGGGATGGCTCAAGGACTAACTGTATTTGTCATCTTGAAGAAAAAGTGGACTGACTCCAGGCCTGTCTCTTTCTTTGAAGGTGGCCTGGTTTTTTACACATCAAACAATAATCTTAGCACTATATCTTTTTAGCCATTTCCATTTGGTAGGTAGATTTTGAAACCCATGATAAAGCTTCTTTGAACTCTCATCAACTCTCCTCAAATTAGAACTTAAAAGGATTCTGAGTTTTACCTGGCAGAAGTTAAATGGCTTTCCCTGGCATTAAATTGTGCCATCATCTACCCATTTGCAAAATCAAAGTGCTGCATTTACCCAGTCATTTTTATCTAACGCAAAGAAGAAAAAAAGAATGAGGGCAACTTTTGCTAATACTGGCCATCCTCTTCTTGAAGGAAAACTCTAATTTTGTCAAAACTTTTTCAAGGAGATGCAACATAATAAAAATGAAAAATGAGACAGAAATTGTAACTCCTAGTGAATTGCTATGGTTATGTAACTTCCATGAGCAGTTAAAGCTCCAGATGGAACAGAGTTTTATACTGCCTCTTTACTTTGGAGGAGAAAGAATGTAAATCTTATAGAATATTAGCATTTTTGTTTATTTCTAAATATGCTTCAGTTGAGCACACGGGAATGGGTTAGTAAATTGTCACCAAGGCAGATAATGCCTAATTAATTTTTCTAGACTTAAATAGAAAATTGCATGCCACCTGGATGCATTCAAAGTACCACAATTGTATAGTTCCATATAAGAGTGTAGAGCAGAATGCTGTAGCTAATAGCGTCACCAGGAAGGGGAGAAAGAAGGGGGGGGAGGAGGAGGAGAAGGAGAAGGAGAAGAAGAAAATTTCAAAACCCAGAATTTTCCAGCCAAATTTACATTATGGCTCCACAGAAAAGTCTTGGTTTAGCATGATTTGGGAATACAAAAACAATAAGCCCAAACTAATTATTGCATAGATACCTTCACTTTGTATATTTTTGATGTACAGTTTTCAAAAATCTTCAGCTACTACTACTTTAATGAGAATGCTTAAAATAATAAACAATTTGTGACGCAACTCTTAAATTAAAGATGATCTACTGGACAGATTAGAATTAGGATCAAATCAGAAAAAAAAAAAGGACTCACAAAGTCCTGTCAACGAACTATTCTATTGTTGAACACAGTTTTAATAATCATTCATCCCATCTACATCATAAATCAATTTCATTAGCAACATCCATCAGGGTTACAAGAGCTGGAGCCTTTTAAAAAAAAAAAATTCTACCACAGAACTTAGTTTGGTTTTCATCTATCTTTCATCCAAGAGATGTATTAGGATCTTCCATAAAGATGCCTTATTTAGAATCTAAAATTTGTTTTATGCCTTCTGCTGACAATCCAAGTCACTGGTTGCAGGAAAAAAAATAGCTGAACAAAGGATCTTCTGTAGATATTTCATGCCTCCTACCTCACAGTGTCATCACCATGACACTGAATTATTGGGTTCAGCCAGCACTGAAATATCAAGAGAAATCTGTTCTTCTCTTGTATTATGGTCCATTTTTCTAGCTTGTTTTCCAGAAAACACAACCTAAACCTCAAACAAAACTCTGTATATGCTCTGGGGGATAAAAATACATCACAGTATCACATCAAAGGCAGCTTTAAAAACATCTGATGTCCTTGAAGCACTGGCCATCATCTAACAAATATTTTGTTTATCTTACTCCATTGAGGAAAATGGTTGTACCTTCTGTGACACAGGTCAACAAATTCTCTATTTCACAGGAGTTGGCTTAGTGATACTAAAGAAGCTGGCATTCTGCCTTTTCAATGTTTGGGGGGATTTAGGGATCCCCTCCTATTTAGTACTTACATACTACACGTCCCTTGGGATGTGTTCCTTTGGGATGTAACTTTGAAGATCTTTGCTATCGGCTGTCCAGAAATGATTTTCCTCAGGACTTGTTAATAAAAGGAGAGTAAATAAAATTTTGTGGACTCCTGTGCCACTGTCAGCTGAAATACAATTTCTGCCTCCTTCCTAAGCCCGCGCTTCCTGGCCTTTTAAGAAGACATGGCAATCTGGGTTTGCATCAAGAGAATCTAGTTTCTTTTGTATTACTTAACAAGAAGACACTTATGAAGCTGTTGCTGGGCAAGGAAGAGGCAGTGTCACTCTTCTCAGCTGCCCAGTCTTTTTCTTGACTGAAATGTGGCAATAGCTGATAGGGATTTTTTTTTTTCCCTCCCTTCAGTCAATTTACAAGCCAACTCACTTGCTAAAGCAATTCTAGGTGACATACAATACGTAAAACCTAAAAATACTGTAAAAGAACACTAACTAGAAATAGGAGGAAGAAGGAGTACAGTAAATATATACAGTACATTTACAGCCTTGAGTTGTTTATAAAAAAATTTAATAAAGGTTGGATATGAATGAATGAATGAATGAATCAATCGGAAGGAAAATATCTCAGTATCAATGCAAGATCAATGAAAGTTGCCTTGTTGCAAGGCCTATTAAATGCCATGTTTTTAGGGCTTTGTTAAATGACAAAGTTTGGGGCTATATAAAGTTTAGTGTGAAAGCTATTTCAAAATATGGGGCATCCCCAGGAAGATCATGTCATCAAGGTATCAAATAATCTCGGGGTAGTTATGTTAATTTTGCCCCTTCGTTCGTTTGTTTTCCATGGCTCTTTTAACAGGAACACAAACTTCCTTTCCACAGAAATGCTGATACTTTGAAACTAGCCACATAAATTTCAAGTTTTATATAAAAGTATAACTCCTTCCTAGAACTCAGTTATCTATTTATATTAATGCTGAGCCAGAATGGCTTTCCAAAATTCTCCACCAAATTTGATGGGAGAGAAATTGGGTTAAGGCAATGGATTTCTGCAGAGAAAGGAGAAATTCTCCATATACATCTCAAGGATAGGATTACCCATAAGAAGGAAGTGTAGCTCCACTACTGAGAAAGTTGCTCTGGATAAATTATCTCATGATGTATTTTTTTAGTAATTTAATAGGTGCATAAGAAGCTGGGAAAGCTAGGGACAATTTGAGATAATTGTACTAAAAAAAAAAAGAGTACACAAAGATATTGTACTCCACCTATAAGAGTTTCTCCATAAGGCAATAAGTAGATTGTCAAGAAGTCAGCTGAGCCATATTAGACAGTCATTTAACAGCCTAATTTCTTCTAGCTAAGAAAATTGTATTCGTATGCTGTGTCAGCCAATAGTTAGCTTGGAGGAACTGGATAAAAGAAAAGAAAAGGTTAAAAAGAAGCTTCACAGCAATCTTCAAATATTTGAAGGACTATGAAAAAGATGATAGTATGTCTTTATTCTCCACATCAGCGTTTCTCATCCTTGGCAACTTTAAGCTTTATGGATTTCAACTACCAGAATTCTGGAAATTGAAGTCCACGTATTTTAAAGTTGCCAAGGTTGAGAAACACTCTCTGTAGCATCAAAGGATAACACAAGAAACAGCAGGTAGAAGAGACAGAGATTCCAACTTGTAAGAAGGAAAAACATCCTGACTATGCAACTAACTAAGCAGTGGAAAAAATCTGTCTCATGGATGCATGGAAGCGCCAGCCCTGGAGATTTTGTTTGACAGCCAGTTGTATTGAATGATATAAGGATTCATGATCTGGGCAAGGGTTGGACTAGGAGACCACCAAGATCTCTCCCAACCTTACAAAGCTGGGATTCTATGAGCAAGAATCAGTAGGACAGCCGAGAGAAGGTGAGATGGAATCTGTAGCGGTTTAAAACCTAGAGTGAACAAAGCAATATTTCCTCATTTAATCCATAACTGGACTCATAAATTCTAGGAAATAATAGCAACAGCAGTCAGCTTTGTTTGAAAATCCATATTGGTGCTGCTCAAATATTGTGAAACTCTTTAATTTTCAATATTCCTGATGGCACATAGGAAAGACAAAGACCACCCATGCAATAGTTTCCTTGACCTTTGGTTGCCTTAAGCAACTTCACAAACAATTTAGCAAATGGCAGGGAAGAGAGTGACACCTTGACATTTTGGTCAAAGCAAAAACCAGCTTAGATTTTGATAAGTGGTGGCATATTTGCTGATGGAGCTTTGCTTTCCAGCAGACAGTTCATGGCATCTCCCGAGGTCTTCAGGAGATAGCTGATGACTCCATGAGAGGGAGTATCAGATTGGTTTCCATTTTCTCTTTTTCCTGGGGCCAATCAAAACAGGTCCATGTAAATTCCCCTTTGAGTACAATCAATAGATGTGACAAGCTACTTGAAGCTGGGAACAGAGGATGTAATGAAGGTGTGATTTTGTAACTGGCTGACATGTCAGAAGGCTGCCAGAAATTATAGGGCAGTTGTATATTGAATAAGCGCAGGGCAAAATAAGCTACACCACACCGGTCATGGCTTCCCCACAGCCAGTTTTTTGCACTTTTGCTTTGTAATTGCAAGTGGCAGTGGTGCCTGGATAAATCCAGTGGGGGGTGGGAGCAGGTAGGCTGCCCTCCTTCATTCCATATTACAATGAGGTTCATGCTCTAAACTACTTCCCGAGTGGGCAAGATACAGAATCTCATTTAAAGCAGAAATTTTCCCTCTGGATGTCAGAAATCAGCCACTGCATGCAATATTTGCACAGCCTCAGTGGAAACCATCCTTTCTACCTTTGAAAAGGGTTGCATTTAATGCTTCCTCTATATCTAAATACACACCTTGCACCAAAAATTCTATTAAAGATTAGTACCTAAGTTGGCACATATGTTCATTATCTTAACGATTTCTGCCAACAAAAATGAATGGAATGTTAATGGAAATTTATTGTGATTCTCTGCTATTTTCTGGCATTTATTAGAACTGTCCACTGGCTGTAGACTTTTTTTTGTTGATTAAATGCCACACTTTTAATTGACTAATCAGTTCATAAATTGATTCAATGTAAATCTTCACATTATCAGAAGCTCAATATAGGTCTCTCCTTAGAATTTAATAACTAGAATTTTCTGCTTGCAAATTGCTGTGCTGCTCTGCTCCCCCGCCCCACATATAGCAAGAGTTCTACACGTGCTTATTCAACCCCCCCCCCCAAAACAGGTAATCAGAAAGCACCCCTGTTGCATCGGTCTGGATTCTGAGCTCAGTATGGCAAGAGTCACTGAGTAACCAAAGTCCAATGGCCACACACAAAGTCTAGTAACCAGTCCATGAGTTGAATGGATCAGGATATGTGGCACAAGCACACAAGGCACAGAACTGGACACATTGCTCCAGCAACGCTCAAGTCCTCCGGGCAGGATTAAATAGGTGACACTGGTGCAGCCCTTCATGAAAGGCGAGGTTGCCTCCTCGTGACGCATTGGGCCTATCTCCTCTCTGCTCTATGTGTCCTTGGATCAGGAGGAAGTGTGGACTCTGCCTCCTCCTCATGGCTAACTGGAGCCTCCTGGCTAACTTGCTGCAGCTGTGGTTCTCCTTCCTCAGCCTCAGCCTGTCACTCGTCTGATTGACACAACTGAGGCTGCTCCATCAGAGTAGGACTCTCTGAACCCTGATCCTGACCAACCCTCAGCTCTGTGCCTTCCTCTGCCAACTTAAACTCACCCTCCTCCTCTGAACTTGCGTCCGAAGAGGAGTCCGGGGGCAGATCCATGACAAGAGCCATCCTAGCTTCTGTAAGTATGTCATAAAAAAGTTAAGGTGGCAGCCCTGGCTGTTGCATCAAAGCCCCTCAAGGACCACCATCTTGATTTTTTTGTCCCTCCCTCCAGATGCCCACAGTCCCATTGGCATACAGTCCAGAAAGGGCAGGGATCTTTTTCACAGAAGATAAATAAACAACGCTAGTATCTATTTATCTGTATGCTTTGCGGCTTTGATTTTCAGACCAGCAAATTTTCCTACTGAATTTTTAATTAAACAATCTATAGCAAATTTCTGCAGAGCAGCTTAGGGAGGCAGCTGGGCAGGAGTTGTATTTATGTTTTAAAATATATGAGATAGCCAAGAGATCTCTTCCAACTTCATTTAATTTATATCAAAGACTGACAGATTTCCAAAAGCATCAGGCTCCTGCAGATCAGAGTCTCCCCTTTCATTTTTTTTAAAGTTTGAAACAATGATGGATGAGCCTCTTCAAAACCCCGTTCTGTCCCACCAAGGAACAGGGATAGGGAAGTAAAATTTCTAGCTGGTAAGAGTCATCCTCTTAGGAATCTGCTGAGAACATCCACTCAAATTTGCTTCCAGCAGGATCTTAGCAGAATTATTTTTAATCCATGCTCCTAACATTGTAAACAAAGAGAAATGGCACGTAGATGGAATAACTTTATTAGAATTAGCTGAGATCTGTCTATTGTCTATGGAAATACATTAAATTCACTCCTAAACATTCATTAAATGAATAGGTACCAAACAGACCTATTGAATTTTAATATTACACAATAATACAACCACACGAGAATCTCTGTGGTTTTTTTTAAGACTGACATTTGAATTGAACATCAGCAGCTCATTCCTAAAACCTCATCTTCCTCAGTCTTTTTGGCCTGAGTCCCAGTTATAGGTTTAAGGATTAAGTTTAACATTTGAACATGATCAAAACAGAGGAGGAAAACTTCAGGCACTCTGTGGACTTAGCTGATATTTCATTATCACTGATCAATACTGCCTGCCATTTATGGAGTTTATTTTTTGCCTCTTTGAAATGTCAGGTGTTTTTATTTATGGTGCTCTCTATCCATCTTAACAGTGATAGGTGGCATGCATCTTGTCCATTTAACTCGCTTGTTTAAAAGGCCATTTCTTCAATATATTTTTTTAAAAAAACTAAATGACAAAAACCAAACCCTCTAGGTGCTTAAAGCTTATGTACCATTGGGACTGAAACATCAATGACAGCCAAAATACTATTGGCGATAAGCAATGGTAAATAGGGAAGATCTATAATTTACAGTAATTCGATTCTCTAGGCCAGGGCTTTTCAACCTTTTTACCGATTGTACCACTTTTAGGATATGGCAATATTCGAGTACCACCTAGCAAGGTGTCAAAAACTTGGTGACAAAAAAAAAAACCTGTTCAAAGTTGCAATTGCACTGAAATGACTTATGACCATTTTTCACACTTATGACCATTGCAGCAACAGGATCATGTGATTTATATTTGGATGCTTGGCAACTGATTCATATTTATGATGGTCACAGTGTCCCAGGGTCATGTGATCCTTCTGCAACCTTTTGACAAGCAAAGTCATGGCAGAGCTGCGGTGGCCAAAGTGCTGGACTTCCTTCCCTCCCTCCCTTGCCTCCCTTTTATCATTCCCATCATCTGAATTTAAACCCCCCCTATTTCCCTCTTCCAGTATATTGATCAAAACAAGGAAAGCCTCCAGAGACAGAAAAGACAAGCTGCTGAGTGAACTAGCTTAAAAAGGCACTTCCCCTTAAGAATTAGCTACTGGCTAGAAAGGAAAGTAGGAGCCCAGCCGGCACTTAAGGAAGAAAAAAAAATGTAAGTACTGGCTGCCGGCTAAGGCAGCCTCCCCAAATGGCTCCATTCATAAGTAAAATCTGCAGGTCCAGAGGACTCTCTCACTGTAAGTCTTTGCCTGTGCTGGCTCTTTCCCTTCCCCACTACACTTGGCTAGGCAGGGCTGCGTACCACCTGCCACTCATTAATGTACCACAAGTGGTACGCGTACCACAGGTTGAAAAGCCCTGCTCTAGGCCACTGTTTCTCAGCCTTGGCAATTTTAAGATGTGTGGACTTCAACTCCCAGAATTCTCCACTCAGCGTGGAATCACATGACATATCTTACAGTTGCTAAGGCTGAGAAACATTGCTCAAGGCAGAGAATCGCTTGCTGGACAAATGGACATGGCACTGCTGAACAGGCATCATAATAACATTGGTATGTCCAATGCTCATCAAGGTTCCACTCTAGTTGCTACATGTTTGGCCAGAATAAAATATATTTCTTCCCTGCCCCCGTCTTACAGCAAATGCACTCAGACTTGAATACCACACCATAGTGCTTTACAGCACTCTTTGAGCAATTTATAAATGTCAGAATATAGCCCCTGACAGTCTCGGTCCTCATTCTGCAGCCCTCGGAAGGATGGAAGACATGTAGCAAACCAGATTCACTTAACAACTGCATGATTCAGTTTAACAACTGTAGCAAAAAAAAAATTGTAAAATTGGGTGCAACTCATTTAACAAGAACGTCTCTTAGTGATGAAGTTCTGATTCCCACTTGTGGCAAGTCAAAGATAATCTGTATGCTATTCGGAAAAAGGGACACATTTTTCTCTATAAGTACTGAGATCAGGGCATGTGTGTGTGTGAGAGAGGGAGAGAGAGAGAGAGAGAGAGAGAGAGAGAGAGAGAGAAGCAAAATACTTTTTGACCTGGATTGTATGTGTGTTTGTCTCCCTGTGTGATGCACATAAAAAGGGTGGAGTTTTGGATCATGGACTATGGTGGTTTTTTGACCCTCCCTCCTACCTGACATCCTTGCCTGAGTTCCAACAACTGGCCATCTTTCTATCCAATTGAATAGCTTTAAACAATGCCTGTCTAACCCTGAGTAGTAACCAAAGAATTGCTCTGTTGCTTAGAATCAACAGAATTTTTGTTCTTGTTTCCTCATTATGAAGACTTGAAACAGAATGCAAGTAAAACACACAAATATATGCAGATTTAATTAATTTTTGTTATATGTTCATTGCGACAAATAGGCCTTCTAAACACTTACTTTGTATTATTTTCAAGCCTACTATGCATAGCTCTTTCCCACAGTCATTAACAAATAGAAACATTTTCTCAACTGTGAATGTAAATAACAATTTACTACATCCTTCAAAACTGCAGTCATAAAACCAGATACTGCAGTAAATAAGCTCTCTACATAAGCATTCTCTTCCACAAAGAGGAGTCGCTAACTAAGAGGAAAAAAAGGTGGTGGAATAGTCAGCATTATAAGAAATCTGTATGATGGAATAACTTAATGGAGTAGAAAAACCAGAGCTAGAAGTGATGACGCAAGAGGACAGGAAACCTGATGAAGTTCAGCCAGGGACCTCCAGCCACACAGCCGCAGGCAGACTTCAGTCGTCTTCAGATCATAACTGCTAAAATTGGATGGCCTGCCAGATTTATGAGAAACAGATGAAAATGGCAATATAGGCCTGAAAAGAGGAGACCACAAAAAAGATTAAAATGAAGCTTTTTGTCACAAAAATGTGGTCCATACTTGATTAGGTAAGCCCATAAAACTAGAAGATGACACAAAATAATCTAGATAGAAGATTAGTTTCTTAGCCCACTTGATGACTTTCAATCAACCCTGGACTCTACATTTACCCTGTTCTCCCCACCTTCCAAGTTATCATCCTTCTGAGATACTTATTTCTTGCATCCTGTGCTGACTCCCAGCTACACAACTGATGGCAGGATATGTTGGAAAGCTGATGTAATGCATGAAAACAACGAATGTTCCTACCTCCTCCATTCTGAATAACAAGTGCTCATTTTGGTTTAGGCAAGCAATAGAGATAAGGATAGTCTTATCTCAGTCTAAACCAAGCAAACCACATTATTGTTTATCATGATAGGCAGACTCAACCATCATAGTTCATAAATAAAATTATGGGTTCTGGCAGGATTAGGTAATATCTGGTCCTCCAACATCTGTTTTGCAGTTTCTCAAAATCTTTCCACTCATGTTGGAGAGTATGATTTCCTCTTAATCTTCCCAGCCTCTGACCATAGAGTAATTTTGTTTTAAATTGGTTTTTGTGATGGGAATGTAGTGAGGAGGTGGATCCCCAGGAGGGAGGAGTATTACTCCCCATTTCAGAGGAATAATAGGCAACTCAGCCCAGATATTGTGTGTGAGAGAAAGAAGATGAAGACAGCACCTCCCTAATAGATCACAGACTATATTGTAAATGAAGATAGTAGAGCGCTCAGCCTGGGAAAACTGAAGTCAATGTCCAATGACACATGGTGATTTTTCAAAGCTAAGTTCTCTATTGTTTCATACCTGTCGACAATATCTTGCTGCAAGAGGCAGTCTGATATACAGGTAACCCTTGACTTACTCATAATGGACTTACTCATAATGGAGCCTGCCTATTATGGTCATAAGTTGTGATTGCCATAAAGCAGGTCTTCACATGAAAATTTTATAATTTTTTTTGTAGTGGTCATTAAGTGAATGCTGCAGCTGTAAAACAAACCTATTGTTCACTATGGAGGGTTTTGCCAAAAAACCAGAAGTAAACCTCAGTTTTCAGCAAAACATCATAAAGTATGATCATGTCATTGCAGGACACTGCAAACAGCCATAAATATGGGCTGGTTGCTGAGTATCCAAAGTGCAGTCATTTGATTGTGGGTCATATGGAACCTGGGTAGTCTTTCCTAACTTTAAATGGTCACTAAGCAACCCATCCTAAGTTAAGAACTTCCTCTATACCAGAGGTGTCAAACTGCCGGCCCGCGGGTCGGATGCATCGCCAGGTAACTGCGCCCACCCCATTGCCAGCAATGGGGAAAAAGCTCCGATACGTTGCACAACGTCACATGACGTCGCAAATTTGACATGTCTGCTCTATACACACAGACATGCAATTCCACCCGTCTATATTGGCCATGTGCAATATAGGAAACCTGCATCCGTCCATATGTTCTTTTCTTAGAAGCTCTGTCCTTCCATATACCTGGATAGTTGAGCTTTTCACACATCCCCTTCTCTAGCCATACATTCCGCTTTATAACCACGCAGTAAAGAGATACAAATCCATACTTAAAAAGGAAAAAAAAATGCATTGGTTTAATAATGGTCCTGTTATGTATGCCAATAGACCACTGAGATTATGACTCGGTCATCCCATCCTTGTGTCTTCCTTATGCATGCAACGTCAGTGGGATAACAAAGAAATTACGCTGGCTGCTGGAAACTGATCATGTGTATTGATTGCAAACCCAAGCAAGCGCCTGCTCCCCACAGAAAGGCCTCTTTCAAAAATCCATCCTAACCCCTGCAAAACACGTTATGATATTAATCATGCCATTCCACCGATTGGAAATAAGAAATATGCCACTTTTCTTGAGAAAATTAAATTTTTGACATTTGAAATAATATATTTACCAAAGACGTTGGAGAAAAGCTGTCACCAGAGCTATTTTTCTGTACGTTAAAAGGCACGCTTTAGTGTAAAAAAAATTGGTTTTGTCTCCAGTGCCACAAAGCGTGGCCAACATTGATTCTATTTAACATTTTATCAGCTGAACTGGAGAAGAGATATTAGCTCTTTGACTACCAGCCAAAGGTCGTGTAGCTAATGCTGACCTCTGTCAAATGTTACACATTGTACAGGAAGGATTGACAATTATTGTTCTACTGTATTTTGCCAGACACCAGGGGTCATAGCAATGGAATTGTTATGTTGTATCACAGCAATCATTCAGAGCTTGTTTGCCTGTACTGTACGCAAAACTGCTAAGGTCAAATGCCTTGGCTGTGTAAATTTGGGCTGAAAATGGTAAGGATTTGGGAACCAATTGATTCTGCTGGCTGGATTTTTAGCAGGATCTTTCCTTCCTTCCTTCCTTCCTTCCTTCCTTCCTTCCTTCCTTCCTTCCTTCCTTCCTTCCTTCCTTCCTTCCTTCCTTCCTTCCTTCCTTCCTTCCTCCCTCCCTCCCTCCCTCCCTCCCTCCTTTCCTCCCTCCCTCCCATAAGCCTGCATTTTTAAGTAACCTTTTCTAAGGATAGAAGTTTTCCTTAGTCACACTCATTTCCAATTGCTCTAAACCAAAAATACCAGGTCAACATGGACTAAGGCAATGTTTTTCAAACTTGGTAACTTTTCTTAGATTTCAACTGTCAGAATTCAGAAATTCTGAGAGTTAAAGTTCACAGTTCTGAAACTTGCCAAGTTTGAAAGATACTGAACTAATTTCCAAACCTGCATTGTTATTGGCAGCTTGGAATGATAATTTACTGATTGCAAAAAATGTGGAATACTTCTAAAGAAGAAAACAAAACAAACACTGGCATAGATTTGTAAAACATCTCCATACCAAATATAAGAAAAAGAATAAATTAAACTTGTATGCTCAATGATCTTCATAGCTCTTATAGAAATAGCAGAATGAAGATATAGGTATATATGATAGGCACATGAGCATTGCACAAAAAGGAAAATATGTATTTGATTTCTTCATGGGAAGGAATATATAATTACAGGTAATCCTTGGTTTATGTCTGATCATTTAGTGACTGTTTGAAGTTACAACAGACCTCTCCAGGGTTACTTATGACTTGGATTTGAAGTTCCAACAATTGTGCCCCCCATGGTCATGTGATTACATTTTGGGCACTTAGAAAGCGGTTCACATTTAGTTATTTATTAAATTAATGTTCTGCTCATTTCATCAGAGATGACTGGGTGTCTAGGACACGTTAAAATAATAAAACAATAAATAACACTGTTATTAACCAGGCTTAATAGAAGCAACTGTGAGAGGGATCTTGGAGTCTTAATGGACGATCAATTAAATATGAGCCAACAGTGTGTGATGACAGCCAAAAAAGCTAATGCAATCCTAAGTTGCATTAACAGAGGGATTCAATCAAGATCACGTGAGGTACTAATAGCACTCTATAAAGCTTTAGTAAGACCACACGTAGAATACTGCAACCAGTTTTGGCACCACACTATAGAAAAGATGTTGAGACTTCAGAAAAAAGTGCAGAGAAGAGCAACAAAGATGATTAGGGGACTGGAGGCTAAAACGTATGAAAAACGGTTACAGGAACTGGTCATGGCTCGTCTAGTGAAGAAAAGAACCAGGGAAGACATGATAGCAGTGTTCCAATATTTGAGGGGCTACCACAGAGAGGAGGGGGTCAACCTATTTTCCAAAGGACCTGAAGGCCAGACAAGGAATAATGGATGGAAACTGATCAAGGAGAGATTTAACTTAGAAATAAGGAGAAATTTCCTGACAGTGAGAACAATCAACCAATGGAACAGACTGCCTTCAGATGTTGTTGGTGCTTCATCACTGGAGACTTTCAAGAAGATACTGGGCTGGCATCTGTCAGAAATGGTGTAGGGTCTCTGCTTGGGCAGGGGTTGGACTAGATGACCTACAAGGTCCCTTCCAACTCTGTTATTATTCTATTCTATTCTATTCTATTCTATTCTATTCTATTCTATTCTATTCTATTCTATTCTATTCTATTCTATTCTTTATAATAAATACTGTTAAAAGATGACGACGAGGGGATTATGAAACATACAGGGAAATGTGCGATCTTTCCTAATCTGATAGCCATCCCCCAGAATGACGCACCCCCATTGGGGCCCCAGGCCAATGGACAGAGCCAGGTCTTCAGACCCTTACAGAAGGCTAAAAGGGTAGCTATGGATCTCATCTCAGGGGGAACAATGTTCCAAAGGGCAGGAGCCACAGCAAAAAAAGGGTCTTCTCCTGGACCCCATCAGCTGAAAATTCTTGACTGACAGGGTCTGCAGCATGCACTCGATGCTAGCATGGATGGGGCAGATCAATCCCTTTGGGATGACATGATTCTTCAGAAAGCCAGGATCCATGCCATGAAGGTGATAAGCAACATCGTGAATTGCATTTGGAAGCAAATACAGTCTCCTGGAGCAGTGGTGTAACATGGGCCACCCTAGAAGCCCCAAGAATTATCTGCACTGCTGCATTTTACACTAGTTGTAGCTTCTGAATACTCTTCATGGGTAGCTATAGGTAGAGTGTGTGGCAATAGTCCAGCCGTGAGACCACTAGGGCTGAGCACAGGGACTCCCAATCCAAGAAAAAATGCAACAGCTGAACAGCGTGGAGTTGTGCAAAAGCTCTCCTAAGACAACTGCTCTTTACAGGTAAGTCCTCCACTTACAACAGCAGGTACAGCGATCATTCAAAGTTATGGTGGCATTGAAAAGTGACTTATGACCATTTCCCCCACTTATGACCATTGCAGCATCCTCATGGTCATGTGATCCAAATTCAGATGCTTGGCAACTGGTTCATACATGTATTTAAGACTGTTGCAGTGTCCCGGGATCATGTGATCACCTTTTGCGACCTTCTGACAAACAAAGTCAGCGGGGAAGCCAGGTTTACTTAACAATCATGTTACTAAGTTAACAACTGCAGAGTTTCACTTAACAACGGTGGCAAGAAAGGTTGTAAAATCGGGCAAAACTCACTTAACAAATGTCTCGCTTAACAACAGAAATTTTGTGGTCATCAGTCAGGACTCCCTGTATATATATGTGGGGCACCTATGTACAAATCAGAGAAATGTGTGTTAAACCTGTTGGAGGAATCTCTAGGACATGGAGATTCTACTTGTTACTTGAACATGCAAAGAACCGCAAGTTATGAAGTAGAAATAAAAGGAAGAGGAATGGAAAGGAATTAAAATAGATAATCAAAGCATCTGCTAAGAACAATAGTGCCCAAACTAACTGATAGAAGAAAGCTCTTCAGCGTATCACAAAGAGCCCCTGTGCTATTTTTGAAGCAGCTTAATTGCTACTTAGGGAGGGGGAGCACCCCCTAAAGAAAACCATCTCTCTTTTGTAATGCAATGTGTTTTCTTCTGTGCCCATGTTCAAAATAACAGGCTGCTCTAAGATAAATGCATTTTAATTAATGCTAATTTTACTCCATGTCAGAGTGAGATCATAAAGAGAGCTTTCTTATTTTAAACCCACATCATTTAGAATACATACCATAATAGTTTGTCAATAAGACTCACCAAATACAAGATGAAATGCAGTAGTGTTAAGCTGTAAACATTGACCAGCAAATTAAAGTTATAATGTATGTAACAAGCTATATAACCACCCAAGATTATTGAACCGTGCATGTCCTTGCAGCTAAGCTGTCAGTAAATATTATATCAGACACACATATTTAAGCTGGTGCAATTAAACCTTAAAAAAACACTTAGTCAACACACTGTTACCACTGGATGAAAAACAAAAACTAACAGCAATTATCTCTTTAAGATACATAGTAGACGAATGAGAATACCCCAAGTAAAAGTGGTGTCATAAAATCAGATGACTTCATGGCTCACCACTCAACTGAGAAAAACAACAACAACCAGCTTACAATTGCAGTGACTCAAGTTGTTCTGAAGGCTGAATGTCAGAATGTTTCCTTTACTTTTAGGCAACAGCATCATGATATATGGAGTAGAGATATAATACATTGTGGAATATGTTGTGGCATAGCGATTCTTGCACCGTATCATTTCTGCAGGATTTAATCTGGGTTGTCATTGGGACCAAAGGTTGGGGCTGGCTATTAAGTCATTGGCTGTAGTTTCCTTGTCTGCCAAGTCCTTGGCTCCTAAGTACCTGGTAAGTGGGTGGTAAATCAGTACTCCTGCTCATTAGGGGCTGGTTTCCCAGGCTATCTTTGTATCTGCTCAGCCAACAATCTTAGTAGCTGCAAAACTGAATGTATATCCTTGTTCACTGCAATATCATTTCTGTCTGCAGGTGGGGTCCTGACCCATTTCAAAGCTTGATTTCATTCAAAACTTCCTGCAATGCCAAGGCAAAAGACCTTTAGCTCAGACTTCTTTCTGAAGAGATTTCTAAAGCTCTTTGTTAAATGAGCAGGATAAATCAATTGCATTTGTTTTCCATCTGTAAGTCAATAAGAAAGAAATTGTAAAAAGAGACAGAAAAGAAGGGAAATATATAAAGAAGCAGCTTCCAATCTTTTCAGCAGTTATAAATCCATTTGTATTTTATCCTCTCTACCTAAAATTACACCATGGCTCCCTTATTTCCATATTGTACCTGGTCTAATTATCAAATCCATAAATCACAACTTCATTTTTTTCATTTTCAGAAGAAAAAAAAAAGTCCATAAAGGGTTTTCTATCACTGACAAATGTAGACATTGTCTTTTCCTTAATCAATCAAGTCAATTTTGCCACCTCTGTAAATTCTTATCGTTTTCACCAAACATTCCTTCATTTTGAGCATTTTAGAATCTTTTCATCTCCAATTTAAAACAGAATTTTAAAACGCTGAAGTTGTCTATCTCTGTTATGGAAATTGTTGCCTTTGAATGCAAGTACTATAGCACAAATAAGTGTTGCAAATAATTCATTTTTTGAGTTCAGTGCTGGGAAAATGGAAGAACTAAAGCTAATGAGTTGGTTTTTACTTCCTGTTATATTTAAAGCAACTTTCATTAGAATTTTATGTGGGTCTTTCCACTTAGTTTTACTCTTTAATCAAATCTTATTTGTTGTGATGGGACGGGCCTGAAATTTCAGTAAATAAACTTGCTGCACTTACTGTACATTGCAGTAACATCCTAATTCTGAAAAAAACATAATAAAACCAAAAAGAGAAGAATCATTTCAAAGATCTTTCTAGATATTACTACAGATAATGCATAGACCAATGGCAGTGAGAACTATCTTTTCATAACCTACCACAAAGAGAGATGCTCATCTTGTCAACTAATTAATGCTGCTTCACACATCTCTCCTGATTTGTTTATTTTTAAAAGTCTAATTTCCATTTTTGGTTATATATTTCCCTATGTGTGTTAAAGGATTTGTACTAGGAGGTGATGTAAAAATGCAAAGATCTTCCTGCAGGCCTCTGCCTGATTCTGGAATCAAAGCAACAATACAAAGGTCCTCGAATCAGAATTTAAAAATACAAGAGATCAAGGAATCCACCTGGTTCAACTACCTGTTAGTCAGAAATCTGAATGGCTTGGGAAAATAATCTGAGAAGCATGGCAATGCAAACGGACATGATGCTAAGACAAGACTGGGTGGGATTCATTCCATGGATCACTGTTCAAAAAGGCACCTTAAAGCAGGTATAGGTAATCCTCAACTTATGATCACAATGGGGACCAGAATTTCCACTGTTAAGCAAGGTAATTTGTAGTTCCCAATGTTACAAGCATTTTTGCAATGGTTGTTAAGTGAATCATGCAATCGTTAAATGAATCTCGCTTCCCCCATTAACTTTGTTTATTGGAAGTCAGCTGAGAAAGTCACAAATAGTGATCACATGATCCTAGGATGCTGCAACTGTTGTAAATGCATGCCAGTTGCTAAGCATTCAAATTTTGATCACATGATCATGTTATCATGCTGTGAAAGTCGTAAGTCATAAGTCACTTTTTTCTGTGCCATTGCAACTTCAAAAAGTTGCTAAACAAAGGCTGTAAGTTTGAGGAGTATTTGTATGCTATTATGCTGGCTATAAAATCAGCATGCCATTTTAAAAAATGGAATTCTTCAAAATATGAGTATGAGCCCACTAGACCAATCAGATGGAGCCTTTTGTGGTTGTGTAGCCAATGAGCAAATGGGAGCTACCCTAAAGATGATGTGTTCCCCACACCAGAATTTGATGGGTTTGGCTGCTTGCAGTTCTTTTCCTGAAGCTTCTTCAGTGGCCTGGAGTTACTTGACTAGGATCAAGAGATGGAAAAAAATTGTGACAGAATTAGATACAATGGCAGAAAATTACAGAGCAGGAAACTGTGGTGATAACAGTTGCAGGAATTCCCCCTATGATGAATAGAAGGAAACAATTGAAATAGGGGACTAGCTCAGTACTCATTGTTAATTGGTTCTGTCTGTTATTTTTCCTATGTCAGTGACCTTCCCAGCATGGCCAACTTCCTGTCCATTCTCCGCCCCATCCTCCTTTTCCTATTGCAGCGTGTCAAGTGTCAAACAAACGCTGAGTACCAGGGCAACATTTTCACATCAAAATGTGTTGAATACCAAAGTTGATGAGTTTTGAAGCAGTCAAGTACCAAGGTACCACCATATTTGGAAAAAGTCATTTTCCCACCCATATAGGCTTTGTCCAGATTCTTTTCAAAACTAACACCATCACCACAATGGCTGAAATGCAGCCATTGATGCATGAGGAAGGATATGCAATATCCTTTCCAAAATCTGAGCTGCCCTCTTTTTAATTAGTGTGAAATAAGCATAGGTGATTATGCAAATATATATTGTATTTATTATATGGCTGGCTGATAGGCCTCAACACCTCTGATCTAAATGAAGGCAAGTCATGAAGATAGGTCTTTCTTCTTTATTCCACCCAGTCTGTTGTGTAACAAGTTATATTGTTTTTTTGAAAATAATTCAGACATTCTCCATTTGCTGAAAATTTTGCAATATATCTGCTAAAGACTCTGAATACATAGAACTTCCATAGTTTTTGCCAGAATAACAAAGTGTTATGTTTGAAATTAAGAGTACTGGTAGTTTTTGACTTACAACCATTCATTTAGCAATAATTGATAATGGCATTTAAAAAACTGACTTATGACCGGTCTTCACATTTACAACTATCACAGCCAGTGCTTTTTTTGTAAAAAAAAAAAAAAAAGGTGGCGGAACTCACACATGTCATACAACCCGCCTTGCCTATCCTACAAGGTTCCATCCAAAAAAGGTGCCGGAACTCCGTTCTGGGCGTTCTATGAGAAAAAAAGCCCTGATTCACAGCATCCCCATGGTCACGTGATCAAAATTCAGGTGCTTGGCAACCCGCATGCATTTATGACTGTTGCAGCATGCTGGGATTATGTAATCGCCATTTGCCACCTTCCCAACTGGCTTCTGAAGAGCAAAGTCAATGGAGGGAACCATATTCACTTAGAAACCATATAATGCACTTAACAACTGCAGTAATTTGTTTTAAAAAAATGGCAAAAATGGTACTAAAATTGGGTGTGTCTCACTTAACAACAATCTTGCTTAGCAACAGAAATCTTGAACCTAATTGCTGTTGTACATCAAGCAGTATCTGTAGTCCCTGTACAGTAAGACAGATTTTTGCAGTTAGTCCTTCCTCCTCCCATTATTTATTTAATAGAATAGACGAAGGAATAAATAAAAGGACTGCTTCTTTACACACACACGGGCATGCGTGCACACACACACACACACACACACACGCAGAGAAGTTTTAAATAACTGTTTCAATAAAGGATGACTGTTTTTCATTATAATTGTCCATACATAGGAATGAATCAAATTTATTACCATCATTGACTAGTGATTTTGTCCATACATAATCTATGTCTATAAGCAATTCATTCACAAACACAAGTAACATCCAGCCTTCAATCCACTGAGTAATTGGGGCCATAAATTTCCTTCCCCAGTTGAAGGACTAGTCTCTTAGCAGTAAAACAGCATGGAGAATACTGCAACACTGATGAACAAAATGAACTCTGGTAAGCTGTAGATCAGCCAAGGGCTATACTTAAAATCCAACCAGGAACACTTCCTAGGTTTAGCTTGGCAGCATCTGTCTGATCCCATGGTCAGTTCAAGAAGTTTTGCAAAGTTGAAGCTTATACCACTATATAAAGATTTTGTGTGTAAACACTGGGAAAGGAAGGCCGATCCTCTGCCCCATGAAAATTTTCAAAAGTGGATACCATCCTTCTTCTTAAAATTGTGTTTGTATCTTTTATTGAAAATCTGAATACAAATCAGCCAGAGGAGAAATCTCTAAAGTGGTCATGGATTGGACTAGATTTACTGTGTACAGATCCACTCATATCTGGTTTAAATGAAGCACAATGGGTTGCTGACTTAATAACTAGATCTCCATATCAAGTTCTCTTTGCCTAACTCTTGAATACTAGTCTGTTTCTTGTAGTGATAAGTGGATTATGTGACATGCAATATTATATTTCAGTTGTGTTTTATAGCCAATAAAGTAGGTGGTGATTTAAAACCCAGGAGACTTGAGTCTTAGTCCTGCCTTAGGTATGAAAGCCGGCTGGGTGATTTGGGCCAATTACCAAGAGACTGTGAGTTTCAGTTCCACCTTAGATATGAAAGCTGTCTTGGTGACTTTAGGCCAGTCACCAGGGACTGAGTTCTAGTCCCACTTTATGCATAAAAGCCAGCTGGGTGGCTTTAGGCCAATCACTACAAGTTAGAATCCCATCTTAGGTATGAAAGACGACTGGAAGATTTGGGTTAATCATCAAGAGACTGTAAGCTGTAGTTGTGCTTTAGGCACGAAAGCTGGTTGGGTGACTTTGGGCCGGTCACTCTCTCCCAACCCCCCAGGTGGTGGGGAAAATAGGAGCAGCAAGGTATACTAGTATGTTTGCTGCCCTGCGTTACTTATAAAGTAATAAAGACAGGATAAAAAACTAATAATAATAAAAAATCTAAAAAATAAAATATTGAGGATGGGAAGAAAACCAGCATGGAGAATACTGCCTCAAAACACATCCAGCTTCTTGATAGAGGTGGAAAAATAGCACAAATAGAGAATTCAGGAGTATTTCTAACCGGGACGGCATTGTGCATATTTTCCATTGATTACATTTAAAAAGACATCTTGAGTTACCATATCTTCACCTTCTTTACGGTACATTTTGTTTTAAGCTAACCAGAAGTGCCCCCACTCCCCACCCAGGACCTATTAATGAAGATGGTTTAATGCCTATGCATTATTATAATGGACTCCTTTGTTCTACACTTTTTCTCTGTGTCATAGACTAAGTCATTAATCAATGGGTGCTGGAAAATAATTGTCTAGTTCTTTACAATCACCCATTGTTGAAACATTTGGAATTTTCAGATAAAGATGTTCTGTCTACTCAGGGGAAAAAAATGTAGTTTAAGATTACCCTTCATGGAAGTGTGGGCATATTGTTAGAAATGCAAAGCAGATGACCTGGTTTTAATGTGTTTTAGAGCTCTGTTGTTCAATTGCCTATTCAAATTGAGCTGGAAAAGTCGACTTCATTAATGTCATGAAATAATGATTTTGTATGTTATTTTATTGTACTGGCATATTAATTAAAGGGGGGGGGAAAGCATCATCGGATTCTACAATGTTTAAAAATAGAAGGATAAGATATTTTCTCTGTTGAGGGTATTTTTTTAATTGCAATGATAATAATGCTTGTGATAACAACTTTTAGCTGCATTTTGATAATGAACCTATGCAGTGTTAAGCACACCTAAATCTATTGTAAACAAAACACTCATCTGTCTGATTCTGACTAGGAAAGCAGCTTTAGAAGCTTTTAAAGAGCACATTGAGGCCTTTGCCTGCAATCCAAGCTAGAAACACAAGGGACATCTTTCTGAACGACTACAATGCAGTTGGGAACACATGGCTACACAATGCCATTTAGTGTCCAGGCAAAACTGTTTCCCTTACAGCTTGCAGTATTCAAACTGCAGCGTGTACAGAAAATCTGTTTTAATAGAGGTTCCATCCCCACCCCACCTCCGTCTTCAGAATTGACTGGGAACACAAGCAAATGTTGCTCTAAATGTGACAAAATTCCAATAGAAATGTCTACCTTCACCACTATTTTGCTTCCTTTTTCTGAAGGCATAAATCAATTTAGCTTCTAATTGGGGAACTGGATCTATGTTCTAAACTGCCCTTTATTAAACTGCCTAATTTTTTATATTTAGTGCTTACTTATAGGTATTATGGATTTATAACCACAGTTGGAGCCAGAATTTCTATGGCTAAGCAAGGCAATTGTTAAGAGGGTCGCACCTGATTTTATCTTTTTTCCAATCACTGTAGTTGTCAAATGAATCATGCAATTTGTGAAGTGCTTACCTCATTGACTTTGCTTATTGGGAATGTTGCAAATAGTGATCACATGACCATGGGACACCACAACTGTCATAAACACTTGCGGGTTGCCTAGTGCCTGAATTGTGATCATGCGGCTGTGGGGATGCTCTAATGGTTGTAAGTGCAAGGATTGGTCATAAATTACTTTTTCCAGTGCCATTATAACTTCAAATAGTCACTAAATAAATAGTTGTAAGTCAGAGACAACCTGTATATCAAACTCCTGATCCATCTTGATTGAATGCACAACCTCTGCTGGATTAAGAGCCATCCACACCAGAGTTTGTATAACGTATCAACTGTACAAAGTAGGTGAGGCCAGAAGTCAGACTAGATGAGGAGTTTGGGATGTTAAGATGTGAAATGAATTCCTCAATTAGCCACAAGACTTAAGGAACCTCTTTTACTCCTAAGATGACTCAATTCCCTATAAATGCAAAAAGGTCATGAATTTACTGGATTCACAACTTCTGGAGGCAAGCTAGTTAATTGTCCTCACTGTCAGGAAATTTCTCCTTAGTTCTAGGTTGCTTCTCTCCTTGATTAGTTTCCATCCATTGTTTCTTGCCCTGCCCTCAGGTGCTTTGGAAAATAAGTTGACCCTCTCTTCTTTGTGGCAGCCCCTCAAATATTGGAACACTGCTATTATGTCACTCCCAGTCTTTCTTTTCACTAGATTAGACATACCCAGTTCCTGCAAACATTCTTAATATGTTTTAATCTCCAGCCCCATAATCATCTTTGTTACTCTTTTCTGCACTCTTTTCAGAGTCTCAACATGTTTTTTATATTGTGGTGGCCGAAACTGGATGCAGTATTCTACTAGAGAAGAGAAAAGAAGAGAAGAGAAGAGAAGAGAAGAGAAGAGAAGAGAAGAGAAGAGAAGAGAAATGAAGAGAAGAGAAGAGAAGAGAAGAGAAGAGAAATGAAGAAGAGAAGAGAAATGAAGAGAAGAGAAGAGAAGAGAAGAGAAGAGAAGAGAAGAGAAGAGAAATTTACTTCAGAGGAGTCCACTTTTCACATGCCCACTTTTTGATGGTCTGGCAGTGATCCAGCCATCTGTGAACAAGTGAAGCTTATAAACCCAAAGCTGGATCATTGTCAGGATTCTTGTTCTGCTTGGACAAAGAGCAAATCTAATAGTATTCCAGCTTTGCATACGGACAGGTTTGATGGGTTGCAAATGCACAGCTGTGGTGCCATCAAAACTGACTCCTGTTTGTCTAGGCTTGCCCAAGCAAAGTAAGTAGCAGAGTCTGCAAGGAGTCATTGGTCAAAACCATCCACCATGCAGGGATTAGAGAGTAGTTTCCTGCCAGATGGTGATTTTCAGTAGAGCATCTAGTTTGTCAGTATCTCTTTGGATTGTCTGGGAAAGTTAAGATCAATGTTTTTATCCATTCTAGATTTCTAACCTTTTAAAATGTCAAAGGTTTCATTGGGTGGTAAAAGAAAAGCTGACAATGACCTATCTATTGGGAGTGCTTGATAAAACTATGATGAAAGTTACATACCCTTTGCTTTCAATGTTTTGGTTTCGGGAGAAGAACATCCACAGTGTGTTATTTGTCAGTAAAAGCTCTGCTGAGAATATGACGCCAAGCAAATGAAAACAACATCTGGAATCAAATCATGCGGACCTAGCTGAGAAATCTCAAGATTTTTTTTTTGTTGTTTCAAAGAAGAAGTGAGTTGAAGAAACAAAAAGTAAATCTAGTTAAATAACTGACCCTTCTTTCAAAAACAGGTCTTAAATTCTAATCAAAGTCAAAACAAAGTTGCCTGGAACAAACCCACCCATTCCCCCACATCCCACAATTTGAGAAAATTTTAAGTCTTGATACAGATAATTGATATCATCATCACCATTATCATCATCATCATCATTGGAATCATACAGACCATTATATTTAGGAGTTAATAGCATCACAGTTTAAGAACCCTTGAGTTAACTGATAGGTTATGCTTTCCTTAACATAATTAGAGTTCAGCTGATCTAGATGCTGGGAAACCTGATTTTGAATCCAGATAAAAAGATTCAGATCATAAATTCCAGCATTATCCTCCCTTCAAAGTACAGCTTTGCTTTCAGTTCAGACCAATTGATGCTGACCAGCAAATTGCAACTTATATATTCAAATTTGTCTGGGAAAAATTCTTGAAGCAATAACCCAAATTGATCCCAGTGATGACATCTTCCAACATTTTGTCTCCACCTTTGCATAGGAAAGAGAGAATAAATAGTTCTAAGTCACCTACTGTGATCTTGTGGCTGAGGAAAGGTGTTGGATTGTACATTAATCCACCACCTTAACTGTTTTGGAGGTAAAACTCGTGTGTCAATAACTCTGCAGCATCTTATGACCTACTAACTACGAGGGAGCAGTAGGAGACAGAGCTAAGGATTCTTGTACATGGAACCATGTTTGAAATTTAAAGAAATGTTTTTTTTTTATTTAGGAACTGCCAATCTCCCTCACAGAGGGATTTATTTGGGTTTTGATGATTAGGCTTGTTTCTGATGATAGAAATGTAGTTTGTTATAGTTTATTCCAGTTCAAAGGTTCATTGATTGTTAGGATTTTATCTGTGTGGAAAAAAGTTGGGTGGATACTTTTTTCTGTAGCTCTTTCCTCCTTTTGTTTGCAATCCCCATTTTTTATTTTTCTCTATCGTTCCCACTTTAAAAAAAAAAAATTTTTTTTTTTTGGTATTTTATATTTTTTTCTGAAATGTAATGAAATTTTGGAACGATATGCCCCATGTCCCATCTTCCTCTACCACTCTTCCTTCTTCTTGTCAAAATGAGAACCAGTCTGAAGTCATTTGTTCTCAGGCACACATGAGCTCAGCCTTGTTAAGTAGAAGAGACAGGATACACACCGAGATGAACTACTTCTATTTTATTGTAAGGTTACATTAATAGAATCTTGCAAGTACATTTCTTTCAGATTCTTTCACAGTCCAAAAAACTAGGAAGGGTTCCTTCTGAGATGTTTGTCATGTCCATATTCCAGCTGCAGGGATAGGGTTAGGGTTAGGGTTAGCTCCTTTTACTGGTAGCCCTCGACTTACAAAAGTTCATTTAGTGACCGTTCAAAGTTACAACTGCATTGAAAAAACTAACTTAATCACTTTTCACAGTTATGACCATTACAGCATCCCCATGGTCTTTTAATTTACATTCGGATGCTTGATAACCGGCTCATATTTATGACGTTTGCATTGTCCTGTGGTCATGTGATCACTTTTTGCAACCTTCTGACAAGCAAATTCAATGGGGAAGCCAGATTCACTTTACAGCTGTATTACTGCAGTGATTCACTTAACAACAGTGGCAAGAAAGGTTGTAAAACCAGTGGTGGGATTCAGCCAGTTTGCACCACTTCGGCAGACCCGGTAGCTAATTTTTTTGTTGCCCAGGCCCAGAATGGACTTCTGGAAGCGGCATCCACACAGAGAACCCGTTGTGTATATAATTGAATCCCACCACTGAGTAAAACTCACTTAACAACTGTCTCACTTAGCAACAGAAATTTTGGGCTCAATTGTGGTTATTAGTCAAGGGCTATCTGTATTCGACTGTTCTCTGACTGGCCTCTTCTCTCTGTTTCCCTAGGTCAGGGGTAGGCAACCTTGGCTCTTTTATGACTCGTGGACTTCAACTCCCAGAATTCCTGAGCCAGCATGGCTGGCTCAGGAATTCTGGGAGTTGAAGTCCACGAGTCATAAAAGAGCCAAGGTTGCCTACCCCTGCCTTAGGTCATTTCCCACATACCATTACACATGTTTGGGGCACATGCTGTTTAGATCTCCTGGATGTATTTGCTGTATTTAGTATTTGCTGTAAATAAATCTTTCATTTACAGGTATAAAACCTGTTCTACTGATACTAGCTCGAGTTACATTCCTGCTCTCAGGAACATTGATACCGTCACACAGAAAGCTTCAATCTCCAATGTTATATACCTGTTTATAGTATTTATAGCAGAACTACTAGATTCTGTAACAGCTTTGTTCCTCATGCCGTCCATCTTGTAAATTGGCAGGATTCTTTTTTTTTTTGCCATGTATATGTATACATTTGAACTAGACTGTGATGTTTCTCTGTGTCATATACAGTATGTGTGTGTATGTGGGTATATGCATAATATTTTTTTTTAGAGCTGAATGCAATGAAATTTCATTTTAATGTATGCTGATTAGTGTACATTTAAAGTGACAATAAAGATTCTATTCTATTCTATTCTATTCTATTCTATTCTATTCTATTCTATTCTATTCTATTCTATTCTATTCTATTCTATTCTATTCTATTCTCTAGCATGAAGAATGGATAATCCACGAATGGGTTAACTCTGACCTCCTGCCCAATTAGACCAAGTCAGTCAAAGTTGCCATGCCTGTCCTGGCTCAGGTCACGCCCCAGTTTCGACTTGGTCTCAGCCCAGACAGACGTGGTAATTTTGGCTCCCAGCTAATTGATAGTGCAGGTTGTATACATTTTATTCCATTCGTGGATTCTTTCTCTATATTTACCATCTGACCAGCCCTGGGATCAGTGCTGTTTCAGTTTGGTAAAATAGCTGTAATTTACACCCTTGTTGTTTCCCTAGAGGATTCTTTAGTCGGTTGTCGCGGCCGCCATTTTGGGCACCGCGTGGCGCCGAAGTTCCCCTCCAGGCCATCACCTTCTCTCTGATTGCCTTTCTCTCGAGGAGCTGTGCCTTTTTCTGCTTTCTACAGGGAACTTAATTGTTTTCTGCACTGTTGGATTGCTCTGCAGCTTGTTTCCTTCAGATTCTCCCAGCGGATCGTCGTGGCCACCATTTTGGCCACCGCACGACGATCAAACCTAAATTTCTTCATTTATTAATCTGCTGGTTGCTGCCCTCTCGCGCAGCTCATTGCTTCAGGAATTTCCAGTCTCATTGTTGCGGCCGCCATTTTGGAGGCCGCATGACGATCGGGGGAACTGTTTTCCTAATTTCTCCTTCGGGGGACTTAAAGGAGCTTCAAAACACCTGTTTCACTTAATTTTTCACTGGACATTCTGCCTTCAAAGTATTTAAAGAGATCCTTGCCTGTTCTCCATTCTGGCCACAGATCTCCGGAGGAGTAATCAGACTGCACTCAGCAAAGCTTCTGAGTTTTGAAAGTCAAGCAGCATTGGCTCTGCTTAGCAGTGGATGGGCAAGTGAAAAACAGTCTGGACTGGACTTATTAGCTGCCCATTGAGTTCTGTTGTCCTGATTTAAGGCAATTTGGCGGCTGCCACTTTAAACCTTATCTGTTACTGCCTGCAGGGGCTTTGCCTTTTTTGAGCTGCTGCTCACTTTAAACGGCCCATCGTGACCTGCAGACCGGTCAAATTCAGCCCAACAAGGACCAGAACCTTGCTTCACTCACTGGTTTCATAGCTGATTAGCTATTTGGGTCTCGCCAGCTCAGCCTGTTGCCATAGTCTGCATCTAATGACACGGCCAACAATAACCTTGCTGTCACTAAGTGAGACGTGTGATCCCATCACTAAACGTGACCTGGCCCTCTCAGGGAGGTGTCTCATGATCTATTCTTCACCCTGATGTGTGACAACCGTCGCTAAGTGTGACTCCGTGCTTGCCGGTGGGCCGGACTTTCACAGATCCACGTGCAGGCCAGTCCCACTTTGGTGGTCCACAGCCGCATCTCTTGCAGACCGAGACGCTTCAGCACCCCACTGAAAACTCTCGCTTTACAATGGCAGATAACACCGTGCCACAGGCATCCACCTCAGGTGGTCAAACAAAGCATAAGTCCTCTAGCCAGGAGGCAGCTGCTAAAATCAAGGCCAAAACTAAGGCTGGCCTCAACAAGCGAATTTCCAAGGCGGCCGACAAACAGGCCAGCCGTAGACATCGTGCCTTGGAGAAACAATTCTCCTGTGCACAGAAGCTGGCTGTAGGGGAGATGGTCAACCCGCCCCCTACAACATTGGCGGCGCTGCCTTGCGGCCCACGCCTTGAGACCCCCATGCAGGCCTGGTCCCCAGAACAGGACTCCAAACTGGGTTTTCCAACCAGTCATTATCAGGAGCACCTTTCCCTCTTTGAAGAGGACCCAAGGCCTCAAGAATGCTCCCATGCACCAGAGGCCACATTTACTCCTACTGCAGCGGGGCTTAGGCCTCCCGAGGAGTCGCCACTTCTGGGTCAAACACAGGCTCCAACAGCCACATTTACTCCCACTGCATCAGGGCTCCGCTCTCTAGAGGACCCAGCCTTCTTGGCTCATCTACAGGCCATGGTCTCCCAGGTCGTAGCACAGGCTATGGCATCCACAGGGTGCCCACAAATGACCTTTGCTCCTAGGTCCTCTATGGCATTACCAGACCTTTCCAGACCCAGCGCTCCTCATTACCCAAGAGAACAGGGAGAGGATTCCGCTTTGCCCCCTCATTTGGCAGCGGTGTATCTGAATATGCGGAGTTTAGCCACATGGAAGGGCAGTGGTCGAACGATGAGGAACCTCCTCAGGACCCTCCTCCCCTAGTAGGCCTATTTAATCCCGCGTTATTTCTGTCCTTGCTCCGCAAGGCTTGTGCGAGCAGCAAATTAGATCTGGAGCAGTCTGTGGTACCTGAACAGGTCCCTGGTCAGGACACGAACCCGCTGTTCTCTGAACCGGTCGTCATACATAAACAGATCCCTTGCCCTCCCATGTTCTTGAAATCTATTCAGGGGCAATGGGAATCTCCAGGGGCCTTTCCCTCCATAGGGGGAATTGACCATAAGTTGATTGATATGGTGCAGGTCCTGAATGAGGCGTTGGAAGTTCCTGAGGTGGACGAGTCCTTAACCCCTTTGTTTTCAGATTCCAAGGTGGGGATATGGCGGAGGCCTTGAAGGTCGAGGATAAAAAGTCTGAGATTTCCTTCCACAGGGCACACTAGGCTTCGGCTTGGGCAATAAGAGCATCCATCTCAACTTCCTTCTTCGCCCGGATCTCTCTCATCTGGCTCCACCAACTCCAGGCCAGAATTCCTCCTGAGGAGGTAAGAGTCCATCAGGACTTAACTAAGTTAATGGCCTTGGAATATATGGCAGATGTGTCTCTGCATGCCGCCAGATTCTTGGCCCGTGCGATATCCTCCAACATCGCCGCACGCACGTTACTATGGCTCAGGAATTGGAGGGCCGACACTAAGCACAAATGGTGAGTGGCCACTGCCCCGTACCGCAGCGGCCATCTCTTTGGGGAGGCCCTGACTCCCTATTTAATAGAGAACAGAGAGAAACGGAGGGTAATTTCCCACCTTTCAAAGACGTCGGGCCGACGGTTTTTCCCGTACACCCGCCGGCAGTCCTTTCGTTCTGGACCAGACGGATTTTCTCTGGAGTTCGTGACCTGGCCCCTCGACGCTTTCTGTCCTGTCCCCCTCCAAGGAACCCAGTCAAAAAGGGCCTTATGAGGGAAGCCATTCAGCACCTGTTAAATATAAGAGCCATAGAGAAGGTGGCTCCATCCTCTTCGTCATTCCAAAGGCCTCAGGGGGATAAAGGGCGATACTCGACCTCAAGGGCCTGAACTCCCATCTTTCATACCAGAAGTTCAAAATGCAGACACTCCAGTCCATCTTGGCCAGCGTCAGACAGGGAGACTTCATGACATCAATAGATCTGACGGAGGCATATCTCCACATACCGATACATCCAAACCACCGGCAATTTCTCCGTTTTTGCTATTTCAATAGCCATTACCAATACAAGGTCCTGCCGTTCGGCCTTTTGTCAGCTCCCAGGGTTTTCACCAAAATCCTGGCAGTACTCTCTGCACAACTACGGTTGGTGCTGGTGCATGTCCAGTGTTACCTGGACGACATACTCATCCAGTCGTCTTCAGCTCAGTCAGCCCAGGCAGACCTGGCTCTCACTATAAAGACACTGCAGGACCATGGGTTCTCGGTCAATTTTCAAAAGAGCCAGCTGATTCCCTCAACTCGCCTTCTACATCTGGGCGTGGTCATAGACACAGACCTCTGTCGGGTCTACCTGTCTCGGGAACGTCAAAACAGCATTCGAGCCATGGTCCTCAAGGTCCGCAGGGAGCGTGTAGTGGCACTGGCTATCCTTTCCCAGCTACTGAGCAAGATGATATCATGCATAGCGATAGTGCCTTGGGCCAGACTACACTCCAGAAACCTTCAATGGTTCTTGCTCCCATTTCAACACAAGCTCTTCCAACCAAAGGGTACGGGTTCCATTCCAGACCCTTGGATCCCTTTTGTGGTAGACCTCCCCAGCGGTAGCCAGAGGATCGCTGTTCAAGGATCCCACTCGGCTAACCCTGACTACAGATGCCACTCTGTTTGGCTGGGGAGCACATTTCCAGTCTCAGTTGGCTCAGGGCCGGTGGTCCCGGTCAGACCTGAAGCACAACATCAGTTGGCTGGAACTCAGAGCTATTCATCTGGCCCTCTGCCACTTCCACAAAGAGATTGTGAGGCATCACGTGCTAGTCCTCACAGACAATGTGGCGGCAAAAGCCCATGTGAACCGTCAAGGCGGTACTCGATCCTGGTCTCTCATGGCCGAGGCTCAATTATTAGGATCCTGGGCAGAGCAAAATCTCCTCTCCCTGAAGGCCGAACACATCTCGGGAGAGGCAAATCGGCAGGCGTATTACTTAAGCCGGGCTACAGTAGACCACTCAGAGTGGGGCCTACACCCGGATCTCTTCAAGGAGATATCAGAGAGGTTCGGGCAACTGGTTCTGGATCTGTTCGCCTCACCGGCGAACTCCCAGCTCCCAAGATTCTTCTCCCAATTCCCCTCTTCGGGAGCGGAGAGGGCAGACGCTCTTCACAGCCCATGGCCACAGGGCCTGCTGTATGCCTTTCAACCTCTCCCTCTGATCCCAGCAGTCATCAGGAAGGTACTGCAGGAACGGGCAGAGGTCGTATTCATTGCACTGCACTGGCCAAGACGACCGTGGTTTGCCGACCTCGTGAGCCTATCAGTGGCCCCTCCGTGGAGGATTCCTCCGGATCGGATAAGGCTCATACAGGGAGTCATACATCACCCAGAGCCTCAGTGGCTCCAGTTAACCACCGGCTATTGGCTCAAGACTCCTACTCATCGGGAGTGATCTCCATGATTCAAGCCTCCCGGAGGCTGGCGACCAATCGCATTTATGACTCCACATGGAGAAATTTCTGCCGTTGGTGCGACAGCCATCACCTGGCTCTCTCAGAGGTGACTATTCCACGGCTCTTGGACTATCTGTTGGAGGGTGTTAACAAGGGCTTGGCGCCCAACACTATACGCAGACAGGTCGCGGCTCTGTCCACAGTGTTTACCTGTGATAATGCAGAACCACTGGCTCAACACCCCATGGTCCGCTCCTTCATCAAGGGGGTCACCAACAGTAGACCGCCCGTGGTACATAGGTATCCAACTTGGGAGTTGCCACAGGTCTTGCAGGCCCTTACCGGGTCACCTTTTGAGCCTATTAGGACCTGCAACCTTAGATCCTTGTCTCTCAAGGTCGCCTTCTTGGTCGCAGTTACTTCGGCCAGGCATATCTCAGAGCTAGCAGCTCTTTCTGTCAGAGAGGACCTGTATGTTTTTCATACGGACAGGGTGGTCCTACATTTAGACCCCTCCTTTATTCCCACGGTTAACACCTTGTTTCATAGGGCGCAGGAGGTTGTGTTGCTGGATTTTTGTCCCAACCCGTCTCATGAGTTGGAACGACAATGGCACACTTTGGATGTCTGCAGGGCATTGCGATATTACGTCAAGCGGACTGCGCCCTTTCACAGATCTGAAGCCCTTTTTATCTCATTCCAGCCGGCCTCTATAGGTCAGAAGGTTTCATCTTCTACCATTGGCAGGTGGATCAGGGCATGTATTGCGGAGGCGTATCAGGCGTGCTCCTTATCGGTTCCACGTCATGTGACAGCGCATTCCACTCGGAGTGCTGCTACCTCTGCAGCATGAGCTACACAGGTCTCCATAATTGACATTTGTAGGGCAGTGATGTGGTCTTCGCCTTCCCCTTTTGTATGCCATTATAAGCTTGATAAGTTTGCCTCGGCGGAGGCCTCTTTTGGTTGCAGGGTACTACAGCAAGTGGTGCCGGCGACAAGGACACTGGCCCAGTCTGCTTCCCACCCATAGGGACAGTAGGGCTTTGGTATGTCCCATTCGTGGATTATCCATTCTTCATGCTGGAGAAGGGGCGTTGAATGCCTTTTCTCAGCATGATGAATGGAGAATCCACACCCATCCCTTTTTGCGCAGTCAGGTCCAGTGTTAGGGATCTGGGAGCCAACACATCATACAGTCATTGCTTCACCCTCTTCGAAACTGGGGCGTGACCTGAGCCAGGACAGGCGTGGCAACTTTGACTGACTTGGTCTAATTGGGCAGGAGGTCAGAGTTAACCCATTCGTGGATTCTCCATTCATCATGCTGAGAAAAGACGTTCAGGTAAGACAATGCCCATTCTATTCTATTCTATTCTATTCTATTCTATTCTATTCTATTCTATTCTATTCTATTCTATTCTATTCTATTCTATTCTATTCTATTCTATTCTATTCCATTCCATTCCATTCCATTCCATTCCATTCCATTCCATTCCATTCCATTCCAATTATGTGGCAGGCCCACAACTGATCATATAGGAGTAGTTCATTTGCCCAAGAATGTCCCCACAAGCAAGGATGGATTGGTATAATGTATATAATTATGGAATCGGAGACATTTGTAGTTGTTCTATTGTTTAGGATAGCATGGTGGAAGAGGTGGAAAAGAATAACAGCTGAGTTTCAGCCTCATCTTTTTATAAAATGGCTTGACCTCTTTAAGAAAAGGTTATTTGAGGTGCCACTTATCAGAGAAAGAAGAATAATTATGCGTCCTTTTTCTAGTCATTTTCTATTGTTGACACAATTTAAAAATTAAGATAAAGATATACAAAGTCCTGGAAATACACACACACATACACACACAGTCTTAAGATTACCCTTTGTGAAAATGTGGGCCTATTGTTGGAAATGCAAAGCAGGTGACCCTGTGTTAATGTATTTCGCTGCATTGTTCAGCTGCTGCTACAAACTGAACTGGAGAAAAATAGGCTTCATTAATAAAATAATAAAGCAACAAGAGTTTTAATTTGTTAGATTTACCATTTTTGTTTAACAAAGGCAACTTTCACTTTTTAGAGAGATTTCAGGAACAAAATCATTCAATAGCAATGGAATAATATAAGAAACCTCAGATAAAATCTGAGCAGTGACTTTGGATTTATATCTGGAATCCAATCCCTGCTGGTTTGGTGGATAGTCTTTCTACCTCCTGATGTTAAATCCATTCATAGAGCTCTTTGGTTCATCCTTTTTCTCTTGGTAACTTCTGGAATGGGAAACAGAGAAAGCTAGAGAGAAGAATTTGATGGAAACTTTTCATGAGACAGGCCCAAAAAACCAGGAAAGGACAAAGAGGATAATTTTGTGCATTCTGCTCACAGTAAGAGTGTGTTTCTAAGAGCCAGCCAGATAAGAGTTTGGCAGGCTGTTGGGATGTTGTATTGTTATCCTGATTTTTACAAGATTCTACCCATATTTGATGTGCTGCTTGGAATGAGATATAAATGTAGACAATGACATTCAATGGAAGTCACAACATCAAAATAGTGAGGGATCAAAACACTGCCTCCTGTGGTGCATGTTTAAAAGGGGCAGGACTTTGATATCATTGATCCCACCCTGACCCCCATGCTCCTGTCTTTTTGGAGTGGGGGACTCAGACTTTTTGGGAAGGGAAGTGGAAGACAAAATATTACAGCTGCATCCCAGATCTTTTCCTAGGTTTTTGGAGGACATTTGCAGATATTGTATCCTTCCAAAAATTATTTTAAACTGATATAAGTTACATTCAGCTGGGTTTGGGTTTTCCTCTTCAAGATAAGAGCTGTGGTGGTGCAGTGGTTAGAATGATATTGCAGACTAACTCTGTCCACTGCCAGGAGTTTGATCTGACCAGATCAGATTGACTCAGCCTTCCATCCTTCCAAAGTCGGTAAAATGAGAGCCCAAATTGTTAGGGGCAATATGCTGACTCTATAAACTGCTTAGAGAGGGCTGTAAAGCACTGTGAGGTGATATAGAATAGAGTAGAGTAGAGTAGAGTAGAGTAGAGTAGAGTAGAGTAGAGTAGAGTAGAGTAGAGTAGAATAGAATAGAATAGAATAGAATAGAATAGAATAGAATAGAATAGAATAGAATAGAATAGAATAGAATAGAATAGAAGCTGGAAGGCACCTTGGAGGTCTTCTAGTCCAGCCCCCTGCTCAAGCAGGAGAGTTACAAATATATAAATCAAAGTGCTATTGCTATAATGAGAAAATATATTCCAACTTTGTGTAGTCGTATTCAGAATGAGGTCTCTGGGCCCCCTTCAAGAAGTAGTAGCAACAATGTGGATTAAAATCATACTACCAGCAAAGATTAAAAGTGATCAAGACCTACAAGGAAGTAATTTCAACCCTATAGGGGAAGACCTCCAAGGCACATACAGTGTATAGATCTAATGCTCCTATTGTTAGAACAGCTATAGGAATTGAATCTTGCAGGTTCTTTTATCTTCTGCAAATTGGAAGGATGGGTGACTATCTGAAACTTTTTTTCCAAAACCACTTTGTTGGTCTGATCTCAAGCCTCTCTTACTTTGATGTGGGCTTTTTTTTTTTTTTGGTTTTTATGGGAAATTGGTTGGAAGTTATACTGTCCTTGATTATTTTAGTGACACGATTCTGGGGGGCACTGAGAGTTGCAAGGAAACTCTCAATATCAAGTGTGTCATCCAGCCTGCCAATTGCCCACCCTGAATGAGTGCAGAACTGGAAAATGAAATGAGAAATCAAGATTGTCAATGACAGCAAGGATAAGCATATAGATAGTCCTTGACTTAAGACTATAATTGGGACTAGTAATTCCACTGCTAAACAAAGTGGTTGTTAAGTGAATTGCACCAATTTTATGAGCTTTTTTTTCTTAGGGTAGTTAAATGAATCGCATGGTCATTAAGTGAATATGGATCCCCACTCCCCTCCATTGACTTCCTCTGTTGATAGGACGCTCACAAATGCTTCACTTCTTGGAAGAGAAGCAAAACTCTTTCAAGGAAAAAAACAACAACAAGAAAGTCCAGTTGCCTTTTGAACAGCACTTTTGGGACAATCATGACCTGGATGACTGAGAACCTCCACAGACACTTCACTACATGTGCTTCTAGGACTGGGTGTGGATATGAGAGTTTTCTAAAAAGAAGGGGAGTAGGGCGTTTGAATATAAACATTCATGAATATAAAGCAGCTCTTTGAAACTTTGCACAACCTTGATATAGGTATGTATTCAGCAAACGATACATCTATTTTTCATGGTTCCACGTGTTCATTTGTGGTTCTTGGTTCATATTGGTAGGTGTAGGTGTAATGGTATGTGGGAATGACCTTGGGATGCAGATGGAAGATTGCAGACTAGGCAATCTCAGACAGATATATGTATATTCTGAAAATGACAAATGCTCATATTCACCCAGGTGAGCAAAACACTCATGGAAATCTTTGGGGTGATCAGAGCTATATTCCAAATTATGGTGATACTAAGACCATCAAGTCTCCCCCATCTCCAAAAGAGAAAAATATATATATAGATTAAATGGGGAAAAAAAGAGTTTTTGAAAAAAATCATATAGGCAGTCCTTGATTTATAATAGTTCATTTAGTGACTGTTCAAAGTTACAACGGCACTGAAAACAGTGACTTGTGATCATTTTCATATTTGCAACCATTGTAGCATCCCCATGGTCACATAATCGAAATTCGCATGCTTGGCAATTGGCAGGTATTTGTGATGATTGCAGTGTCCTGGGATCACACGATCACCTTTTGCAACCCTCTGACAAGCAAAGTCAGTGGGGAAGCCAGATTCACTTAACAACTGAGTTATTAAGAGATAACTAAGAAGAAGATTCCTGAACAATTAATTAGTGGAACAACTTGCCTCCAGAAGTTGTGAATGCTGGAAGTTTTTAAGAAGAGATTGGATAATCATTTGTCTGAAATGCTATAGAATTTCCTGCCTGAGCAGGGGGTTGGACTAGAAGATCTCCAAGGTCCTTTCCAACTCTGTCATTCTATTCTATTCTATTCTATTCTATTCTATTCTATTCTATTCTGTTCTGTTCTGTTCTGTTCTGTTCTGTTCTGTTCTGTTCTGCTCTGCTCTGCTCTGCTCTGCTCTGCTCTGCTCTGCTCTGCTCTGCTCTGCTCTATTCTTATTACCTTAACAACTGCAGTGATTCACTTAACAAATGTGACAAGAAAAGTCCTATGATGGAGCAAAACTCACTTAACAACTGTCTCACTTATCAACAGAAATTTTGGGCTCAGTTGTGGCCTTATGTCGAGGATTGCCTCTAATGAGGAAAGCATCAATCTTGTGCAAACTTTTCATTATGGCACACTGCATGAATGAAAAAAAAAAAAAGCAGAATTCAAAAGCCTCAGAGGATAATGGGCAAATTACCAGCTATATATTTAACTATGGATTTCCTTTCTACCTTATTAGAACCAAAATAAATTTATTATGCTAGAAAAGTCTATTTGCATTTTTGTAATTTTATTCATGGTGACCAGCCAATGACATTGGGTCTCCCTAATTCGAGCAATCTTTTATTTAAATTTAACTACCTTTCCCAAAGCAAACAACACCATTGACCTAAATGTCATACAACATTATCTGCTCATAATTTGCACCAATAGTCTCATTGTATTCCTTTAGCACACTGGCTTATCAGAAGAAGTCAGAGGAGAGAGAGCGGGAAAAAAATAGATCTGCAGCTCTTTGTAAAAAAGAAAGAAAAGGAAGTCATGAAACAAAGATAATATTATTAGCAAGTCTATGAAATAATTCTGTTGCATATATATAATTGAATATATACATATATAAATTGGGCACCAGTCACTGAAAGAGATAAAACACAGTCCCAAGCTTACTGGCTAAACACATTTCTCCTTGACCTCACTTTTCCCTGGCTGCCTCGGCCTCTAAAATGTGCCACTGCATGCAAACAACTGTTTCGAATCCTTTGCTAATTTTACAAGTCAATGATTAGCACCTTTTTGGATACCCTCATTACTTCTTGGGGTAGCTAATGGACATAAAATCGCTGTGAAACATTGCAGCCCAGCTGCACGCTGCTACTAACCATATGTTACTTGTTCTTCTATATATTTGATGATGGGTTTTTTTTGCCAACTTTCTTCTTAAGGGTAAGAGAATTGCAATGGGGTTTCACTTATTTCTGCATTCTTTGTTAGTTAACAATTGCAAAGGGATGCATGCTAGCTCAAAACCATCCACACTTCACCTAGGTTTACTAATGGAACCAGAGCTGGCAGTGATGGATCAGGAAAAGGATCTCAGAATATCTAGCTGTTATTAAAGAGAGAAAACAAAGCAAAAAAAAGCCATCTATACTAGGAATCGTTTGGAATTGAAAACAGAACTGCTGATATACAAGGAGTCCTCAACTTACAACCATTAAAAAGTACAATGGCACCGAAAAAACTGACTTATGACTAGACCTCGCACTTACAACCATTGCAGCATCCCCATGGAGAAGTGATCAAAATTCAGGCAGTTGGAAGTTGGCTTGTATTTATGATGGTTACAATGTTCCAGGTCAGGGGTCTTCAAACTTGGCCCTTTTATGACTTCAACTCCCAGAATTCCTCAGCCAGCGTGCCTGACTGAGGAATTCTGGGAATTGAAGTCCACAAGTCATAAAAGGGCCAAGTTTGAAGACCCCTGTTCCAGGTCATATGATTTCCATTGGTGACCTTAGCAGCTGACCTCTGACAAATAAAGTCAATGGGGGAAGCCATATTTGTTTGACAACCATTAGATTCACTTAATAACTGCAGTGATTCTCTTGAAACCACCTTAGTTAACAATGGAAATTTGGTCCTAATTGTGGCCATAAGTTAGGATAACCTGTAATATTGTCCTACAAGTAGTCCTCACTTAATGTACACTCATTCCATGACCATTTGAAATTATGATATCATTGAAAGATGGGTACTTTTGAATGAGGCTGTTGCATCATCCTCATGGTGATGTAATCATGATTCAGGCACTTCATAATGGGGTTGCAGTTACAACACTGCAGTGTCTCATTATTATGTGACCACCATTTGTGACCTTCTCTGCTTCCTTCTGACAAGCAAAGTCAATGGAGAAGCTGTCAAGAGGTCATAAATGATGATCACATGACCATGGAATGCTGCAACTGCATAACATTTGCCTAAAAATGGCAACTGGGACTGCTGGAACTACTGTCATAAGTCAGTGCTGTTACATGACATTGCCTTATGATTATGTCACCTAGGAATAGAGTTCCCAATTCTAATTACCATCGGGAAAGGAGATCTATCTATATTAGAAAACTAGGATGAGACCTCACTTGAAATATTGGATGCAGCGGTCGTATTCTCAATAGTGATCAAAATCAGCAAGGTGGTGAATGAAGTTTAGTAAGTTTAGATCAGCCTTGATTGAATACATGTGTAACATTGTTTTCCACTTCCGGGAGGTTCTTACTGCACATATATACTTTTATGAGAGCCAATTTGGTCTAGTGGTTAAGGTGCTGGCCAAGAAACCAGGAGACTATGATTTCTAGTCCCACCTTATGCATGAAAACTGGCTAGGTGACTGGTCAGTCCCTCTTTCTCAGTCCGACCCACTTCACAGGATTGTTGTGGAAAAAAATAGGTGGCAAGTATTAAATATGTTTGCCACTTTGAATACAAAAAATAAGATAAAATCTAATAATATGTTTATGTATATGTTTATATACATTTCAATTGGTGTGTTTGTATGCCCCCACATAAACATATGCAAAATCAAATTTAAAGTATAAATACAAAATTAAATCATCAAATTGCAGATACATACAGGAACAAAATAAAAATCTGTTTGTCTATCACATCTTAATTCTGTAATAATGTAATGGTTGTAACACTTATCTAAATTATCAAATGTTGCTTGTTCTCCAGCATGATAGATGGAGAATCCACGAATGGGTTAGCTCTGTCTTCCTGCCCAATTAGACTGAGTCTGTCAAACTTGCCACGCCTCTCCTGGGCCGGACCCCCCAGTCATGACTCAGTCTGGCCCATGACAGACGTGTTAGCAAATTAACTTTACCAGAGCAGGTAGTATTAATCTTTTCTTACCCATTCATGGATTTTTCCATTTTACAGACAGCGCTGGGACCAGCGCTGTGTCCAATCACGTTAGGGAGAAAAAGACAGGCTTGTCTTCCAGGGAGGCCTTAGCCTCCATCTCCCAGTACGATCAAGCAAAGCCCATTCAGGGCAATCGGGCAAAGCCCCTTCAGGGACAAAGCCTTCAACCAGAGACAGAGGATTGCCTCTCAGGAAGGCCTTAGCCTCCGTATCTCACTGCGATCGTCGCGATCGTCATGGGTGCCATTTTGTGCATCGCGTGGCGAGCGTTCTCATCGCAACTAGCCGGGCCGCTTCTGACCCTTTTGGCCCTCGTTGTAGCCTCTGGCTAACAGCATCCAGCAAATCACAATGCCTCACTTTTCTTCCATTTTCTCTGCTCTTTAGCAAGATGAAGAATCCTCTCAGGGGCTTGTGACTGAATCGGTGGCCATTTTAGGTGCCGAAGTCGCTCCCTCCAGCTGGGGGGGGGGGAGGAGCAAAGAACAGACCATTAACAGGCCCATTTTGGCAGCTCCAGAAACCTGCACAGCCATTGCTCCACTAAAGCAGCTTCAGAGGCTTCTGAAACTAGAAGCAAGTTTCTGCAATAGCACTTTTACTTACAGCGCATCGCAACGCAGGCCTGCCCCAGCTGCTGCATCTACTCAGCAACCACTGAAGTGGTCTTGAGTCCCTTACTGGCCTACATTCACAGGAGGCAACAGACCTGCCCTAGGCCACAGCCTAGGGGCCTCATTCGCCCATGGCAGCAGGTGATGTGTGCTGGCCGTGCCATCATTGGCCTTGCTGCCACCAACGAATGCTAGTGAGCTGGCTGTTACCACTCGCTGGTCTGACCGCCACTAAGCGAACTATGTGTGAGCTGGCTGTTATCACAACCGTGGTCTTGCCGCCACCGTAGACCAAAAGACAAAGTGTGCTGGCCGTGCCATTCTTGGCCTTGCCGCCACCAACTAGGGCTAGTGAGCTGGCCATTACCACTTGTTGGTCTGACCACCACTAAGCGAACTACGTGTGAGCTGGCCGTTATCACTGAGGTGATCTTGCCACCACCGTAGACCTAACCAGTGCACTGAGGAGGCAGTCACTGGTCCTGTCGCCATCAGGAGCGTTGCAGGTGTGTCAGCGTCCATTAAGTTGGTCCAGTAGCCACCATTAACCAAGAATACTTAACTGATCCCAGGGCCGTGGCACACAAACAGTACTCTGCTTCTCGTTATTGAGATCCCTCTCAGCCCACCCCTGAGACATCTCACCTTTTTGTGATGGCAGACAACATGGCACCTCATCCTTCACACAGTGCCACTACCAGCACTACTGGCCAAAAGAAGCATAAGTCCTCCAAGCTGGAGGCCACAGAAAAGATCAAGGCCAAGGCCAAAGCCGTTTCGGGCAAAAGACCCTCCAAGACGACAGACAAAAAGGCCAGCAGGAGACACCAAGCCCTGGAGAAACAGATCTCCAAAGCGCAAAAGCTGGTCAGTGTGGAGACTGAACATGCCTCCCTTGTTCCAACAGAGGCTTCAGTCTTTGGCCCACAACTTGGCCCCTCCACCTCATCTGCCCAGAAGGCTTGGTCTCCGGAAGGGGACCCTGGCCAATTCTTCTCTCCCAGGGTCGATCATGTGGAGATTCTCCCTGTGACCAGGGTTCCACTGTTGGGCCCAGAGGCTACCTTTATGCCCACAGCAGCCAGTCTCCGGCCTGTGGAACCTCAGGGCATTTTTTCCCCCGAACAGCTACAAGCTCTGATTTCTCAGGCGGTCACCCAAGGGCTCGCCTCAACAGTCCACCAATGGTCCAGACCTGAATCTGTGGTCTCAATGGACCCGTCATATTTATCCCAGTCGGGGGCACCCGACCTTTAGGGCTCCATCTCTCCATCCCGATCTCCTCAGAGGATCATTCTCCGTGGAGTACGACCAGATGGACCTGATGTCGGAGGATGAGGAGTTTTCACCGGACCCTCCTCCATTTGTGGGTCTATTCAACCCAGTGCTCTTCAAGTCGCTGCTCCATAAGGCCAGTACCATGGCCAACATTGGCCCCAACCATGTTCCTCAACCCGGCCCATCTGCCAGCCTGGACACAAATCTGGTGTTTTCTGAGCCTGTTGTTACCCAACAGCATATCCCCTGTCCCCCTCTCTTCTTGAACACTGTTCAGAAACAGTGGGGAATGCCTGGCACCTTTCCCTTCCTGGGGGGGACGGACAGAAAGCTATTCAATGTAGCCCCAGCCTTGACTGAAGTGCTGGAGGTGCCAGTGGTGGGGGAGCCTTTAACTCCTCTGTTTTCCTCTTCCACGGTGTCGGGAGATATGGCCGAAACCTTGAAGGCAGAGGACAGGAGATCGGAGCTCTCCTTCCACAGGACACACCAGGCTGCGGCATTGGCGGTAAGAGCGGCCACCTCTACCTCCTTTTTTGCCAGGATCTCTCTCCTCTGGCTCCATCAGCTCCAAGACAGAGTTCCTCCGGAAGAAGTACGCATGCACTAGGACTTGGGCAAGCTGGTTGCAGCCTCGGAGTACATGGTGGATGCGTCTTTACACGCTGCCAGATTCTTGTCCCAGGCCATAGCCTCCAATGTAACCGCACGCCGGCTATTATGGCTTAAAAATTGGCGAGCGGACACCAAATCTAAGTGGCGCTTGGCAGCTGCCCCGTATTGTGGCGGCCAGTTATTTGGAGAGGCCCTGACTTCTTATTTGGTGGAGAATAAGGACAAGAGGAAGGTGATGTCCCACCTTAGCAGACGGGCAGACAGACGGCCTGCCCCGTATGCCCGCCGGCAGCCCTTTCGGCCAGGGTCAGGTTCGGACTTGGCTCAGTCCTCTCGCTCCTTTCTGACCAGATCGGACCGTCCGTTCGAGCGACCTGGCAACAGGGACAGACCCAGACAACAGTTTCAGGGCAAACGGTCCTTTCGGGGCATGGGAGGCCATCCCTTTCGAAGATCCAAGTGACTTCAGGGGCGCTCCTCCCATAGGTGGCAGACTGACTCTTTACTCCCACAAATGGGAAGCCACCACCACTGATGCTTTGGTCCTCAATACTATAAAGTGCGGCCTGTCCCTGGAATTTGTAACAAATCCCCCAGAGTGCTTCATCTCTTGTCCGTTGTCAAAGAATCTGGACAAGAAAGGTCTCATGAACAAGGCCATTCGACACCTTTTGGAGATAAGGGCCATAGAACCAGTACCGGCTGATCAACTGGGAAGAGGGTTCTATTCCATCCTCTTCGTTGTTCCAAAGGCCTCGGGAGGATGGAGGGCGATACTCGACCTAAAGGGTCTGAACTCCCACATTGCATACAAAAAATTCAAAATGCAAATGCTCCAGTCCATACTGGCCAGCGTCAGAAGGGGAGACTTCCTGACGTCTATTGACCTTACGGAGGCGTATCTACATGTCCCCATCCTTCCCGATCACTGGCAGTTTCTCAGGTTCTGTTACACAAACCATCATTATCAATACAGAGCCCTGCCGTTTGGCCTCTCGTCGGCTCCAAGAGTGTTTACAAAAGTTCTGGCGGTGCTCACCACACACTTGAGGCTGGTTCCGGTACACATTCAGTACTACCTGGACGACATTCTTATCCAGTCGTCCTCCATTCCGGACACCCAGTCGGACCTGGCCTTGTCTATCAAGACCCTCCAAGACCACGGGTTCTCGGTGAACTTTCAAAAGAGCCAGTTCCCTCAACCCGCCTTCTTCACCTAGGCGCAATAATAGACACAAGACTTTGTGAGGTCTATCTGTCTCGGGAACGTCAGGAGAGTATCCAAGCCCTGGTCCTCCAGGTCCGAAGGGAGCGAGTAGTCACACTGGCCACGCTTTCCCAATTGTTGGGGAAAATGATTTCATGCATGGCGATAGTGCCATGGGCCAGACTACATTCCAAGAACCTGCAATGGTTTTTGCTCCCATTTCAGAGACTGGGCACCAGCACTTCCAAACAAAGGGTACGGGTTCTTTCTCAGACCCTAAAATCCCTTCAGTGGTGGACCGCCCCAGCGGTAGCCAGAGGGTCATCATTCAAAGAACCCATTTGGCTCACCCTGACATCAGACGCCAGTCTGTTTGTCTGGGGAGCGCACCTACAGTCTCAGTTGGCTCAGGGCCGGTGGTCCCGGTCAGACCTGAAGCACAACATAAACTGGTTGGAGCTCAGAGTCATACACTTGGCCCTACGCCACTTCTGCAAAGCGGTGGCGAGACAACATGTCTTGGTCCTCACGGACAATGTGGCGGTGAAAGCCCATGTGAACCGGCAAGGGGGTACCCATTCAAGGTCCCTAATGGCCGAGGCCCAGTTGTTGGAATCCTGGGCAGAGACCAACCTCTCCTCCCTCAGAACCGAGCACATCTTGGGAGAGGCAAATCACCAGACGGATTTCTTAAGCAGGTCGACAGTGGATCATTTCGAGTGGCGCCTGCACGCTGTTCTCTTCAAGGAGATATCGGAGAGGTTCGGTCATCCGGTACTGGATTTGTTCGCTTCTCCGGCGAATTCCCAGCTTCCGAGGTTTTTCTCCTGGTTCCCCTCTCCAGGGGCGGAGAGAGTGGATGCCCTCCGTAATCCATGGCCCGGGGGCCTGCTATATGTATTTCCCCCTCTCCCTCTGATCCCGGCAGTCATCCGGAAAATACTGCAGGAGCGGGCAGAGGTGATATTCATTGCACCACATTGGCCAAGACGGCCGTGGTTTGCCGACCTCATGAGCCTTTCAATCTCTCTCCCATGGAGGATTCCTCCAAGTCGCATTGCACTCAGCCAGGGAGCTCTGCAATATCCAGAGCCCCAGTGGCTCCAGTTAACCGCCTGGTGCTTGAGTGGTGGCTCCTGACTCAGGAGTCCTATTCCTCAGGTGTGATTTCCATGATTCAGGCCTCCCGACGGCCTACGACAAACCGGATCTATGACTCCACCTGGAGAAATTTCTGCCACTGGTGTGCAAAGAACCAGTTGGCTTTCTCGGCTATTACCATTCCGAGAATACTGGACTATTTATTGGAAGGGCTCAACAAGGGCTTGGTGCCTAATACTATCCACAGACAAGTGGCGGCTCTATCCGCAGTGCTTACATGTGGCAATTCGAAGCTGTTGGCTCAGCATCCCATGGTGCGCTCATTTGTCAAGGGAGCGAGCAACACCAAACCGCCCGTGGTTCATCGGTATCCCTCTTGGGATTTGCCATGGGTCTTACAGGCCCTTACCTCACCGCCATTTGAACCCATCAGAACCTGTACACTGCGGTCCTTGACAACTAAGGTAGCCTTCCTGATAGCCGTCACTTCGGCTAGATGCATTTCTGAACTGGCAGCTCTCTCTATCAGAGATGACTTATGCGACTTTCATGAGGACAGAGTGGTCCTTCGATTGGATCCATCTTTTATTCCTAAGGTCAATACCTTATTTCACAGACGGCAGGAAGTAATACTGCCAGACTTTTGTCCTCATCCATCCCATGACTTGGAATGCCAATGGCACACCCTGGACGTTCGCAGGGCATTACGCTACTACATCAAGCGGATGGCGCCTTTTCGCAAGTCGGAAGCCCTCTTCGTTTCTTTTTGGCCTTCTTCTATGGGGCAAAAAGTTTCTTCCTCCACTATTGGTAGGTGGATCAGGGCTTGCATTGCAGGGGCATATCAGTCGCAGTCCCTGCCAGTTCCAAGTCATGTTACTGCTCATTCCACTCGCAGCGCTGCGACTTCCACAGCATGGGTGACACAGGCGTCCATTGAGGACATATGTAGGGCAGCGACATGGTCTTCACCTTCCCCTTTCGTGAGGCATTACAAGTTAGACAGATTTGCCTCCGCAGATGCCTTCTTTGGCCGGAAAGTGCTACAGCACGTAGTGCCACAAGGTGGGACACAGGCCCAGACTGCTTCCCTCCCGTAGGGACAAGAGCGGCTTTGGTATGTCCCATTCGTGGATTCTCCATCTATCATGCTGAAGAAGGAGCGTTGTCTTACCTGAATGCCTTTTCTCAGCATGATGATGGAGAATCCACACTCACCCTTCAGTGTCTGTCAGGTTCTGTGTCAGGGGTCTGGGAGCCAACATGTCCAACTGTCGTCAATAGCTTCGCCTTCGTCAAGACTGGGGGATCCGGCCCAGGAGAGGCGTGGCAAGTTTGACAGACTCAGTCTAATTGGGCAGGAAGACAGAGCTAACCCATTCGTGGATTCTCCATCATCATGCTGAGAAAAGGCATTCAGGTAAGACAACGCCCCTTCAAAACAGCAGAAATATTTTCTTAAAAATTACTATTTTTCCCACCCTCAGCTACCTATCTTTCCACTGTTTCTTCTTTTTAGTAAGTCCAGCTGTGTGTCATTTCATCATTTCTTACCAGTCACTGAAGCTATAAAAGGGTAAAACTCTTTCACCTCAAGTGATATAGGGCAAGACCCATTTTCCTCAGATAAAAGGGAGTGAATCCGTAGTACTTCAAATATTTGCAGAACTGATGAAATGGTACATTCATGGACTATTTTTGAAAGGAAAAAAAAACTTAATCCAGTGGAAAATTAGATAGCTTGGGGAAAGCAAAATAGTGATTAAAAAGAAGCCCAGATCAATAAAACTTTCTGCCAGGTTTTGAATCAGCAAAAACTAGCTGTGGAAGACCTTAGAGACTGACTCAGCTGAAGAGGCATTCCTGCCTCTTTGAAGGAGTCAAAACAGACAGGCATCAGAAGCAGGAAAAGAGTACAGATAGTCCCCGACTTACAATAGTTCATTTAGTGACCATTCAAAATTACAACTGCACTGACAAAAGTGACTTATGACCAGTGGTGGGATTCAGCCGGTTCGCACTGGTTTGGGAGAACTGGTAGCTAAATTTATCTGAATTTGGAGCACCGGCTGGCTTCTGGAAGCCCAGTCTAGGCCTCGGAGGCCTCCCAGGCCTAGAACAGCCCACTGGAAGTGCATGGATACCACTTCCGGAAGTTCATTCTAGGCATCGGAGGCCCAGGCCTGCATCACATAATACAACCGGTTGTTCAGGTATTTGAATCCCACCACTGCTTATGACCATTTTTCACACTTATGAGCATCCCCATAGTCAAGTGATTGACATTCGAATGCTTGATAACTGATTCATATTTATGATGGTTGCAGTGTCCCAGGATCATCTTTTGCAACCTTCTGACAAGCAAAGTCAATAGGGAAGCCAGATTCACTTAATAACCATGTTACTAATTTAACAACACTTAACAAATGTGGCAAGTCGTAAAATGGGGCAAAACACACTTAATAAATTTCTCACTAAGCAACATAAATTCTGAGCTAAATTGTGGTCATAAGCCGAGGACTGTCTGTATGCAGAAAGTAAAGTGGAGCAGGAAAACATGCCCAGAGGCATGTTTCATGATCATAAGAGATGAGTACAGGATGACCTTATCTATTCCTGCCATCCCAAAATGATTATTGGTTCACATTGGCAACAAAATAATCTAGCAATGCAGACAGGGTACATATTCCTATATTTTATGGATAATTTATGTTTGTCCAGCTTGGTGTCCTTGAGGTGTGCTGGGTGCTGAGTATCCTAGGAGATTGTGAAAAAGCTGTTCTACTTTTATTTTATTTTACTGCTCTTATCTGTATTGATCCTCTGGCATGCATTTTCTCTTGAGGTGTGAAAAACTGAAAATTGCTCACTGATATTTTTAAAGAGGAGTACAGAAAAGGCGTATAACATGAGATCAGTTGGTGATACACTAGCCATATACACTATATTACAAAAATACCGGTGATGATTGTTAGCCCATGTAAAGGATATTTCATATATTAAATAATGTATCTACGTTTAGCCAGAGAGAATCAATTCAAAGATCTTACTCTATTTTCTATTTATTTCAACTTTCACAGTTTTTGATGTGAAAACTGAAAAGTTACTGCTGAATGTTGCCATTTATCAGGCATCTATCTTTCAGACTTTAAAAATCTATGCTACTCTATTTCAGCCAAGATAAGAAAACACCTTGCAACTTCTTAAGCATTCACACATGACACAAACTTTCATGGATTAGAATATTTTAATAAAAACTTATCTAAAAACTTATCTTGACCGGAAAGCCTGATCAGGGTTTGGATGAATCTTTTATAAATCATTAAAAAAAGAAGCAGCATTTTGCCATAAGACAGTAGACATTCTTTTTAAGAATCTAAAAAAAATAGTATTGTTAATGAAGGATAATTTATTTCTTACTGCTCTGGTTGATGTTAGATATATTTGCCCATCCATAGATTGTAAGTACAAAAGTGTAAAAAAAAGAATACTTGGTAAAATATACATTAGTTTCTTAAAGACAAACTTTTGGTAAGATCTTTAACAGATGTTATCATGCACAAAAATTCACTAGAATTCAATGTCCTTTCCCCATTTTTTTCTTTTTCTTTTTTAAAAATATATTCTTTTATTGCTTTAAAAAGTCAAAAAAAAAATGTCAGAAAAAAAATCTCAAAACAAAAAATACAGGTAGCCCTCAACTTACAACAGTTCATTTAGTGACTGTTCAAAGTTACAATAGCACTGAAAAAAGTAACTGAATCACTTTTCCCTTTTATGACCATTGCAGCATCCCCAGGGTCATGTAATTTACATTCAGATGCTTGGCAACTGGCTCATACTTATGATGTTTACAGTGTCCTGAGGTCATGTGATCCCCTTTTGCAGCCTTCTGACAATCAAAGTCAATGGGGAAGCCAGTTTCACGTAACAACCTTGTTAATAATTTAGCAACTGCAGTGATTCACTTAACAAATTCACTTAGCAAAAAAAGTTATAAAATGGGGCAAAACACTTAACAAATTTCTCACTTAACAACATAAACTCTGGGCTCAATTGTGGTTGTAAGTTGAGGACTACGTGTATATACATTATCAAGAAAAGAAAAAGAGATAGAAAGTGCTGTATGCAATATGTAAGTATTATATATTATACCTTTCTTCTTTTTCCTTGGTTGTATTTTTTAAAAAGCACATTCCCATTTTTCTTTCTGTTGCTCATAAGGAGGATTGCCAGTGGGTTTCCTAAAAAAAACAAAACACCGCACAGATACCAAAAACATAATAATTAATTTTAAGCTAAATTATTATTGACTGGTACAACCGTATATATATATACAATTAGTCCTCAATTTATGATCTAAATTGGGACTAGAATTTTGGTTGCTAAGTGATATGATACTAAAGTGAGACATCACATGTGCATACAATATAATGTAATTTATAAAATAACTTAGGTTTCCTTAAATTGTAAAATAAACAAACCTAGAAACCCAGGCAAGGATTGAAAAACCCAGATCTGTATTTTAAAAAATCCAGCAACTTTCTCATAAAGCAGGCTATTATTACAGGACAAAATGTGAAATATTATTAAGTAAAAGGTTGCTAAAAGGTAAGTGGTGGTAGTTTGCCCTTCACTGTTATGCTGTGATATGATTAAATTCAGATTTGCATTAGATTTAATGCCTGCTGGCAACATTTTTCTGCATTGTTGTCACCATCATCAGTTTGATGAGAGAGAATTTTCTTTTGAAACCGCTTCAAAGGAGATGAGGATTTTGGTGATGTACTTATAGGGGTTGTGTCCCCCGGTGCCAAGGGGGCACGTATGGCAATCCTGTGCTTCATTCTGTAATCCTTTCTCCAACAGTGTGCAGCTTCCTTGGCTTCCCACTCTTCAATAAAATCCTCCAATCATAAGGGCACCCTTTTCATGTGGCTTCTTTCAGATGTTATAATTGTTGCCACAACGAGTCATTGGCTTGAAAATTAACACTAAGAAAACTAATATCATAGCATCCGGTCCCATCAATTCCTGGCAAATAGAAAGGTGAGAAATGGAAGCAGTGACAGATTTTATTTTCTTGGGCTCCAAGATCACTGGAGACGGTGACTACAGCTGTGAAATTAAATAACGCTTGCTCCTTGGGAGAAAAGCTATGGCAAACCTAGATAGCATATTAAAAAGCAGAGAAATCACCTGGCTAACAAAGATTCATAGAGTCAAAGCTATGGTTTTTCCAGTAGTAATGAATGGCTGAGAGAGTTGCACCATAAAGGAGGCTTAGTGCAAAAGTATTGATGCTTTTGAATTGTGGCATTGGAGAAGACTCTTGGACTGCAAGGAGATCAAGTCAATCAATCCTGAAGGAAATCAACCCTGACTGTTCTTTGGAAGGGCAGATGCTAAAGCTGAAGCTCAAATACTTTGGCCACCAAAGGAGAAGAGAGGATTCAATTGAAAAGTCCCTGATGTTGGGAAAGACTGAAGACAAAAAGGAGAAGGAGATGGCAGAGGATGAGATGGTTAGATAGTGTTATTGATGCAATGAGTGTGAGTTTGTGCAAACTCAAGGAGACAGTGGAGGACAGCACAGCATCCATGGGGTAGCGAAGATATGGATTTAGAGACTGAATAACAACAATGAACTCATATCTTTCAAAAGTTGTTGGAGAACTAAAGAGAACTTGCTGGTTCATTCCCTGCTGATTTGTAATTTGGTGGTGAACTTTAAAAAGATCTTCATACTCACAGCTGCGTAAGAAAACTATACATATATTTGTTGATTTACGATCGGTTGCTTGATCATCATTCAAACTTACAACAGATTCCTCCCCCCCAAAGATACTTACAACTCACTTCTGAAGTTCTGATGGATGTCCCCACTTGCATTTCAGGCACTCAGCAACCAATACATATTTATTTACAGTCATTTGCAGTATCCTGCAATCATATGACCCCGATTTATGAAGTTTTTGCTGAAAACTGCCATTTATTTCTGGTTTTCAGCAAACAATGCCTCATAGCAAACAATTTCCATGGATTCACTTAACAAGCATAGATTTACTTAACAATCATGGTGATATGCTTAATGATTGCTGCAAGAAAAAGTCATAAAATTGGGTGAGTCACATGATGTGTGACTTTACAACCACCATGACTTATAACCATAACAGGCTCTATTTTAGTCGTAAATCGAAGATTACCTATATTCTCATGCCCTGTTTCAGCACAAATTGGGCACCACTCCTGTAATGTAAATGCTACCAAGTTCAGTTTGTGATGACCATAATTCTCTTTTTTTTCAAGCAGAATATTCTCTTAATATTAGTTCTCGACTTACAACAGTTCATTTAGTGACTGTTCAAAGTTACAACAGCACTGAAAAAAGTGACTTATGAGCATTTTTCACACGTAAGCTGCAGCATCCCCACGGTCACATGATCAAAATTTGAATGCTTGGCAACTAATTCATAATTACGATGATTGCATTGTCACATGATCAACATTTATGACCTCCTGACAAACAAAGTCAATGGGAAAGCCATATTCACTTTACAACCTTGTTACTAACTGAACAATTGCAATGATGCACTTAACAACTGTGGGAAGAAAAGTCATAAAGTGGGGCTAACTCACTTAACAAATGTCTCATTGAGCGACATAAATTTTGGGCTCAGTTGTAGTCGTAAGTCAAGTACTACTTATAGTCTGAAAGTTGAGTCATGGCAACTGGAGTTATTTTCTTGTTGTTTGAGACATTTTTCTGTCCATCTGAGCAGTTTCTTCAGTCTGAACAAGTTGATCAGGGGAATCTCAGCAGGCAGAGAGATGTTGGAATGTGATAACTCCTAAAATTCTTAGGGGTATTCCCACACCAACCTCATGGTTTCTTACCCAAAGTGTATGGAAATATGTTGATAAACAATAGTCTTAACTTGTTGGCCAGCACTGTCATTTCTTTTAGGTCAATCATAATGAAAGTATGTAATCCCCAAAGTTAACATGTGACATATCTTGAAGATTCCTGGAAAGCAATGGCCTCATTAATTGGAGTGCCAGAAAATATAGCTGTAGATTTACCATTTGTAACAACAAGAAAAATAGGAGCTCCAAATTTTAAGTGGAAGATTTTTAATGTAGCAATCCTTCAGAAGATTGCCCTAATTTAATTCCACCCACAGGAAGATTAACAGGAGAATTTTTCTGTTTTACCACTATATTCTTAATGAATCTAAGAAAAGTCTCCCATTTGAAAAGTAAATTATTGGGATGGGGGTGGATTTAGGCAAATGCAATCTATCTATAAGATCTTAAAAGGGGAAGGGGTGATCAGTTTCTTACTATAAAACCTTGTTTCTCTCTTTAATAATTAATCTACTTGTGGCTGGCCATACCAGATTGCCTGCAAGAAAATACCAATTTCAATCTATATTCTGCTTTTAGGGCAATTTTGAGCATGTGATTAGTTGAATTCTCGTCTGAACATGCGGTTCTGCTTGATAATCAAGTGACACTCTTTGGCCTGGAGATATCTGTGCTGAAATACCATTTTGGAGTCATGCGGGCTTCGGTCAGCATTAAAGATTAACCACATTGTTATCTAAGATGGAGAACCCTGATGAACTTGTCTCCTGCCTCTATTGTGAAATGGGATGGGATGTGGATTTGGGTTGAAATCTAATTGGGAAGCAATTAAAGTTTCTAATCCCTCGCATACATCCTCAAAGGAGGTCAAAGGGTAGCCTCTTATGAGCCTAGGAAATATTTCTAACCAGCCAGTAACTATATTGGTTAAATAGTTTAAGAAATATTAATTCACATGTTTCTTTTTAAAAAAATGCACATTTTCCTAAAGTGAAAATATCAAAGAAAGGGGAACATAATCACTGTGTTGAAGGAGCCCCTAGAACTCTTCTGAAACTTGCCACAAAACTGTATCTTTAATCAGACAGAAGGAAAAAAAAATAAATACATAGGGATAAACATATTAAAAAACCAAAAGGAACAATCGTCATGCTTTTTCACTAGTTTATCAATGCAACAATCATAGAAATGTAGGAAACAGAACTAGCCATTCTCTTCCCAAGGTAAAAATAAGGAGTCCCTGTGGATTTTACTCCGCTAGTCATTGCTGACTTTAGGGGACGGTGCACATCTTAGTTTCAAGGCCATTAAGCCACCACAGTCTGAAGATATTTCCATGGTCATGCATGATGTCACGGAGTGCTGTTACCTTCCCACCAAAGTGGTACCTCTTTATCTAGTTGCATTTGCTTGCTTTCACACTGCTAGGTTGGCAAGAGCTGGAGTAAAGACAGGAGTTCACCCTGTTGTGTGATGCTTGGGTCTTGAATCTGGGCTGCTGGCTTTCCAGTTGACAAGCCCAGTGTCCTAATCACCAAGCAAGACGCCATGCTTCTCTTCTCAAGTATTGCACTGAATTATCTAGTTATACTGCCACAAGAAAGTTGAGGCTCTTTCTGCTAGAAAGAGTGAGGGCAGACCAACGCCATTGGGGTAAGATGGCATTGGGCCCATGCCATGAATGGCTGTTCCTGTTGATGTCATCATTCTGCACTAGAGTCCCAATGATTGTTCTCAACAACCATGTCTCTTTTGGTAGTAGTGTCCATCTCCCTACTGGAAATAAATACATATATACATACAGTATGTACATATAACTGCTGCCTTTTGGTGATGAAAGATTAAAAATTTCCCCCTTTGAACTGCCACTCCTTAGTGGCTCTCCGTTTCACCTAGCAAATTGGTTCTGCTGCCAGGGCTACACTTTTGTCATGACAGTGTCTCCTCTTCTCCAACACTGCTTGGCTCATCTGTCACTTAATAAATCCCATGGGGGATGCAGTCTCTCTTTGATCAGAGTGGATAGAGATAAACTGTAATTCCATTTTTACCACCAGCATTCTCTGCAACGAAAAAAGCATTCTTCCTTGCCCATTTCACTTTTCAAAGTGATGGGCATTAGCTAGATATCTTTATCTCTCTTTTTCTATCTATCTGACAGATTCTAATTATCTTCCAGGAGGGTGTAAATATTCCCTGGAATATTGCATGCCTGTTTTTCACTGAATGAAATATAGATCGAGAAGGTTTATTTGCTAAAAATTAGGATACTGTAATCATTTAAATTATGTGATCCATATCTTGCTTTAATGCATCTTTAGTGATAGTTACATAGCTAAATCTGAAACACGACTTTTTATTTTTATTTTTTTAAAAAGGAATGTGTTTAAAGAGGATTTAAGGGGCACAGTTTAGTTTTCTAGTTCCGAGGGAAAAATGAAATAGCTTCTTCTTCAAAATATGCTGGAGGAGGGGTACTTTTAAATCTGCAAGAGGATTTCCGATCATATGTTGATAGTTGTTAGTAGTGAAAAATTCAAAATCCTGCTCTGAAGAAGGCACCACTTATATTACTAAAACTTCCTCACAAAGCAAAAGCAACTTTATTTTGAGATAGAAATGATGGAAAGCAGCCAGCAGTTTTTACAATAGGCAAAATGCTTATGTCACTCTAGCAGGGAAAGCAATTTTGAACTGAGAAGATTCTCCAAACTCAGTTTTGTGGCAGCAAGCTCCCTCATACAGGTAGTCCTCAACTTATGACCACAATTTCAATTGGAACTTCTGCTACTAGTTATCCCTGATTTTATTCCTTTTTTGCTACGGTTATTAAGTTACTCACTGTGGTTGTTAAAAGAAGCATATGGTCATTAAGTGAACCAGGCTTCCCCTATTGATTTTGTTTCTTAGAAGCCGTCTGACAAGGTCGCAAATGGTGATCACATAATCCTCATAAATCCTGCAACCATCATAAATCCAGGTGCCTGAATTTTAGTTATGTAGCTGCAAGATCCATTGCTGCAAGAATGCTGCAATGGATCTAAGTGCAGTGACCAGTCATAAGTCACTTTTTTAGCCCTGCCTTTGTGGTTGCTAAATGAAAGATTGTAAGTCAAGGGCTATCTGCATTTCTCTGTGCTTTATGAAGGAATACTTCCTTTAACTTGTCCTGAATTTCCTGCTGTTGGAAAAAAAAATCAGGTCCAGTTCCAAGCTGGGAATAAAATGGAAGCTGCTTTGGAAAGAAGGTCTGTTTATTGATGAGCAGAACTAACAACAGCAAGTAGTTCTGGGACAGCTGACAAAATGGAATTGAGAGTGGGTGGGTTTTTATACCTTCTTTGGGCTTTGTATTCGACATGCCTGTTCCTGTGCAAGAACATGTCTTTTAATATTCTAATGGCTGTTGCCAGATCCCTATGGGATCATGAGGGGTCATGGCTGGCTCTATAGGCAAAAGGGGAAATGCAAATCCTAGGTGTTTGTCTGAATTAATCTTGTCAACTTTTGGTTTGCCTAATTGTGTTGCTTATCTGGAGTCTCTGTTTGCTCTTTGCTTATGAATAGAGTGGCCCAATCTTTCTGAATGGATCTCCTAAAGACTGGCCTCTTCAGGGTTTTGCCTGAGGCTGGGGCTGCTTTCTGCCTTTGTTAAGATTTTTTTCTCCATTTCTCCTTTAGGGGAAATATTCTATCCTGTATTTTTAATATCCCCCAAAATATTTCATTCTCTAGGAGGGGGAGGGGTGCTGACTTCCTACACTACGATTTATCTTCACTGGATGCTCCTATAAGATGAGAAAAACCTATTGTTCCCATCTGATTCATCAATTTTAACCCTTGACTCTCCTTGATTCCTTATCCAAGCACATTCTGTGCTAAAATTTTCTGTTTTGAGCAAACATACAGAATATTTTATCCTCATATATAAAAATATGCAATGCTGGAGACATTCATAAATAATGAATTTGTGGATTTTAATTGCTTATAATAATCCTCGAATTGCAGCCATAATTGAGCCTGAAATTATGGGTATAAGTTGTCACAGTTGTAAAGCAGGTCATCACGTGATCATAAACGATTTTATGACCTTTTTTGCAGAGTAGGAGCCCTGGTGATGCAGTGGTTACAATGCAGTATTGTAGACTAATTCTGCCAACTGTCAGCGGTTTGATTCTGACTAGCTCAAGGTTGACTCAGCCTCCCATCCTTCTAAGGTCAGTAAAATGAGGCACCAGATTGTTGGGGAAAATATGCTGACTCTGTAAACAGCTTAGAGAGGGCCGTAAAACACTATGAAGCTGTATAAGTCTTAATGCTATTGCTATTAAGTGAACCTATGCCATAAAGCAAATGCTGTGGTTGGTAAGCAAACACTATGGTCATTAAGTGAACCCATTATTTGCTATGGGGTGTGGGTTTTTTTTTGCCAGAAACCAGAAGTAAACACTGGTTTCTAGGGAAAAAAATCATTTGTTGCAATCATATGACTGCGGGATGCTGCGAAGAACTGTAAATGTGGGTCAGTTGAGGAGAGCTAAAAATGCAGTCACATGACTACAGGGGGAACTTAATTACTGAACTTTGAATTCAGGTCATGAGTCCCTTTCTGGAGTCCACTGTAACTTTGCTAAGCAACCAGTCGTAAGTGAAAGACTACCTATACTGATTTTTATTATATTAAATTCATTTTTTTAAGATAAGCACATGATGACCAGAGATGGACTTTGAACTGATATCCTGCTTAGAAAAGTAGGACAAAAGAGCAACTGATATTGTGCCTCTATTGGATGAAATATAAAACGTCATTACACATTTTTTCCCGTCTATAGTTTCTAATCTCTGTCTTTTGTCACGAAACTCCTTAACCCATTTTCCAAAATTATTTGCACACTTGACTTGAAGTCACTTGTACACTTTCCAGCCTTAACTATGTGATAATGATAAAAAGTGGATATCAATTTTGAGGGTGTATTGTCAATAAATTGATCACATAATATTAGGCAAAAATTCTTGTTCTTCATCCACATTTATTAAAAAAATCTTTTATTATTTATTTATTTTATTTATTTATATATCAGATCTGGAGACCACCCATCTTACTCACAGAGAGACTCTGTCTAGATATACAATTTTATCATCTTTGCATTGGCCAATCATGGTATAGTCAACAATAGTTAATATAAAAATGTAAAAATGTGAATGCTTTTGTTTTACAAATATACTGCAGCTCTACTCATTAGCTCTAATCTAAAATAACCACTGAATATCACTGGGTTACAAGACCTAGACTGGGGAATCTATCCACTAATCTACATTAGACCATGATCCACAACCACAATTCAGGAAGAAGGCCTTCTCTATTGCTTCTGCTATCTCCTGCACTCTTCCCTTATTTTAAAAAACCCTTAAAATCTATATGCCTCCTAGAGATGCTTCTGAATAGGGTGGTCTTACAAATCCAATAAATTAAATTAATAACCTTCACTGAGGGGACCATCTTGCAGTAGCCTGATTCAGGATGGTGACGATGATAATACTTTCAACAACCCTTAAAAAAAAAGAAAAAGAAAACATGTCTGCCCATTAATATGCAACTTTTACACTTCAATGGTTTTGTTCATATGGCATTTTTTCATTCTGTCATTCTGCATTAGCTTTCCTCAGTTGTATTTTTCAATCCAGAAGTCCGTTTCCAATAATGTGTTCCAAATGCTGGAGCACGGTAATGGTAATGGAGCATCTGTTCTTTTGCTTTGAAGGTAAACAGAGAGGTTGACTTTGCCTGTCATGTAAGACTTCTGATCTGCAGATGTTCATGTCTTAAAAATGAAAAAAGAACTAATTATTTAAAAATTAAGCTGGGTGGTTTTTTTTTAGCCTGTCAGAGAGGCGCAATGTTCCTGAAATATATTTTGTTTGTCTTCCTACCCCAGGCCTTCTATATTTTAACTGTCTTAAGGCATTCATGCCCTGATAAATGTTTGTAATGATTATTGTTCTGTTTTCGAAGAAGAGACATCGAGGCGAGGCAGGAGTAACAAACACAACTCTTTATTGAGATCACAAACAGAACAGAAGACAAAATGGCGCCAGGGCCTTTTATACTCCCTTGCAAGGGACAGCGTCAGCCAATCAATGCAAGGCTAGTCTCCCGCCTTGCGCATGCGCGCAACGCTGGAGACAGCCTGTCTGGTCCCAGGCAACCACGTGGATTGCCCGGGCCTTCTGCAGCCTCCTGAGCCTGCTGAGTCATTCAGCAGTCCCAGGACATAACACCCCTCCCCCCTTGGATGAAACAATAAGTGAATACTTACTGTTTTAGAGCAACCTACATATTCATGTGTTTACTTATCATGTTATTATTTCTAAACACAGTCATGCCTGCACACTGGCAGACTCCTTCATTCCCAAGACACAGGCAACCCTCCAGACTGCTGACTGGCTGGATCCGCTAAACCCAAACCAGAGTTCCTTGGTGGGGTGGAGTTCCCCAAGTCCATTGGTGGGGTGGAATTCCCCAAATCCACAATGGACCCCTCTTGGGAACACTGTCCTTCGGGCCCAAGACCAGCAGCTGGAGTGGCCTGAGTAGCCGATTGACAGCTATGTCCCATAGACCCGGTGCCTGCGCCAGAGTCAAGAGCCACCTCCATGGCAAAACCCCTTCAGGAACATGTGCAGGAACATTTGAAGGTCCACCTTCACAGAGAGACTGTGGTCCACAATCGTAATTGTGGTCCTCCTCCCCCCAGAGCAGAGCCAGGAGCAGAAGGGTGGCTGGACAGCCTCAAGCACAATTGGTCAATGTGACGTCTGATCACATGGCCATCATCCAAGGCCACTTCATATGACAGTGGCCCAGAGACCTTGCATACCACTGCTGTCACCCAGAGATGTCCAGGTCCATAGTTCCCTGCCCAGACTGGAATCGCCCACCTGTAGTCTCCTAAGTGCCCGCGGTTGTGACACCTGTGAAGCCACCTGGTCAGGGTGCAACCTGTCCAGCTTAGTGATGAATCTGCGACCCCAGAGGAGTTCCGCTGGGCTCTTTCCAGTAGCAGTGCAAGGTGTGGTGCGGTGACAAAGAAGAAAGTCAGCTAACCTGTGGTGCCAGTTTCCATGAGTGATTCTCTTTAAAGCATCTTTGGTAGTACGCACCATACGCTCAGCTTGACCATTGGAAGCTGGATGAAATGGTGCAGATGTGGCATGCTGGATCATATTGGCTTGAAGGAAACCCTGGAACTCAGAAGAGGTGAATTGGGGTCCGTTGTCTGAGACAAGGATATCTGGAAGACCATGTGAGGCGAAGATTCCTCTCAGCACCTGGATGGTCCTAGCAGTAGTAGTGGAGGAGACAGGAACAACCTCTAGCCACTTGGAATGACTGTCCATGAGGAGAAGGAAGAATTGCCCCTGAAAGGGCCCAGCGTAGTCGATGTGTACCCTCGACCATGGGGTATGTGTCTCCTCCCACCTATGTACAGGGGCCTGGGGCATTTCTGGCCTTGACTGTTGACACACTTGGCACCCATGCACCTGGGCCTCAATCTCTTTATCGAGCCCAGGCCACCAGAGGTGGCTACGTGCTAGCGCCTTCATCCGGACTATTCCCGGATGTCCCTCATGCAGAGAGAGCAAGACTTTAGTCCTCAATGAGGCCGGGATGACTACCCTGCTGCCCCACAGGAGACACCCTTTGAAAGTAGAAAGCTTGTGCTTCCTTTGCCAGAAACTCTGGAATTCTGCACCTGGGCACGTGTCAGGCCATCCTGACAAAACTCATGTCAGCACATGTGTAAGCGTGTGATCAGTGGCAGTTTCTGCAGCCACGTCCCTAGCATTGAGGGGAGATTCAGGCAATTCCTGAATGGAGAGAATATGAAGAGCAGGAGCAGGATCTGCCTCTATCTGTGGTAAAGGTAATCTGCTGAGACCATCTGCATGGCCCATTTCTTTACCTGGTTTGTGAACCAGAGTGTAGTCATATGCTGACAAGAAAATTGACCATCTCAGCATTCTAGGAGATATAATGTGTGGGGTTTGTTTTGTTGTTGTAAACAAACCCAGCAAAGGTTTATGGTCTGTGTAAACCGTGAAATGGCGGCCATACAAGAAATCATGGAATTTCTTTATTCCAGCTACTATTGCCAAGGCTTCTCTGTCAATCTGTGCATAATTACGTTCTGCAGATGAGAGAGTCCTGGAGTAGTAGGCCACAGGGACTTATGTCCCATCAGCCTTGAGATGGCTCAGCACATCCCCAACCCCATAAGGGGATGCATCACAGGCTATGCACACAGGCAATTGCTCATTAAAATGGGTTAAAACCGCATTTGAAGAGAGCAAGGCCTTGACCTCTGTGAAACTCCTTCCATGGACCTTCGTCCATTTCCATGGAGCCTGTTTGTCCAAGAGCTGGTGTAACAGCTCAGCCACTGCAGCCTTGTGGGGAAGGAATGAATGGTAAAAATTTAACAGCCCCAGGAAGGCTTGAAGCTCACTCTTCGACTGGGGGCTTGGGGCCTGCTGAATCGCTTGAAGCTTGGATTCCGAAGGATGGATGCCTTCAGCATCAATACGGAATCCCAAGAACTCTGTGGAGGTGACTCCAATTTTGCACTTATTTTGCTTCAGCTTCAGCCCTGCTTGGCGGAAACGCAGCAAGACAGCCCTCAGCCTTTCAGCTAAGTTCACAGATTACTCCCCAGCGATGAGGACGTCATCAAAATAGGGACAGACCCCTGGAATACCCCAGAGCATTTGCTCCATCATGTTCTGGAATATGCCAGGAGCTACATTAACTCCAAAGTGCAGCCTTTTGACCTTAAAGGCTCCCCGGTGCATCACAATTGTTTGGGCCTCAGCCGTTGCCTCATCAACAGGTAACTGTTGATAGGCCTGAGCCAAATCAAGCTTTGCAAAGATCCGCCCCCCCCTTAAGGGAGGCCAAAATGCGGCTCACCACAGGCACTGGATAGGCATGCTGCTGCAATACCTTATTAAGTGTACATTTATAGTCCGCACAAATCCGGACTTCTCCATTGGCCTTCAGTGGCGTGACTATAGGTGTTTCCCATGGACTAGAGTCCACAGGCTCTAAAATGACCTGCTGGATCAGCTTGTCCAGCTCTACATCTATTTTGTTTTTTAAGGCAAAGGGCACCCTTCGTGGCTTGATCCTGATGGGTGTGATGGCTGGGTCTAAACATAAAGCAATGGGAGGCCAAGCTCTGAACTGAACACATCAGCAAACTCCTTGCAAATTTGTGCAAGGCCTGACGTTTGCAGATTGTGAAGTCCAGTCACTTGAATTCCAAGGGCCTCGAACCAATCGAGTCCAATGAGGCTGGCACAATCACCCCCAACTACCACCACATCTAACAGCCCCTCAAAATTCCTATGCTGCACCCTGAGCATGGCCTCCCCCTTCACACTGACTCTGGAATTCTGGAAGTCAGTAAGGATTAAACTTGAAGGCCTGAGTTTAACTCATAGGCCACTTCTGTTGCAGACCTTATTGAAGGTGTCAAGGGAAATGATCGATAGAGCAGACCCTGTGTCCAACTCCATCGACATGGGAACCCCTTGCAACTTCACGTCAATGTGAAGCTTCTTTTTAAGTGGCCTGTGAACCCCGGTTTTGAAAACGCCCCTACGGGACGCGCAGAAGCCCAGCCTGTGTTGGCTGGGGACCTTGGTACCTTTCAGAGGCAATTCTTCTGCAGACCGTTCCTTCTGGCGACCCAAACAGATGGATGCAATGTGGCCTTGCCTGCCACATGCCCTGCAGGTAGCGGAACGAAACCGGCAATCATTTCGCTTGTGGCGACCTCCACAACCGAAACATCGAGGGGATGCTGCCACTTTTTCTCTGCGCCCTTGAGGCCTTGTCTCTTCAGCATGCTGAAGCCTGTCCACCTCCTCTTCTGAATCCTCTTCAGATACCTCTCGAGCGACATCTTGATGGATTGAGGCCACCGCCGGAGGGTTCCTGGCGAGCCGCAAGGCTTTCACAGCGCTGCCCGCTGCTTCTTCAGCTGCAATCTCTCTCAAAGCATCTTGGAATGAGACATCTTCTTTTGCAAAAAGTTTCTGTTGCAGCTCATGACTTCGCAGTCCGCAAACCAAGCGATCCCGAAGCCTCTCTTCCAGATCCTTGAACTCGCACTGCCTAGCTCAGCGAACCTTTTAGAGACCAAGTGCCCAAACCGCAACCAAAAACCCAGTTACTTATCGCAAAGTGCCAGGGCTGCATCAGCATTTTGGTGCCCTCAGGGGGGGCAGGGAGGCGCCTCTGAGTGCTGCCTCTGGCACGCAAAAACAAAAAATGGGCCACCGTGCTGCAAGGCGCAAAAACGGCCACCACTCACCACAGGGTGCAGATACAAGGTGCTGCACCATGCAAGAATGGGGCAGGGCTAGTATCACGCGGGCACTAGCCCCACCCCATTTGCAGTGCATGCGTCCTCGTGGCCCCGTGCGTGCATGCACGTATATAAAATGCTTCCCCCTCCCTTTTCTTCTAGTCCGCCAATCGACAATGGTTGGTGACCTCTGCTCTACCACCTCTATTTGAGCTTGCTAGTCGGCCGCTTCGCCTTTGTGCTGGGCAGGGCTCCTGCTCTGGGCGGCGGTGGCATGCGTGCCAACAGAGAGGGCTGTAAGTGCCGCCTCTGGCATGCGTGCCATAGGTTCGCCACCACTGGTCTAGCTGCTTGTCTTAAGGCAGCAACAAAGTCCGCAGCAGACTCACCAGGCCTCTGGTCCCTCTGCTCAAATGCATGCCTCCACGCAATTACTGAGAGCTTGGGTTCGAAGTGCTCTCGCAGCATCCTCTTTAAGTCAGCATATACAATTGACTCCAGTGGTGCTGGGGCTACAAGATTCTCTGCAATGTCAAAAGTCTCTTGCCTACAGACACATAGCAATGTAGCAGCTTTAAGGCCGTCTTCCTGGATCTTATTTACTCTCAAGTAATTTTCCACACGCGCCACATAGGAACTCCAGCACTCAGGGTGAGAAGTGTCAAATTCCGACAGATGGCCCAGCTTTGACATCGTTACAGCCTGTAGCCTCTCCAATTCCTCTCGCTGCAAGGAATGAGAAGGGGTCCCTCGAAGCCGAGCTCACCTCCAGCATTTTCGTACTGGCAGGCAATCGCTTCCCCCGGACACCGAACTTCCCAGCGCTTCAGGCCTTCTCTGGTAAGTCAGCCTAGCTTCTTCTGCTGTTCTGCTTGCAGCGGATCCCACCCTCATCGCCAATGTTCTGTTTTCAAAGAAGAGACATCGATGCGAGGCAGGAGTAACAAACACAACTCTTTATTGAGATCACGAACAGAACAGAAGACAAAATGGCGCCAGGGCCTTTTATACTCCCTTGCAAGGGACAGTGTCAGCCAATCAATGCAAGGCTAGTCTCCTGCCTTGTGCATGCGCACAATGCTGGAGATAGCCTGTTTGGTCCCGGGCAACCACGTGGATTGCCCGGGCCTTCTGCAGCCTCCTGAGCCTGCTGAGTCATTTAGCAGTCCCAGGACATAACAATTATGTTCCATTCTTCCCTTTATTTTCCCCTCAGGGGTGTTGGAGTGTGTGTGTGTGGGGGTATCAAATGAAGATTCCCTGGGCAAATGCCCTTGTATTTTGCCATAGGACACCGTACAACCAGTGGTGGGATTCAGCTGGTTTGCATCAGTTCGGGAGAACTGGTAACTAGTGCATGGATGCTACTTCTGGAAGTCCATTCTAGGTCTCGGAGGCCCAGGCCTGCATCCACACAGATAACCGGTTGTTCAGGTATTTGAATCCCACCACTGCCTACAACTGCTGAGCGATCTCTATCATGAGGGACATGAAGTAGTTAGAGAAGATCCAGATGGTGGTTTGATGCATCAGATGGACAAAATTCCATGCCCCGCAGGCCAAGGGAACATTTGGCAGGAAAGCAGGGGCATATGCAGGGAGTTGCATCAAAAAGGATTACATGGCTTCATATGTAGAAAGTTAGCAGGGCTTTGATTGCATAGTTGTGACCATGACTGTTTTCACAACCTAGGGGCTGAAGGTCCAACTAGATTGTTGTATAGGTAGTCCTCAACTTAGGACTGGGTCACTTAGTGACCATTCAAAGTTACAATGGATATCACTAGGGATATTTACAACCTGGGCTCAAACTTCTGATGGACCTTTGCCCCTGCCCAGTTACATGAACATACTTCAGGCGTTCGGAAACCAGCCTGCATTTACAGCTGTTTGCACAACTGTGATGATGGCCTCACCAAAAATTAACATTATTTTTTTTCCTGATCATGGTTGGAAGAGTTGAGAACAATTTGGAAACCTTTGTACACATTTTTGTAACAGGGAAGTTCCATCAAAGTAAATGAAATGATAGTCAGAAGCATTCTCCTGAATCATTTTCTCTTTTTGTTACAAATTATGTTAAACCTAAATAAATTATGTCATCCTCATCCCCATGAAACTGGTCTTGATTCTATTGCCTTTCCAGAAACTGCTCAATACATAGCTTTCCAGCAGGCTTAGGGAGACCTCAATGTACTACTTTTTGGAGTAAAAGTTTTTAAATACTCTGCCATGTTTTATTGTTTTTAATGTTTGTTTAAGATGCATTTTTACTGTTTCATTTTTACTGTATGCCATCCAGTATCACATTTGTCAACGGGCACTATATACATTTGAGAAATACCTAAGTTGCATGCTATGTGTACAGCTCTGTTATTTGTACTGTTGCTTCCAATTCTTAATATCTTACATCTGGGGAAACTTCCTTGACTTGTCTAAGGTTAGGATTGGCCCTAGCTAATATTAGGCAGGAGGGCTTTATATGGCCCTCAAATTCAGGCTCTCCTTCTAATTCTCTCTGCTCTCCAGGGGCATATAGGGAAAATATTAATTTGTATAGCGTGATTTCTATGAATTCATTAGAAGCAAGTAATTTGTCGATGATACGTTCTGATAAAACCACAAGAGATAAAAATACTACAATATGAAATATAAAATATAAAAATTATAAGCATATGTTTAGATTACAGATAAATTTTTTTGCTTCATTTGTGGTAGCCAGGAAACCAGCAAAATCTGATAGGAATGTGCCAGACAATCAATCAATCAATCAATCAATCAATCAATCAATCAATCAATCAATCAATGTTGATGATAGCAGTGAATGCATAAAAGGCCTGTACTGTCTAGAATATAAATAGAATTTAAAATATTTCAGTTTATCATCCTAGAAATAATTATAGGTTTGTAATTTTTTCCCTCTGCACTTCCAGCTTTTTTTTTCTTTCCCCCTATGATGCTGGAAAACTATTGGGACCCGCAACAGGGCCTTTCATCAAAATGTTTTAACAAGTGACTTTGATGATAGAAAGACAGAAATTTCTATAAAATTATGTTTACTCACCTCACTCTTCAGAAACCTGGCTTACAACCTGGCAGAAAAATTTTCTCCATTTGCCAGATGTTAGACTACAAATCTCATAATTCCCAGTCAGCATTGCCCAAGTGGAGAGGGGTTTTAAAAAGATACTGAGGGAAACAGCTTCATTTGTTGTGACTTCTGACCTGGGAAGCAGTCTCCCACACCTCCTTGGTAGCTGTAACCCGATATTAATTCAAGACAGACCTCTCCATCTTCACTTAAAACTACAAACTTTGGGCTCTTGGACTTTTTTTTTAAAAAAAAATATATAGAAATGTTGACTTGAATAAGGTTATAAATAAAACAACCTTGGAAAGAGCTGCCTCACACCCAGTGCACCCTCTAATCACTGCAATTCACTGTGAATTCATTTGAAAAGACTAAAATATTTCACGTTTAATTAATTTTAAGCGCGAGCATTCTGCGCAAGCACTCCAAAATTGCTTCCGTATACATGTATATGTAACCTTGGAAGCTAAACCTTGTCTGAATTGTTAGACATTATTCTCCTGCACCCAACCAGCTAATTATTTTTGTTTCTGGCACTGTCTCAGCATCTCAGGACACTTTTGGTAATCAGATACCTTAAAAATAGATTCTTAGATCCAAACTGATACTAAATCTACAATTGTGGGTTTTGCTCCTTCCCGGTGCAATAAAGTAAGGCTAATTGTTCAATCATGGGAATATAAAGAAATATGTCAGTTTCATTGATTTTCTTTAGGCATTTCTTACACAATTCTCACAGCAGCATATAACAAAAACTAACCCAAATTCAAATATATAATACATATATTCATCCAGAATAAAATATACAAATGTGGGAAAACAAGTTGGAAATATGAAATGTATCACATCTGGTGTAGATTGCTTCCAGTTCAGTGTTTTCTTTCACTAAGGAAAGAGCACTGGAAACTGATAGATCAGCAATCACAACCTTTCTGGTTTTGTGGACTGGAGGGGAGGGGAGGGCTGGGGGGGGCGGAGTTTGGAGACCCCTGTATTAGATCAACTGAAGAAAGCTCCTTGTGACTGAACAATGACACACGGAGATGGGGCCAATAAAAAAAGATAATTACAGAACACTCCTAAAAAGTAAAACATCTAGGAATTCCTTACCATTTTTGGACTTAGCTTGTTTTAGGATGTTCACAGTTCCCAATAGAAGCTCTGGTTAAATCTGTCCATATGTTGTGAAATTAAAGAGTTTTCATCACGGTTAAGTCCAAAAATGCTAGGGAATTGCTAGAACAGTGGTGGCGAACCTATGGCACGCGTGCCAGAGGTGGCACTCAGAGCCCTCTCTGTGGGCACGTGCGCCATTGCCCCAGCAGAGTTCGCCAGAGTAGCGAGCACGTGGCATTTGGAAACGACAGGGCAGGAAGCAAGTGAGCAAACGGTGTTGGCCTCCCGGGGATGCCCCGGAGATGGTGAGGGACTGGCCCTGGCCACGCCCACCCAGTGGGCCGTGCCCCCGCCCCTCCTGAGGGCACCACAATGATGATGCAGCCCTGGGACTTTGCGGTAAATAAGTGGGTTTTGGGTTGCAGTTTGGGCACTCGGTCTCTAAAAGGTTCGCCATCACTGTGCTAGAACGTTGGCACTCAGACAAATCAGTCATCAACAGGCACATAGAGATAAATAACATTCATACACTATTCAAAAGATACAATGAAAAAGTTAAAGAGCTTTTAAACAAAAAGACCAGAACACCTCCTTGCCACCAAACACATAGATAAGCAGGAATTAATACCAGGATAAATACCAGATTAACAATCAAGCAGTAAACAATACTGCTAATTCAAAGAATTCAAAGAATCACACAGTAAATAACACCCTAATCAAGAAACTACCAAGAAGAAACCTTCCCATCAACACTGACAGGGCAAGCCACTGTATATAAACAGAGAACAAACCCCACTCCCTTCTTGCACTGAAGATGTTACCTAGTTGGGTAACAAAATGTCTGCAAGAAAGTAACTAAACTCAGAGATCACCAAGGATTCCACAGTTCAAACCTGAGCTACAAATATTCTCTTCTATTGATGAAACAGGAGCAATTTAACAGATCTTTTCTTGAGACAAAAAATTAGCAATAGCAATTAGCAATAGTAATTGATCTGGAAAACATGGGAGAAAGAAAGGAAGAATGGAGAAAATTTGGTGCCAAAATAATTCAAGGTCTACTATTGTTTTTGGTTGGAACTTTTTTTTCTTAGATTTATATTTAGTTCTCTTAGCAAAATGTTGATTCCTGTTAATCTAGTCTTTGGTTGTGCATAATGACTTTGAAGTGGATGCTAAAGCATATTGTTTATAGGGATGCACCCCATTGGCATGTTTTCAATGGAAATACAGTGATAATGCAATGAAAATTAGCCTCGGAATTTTAGTAGCAGGAAAGTAGCTACAATAGATATATTCAATAATTGCAATTTTGTATTTATATGCATACTGTGTTTCCCTGAAAATAAGATCAGGTCTTATTTTTTTTGGGAGGGGGGAGCCAAAAGACCCATTAGGGCTTATTTTCAGGGGATGTCTGACTTTGCGGCTGCCTACCTGCTCCCTCCCACCATCGGCTTATGGGGTTTCCCAGGGCAGACACTCGGGAGGCGAGGGCAGTGAATCGCTCCATTTGAAAGCGCCCCGTTTGCAAGCAGACGAAGCTTCCAATCTCCGTCATTTCTCTGTCTGGGTGAAAAGTATTTGGGCACCTATGGGGCGCTTAGAAATGGAGCAAAAGGAAAGAGTGTGGTAGGCAGAGGGAGGCGGCAGGGGAGGCTTGCGCTGCCCAGTCCTTCAGCTTCTTCCACCTGTCCGCGCAGCTCTTCCCCTCTGCCAGCACTGCCCTCGCCTCCCAATTTTCTGCCCTGGGAAGCCCTGTAAGCTGATGCGGCCACAGGCAAGCAGAGGGTGGGAGGTAGCAGGTGGGTGGCTTCAGCAGGTGTCTGGCAGGCAGAGGGAGGTGGCAGGGGAGGCTTGTGCTACCTGGTCATGGTGCAAGCCATGGGAGAGTTGATGGAGGAGAAGGAGGTGGCGGTAACTGCCAGACAGGTAAGCTGTGGGGCGAAGCAGGGGTGGCCGGGACTGAAGAAAGCCCCTCCAGTGGCAGACACTGCTGTTGTGCAGAGGCGGCGGAGCCTTTTGCAGTCACTCCCCCTGGCTCCAAAATGGCAGAGGGGGACTGGGTAAGGCGATCGAGCCTCCCCCACCCATCCTCTGTAGCATGGCAGTCTGGCTCAGGAGCAGAGTGAAAGGGGAGAGGCGGGTGGGCAGCCGGGTCATTGAATGGGTGGTGGGAGGTCGCCAAGCGGGGAGTGGCCTGGCTGAGGAGGCCTTGAGTTAAGCAGGTATGGGGTGCATGGGGCAGCTCCACCCCCACCTGTCTCACCTCACCTTGTGGCGGTGGCACTGGTGCATCCCATTGTGGCAGCGAGCAACTAGATGATGGGATGGAGTGGGTGGGTTCTTAACTAGGGCTTATTTTTTGAGGGGGGGGCTTATATTAGGTACATGCTCAAAAATCAGGCTCGGGTCTTATATTCTGTGTGGGTCTTATTTTGGGGGAAAACACGGTAGCAGGAAACTTTTAATTAAAATACAACTCCTCTCTTGACATTTTATCCATTTGAAGTAGAAAAGAACAATGTGGTCTTTACAAGCTGGTTGATTGTTAAAGCTTCCCATAACTCTCACAGTTAATGGGCAACTTGTAGAGAATTGCCTAAATTTCCTTGATTTATTATCTGATGGTAAAAGATTAGGTATGTAATGCTATGGAGTTAAAATAAATCCAGAGACTGAGAAAATTATGTCCATTTGATTTGGGATTATGTATATTATTGGTTTAGGATAGATAGATTATCTCAAGATATAGGCTAATATCTTGATAATTATTTGGTGGCAGTTTTAGAATGCCTAATAATGTGCCCTATCTAGGAGTCCACAGACTTAACTATAGTCATTCTTGTATAGCTAAATGATCCACCATGATATGTTTGACTGTTCCTATAATACACTCAGAAATGTTCAGCCTGCACTAGATATTACAGAGTTGACTGAGATTAAAATAACAAAGCCTAGAAGTCCTAGTAACTTTACTGATTATTTACTGCAAAGATACAGCTAGGTTGCACTACAATGGTGAGGCTAGGACTGCTGCAAGACCTGAAGACTGAAGCTGAATCCCAGCCATGCAGGGAATCACCAAAGATGAGCAATGGCAAGCCGGCCAGGTGATAGACAAAGATGCAGTGGGGCTGCTGTGGCTCATCAGAACACCCTTTATTTTCCTTATTTTAAAAACTTTTTAAAAAGTCAGACCAACTGACTGGGTATGTACATAATTATAGATTTCTTACCTCTCCTTGTTTTAAAAATAGAGTATGCTTCTGAACCTGATTCTTAGACAGTGTAAAGGTATTGTTACCTCTTTGGTGCTCTGCTGAAAATTTGGACTCTTAATTCATATTATCTCCCAAAAGACAGGGTCATGATTACAGGACTAATCCTTTGCCTACTTCTGAAACTGCTGCTTTTCTAGTGTCTAGTACAGGGGTTCCCAACCGGGGGTGCGAGATGATATTCCAGGGGGTGCGAAAACTTGGCTTTTCAAAATTATAGTGTATATGCATAATTTATTGCGGTTATTTCAAACTTTTGTAAGGGGTGCGAGAATATATCAGAAGCGTTCTAGGGGTACGGAATATAGAAAAGGTTGGGAGCCGCTGGTCCAGTAGAAGTGCAATAGGAAGGTTTCAATGGCACATAGTTTATTTGCTTGTTTGTTTATTAAGTTTACAAATACCACCCATCTCATTATCTAAACCAATTCTAATTGCCACTTTGAGCTTTTGGGAATATGGTTGCATCACACAATCTCATGTGTTGTGAGATTAAGGAGTTTTCATTGTGTCTTATGATTGCTAGTTAGGGTTCATGGATGTGCTTTGCTAGTCTTCTGTCTGCCTGTTCTACATAACTGCTGTTACAATCCTTACACTGTGTGTTGTAGATAATTACAACACATAGTGTAATGGGCTATTGGGTCTTTTGCTTTACTTAAGTTAAAGGCTTTAGTTGGTTTGTGTGCTATTGTGTAATGCCATGTGGTTTTAATAGCCTGTGGGTTGTTTCTGAGATGTTTCTGATATATGGCAGTGTTGTCCCTTTCATATCTTGCATTGATTATGCTGTAGTGCAGGGGTCTTCAAACTTGGCCCTTTTATGATTTGTGGACTTCAACTCCCAGAATTCCTCAGCCAGCGTGCCTGGCTGAGGAATTTTGGGAGTTGAAGTCCACAAGTTATAAAAGGGCCAAGTTTGAAGACCCCTGCTGTAGTGGATTGAGTGATTGGGCACTTTTTGATAAAGTTGTGTGAATAACCATCTTGTTGGAAGATGTATTGGCGATCTCTTTCCTTTTTCTTTTGTGTTGTAGGTTGTTACAGTGCATTTGTGTTTATTTGAAGAATATTCTGACCACTACCACTATGCAGCTTCTTTTGTGGGAGGTTGCATTGTTACTTTGGTAAGGGAGCACTTGGATAATGTGGGTTGTTTGTCAACTTAATGGATAACTTTAATGGATAACTTTAAACATTCTGGAGTCTAGCAGTACGTGGGTGCACTTTGCTGTAATTAGGAGTGTTTGATGTGCATTTTTTAAAAAATATTTTTCATATGAATGATTGCAGAATGCATTTCTTGACTGTTCTTGCCAATAATTGCCAGTAATATCATCCCAAGTAAGGTGATTCAATGGCCAGTTAGAATTATTAATGGGGTCTATTTGCAAATGGTAGTAGCTTGATCTTAATTCTATGTGACCTGATTTCTATAATGACTTATCTAGTCGTGAGGAAAAATAAGAGATGTAAAAAGATTTGGAGGGAAGGTAAGTCAGCACATTTCCTTAAATATACACATTTTCAAATAATGATAGCTTTTTAGTAAGTCTCTGGGGTGACTCTCTACAAGGTTTGTTGAGCAATATATAATATAACCTTTAAGATTTTCTTTCTGTTTCAACCATTGGCTGGCAACATTAATTAAGTTAATATATTCTTGCCTTTGCTAGAACCAATGTTCATTTTCCAGTCCATTCAAATTGTTAAGCAAATTAAATCAAAGTTTCTTTAAAAGAAAATCCCTGTTCTCACTCTTTCACTCTTTCTTTCTCTCTGTAATAAATTGCTATTGCTAGCATATCTACTGTGGTCCAATATTGACTTTTGGTTTCCTGAAGAGCATTATTTCTATTACATGTTTAGTTTGCAGCTCACATTGGAAGCCTTAAGAGGCCCCTGACAATGCCAGAAAGTTAATTTTATACCTGATAAATGGGGGAAAAAAGTTCATCCAAGGTTTTTAAGTGAAAATGGGGTTTGAGTTTTCATTTTATCTCAGCTACAGAACAATGCTTTTGAAAGGATGCTTGTAACAGAAGCAACATCTCTACTCTTTTGTGCATTTTGATAAATCACATTTTTTCTTCTTCAACTGATAATGTAGAGCAAAATAACAGGAGCTATAGCAAACTTGGTGTCATGGTATCATCTTTCATTAAAATGTATAAGAAGAGAGAATGAAGAATCAGAGGAACCTCATTTCACAGCACTGAAAGGAAAGATAGAAAATATATTTATCTGAGCATTTGGGGTTTGGCATCCTGGTCTTAGAAGGTGTTTTTTTTTTTTTTTACAACCAGCATTTATCAGAAGCACACGGTGAGATGAACTAAAGCAGTAGGTTGTAGAAACATAGTGTATATCACATTCAGAAAAAAAGGTATCCTAGATCTATCTAGTTTTTCACCTCCGAAATGATTTAATTCCAGTCCTTGGCAAGCACATTCCCACCCTCCCTGACACCTGATCTGCAGATATTCCTATAATGAATGTTGAAGCTTAAGGAACTACATATTTCCTTCCAGGTGTACCAAGTAAGACATATCTTTGAAATTATCTTGCATTCTGGATGCAATACAGTTCTTTCCTTTTATGTTAAGAAGACACAAGCCTCTAGACATAGGCAGGTTGTTCCACTGATTAATTGTTCTAACTGTCAGGAAATTTCTCTTTAGTTCTAGGTTGCTTCTCTCCTTGATTAGTTGGTTACTTGTCTTCTGGCAAGTTGGCCAAGATGAGTTGGCCACGGTGAGTTGGCTATGGCAAATTGGCTGTAGTAGGTTGGCCATGGCAAGTTGTCCCATTCCATGACTTGACACCCAGGATCACACATATAATTTAATGGTTACATGGTTGAACTAAGACTGGGGAGACATTTAACTGATCCAAAATGACTAAAGTGGTTTCCATGTCTGAGAATGGATGTAAAGCTGGATAAATGAATCTTACTTCAGAAGATTGCTGGTGTAAGGATAACAATGGAAGGTGAGTCTTATTTGAACTGCCTTGAATTTTGGGAGCTAAGGCAGGATATCAACAAATTAAATAAATATCTCATTTAAGGTTAAGGTGCTGGCTAGAAGATGTGAGTTCTAGTCCTGCCTTAGGCATGAAAGCTGGGTGAGAGGGGCCAGTCATTCTTTCTGAGCCTAACCTACCACACAGGTTTATTGTGGGAAAAATAGCAGAAGAAAGGAATATTAAGTATATTTGCCGCCTTGAGCTATTTATAAAGTAAAAAAGGCAGGGTTGAAATCTAGTAAGTAAAATCAATTTTGCAAGGTCTAGAACTCTTCCTCCAATTATATCTTTAATATAACAGAAGAGAAAAGGTATTTAATTCACACACAAGAGAAATTAGATGGGTTATGATTATGCATCATTTGCTTTCTCAGACTCAGCATTGAGTCCATCTTGGTCTTTCCCTCCACTTCAGAAGAAACAGCTGCAGTTTCCCTTCTTAGCAAGAAAAATGACCTCATTCATCTTCTCCAATTGCCTGGTTATGCTAGAACTATAGAAGCAAGGAGACAGAACACTCTCCGGCCCATATATCAGTTAAAGGACACAAACTACCAATTGCTTTTCAAGGGGAAAAAAAGCTAGAAAAGATCAGCTTGGCCAAAATAGGAAAGAAATGCCCATTTATAGCTTATTGATTTATTCTGGCCTTGAAGAACTGATTTTCCTGTTTTGTCCTTTCTCAGTCCTTGTTTCTCATGAGTTTTACCTTTCTTTATGCCATTCTCCATCTATTCTGTGAGCTGCTATGAAAGGCTGTAATTGAGAAATGGGATTTTAAAAATAATGGATGGAGCTAATAAGTACTATTTTTATTTTTGGCTTGTTTCATTTAAAAGTTTTACTGTTATTTGAAATTATATTGAGGATGAGTAATATGAGTTGATTTATGTGATTGGCTGAAAGATTCTTATGCTTGGTGTATGGGTGTGTTTTGTGATGTTTAATTGATTAATTAATGTTCTACCGTTATTTAAATACTGTTAAGAATTTGCTTTAATTTTCAACTTTTTTTATGTGTTCCACATATCATGCAGAGGTGGCATCAATAGGAACATACATCCAAGATGGAATTCAAGTGGAATCATGGTCTAGAATTTAGGATATGATTCATAAGGTGGAATAGATCACTGTGACCAATTATTGCCCAACTGAGATGCACAATAATTCCTTGCTATATTTAGGCAGGAAATCATTGAATAATTAGGATGATATTAATTTAAAATAAACCTCATCTCTGTATGGCTCCATGTAATCAGTGTCACATTTAAACTGGATGCCTATCCTTTTCTAGATTTCCAATGTAGTTTTCATATCAATAATACTGTATAAAAACATATACATCTTTGCAAGTCAAGTAAATCCATACAGTTTTTCACAGAGTTTGTTCTTCCATTCTTTGCTTCATTTATTTAATTTACTCTTCTGTGGATTTCAGGCAGGCGTGTAGGTTTCAGGAAGAAATATTTTTCAGATACGGTTGCAGGAATTGGGTGTGTCTTGTGTAATAAAAAGAAGGACTGGGGTGACATGATAGCAGTGTTCCAATATCTAAGGGGCTGCCACCTGAAGGCAGGACAAGAAGCAATGGATGGAAACTAATCAAGGAGAGAGTCAACCTAGAACTATCAGAACTTAGAACTATCAGAAATTTCCTGATAGTGAAAACAAAATTAATCAGTGCAACGGCTTGCTTTCAGAAGTTGTGGATGCTCAGTCACTGGAGATTTTTTATCTGAAATGGTATAAGGTCTCCTGCTTGTGCACGGGGTTGGACTACTAGACCAAGGCCCCTTGTGAATCTATTATTCTGTTAGATTACTACTTCTTCACTAGTAATGCTTTATTAGTTCTGTTGCAGCTTTACCAATTAACCACCATCATAACATCTTCTATTGTGTACTCACTTCCTTTTAAAAGCAAATCTCTTTTTCTTTGTTTACTGCAACTATTTTATTATTTCTCAATATTGCCAACTTTGTCGGCTTCTTTTCTGCTTGTGCTCATTTATAATCAAATTTCCAGGACACTCAACTCTAGAATAAGCCTGGATCATTTACAATTGAGCATTCACAGATTAAAAACACAAATGAATCTTCTCGAGTTCTGGGTATCACTAGGAAAGCTGAAGTCCATTTCACCCACAGCCAATCTCATAATCTCATTCTGAGTTAAAAAGCTATGAGTGGAGTTGATGCTACACTATACTAAGTCCACCTTTTTTTTAAATATGTCTGGCCATTCCTAAGCATTCTGTGTTTTAGGCCTCACATCAGGAGAATGCTGTGCTAAAGGATTAAAGGATTAAATGAGAATAATTATATGCCCTATAAAATTATAAGGATATTCCAGTCCCCCTCTCCTTTATTCAACGAACCCATGAGGGATTAAGGTTCATGTACTTATAACTACATTTTTCTTTGTCTGATGACATTACTCATAGTTTAGTTCAGGGGTAGAGAACCTTGGCTTTTTTACAACCTGTGGACTTCAACTCCCAGAATTCCTGAGTCGGCATGGCTGGTTCAGGAATTCTGGGTACTGAAGTCCACAAGTCATAAAAGAGCCAAGGTTCTCTACCCTTGGTCTAGTCAGTCAAGGCATCTGTACCAGAAGAGAAGAAACATGCTCCTTAATTCACTAATAATGAATGAATAGGCACAGGGGATATGATTACTGGTAACTCATTTTTTTAATCAAGATATATAGGTAGTCCTCGACTTACAAGCACAACTGAGCCCTAACTTTCTGTTGCTAAGTGAGATATTTGTTAAGTGAGTTTTGTCCTATTTACAACCTTTCTTGTCACAATTGTTAAGTGAATCATGGCAGATGTTAAGTTAGCTGCATAGTTGTTAAGTGAATCTAGTTTACTCAATGACTTTGCTTGTCAGAAGGTGGCAAAAGGTGACCATCTAATCCCAGGACACCGCAACCATCATAAATGTGAGTCAGTTGCCAACTGTCTGAATTTTGATCCTGTGACCATTGGGATGCTGCAACGTCATAAGAGTGAAAAATGGTCATAAGTCACTTTTTTCAGTAATGTTGTAACTTTGAACAGTCACTAAATGAATTGTTGTAAGTTGAGGACTATCTATATATATTCTATGAATTTGTATGAAGGATCATTGGAATATTAGTCATGGGCCCAATGAGGTCAACTTCCCTCTTCTTGCACTGAACAATGGGAGATGCAGAAATTTGAAGCGCTCATTCTTGCTACTCTTACACTATGCCTAGTCTGCTTCTACCCACTCTTATCCAACAGAAAGCCCAATTTTCTAACTAAATAAACCGATTAACCCATTTTCTTATATCATGGCATGCTGCCATCTCATCTTCTAACATTTTGGACTGCAATTTTTTAAAAGCCATGGGACTAATCACGGGTTTTCTGCATCACAAGTTATAATATGGTCCAAATACCCATCGGAGGATTAGTTTTTGTGGTTGGAGGATGTCTGCTCATTTCTTGTTGATTTTCTTTTTTGAAAGCTAGGTCTATCCCTGGAGCAGAAAAATCAATCAGGAAAGAGCTGAAGGGACAGGTGATTTCTAAGCTATGAGTAGGCAAATGTTTCTTAACAAGTGATATGTGGTATGAATTGTTGTGTTGAGGGGAGGCTGTGATTAACGCTTAACAAAAGTAGATGCAAAGGTTTTGAGTGGTAATATAGCTAGGCAGTTTTAGATCCTGGCCTTTTGTCTTCAAAGAATAAATAGTGAGGCAATTACGCACATACTTGCCAACTGTTTTTTCTACATAATATTTTTAGAAATGCAAGAAGAACAAGAAAATATGTTGCGTCAAGCAGCAGTTATCAAACAATATCCTTTTCAACCCATGTCTTGATAGTTGTCTTACTTATCCCAGTGATTCACCCTTTTTTTAAAATTAGACACACCAATAATCCTAATAATAGCATAATGATGCAATATTGTCAAATAAAAAATATACAGTCAGACATTACAAACCATCATATGAGATGCAATATAAGCAGCATTTGTATCATACAGAAGTCATTCAAAAACAGGCAGGAGGAATGATAGAAGTTGGTATCACAAAAAAAAAAAAAATCCTCCAGAAAAATGTGACTAATTTGCTCATTAAAATATGCAGAATTTGGGGGATTCTAATCTTCCCTGCATATTTTTCTCTTAAAGCAAGCTTAACAAAAGTGTGCGTATATATGATGTGTTGAGATTTTGTAGTTATGCTTCCTTTGGGGGGAGGGAATATAATGTTGCTTAAATTTCTGTAGGTTAATAGTCTTCTTTGATGATTAGGGTTCTATTCACTGCAGAACTAGGCCTGGTAATTATAGCCTGCAAGCTGAGGACATGCGATAATCACTACCTGCAAATGTTTACAAGCTGAGAGGAATGGTGAAATATGTCCCTCCCCCTCCCCACCTCTCTCTGGAGATAGTGAAATATTTCTCAAAATGTACTATATCCTTAGGAAATAATGCTTCGCTGTGTTATACAATGACTGCCCCTGCCAGATTGAAATATGCAAAGCACATCATTTTGACCATTGACTCACAAGCAGACTAGATCAAGGTCAAGAATTAGAGTTAGGGATAGAAAGACATATACTTTTTACAGCCCCTGTTAAAATGCCAGAGTTTTAAGATGTAAAAAAATCAGACCAAGCTAAATTACTTCAGATTTTTTTCTGCCTTTAATATAACGTGAAAGCTGAACAACTGAATGGAAAAACAAATTGAAATCTTTTAAGGTGGAAAAATACCTGTACACACACACACACACACACACACACACACACACACACACACAAAAGATGCAGATGAAACCAAATGTGAGTCCATCCCATCAGGTTTTCCTCAATTTACAGATAGTCTTTGACTTACAACCACAGTTCACAAGAACTGAATCACCACATTCTTTAAGCTTCCCCTGTTGATCTTGCTTGCCAGAAGTTAGCTGGGAATATGTGTGACCTTGGAATGCTGCAACCATCATAAATATATGCCAGTTGCCAAGCTCCTAAATTGCAATCACACGACTGTGGGAATGCTGCTGATAGATATGAGGAAAATTTGTAAGTCACTTTTTTCAGTACCATTGTAACCTCAAGTGGTCACTAAACAAATGATCATAAGTTGAGGACTATCTGTATTCTCTAACATAAACATTTCCCTCTGAACTTCTAGTTGGCAACAGTATTTAATATATGTATTTGCCCAGGCAACTTTTCTAAAATGCCTCCCATCCACTTTGAATATATTTCCTGTCCAAATATGTACATGTTTAGATATAAGTTTAAATGTGAGAGAATGTTCAAGATAGATTTTAGCAGATGCCATTAATGATGGTCTATTTATGGGGTCTAAAAGTACGATCTAGGTGGTAATTGTTAATAAAACTTGGAAAAACAAGAAAGCATGAGAACTAAGACTGCCCTGCCTTGACTCCCTTTGGAAGTCAAGAGAAGAGAAAAGGAAGGGGAAACATGGCCTTTATAATAAGAACAGAATTCTGATACTTCTTGTATTTGCTTCCTAACCTGGCCTTCCTGGAAGAGCTGACATGAAGTGATGGATTTTGCTGTAGATTTTATTTGGCAAATTAGGTTTTGCATGGATAGAACTGAATGGGTAGAACAATGTATTGCAAATTGAGTTTTGGCTTCATTCTTCCTTAGTTGACATTAGCCTCATCATCAGTGGCCACTATGTCTCTGTCCCTCTCCTGCAGTTCTCTACTCCACCTCTTTTTCCTAATTTGAAAAAGCTTCAAGAGGATTTTTTTCAGGCTATGTCTTCTTAGCCCCTCTAGGTCTAGGACAGGGGTGTCAAACTGGCGGCCCACCGGCCGAATGCGTCACGCACAGGCCACGCCCACCCCTGGCTCTGCAAGGGCAAAAAACATCATCATACATCATAATACATCACGTGATGCAATTGACTTTGACCCCCCTGGTCTAGGAGACAACAAACAGCTGGAAGGAATGCCTAGGATATTAAAGGTAGCCCTAACCCTTAATTCAGAGTTAAGTATGAGAATCTTGCTTTTCACTCAACAACTGTCCTGAAATTTTCTTGCATGGCATTTTTGATGGCTGGAGGAAGGACTGATGATTTCATTGACAGATTTTGGTGGCCAGCAAGAAGATTAGGAAGAAGTGATGAGAGGCAGAATGTTAAGGAGTATATTTGATTAAAGAAATCTCTCGCATCCACAATGTTTTTCCCCATTCTCACACTACTGGTGGAAATTGTACTGCCTGAAAGTGGCTATAGGTGAAATTCAAAGTGCAGTATTGTTTCTTGAATTTATGAGGCACATATTTATGTTTCTTGAATTTATGAAGCAATGGAGAACCACATATCCCATATGTCAGGCAGTGAACTAAAGTCAGGTATGAGAATAGGGAACTTCTACATATTTATTTGTGCTTCCAAGTCAATGTTGACTCCCGACAACTGCCTGGACAAGTCTCTTCAATATATTGGAAGTGGTTTGCCATTATTTCCTTCCTAGGGCTGAGAAATAGTGACTGGCCCAAGGTCAAACAGCTGGCTTCATGCTTAAGGTGGGATTAATACTCATGTCTTCCATTTTCTAACCTGGTACCTTAACCATTACACCAAACTAGCTTTCCTTGTGACACACAGCTCTAGGAGGTTAGCAACACACAACAAGAAAAACAATATATATAAAAATTAGGCAGCAATCCAACAACTACATTCATTCATCTGTACTAGTGTTTTTCAAACTTTAAGATTTGTGGACTTCAACTCCCACAATTCCATTCTGGCTGGGAAATTCTGGGATTTGAAATCTACATTTCTTAAAGTTGCCAGAGTTGAAAAATACTGATCTATACTGGGGTCCTCCTTACTTCAAGATTCTGTTCCTGGAGCATCTCCTTGTAGCTTACAGATTCATACATTGAAAAATACTTACAACTTTGTGCTTCTGCATACGAATCTCCTATCCATTTTTTTGTCCTGAAATCCTGTTGGTATAAATGGGTTTTTTCTGAACAGTGCAGTGACTTGTGTGTCAAATCCTACTGTTCTACAAGCCTAGCTGCATGCATCTTATTATCCTGCTGCTGATTACAAGATCCCATTGACCACAAGCTGCCTGTCTATCTGTCAAGATGGTTTGATTAGTATATAATCAATTTCTAATCCAATCAGAAGCCACTGCTGCTTGCAACTGATAAAGGTCTCAGCATGGGACTGATGAGGCCAAAACCTTCGCATTTCTACTGGGACACCTGCAGAATATGAGGTGTTCCAACTAAGCAGATGAAACCTGGGAGATAGCAATTAGTCACTTGCAAAGAATTCTGATAATAAGAACATTTAAGCAGAGAGCAAGGTAAGAGACTTGGGCATCTAAGCGACAGCTCTGAAATAGAGGGAAGATGGTTTCCTCCATTTCCACTTAACCTTCAGCTGAATCAAGTTTGCCCCCACCTCTTCTTTGCTCTCTCTCTCCTTTCTGAAGGATCATCTGTGGCTTAAACTTTACTTGAGAGGGGGAAAATGTAATTGCTAAAGTTTCAACCTCTGTGGCATTTCATCCCCCAGCAGGAGTCTCTCCTATGTCATTTAGTTTCCTCACTCTCCCATTCTAGAGCTTTTCCGGACCAAGAAAGTGTAATGTGATTATACATTTGGAAATGACCGTGGTGTGTAATCAGTGGCTTCTCTCTTTTTAACTTCTTGACCCAAATTAAATATCTCCTTCATCTTTTTCATTCCTATCTAATTCTGAAGTTTATAAGAAGGAAGGTACTTAAGCTGCTACTGGAGAGAAATGAGGGCGGGGTGGGGAGTTAAAGAAAATCCTTGTGAAGGTAGCCTTTCTATATTAATGCACCTTTGTTGCCTGGAGATTGGGTTATTATAATTTTGATTGTGCTATAACTGCTATTGGAATAATTAAAATATATTTTGAGTGTATTACGGTATTGTTTCTCATAGTTTAGCATGCAGACCATATAGAGCTTGTATATTTTGTACATATATAAATATTTATAATAGTGCAGCCATACATAACCAGTAGTCCTCAACGTAGGACTGTAATTGAGCTGAGAATTATGTAAGTAATGCCAGTTGTTAAATAGGTCATCATGTGGCCAACTCAATTTTATGACTTTTTTGTGGTGGTGGTGGTTAAGTGAATCAGCATTGTTGTTAAGCAAACACTGCAGTCTTAAGCAAATCTATTGCCTGCAATGGGCATCTTTTTCTGGAAAATGGAAGTAAATGCCAGTTTCCAGCAAAAAAGAAGAAGTCATAAATAGCAATCATGTGTATGAGTCAGTTGCTGAGCACCCAACATGAGATCATATGACTAGGCATGGCAATCTTCAGAACTTCAAATTCAGGTTGTAAGTACCTTTTTTATTTTGGTCCATCATAACTTTGAACAGTTGTTAGGCAATTAATCATAAGTCGAGGACTACGTCATAACCTACAAGGGTAAATTATTCATTAACTACAGTGCTTTGTGTTTTCCAGGGATATCTGCAAGATGTAAAACTTTTGTCAAGATAAAGCAGCATCTTGCCATTGCAATGCAAGCTCCACCCTTTTTGTACATGAATCAAGGCACTGCACACATATACAAAAGGAGGGGAGCTTGGATTGTGAAGGTGAGAGGCTGTTTTTGAAAATAAAACTCAGATTCTGGGATAGCAATAGCACTTTAACTTATATACCACTTCATACTGCTTTTACAGCCCTCACTAAAAGGTTTACAGAGTCAGCATATTGCCCCCAACAATCTGGGTCCTCATTTTACTGACCTTGGAAGAATGGAAGGCTGAGTCAACCTTGAGCTGGTCAGGATTGAACTGCTAGCAATGGGCAGAATAAGCCTGCAATACTGCATTCCAACCACTGTGCCACTACGGATGCTGCTTCTCTTCCCTAAGAGTTATCTCCAGTAGTTTACCGCCAGAGTTTTTAAGGATCAAATATAGGGCACTTCTCTTCATTAATACACCAGATAAAGAAGATTGGGTTCTCATAAAATGCTTTAAAAGAGAATTGTTTTATATGTACAGTTCAAGTATAAAATAACATTTAAGATAATTTTTTAATATGTTAGTTTTCCTTGCAGAGCTGGCCATGTAAGACCTCCCTCGGTTATTTTCCCAGCAACTATTCTGTGAGATAGGCTGAGGGAATGCAACTGATCCAAAATTGCCGACTGCTTTTCAGTGAGTAAGAGAATTTCCAAGTCCCAATCTAACACTATTACCATTATACAGTTTGGGGCCTTTAACAGGAGGAGATACTGAGTAAAGATGGTAACAGTATCTGGTTGAACATGTCTGGACTTAGAGACCAAGCAGGTTGGGCTGATCAGCCCTTGGATGATGAGCCGTTTCTGAATTCAGAGATGTTAACAGAATGGATCTTAAAAAAGATGGGAAATTAGTTCCATTCTTTTGCCAAGAAAACTATATAGGGATGACCAAATAAATAAAGCGTGATTAAAAAGTGATTTTGCCTTTACCTAAATGTATCATCAGAACTATTGACTAGTTCTGATGATACATTTAGGTAAAGGCAAAATCACTTTTTAATCACGCTTTATTTACAAAAAAAAGGATATCAGTGGAAAAAAAACATATGTTCCATGTGGACAAAGTTTAATCCTAGAGAAAACTGCATTAGGAATTCTGAAAAGGAGCTAGCAGTTATCACTATGTCCTTATAGGAAGACCAACTGAGCTCACAGTGTAGAAGACTGATGGTCTCAAATGTCCCCATCCAGAAGTTCTCTTCACATCCAGATTCTATTTTCTGTTTTTGGGAAACAGCTCAATAGTTCCTTCTACCACCGGCTAACTGCTCTCTCTGAAATGACACAACAAAACTGCAGTGTTCCAGACAGACCATAAGATGGTGCTGGTCTGCCACAAAATTTCACATCTGATTTCAGTAATACTCATATTATCACATATAACAATTTCCTAGGCACAATTAATATTCTTCTACATGAGTGAAGTTTGATTCAAGGTAGACCTGAAACCCAAATTCATAAATTGGTTAGAGTCAGCACTTCATCAAGAAACAAATCAGCAATTTAGTGCAGAATCCTAATTAAACTCTTCTATTTATGCCTGTAGAAGAAGAAAATTTTAAACATTTTCCCTTTGCTTTAGGCTACATAGTCTTTTCACTTGATTCCTGAAGTTTCCAATCTTTAGTCAGAAGCTGGGGAGAAAAATGTTCAACCTCTATTTTTTCCAAGCCCTGGTTCACAGTCTCTTCATCTGTGTTTAAAAGGACCATTTTTTTTAATCCAGGAGAGGGAAAAAGGCTAAATTAGCTGGTTCTTTGTGTACATGACAAAGTATACCCCTCCCTTGAGAGGATGTGTACAGTGCCTGAGATGTGTATTTTGTAAGCTGTGTATTTTGTAAGCTTAAAGCTTGTGTCAACTGCAGTCACAATAATATCCCATCTTATTTAATGTCCCAGGATAGAAGATAAATATCATGTCTAGGATCTTGTAATATGGAGTTTAAGTTTGTGCATATGGCTCTGAGGAAGCATGTATGTTGTTTTCTATAAGATGTTTGCATATATCTACTGTGGCACAGATGGCTTATCTAAAGGGAAATTGCACTTTAATTCCTCCCTTAAAATAAAAATGAATACATAGGTGGATAATAATAATATAGTTAGTATTCTTTATTGATTGCTTTGTTAGCTATAAAATGCTACATGGCATAGGAACCGCCTGTAGCATCCACCCAGCTGCTTTGATCTTGCAGGTTTGCAGTGCTCCAGGGTTGTTGTTGTTTTTTGATTAAATATTGACATCTATCAGGACCCAGAAAAGTGCCTTCTCTGTAGAAGTTCTGCCAGGAATTCAGAGTCCCTACTCTACTGTTGTTTAGAGAAGCCATGAAGACCTGCCTCTTTACTCAGACTTCAGCAAGGGACAGTGAGACCCCTCACTTCATTATGCTTGCCATTTTTTATTTTTACTTTCTATGTTTTATTGATTGTATTATTTGTTTTTTGGTTAATTTTTCTAAGCTGCCCAAAGTCATTGGAAGTGTGGCAGCATCCAGGTTTAATAAATTACTAAATATCCCATGACTCAGTGGATTATGATTTTAAAGATACCGTGTTTCCCCGAAAATAAGACCCAACCGGAAAATAAGCCCTAGCATGATTTTTCAGGACGCTTGTAATATAAGCACCACCCCAAAAATAAACCCCAGTTAAGATCATCAGCCAGATGGACGGATTTAGTACCGTATTTCCCCAAATATAAGCCCTAACTGGAAAATAAGCCCTAATGCGTTTTTTGAGGCAAAAATTAATACAAGATTATTTTCAAAGAAAATATTTTCAAAGAAACACAGGTATTTTTCAAAGAAACACAGGTATTTCCTTACCTAAACATAATGAAATAAAATGACCATGACAGACAAAAAAGCAGGGGACATGGGAACAACCTCTGACTTCTTGCTGGGTTCCACATTGACTTTCCTTGTAGGAAGCTTACAGGGAATATTATGAATCTTTTGACTATGGCTGATTGTAGTAGCACAATTGTACAAAAGTGCAGCAGCACCAAAATCGATACAACTTTGCCACATTTCAATTCTATGAGGTCCTGGATTTTGGATGCATTCTATAACTTAATCCATTTGATTCAAAAATTGTTGCCTTATGATGCACTGTTCAACCCAAGTGAAGTTAACAAACAGACACAAGAGTTTTAATACTATAGAGATGATGAAGATTATTTATTTTTTGCTGTTTAAAGCTAAATCATAAATTAAGGGGGGGGAAAAACCGTGCAATTTTTACAATGCTCTACATAGGCTTATCTCACTAATATTGGGAACCAGCTCCAAGAATATCAGATATTTGTGTTATCCATATTTAGGGTTTTGGTAATGACCAATGGCCAGGCTGCACAGAGTATAGAATACAACTGATTATCAGCCTGCCTTTGCATAATAATTCTATTTTATTTGAGAAGGCTTTTTAAGGATTCCTTAATCAGTGTTGTTCTATTGTCTGAAAATCTAAAATGCAAATTAATATGAAAGTCCCAACAGTTAAAAAATGTGTCTCTCCTCTTCTTCCTTTCCTTTTATGTTCTTGATAGGTGTCAGTCATGTCTAGACATAGGGTAGAGGGTCTGATGTCAGTGACAACAATATTAGGGAGACTGGTAGAAGATGAGGGAGGAACCACAACGGCATAAAGAAGATAAAGAAGATGGCACACCTTGTCACTCAAGACATCACAATGCACATTGCACAGTGATGTCACTGATTGTATCATATGTCAATTAATGCCATTTCTGTTCTCCTGTGTCTTCAGAGATGGGACAAAGGTAGCTTGAGTGATTGGCATGGCTCATTGAGTCCTTGCAGATTAACCATGGTTTCCTTCTTTAAAAGGAGGTTTCAGAAATTCAGATGGATTTTTCCCCCCACAGTACTTGACATCTGTCTAAGATATTGGAGGAAAGCTTTTATTTGTCAATGTGTGCAATAAAGCTGAGAGATCATAATAAATAACAATCTTTCTTCTGGGTGTTTATATATATAATATATGTATGTATGTAGGTACGTACGTACGTACGTATGTATATATATATGTATATATATCTATATCTGTATATGTATGTATATATATATGTGTGTGTGTGTGTGTATGTATTTGTGTGTGTGTATATATATATATACATACACACACACACACACACACACACATATATATATATACACATATATATATAGATATAAAGTATCTATTTTTGATGTAATAATTTCACCGGTTTCAAAGCTCCTAATCAGCAAACAATGGGCAACATCACAGAAAAATAATCTAATTGTCACAGCTGAGGCATCACAAAGAAGAAAGCTTTCAACACTTTAAAAAAAAAACTTGGTGATTTAAGGAGGACTATTGTTAGAGGCTTAGGATGCTTAAAAATAAAAGAAAAAAATGAATCAAGTACATCGAGGGGCTTAAATGCCTCAATTTCAAAGTCTATACAGACTTTTAAACACAATCTTTATCCTTCCACCTATTACACAGGCATTAAAGTCATCATGAACAAAAGTCATTCCTGTCATGAGAAGCCGACACTACAACTTTTGTAGAAGAATTGAAAACATTTGTACTTCATAGACTGTGACCTTCATAATTCAATTTGTAAGTAATTTCTTCATTTGGGAAAATATTCCCTATCATCATTGTAAAGAAGAGAAAGTAAGGAGAAAAGGATGTTTTGGGATATTTTATTTTCAAAAACCTCCAAATTTTATTAAAAACAGGAGTAGCATGCAATGAAAATCAATCCACTGATAATGAACTATGAAATGTTACGTATATTTTATTGGAAACAATATCAAAGGAAAAAGGCTGTGACTTCCGAGTCATTTAGTGAATGAATTCCAGATTATTCAGGTCATGCAGTTTAAAAAGTGGACTTTGCTATTACCAATAGCTTTTTTAGAAGTTTATTACTAGGGAAAAGTATTGTAGCAAGCAAACTATTTTAGACTTCTCTCATCACGGTAGTTTGGTCACTACTAGGTAGATATAATTTCTGGTTGTAGCCAATGTTTTATAATGGTTAAAGTTTGAACTGGCTTTGGGAAGATACAAATTTTAGTCCACCCTCAACCAGAACAGGATCGGTCCATTTTGAGGGAAAAACAGAAGACTCTCAGTAGAATGTTCTACAGCCATACTGCTCCATCTTGTGGTGGGTACATCCGTATATTCAAGATTCATAGCTTTCTGCATCTTGTACAGCCTCTTCTTTCTGCAACAAACAATATTCTTGCTTCAGGAGAACTGTAAAGATTACAAACCAAGCACAGAAGAAGAAAAAGTGGGGAACTAAATAGGTCCATTGTAATGAAAATGGCCAGAATAGGACCACCCAGAGGGAGCACTGACAAGAAACCCATTTCTCACTTCTAAAGGACCAAAGGAATAGCCTTGAGGAAGAGGAAGATGGGCCAAAAATGGAGAGAATGGTTAGATAAAAGAAATTGGAGTCCAGGGCAGAGTTATTATTTGAGGAAGTGTCTTAGACAAGACCCTCCTTAATTCTTAGAAAGAGGATAAGAAGGAGGGAGGAAGTATTTTCAGACTTGCAAATTTCTGTTAATGTATCTTTATAAAGGGGGTGCAATGACTCAGTTATTGGTTACGAATCTGAGCTTCTCAGCTGGAAAGCTGACAGCCCGAGTTCCGAGACTTGAGTGCTGCATAGGGCGAGCTCCCGTTCTTGCCTCAGCTCCTACCCACCTAGAAGTTTGAAAACATGGAAATTCAATAAAAAAAAAATAGGTACCACTTTGGTGGGAAAGTAGCAGCATTGTATGCACCTCGGTGTGTAGCCATGCTAGCCACATGACCATGGAAGCATCTTCAGACAATGCTAAGAAATGGTGATAATCACTGCCCCCTACAGTTGGACATGGGAAATGTTTACTTTTACCTTATATCTTTATAATTAACACAATGTTTGCTTGTGTGGTTTTGGTTTCCAGATTTGATTTACCACTAGGGAGCACAGGTAGGAAAAAGAAATGTAAGATTTGAACCCAGAGACATGTATGTGCTATCCAGATTTATGTCTATGGAGATTCTCAGTCATCCTGATCATGATTGTCCCAAAGGTGCTTTTTCAAAGTTAACTTTGTATTTCCTGAAAATCTTTCGCTTCTCATCCAAAAAGCTTTTTCAGTACTGACTGAATGGTGGAGGATGGAAGGATTTACATTCCTTGCAGTCATCTGATTGTTAGTATTCTCTCTGAGAGTCTTTGAGGCCACTTGGAGGCTTATCTGTACCCCCAGGGTGACCTGAATAGTGCAAATGGGTGTGGAATCTTCTTGGAACTGCTGAAAGGACTGTGTAAACAGGAGATAGATGCTGTTGAGAGAGGGCTGTTTAATTTTAACGTAGGTGGCCTCTTTGACCTCTCTTTCAACCCAGCAGTCCTCTTTGTCCAGAATGTGGACTTTGCTGTCTTCAAAAGAGTGGCCTTTGTCTTTCAAATGCAAAAGGACTGCTGAACTGAAGAAGCTTCTTTAATGAGAAGTGAAATGTCTTAAAAAACAAAACAAAGAAAGTCCAATTGCCTTTTGAAAAAGCACCTTTGGGTCTCCAGGCTTATAACAGGCAATTGCTGTTTTTGTTGTTATTGTTCTAATTATAGGTTTTCTATAGTTTATCAAATTAGTTTATCAAAGAGTTATGTTCTTCAATCTTTGCTATGCTTCGAATTGGAGTAACAGCCTGGACAAGAACTTTAAAAGCAAATGCTTAGTTTGGACAAAGAGGATTGAACAAGTTTAGGTTAAGAGTGTAAAGCAATTCAGTACTCAAAGTGATGCATTGAGGTTATGAATCATTCCGAAAACTTAACGGCAAACAAAATGTAAATAGCAAAAGTTGCATTCAGTCTGTATGTTGAGTGTCTTGCCCAGATGTATTTGGTAGATTTCTTTTTAAAATAATCCCTTCTTTCAGAATTAATCTTTTGTTCTCTTAACTATACATTTTGACAGATTTTATAGTTTGCTACAAGAAATTTTTTTAAACTATGAAACTAAACTATGAAAATGTGGGTGATATGGAGATGACAGTACAAGAGAGATTTCCTCTGAACACTCCTCATTTTAAAGAATTACCAGCTTCAAAATCCAGCAAGGTGCAAACAAAATTAATCTTCCTTCCATTTCAGCGAAGTGAGAAAAACCCGATTGGCAGAAGTTCATTTCACTGCACTTCAAGATCATTGCAAGAATTTGTATACATAGGATATATGCATTGAAATTATTTGGAGAGCTGAAGGGATCTTATCTGCATTATGAGCTGACATTTTTTTATGGAAACATATCCACTCTTAGAATACTTTCCGTAATATGAATTTATCAGCTCACATTCCAAGCTTTCGCTTCATGTATTATTCAGTGTTAGCATAGATATTTCAGCTGATAAAAAGCTCTATAAAATACCTCCATCAGTGGGCATGCTTTGAAAAGGAATAGTATAAGGACTAAGATATATAAAATTTAGCAAAGCCTACATATATTTTGGAGGATGTCCTGTAAAATTCAAAAAGGTTTCATTTGGGGTTGAGATATGAACAAGGTGTCTTAATGCTGCCAACTATCTTTTTATATAAAAACTCAGGAGATGTTTTAGAAGCGTCCTTAAAAAAAAAAACCTGCTATTGTAACTAAAAGAGCAAGTAAGGGTTCACATGTAGACTAACCATAATGACCCAACTGAAAAATGTGACCTTTTCAATCTGATTTCAGTGACATTTCTCACCCATATTAACAAGTAGGTCACTATTTATTCAGGGTTTTTCACATTTACTAAATATTTCAATGCAGTTGTCAGAAAAAAAAAAGAGAATAAAATATATTAAAAGTGAGGAGGAGGAGGAGGAGGAGGAGGAGGAGATGTTTGGTGGGCTTACCCACAGGTGTTCAGACAGAAATTAATCCAGCTCCATGCACACAGCCATCCAAATACACCTCTATAGCATAGCTCAGGCAAAGTAAAAGGAAAGTGGTAGTAGAAGTATAAAAGCTAACCATGAACCCAAAGATGTTACACCATGTATAGTTGCTCCAGCTATCATACAGTGATTAGTATTTTCAGATTCTGTAAATGCTTGCCAAAGGGAGAGCTATTAGATCTGGGCTGCAAAACTCTGGCAGGAACAAGAGACTGAAAATTGTAACGCTGAAACTGAAATACTTGCAATCAGATTTAGCTAGTGGCCTATGAGATCTCACTTGTATCCCCTGTTTTGTAAAGGAGAAGGGAGGAAGGAGGGAGAGAGAAAGAGAAGGGAGTCAGGCATGCAAATTAACAAAGATGCAGCAGCAAAGAGGAAGCCAGAAAGAGCAGAAGCAAGAGTTAGCTTGTAATACTTTTGTACCTAGTTTAATTGGAAGCAGCTCATACTGTAATCATATTGAGCAGGTCACTTAGGAAAGATATATATTTACATTTAGAAGAACAATACTCCCCATTTAGACTGCAGTCCAATTCTCATGCTGGCCTAAGTGTTTTACAGAAACTTGCAGATGGAATTTTTAGAGCAGTTATTCCTGGATCTTGTTTGCAGAGAGCAAGGCAAAGGATAATTAGGAATATCAGCTCTCTCTAACAACTTGGATAAACAATTGAACTGCCCTTTAAATGGCCTGGCGCAAAGCTGTTTTAAAGTCTTCCTTTGTCAGGGCAGAAACCGCAGTTTTGGCAAAAGGCCAAAAGTCACCCACCCACCCCTGCAACATTACCGCCTCCCCTTACAGGTCCTTGTTCATTTCATGGTCAAAATACTCTCCCCCTCTCTTCGTGCACGCAGAACTTCGGTACACATGCAATTTTGCTAATCCCAAACACCAGATTAAGGGAGAGTGTTAAATCAAGCAAGAAATGGAGTTTTAGTTTGGAAGTGACTTTTCTAATGAACGATTACTTGGCAGTATGAAGAGGCATTCCCATGAGGAAGCTTTAAGTGGGACTCCCAAATCAAGTGTGCCTAGAACAGGACCACATAAATTACTGCTTGCAATGAAGAACAAAAGTCAAAAAGTGCTTCCCTTGTGACTCCTTTCACATAATTGTTGCTTGGCAAAGACAAACACTTGAACAAACAGAGACCTGACTGAGAAAAATATCACAGAATAGCTGGGAATCAGCTAAATCAGTTGCCTGCATGTGCTAAAGTACCCTCCATTTAGGAAGGGGAAATCCAATATTCTGATGTTAGGAAATCATTCTCTTATCTTTGGGGAATGTGTTCTTAAACTTCAAAATGCCTGCTTATCTGCTTGTCTGCCTCCTCTCCTTTCCTCTCCTCTCCTCTCCTCCCATCCTAAGACATCAGTCTAGAAATCAGGAGGCTGCAAGTTCTAGTCCTGCAGTCTGGATAACATTGGGCCAGTCTCTTTTTCCCAGCCCATGTCAGGCTTGAACAATAAGCCAGTTGGTCAGTTCCAGTCACAACCATTGGATCAACGTAGTTGATAAAATAAACTAAAGAAAGAAAGAAAGAAAGAAAGAAAGAAAGAAAGAAAGAAAGAAAGAAAGAAAGAAAGAAAGAAAGAAAGAAAGAAAGAAAAAGAAAGAAAGAAAGAAAGAAAGGAAAGAAAGAAAGAAAGAAAGAAAGAAAGAAAGAAAGAAAGAAAGAAAGAAAGAAAGAAAGAAAGAAAGAAAGAAAGAAAGAAAGAAAGAAAGAAAGAAAGAACAACCTTGTACCTGGGAGAAATGCTAAGAAGTAAAAAAAATGATAATGAGAATAATGGCATAAACTGACAGTGGTGAGTACCATACCAAAAAGCCTTGGATGGCAGTTAAAAAAACAGGACATGTTTCAGGACATAGGAAACAGATATTGGAATCTGTACCTGTCCAAACACAACAGGTCTGAAGAAAAAACAACTGCAACCAGCCTGTCTTCCATTGAGGACCTGTATACTGCATGAGCCAGAAAGAGGGCTGAGAAAATATCTACAGACCCCTCACATCCTGGACATAGACTGTTTCAGCTCCTCCCCTCAGGACTCCACTATAGGGCACTGCATACCAAAAGAATTAGACACAGAGACAGTTTTTTCTCTCCCATGTCATCACTCTCCTAAACTCCTAATTCCCACAGCACTATCTTATGCCTAAAGATAACTAACTATGTAGTATGACTGTGTTACTATTATTCTTCTAATCTTTCCTATTACCTATTCCTATTGGTATCTTATGATTATATCACTTTGTTGTTTTATGTACACTGAGAGCTTATGCGTCAGAGACAAATTCCTTGTATGTCCAATCACACTTGGCCAATAAAGAACAAAGAAAGTCACTTTTGTTTTTACATTAACAAAAAATCATCTGTCAATTACAAAAGGCCGCACTGCCATATACTACCCTAATATATTACAATAGCCTAGATTCTTGGGAAGAATTTAATGTGAATGAAGGCCGGTGTGAAGAAGCTAAAGAAACAGCAACTGTGATTTGTTTACATTGTTATGTATAATCATCATCAGCAACAGCATCATAAATTACATTTATATGCTGCCCAATTCCCGGTGACTCTGTGTTTTTCAGTCTGTGATACTTCTATTTTTTGATTTTTCCTTTTCAGAAGCAGAGCATTTACATTTCTCCTGGTTAAATGGCATCATGTTCACTTTATCTTACTATACAAGCAAAAGGGAATATTTGTAGCTCAGGGTTGAGGTCTGGTGTGTCCAATCAATATATCTCAATCAAGGAACTGCCAACTCAGAAAAACAATCAAACAATTAACAACATCCTAATCAAGGAATCACCAAAAACACCCCCACCAACGCTGACAGGACAAGCCACTTGTATATAAACAGAGAACAAACCCACTCACTTCTAGAACTGATGATATTGTCTAGTTGGGTAATGAAATGGCTTTAGGAAAACAACCAAGCTCAGAAAGTACCAAGAATTCCACAATCATCCTATTATTCAATCCTCCTCCTCCTCCTCCTCCTCCTCCTCTTCCTCCTCCTCCTCTTCTTTCTTCTTTCTTCTTTCTTCTTCTTTCTTATGACATCTGCAAACTTGATCTCTTCAACCTCTTCATCCAGCTATTGTTAAAACTGCTTGTGCCCTGTCCTCAGTATTCCTCTGACTTGATCTGGGCTAGTGAGGAATGATCTCTGGGGGGTGATTTTTCTATACCAGCTGTTGAAAAGCTGATGTTGCACATCAGTCAGATCTGATTAGTACTTGGATGAGAGATTTCCAAGGACCTGGGAATATCAGGGCTGGAAAATAAAATATATAAAAAATAATCAAACTGGAAGGAGGCCATGGCAAATCACTTTGTATTGTTGTTAAGAAAACTATATGAAAATATTCATGAAATTATCAGCAAGTAAGCTTAACTCCAACGGGAATGCATGCATACAATACCAATGGTGTGTGTCTCAAACATATGTTACCATAATGTCAATGAGATTTTCCTTCTTTCAATAATTCATGACTTTGCAAACTCTTTATCTGTAATACTTAAATATGTCCTTGAGAATGAAGTAGGTTTTGGGGTTCGGTTTTTTTTAAATCTCTGATTAGATATAGTTATTTTGCCTGTTCTCTGGCATCCCACACTGACCCTTCTTTCTTTATAATTGCTGTCTTTATAGAAAAGAATACTTGGGCTGCATCTTTGCATTTGGATTGAAGACTGTGGTTTTACACACAAACACACATACACAGAGAAACAGCAGCTATGAATTCACAATCTGAATGGTGGGCACAGTACTGGAAAGTGAGATATTAGAAAAACAGTGATGGGGAAAATGAAGGGAAGGATGGAACAACATAAGAATAAAAATATTTTGATATGAAAACAAAAATTAATATGTCATCAGAAAATAAATGTTGATTTTTTGCCTACCTTTATCAAAGGTGACCATATATAGTACAGGTGGTCTTCTACATATGACTGCAATGGAGCCTGTCTATTATGGTTGAATATTGTAATGGTTATAAAACAGGATGGTCACACAAAGGACATGTTTTCTAAATGTTGTTAAATGATTCACCTAGTTATTCGAAAGCATGCTACATGCAAGTAGATAAATAGGCACCACTTCAATTACAGGTAGATAAATAGGGTTATTTATTTGGAAATAAATGGGATTTGGAAATAAATAGAAAATCTCACCTCAGAACATTTTTAGAAAGACGGAAAATCTACTGGAAAATCCCAACAATGGTTTGAAAATGGTAGAGGCACTTCTTGTGGATGAACAGAGTTAGGGTTGAGGTTAGCCTCTCTCAAGATCCCCTGAAAGCGCCCCCCAAAAGATCCTAAACATTTCAAGCCCTCTTCTACATAGAGAAAATTGGGAGGGTTTTTTTGGATTTTGGTTAAAATTAATCAGTAACAGCAGTGAATATGGCATCTTCTTCCTTTCATTCTGGATCTTAGGTATCACTACAGCTCTCCAAGGTTGAAGATCCTTGCAATGTGATAGGACAGTGATGGCAAACCTTTTAGAGACTGAGTGCCCAAACTGCAACCCAAAACCCACTTATGCACCGTCGAGTGCCGGGTGGGTGTGGCCCATTGGCTGGGTGTGGCCCATTGGCTGGGTGTGGCCAATTGGGTGGGCATAGCCCATTGGGTGGGCATGGCTGCGGTGGTAACAGCAGACTGGGTGGGACTAAAAAGTTCAATCAATCAATTCCAACTTTGCAAGATCTTTTTTTCCCGCGAAAAGTTGAAATTGATTGATTGAACCTTTTTTTTTTTTTACACACGGCGGTGGAGGCCTAAAGTGAAAAGGTTTTATAAAACCCAGCTGAAGGCCTAGGACTGGGGCAATGGCGCGCGTGCCCACAGAGAGGGCTCTGAGTGCCACCTCTGGCACCTGTGCCATAGGTTCGCCACCACTGTGATAGGATCAAGCAGCAACAGCTTGTCCCAGCTGAAGGCAAGAAGACCGTGCTCTAAAAGCAATACCTACTAATTAACCTAGAGAAGACTTTAAAAAAAAAAATCTCTTAAGCTTTATAAATGAATGTTGATCTTTAATGTTGATGTTGATCTTTAATCTATCTTAGAGATGGTATTCTTTCAAACCAGAACTGAAAAGTCCTTTTCTTTGGCCACTACCTACCTACACATAGAGTCACTTGAAAAAAGACTTCACAGCATATCAACTGATAATCAGATTATCACATAAAGTCCTCCATTTATAACTATTTATTTAATGACTGTTCAAAATTACAACGGCACAGAAAAAAGTGACTTATGGCCGATCTTCACACTTAGGACCATCCCAGCATCCCGCAGTCACATGATCAAAATTTGGGTACTTCCCAACCCAGCAGGTATTTATAAAGGTTGTAGCATCCTAGAGTCATGTGGCCACTGTTATGTCCTGGGACTGCTGAATGACTCAGCAGGCTCAGGAGGCTGCAGAAGGCCCGGGCAATCCACGTGGTTGCCCGGGACCAGACAGGCTGTCTCCAGCTTTGTGTGCATGCGCAAGGCGGGAGACTAGCCTTGCATTGATTGGCTGATGCTGTCCCTTGCAAGGGAGTGTAAAAGGCCCTGGCACCATTTTGTGTTTTGTTCTGTTCGTGATCTCAATAAAGAGTTGTGTTTGTTACTCCTGCCTCGCCTCGATGTCTTTCCAGCAGAAACAGAACATTGGCGATGAAGGTGGGATCCACTGCAAGCAGAACAACAGGAGAAGCTAGGCTGACTTACCAGAGAAGGCCTGAAGCGCTGGGAAGTTCGGCGTCCGGAGGAAGCGATTGCCTGCCAGTACGAAAATGCTGGAGGTGAGCTCGGCTTCGAGGGACCCCTTCTCATTCCTTGCAGCGAGAGGCATTGAAGAGGTTACAGGCTGTAACGATGTCAAAGCTGGGCCGTCTGTCGGAATTTGACACTTCTCACCCTGAGCGCTGGAGTTCCTATGTGGCGCGTGTGGAAAATTACTTGAGAGTAAATAAGATCCAGGAAGATGGCCTTAAAGCTGCTACATTGCTGTGTGTCTGTGGGCAAGAGACTTTTGACATTGCAGAGAATCTTGTAGCCCCAGCACCACTGGAGTCAATTGTGTATGCTGACTTAAAGAGGATGCTGCGAGAGCACTTCAAACCCAAGCTCTCAGTAATTGCGTGGAGGCATGCATTTGAGCAGAGGGACCAGAGGCCTGGTGAGTCTGCTGCGGACTTTGTTGCTGCCTTAAGACAAGCAGCTAGACAGTGCGAGTTCAAGGATCTGGAAGAGAGGCTTCGGGATTGCTTGGTTTGCGGACTGCGAAGTCGTGAGCTGCAACAGAAACTTTTTGCAAAAGAAGATGTCTCATTCCAAGATGCTTTGAGAGAGATTGCAGCTGAAGAAGCAGCGGGCAGCGCTGTGAAAGCCTTGTGGCTCACCAGGAACCCTCCGGCGGTGGCCTCAATCCATCAAGATGTCGCTCGAGAGGTATCTGAAGAGGATTCAGAAGAGGAGGTGGACAGGCTTCAGCATGCTGAAGAGAAGAGGCCTCAAGGGCACAGAGAAAAAGCGGCAGCATCCCCTCAGTGTTTCGGTTGTGGAGGTCGCCACAAGCGAAATGATTGCCGGTTTCGCTCCGCTACCTGCCGGGCATGTGGCAGGCAAGGCCACATTGCATCCGTCTGTTTGGGTCACCAGAAGGAACGGTCTGCAGAAGAATTGCCTCTGAAAGGTACCAAGGTCCCCAGCCAACACAGGGTGGGCTTCTGCGCATCCCGTAGGGGCATTTTCAAAACCGGGGTTCACAGGCCACTTAAAAAGAAGCTTCACATTGACGTGAAGTTACAAGGGGTTCCCATGTCGATGGAGTTGGACACAGGGTCCGCTCTATCGATCATTTCCCTTGACACCTTCAATAAGGTCTGCAACAGAAGTGGCCTACGAGTTAAACTCAGGCCTTCAAGTTTAATCCTTACTGACTTCCAGAATTCCAGAGTCAGCGTGAAGGGGGAGGCCATGCTCAGGGTGCAGCGTAGGAATTTTGAGGGGCTGTTAGATGTGGTGGTAGTTGGGGGTGATCGTGCGAGCCTCATTGGACTCGATTGGTTCGAGGCCCTTGGAATTCAAGTGACTGGACTTCACAATCTGCAAATGTCAGGCCTTGCACAAGTTTGCAAGGAGTTTGCTGATGTGTTCAGTTCAGAGCTTGGCTCGTTCAAGGGGCCTCCCATTGCTTTACGTTTAGACCCAGCCATCACACCCATCAGGATCAAGCCCCGAAGGGTGCCCTTTGCCTTAAAAAACAAAATAGATGTAGAGCTGGACAAGCTGATCCAGCAGGGCATTTTAGAGCCTGTGGACTCTAGTCCATGGGAAACACCTATAGTCACGCCACTGAAGGCCAATGGAGAAGTCCGGATTTGTGCGGACTATAAATGTACACTTAATAAGGCATTGCAGCAGCATGCCTATCCGGTGCCTGTGGTGAGCCACATTTTGGCCTCCCTCAAGGGGGGGGCGGATCTTTGCAAAGCTTGATTTGGCTCAGGCCTATCAACAGTTACCTGTTGATGAGGCAACGGCTGAGGCCCAAACAATTGTGACGCACCGGGGAGCCTTTAAGGTCAAAAGGCTGCAGTTTGGGGTTAATGTATCCCCTGGCATATTCAAGAGCGTGATGGAGCGAACGCTCTGGGGCATTCCAGGGGTCTGTCCCTATTTTGATGATGTCCTCATTGCTGGGGAGTCATCTGTGAACTTAGCTGAAAGGCTGAGGGCTGTCTTGCTGCGTTTCCGCCAAGCAGGGCTGAAGCTGAAGCAAAATAAGTGCAAAATTGGAGTCACCTCCACAGAGTTCTTGGGATTCCGTATTGATGCTGAAGGCATCCATCCTTCGGAATCCAAGCTTCAAGTGATTCAGCAGGCCCCAAGCCCCCAGTCGAAGAGTGAGCTTCAAGCCTTCCTGGGGCTGTTAAATTTTTACCATTCATTCCTTCCCCACAAGGCTGCAGTGGCTGAGCTGTTACACCGGCTCTTGGACAAACAGGCTCCATGGAAATGGACAAAGGTCCATGAAAGGAGTTTCACAGAGGTCAAGGCCTTGCTCTCTTCAAATGCGGTTTTAGCCCATTTCAATGAGCAATTGCCTGTGTGCATAGCCTGTGATGCATCCCCTTATGGGGTTGGGGCTGTGCTGAGCCATCTCAAGGCTGATGGGACACAAGTCCCTGTGGCCTACTACTCCAGGACTCTCTCATCTGCAGAACGTAATTATGCGCAGATTGACAGAGAAGCCTTGGCAATAGTAGCTGGAATAAAGAAATTCCATGATTTCTTGTATGGCCGCCATTTCACGGTTTACACAGACCATAAACCTTTGTTGGGTTTGTTTACAACAACAAAACAAACCCCACACATTATATCTCCTAGAATGCTGAAATGGTCAATTTTCTTGTCAGCATATGACTACACTCTGGCTGCAGAAACTGCCACTGATCACATGCTTACAAGCGTGATGACATGGGTGTTGTCAGGATGGCCTGACACGTGCCCGGGTGCAGAATTCCAGAGTTTCTGGCAAAGGAAGCACGAGCTTTCTACTTTCAAAGGGTGTCTCCTGTGGGGCAGCAGGGTAGTCATCCCGGCCTCATTGAGGACTAGTGTCTTGTTCTCTCTGCATGGGGGACATCCGGGAATAGTCCGGATGAAGGCGCTAGTGTGTAGCCACCTCTGGTGGCCTGGGCTCGATAAAGAGATCGAGGCCCAGGTGCATGGGTGCCAAGTGTGCCAACAGTCAAGGCCAGAAATGCCCCAGGCCCCTGTACATAGGTGGGAGGAGACACATACCCCATGGTCGAGGGTACACATCGACTACGCTGGGCCCTTTCAGGGGCAATTCTTCCTTCTCCTCGTGGACAGCCATTCCAAGTGGCTAGAGGTTGTTCCTGTCTCCTCCACTACTACTGCTAGGACCATCCAGGTGCTGAGAGGAATCTTCGCCTCACATGGTCTTCCAGATGTCCTTGTCTCAGACAACGGACCCCAATTCACATCTTCTGAGTTTCAGGGTTTTCTTCAAGCCAACATGATCCGGCATGCCACATCTGCGCCATTTCATCCAGCTTCCAACGGCCAAGCTGAGCGTATGGTGCATACTACCAAAGATGCTTTAAAGAGAATCACTCACGGGAACTGGCATCACAGGTTAGCTGACTTTCTTCTTTGTCACCGCACCACACCTTGCACTGCCACTGGAAAGAGCCCAGCTGAACTCCGCTGGGGTCGCAGACTCATCACTAAGCTGGACAGGTTGCACCCCGACCGGGTGGCTTCACAGGTGTCACAGCCACGGGCACCTAGGAGACTACAGGTGGGCGATCTGGTCTGGGCAAGGAACTATGGACCTGGACATCTCTGGGTGACAGCAGTGGTATGCAAGGTCTCTGGGCCGCTGTCATACGAAGTGGCCTTGGATGATGGTCGTGTGATCAGACGTCACATTGACCAACTGCGCTGGAGGCTTTCCAGCCACTCTTCTGCTCCTGGCTCTGCTCTAGGGGGGGGAGGACCACAATTACGATTGTGGACCACAGTCTCTCCATGAAGGTGGACCTTCAAATGTTCCTGCACATGTTCCTGAAGGGGGTTTTGCCATGGAGGCGGCTCCTGACTCTGGCACAGGCACCGGGTCTATGGGACATTGCTGTCAATCGGCTACTCAGGCCACTCCAGCTGCTGGTCTTGGGCTCGAAGGACAGTGTTCCCAAGAGGGGTCCATTGTGGATTTGGGGAACTCCACCCCACCACTGGACTTGGTGAACTCCACCCCACCAAGGAACTCTGGTTTGGGTTTAGCGGATCCAGCCAGTCAGCAGTTTGGAGGGTTGCCTGGGTCTCGGGGGCATCAAAGTCCTGGTTTGCCTAGCCCAACAGGCGAGATGGCACGCCAGGCACAAACGCTGGCTCCAAGAAGGTCAGAGCGGGCCAAGGGTCCACCCAAACACCTAAAGGACTATGTGAGGTTCCTGTCATGTATTGGGGAGGCTTAATAGTTCTCTAGAACTCAGGACACACTCATAGAAGAGTGTTCTATTGAGCCTGCAACACTATGAGGTATTCTTGTAAATACAAGAAATGGAATGAAGGGGTCTGCCAGTGTGCAGGCATAACTGTGTTAGAAATAATATCAGGATAATGACACACATGTATATGTAGGTTGCTCTAAAACTGTAAGTATTCACTTATTGTTTTATCCAAGAGGGGAGGGGTGTTATGTCCTGGGACTGCTGAATGACTCAGCAGGCTCAGGAGGCTGCAGAAGGCCCGGGCAATCCACATGGTTGCCCGGGACCAGACAGGCTGTCTCCAGCTTTGTGCGCATGCACAAGGCGGGAGACTAGCCTTGCATTGATTGGCTGACGCTGTCCCTTGCAAGGGAGTATAAAAGGCCCTGGCGCCATTTTGTGTTCTGTTCTGTTCGTGATCTCAATAAAGAGTTGTGTTTGTTACTCCTGCCTCGCCTCGATGTCTTTCCGGCTGAAACAGAACATTGGCGATGAAGGTGGGATCCACTGCAAGCAGAACAACAGGAGAAGCTAGGCTGACTTACCAGAGAAGGCCTGAAGCGCTGGGAAGTTCGGCGTCCGGAGGAAGCGATTGCCTGCCAGTACGAAAATGCTGGAGGTGAGCTCGGCTTCGAGGGACCCCTTCTCATTCCTTGCAGCGAGAGGCATTGAAGAGGTTACAGGCTGTAACGATGTCAAAGCTGGGCCGTCTGTCGGAATTTGACACTTCTCACCCTGAGCGCTGGAGTTCCTATGTGGCGCGTGTGGAAAATTACTTGAGAGTAAATAAGATCCAGGAAGATGGCCTTAAAGCTGCTACATTGCTGTGTGTCTGTGGGCAAGAGACTTTTGACATTGCAGAGAATCTTGTAGCCCCAGCACCACTGGAGTCAATTGTGTATGCTGACTTAAAGAGGATGCTGCGAGAGCACTTCAAACCCAAGCTCTCAGTAATTGCATGGAGGCATGCATTTGAGCAGAGGGACCAGAGGCCTGGTGAGTCTGCTGCGGATTTTGTTGCTGCCTTAAGACAAGCAGCTAGACAGTGCGAGTTCAAGGATCTGGAAGAGAGGCTTCGGGATCGCTTGGTTTGCGGACTGCGAAGTCGTGAGCTGCAACAGAAACTTTTTGCAAAGGAAGATGTCTCATTCCAAGATGCTTTGAGAGAGATTACAGCTGAAGAAGCAGCGGGCAGCGCTGTGAAAGCCTTGCGGCTCGCCAGGAACCCTCCGGCGGTGGCCTCAATCCATCAAGATGTCGCTCGAGAGGTATCTGAAGTGGATCCAGAAGAGGAGGTGGACAGGCTTCAGCAGGCAGAAGAGAAGAGGCCTCAAGGGCACAGAGAAAAAGTGACAGCATCCCCTCGGTGTTTCGGTTGTGGAGGACGCCTCAAGCGAAATGATTGCCGGTTTCGTTCCGCTACCTGCTGGGCATGTGGCAGGCAAGGCCACATTGCATCCGTCTGTTTGGGTCGCCAGAAGGAATGGTCTGCAGAAGAATTGCCTCTGAAAGGTACCAAGGTCCCCAGCCAACACAGGGTGGGCTTCTGCGCGTCCCGTACGGGCATTTTCAAAACCGGGGTTCACAGGCCACTTAAAAAGAAGCTTCACATTGACGTGACGTTACAAGGGGTTCCCATGTCGATGGAGTTGGACACAGGGTCCGCTCTATCGATCATTTCCTTTGACACCTTCAATAAGGTCTGCAACAGAAGTGTTTGTTACTCCTGCCTCGCCTCGATGTCTTTTCGGCTGAAACAGAACAGCCACCTTCCCAGCTGGCTTCTGCCGAGCAAAGTCAATGGGGGAAGCTGGTTCTTAACAACCAGGTGATTCGCTTAATATCTACAGTGATTTGCTTAACAATCATGTCAAAAATGTTTGTAAAATCAGGTGCAACCTTAACCACCGCCTTGCTTAGCAATGAAAATTCTGGTCCAAATTATGGTTGCTAGGCAAACATTAGCAAGAGTTTTAGCAGCTCTCCTTTAAAAATTACATTGCATAATTGCATAATTCCATTCTAGTTACATTCAGACTTTTTTTTCGGGGAGGGTGCAAAAGCCGACTGGTTCCAATGTCACATCGGTATTTTAAAGAGGAAAAGCAAGTTATCTGCCTTTCTTGCTGGATTCAGATATGAAACCCTCTCTGAGACAGTTATACAGAACTTTATATATTGTTGGATGTTATTGTCCGGGGAAAGAATAATTTTATTCTTCATTCCCAGAAATTATGTTATCAAGCAAGGCAACTGAATTCAACTGAAGGGAGAAACTCTCTTCAAAACGGAAATACAGAAAACTTATTTATTCTGGAAAATAACATTAAGTATTATTTTCTTGTGCTACCTACTTTCAACAACAATAAATATCAAGTGTTTAGTGTACAGATGATACACCGATGATTTTTATGGTGCCCTATGTAAGCATGTGCAAAGTCAGATATTTTATTACTATTGTTTCCATTATTTATTGTTGCAGAGGACTGCACAAAGTATCCACTTAAAGCAAATAGCTTTACAAGTGATTCTGCCGAATTAGTTATATGATATGAATGAAGTAAGCTCATCCAAAGTGACAAAAATAAGCAAATAAATAAAAAGAGAATGAACTTTCACTTTTAGAAACTGTCAAATCTAATGGATGAAGGACCTCTAGCTGCACTTAATCAAAATGAAACCTCTCATAGCTATTCTCTGAGCATCAAGGTGTGAACAGAATGAGGGAATAATGTGTATGAGTAGTAAATATGACAAATTTGTTGAAAATTTGGGCTTTTTTGCTCACATTTAAAAAAAAAAAAAAAAAAAACTTTTATGTGTTGTTGATTAAACCACATGTGAATTAGAATAAGTTCAGATAGTTCCTTCTAAGGAAAATTGTCGCCCATCTGTACTAGCCAGATACAAAAAAATTTTCCCCTCATTTTCTGTTTATGAAAAAGATGCACATTTTGCTAATTTCCCACCAACAAATATTGCAGGAAAATTCCCACTTTTCTCCAGGCCCAATTTTTTTAATTACAAAGCAGTTATAGTCACTCCTGTGAAGCATGCAACAAACTGAAATAAAACATTCAGAAATTCAGCTTTTAATTGTCTAATTATGTAACATGTCTCTATGATTTTTGTCACCTCAAACCTGATATCAATGTCAGCTAGTTCAGTGTTTCTGGATGGAAGAAGGCTTTTACTGTGGCAATAAGCAAAGATTGAAAGAAATGGGGAAAACTTAGTTGTGATTGAAAACATTTCCAAATTCAGGCAACTTCCCCCCCCCCCAGTTTTTCCTAATTCAGTTTTATATGCAATCCATCCATCAGTTCAAAAGAATTAAGGAAACATATTTTATATTACCTGTTGAATACCATTTAATGTTTTCTTATTTTATAATCTTTCTTGGTCTTTTAAGTGGCAGATACTCTAGAAAATGTTCTGATCCTAATTATTGTTTCACTGGTGTTTATCATTTCAGATAGCAACCTGAACAATGAAAAACAATCAGATATGTTCTACTGTTTTAGATTCAACTGTAATAACCATTTAGTAAGGACATTGTTTTCTTACTATGCTGTTGTCTGCCTTATTTTAGGATGATTTCAAGTGATGGTTCATCTTAAAAGAGAGATAGCTTAAAAACCAATCCTATTTTTTTAAAAAAAAGAACTAGGATGACACAGAGCCAATGAAACATATGCTAAAGTTAATAGTGAAATAAATAGGACAAGTTACATATATAGATCTGAATAATAACAATAACAATAACAATAACAATAACAATAACAATAACAATAATATAATAACCATCAAGAAAGAAACGGAAGGCTTAATACTGGCTGCTCAAGAACAAGCATTACCAACTAATGCCATGAAAGCGAAGATACAAAAATCCACTGACAATCCAAATTGCCGACTTTGCAATGACAAAGTTGAAACTGTTTCACACCTAATCTGTGAGTGCAGCAAAATCGCACAAACTGATTACAAAGCTAGACATGATCGAGTTGCTAAATTAATCCACTGGGCATTGTGTAAAAAATACGACTTGCCTGTGTCCGAAAAGTCGTGGGAACACAGGGTGGAAAAAGTTGTTGAGAATGAGAGGGTGAAGATCTTGTGGGACGTTCGAATACAGACAGATCGCCATTTGGAACACAATACGCCGGATATCGCAGTTGTAGAGAACCGAAGCGTACAGCTGATTGATATTGCTGTACCAGGAGATGCCAGAATCGAAGAAAAAGAACTGGAAAAAATTACGAAATATCGCGACCTGGCCATCGAAACTGCGCGATTATGGATGAAACGTGTAACAGTGGTACCCATTGTCATCGGGGCACTGGGAACTATGTCCCAAAACTTTGCAAAATACATCAAGAAATTGCAGCTTCCTGCAATAACTCCAGCAATGTTACAAAAAACTGAGCTACTCGGAACATCTTATATTTTAAGAAGGTACCTGGTTGACACCTAGGATGCTGGTAGCAACCCGTGTCAACCATCAGCGCCAGCCAATTTGAATGTTCAGTTGACTGAGGTTCATGTTTAATGAATAAAAGATATAATAATAATAATCTTTCACAATCTTGTGCTTTCCAGGTGATTTAAATGAAAACTCCCATCAACCAGAGCAAGCATAGGCAACAATTAGGAATGGTGGAGAATGAAGATCTCAATTTCTGAAGGGCATCATATAAGAAGATTGCTATAAGCCATGATTTAATACTTCTTAAAGAAATCAGCCTCCTTCTACATTTTAGCTGTTTCTTCCTGCTTTTACTTCTGGTTAATCCTAGATGTAACAAGGAACTGGATTCAATATTAATTATGGCTAATAACTGTTGCTAGTTGAAACAAATCAGTTTCATTTGTTACACTATGTGGATGAAGGAGCACTTGCATGTTAATTCTGTGAGGAAAGATTTGCTCAAGCCATGATAAACCAGGATAAGCAAAGTTCCAGTAAAAATATCTCTATATTGAAGTCCCTGCAACCCTGACTAAGCTGATCTGTGGCTGAAAGATGACCATCATTTCTACAGCTATATCAGTGACATTTCTTTCTGAAAATATATAGAATTCAATTAGCTATGGGACTTATTACTCTTTCATCCTGCAGAAATGTTATCTTCTTCTTCTGGAAAATATCTTTAAAGCTACATAGGAATATCTTTAGATTTAACATCTAAAATCATAGTCTATAAGGGGCTAATTAATTGCAGGATTGTGACTTCAGAGTAGTCTTAAGCTGCTGCTGATCAATTGTCATAATGTTAAAATTTATGCTTAATTTAAACATAGAGGTAGATTGACCAATGCCTTGATATGTATTTATAATATTTCTATTTCACAACTCAAGATGGTGCACATAGTTAAAGCTTCTACCACCTATTTTCCCCACAACAACAATCCCGTGAGCTACATTGGGCTGAGAGAGAGTGGCTGACTCTTTCATATCTTATGGAGGATTAAAACTCAATACCTGGGTTCCCAGCTCAACATTTTACCAACTACATCAAACTGGTTCTGTCTTGTTTCAGTCCAAATAGAATGACATGCACAAAGGTTTTAAGAGCTTTATTGGAAGTCCAAGCCCTTAAGGTGAATTCCCCAATACTTTAGTCACACTCACTTGCAAAGTCCTAGGAAGTCTGCTCGATCAAAATACAAGGCTACCAGGTCCAAGGGAAAAGGCAAAGGCAAAGTCCACAGAGTCCACAGTCTAAGTCCAATCTGAAGTCCAAGGCAAAGGTCCAAAATCAATGAACAAATCCAAGGTCCACACACACGGTCAATTGTAGAACAATCCAGAGTCAAGAAAACTAAGAGCAAAGGGTGAAGTACGAACCCAGCAACAATCCCCAACTCCACTCGGATTAAATAGGTGCTTGCCAGTGCACTCATCAGGAAGAGAAAGAGTGCTGCTTCGCGAATAGCCTCACTGACCTCCATTGTGCCTGCCTTCTCTCAGCCTTGCACATCTGCAGATCAGGTGGAGGAGACAATTCCTCCTCATTCCTGCTGGCCAGCTGCAGCTATGCATCTTCTCCACCCCACATTTCCATCAGGGTTTCTGAGCCCTCCAGCTGCAGCTGTGCCTCTCCTCCTCCTTCTTCAGCAGGCCATTCATCTGATTGCCTCTCCAGAAACCTCTCTGCTATGCCTGACCTCTCCACTCCTGGTGTCTCCACTCCCGACACTCCTCCACAACCCCTTCTGAAGTCCTTAGACCTGGCTCTTTCTCATTGTCCGAGCTGGTGTCCTGGGAAGTCATCATGGTTCTCTGATTTCTCTGTTACAATGGTTCTTTGGTCCTGACTTCCAATGAAGGTTTGCGATCACTCACTCTGGAAACTTAAACTATAAACATTCACTATGTGTTTGCTTCTTGTTTGACCCACAAAATCTATGATACTTTGTTTTTAAAATTATCTTTCTTTTAAGTTTTAAAAAAATAAAGGTTTCCCCTGTCCTTTAGTCCTGGTTCTAAGGGATGGTGCTCATCTCCATTTCCTAGCTGAGCAAGCCAGCATTGTCTGAAGACACTTTCATGGTCATGTGGCTGGCATGACTATACACTGAAGGCACATGGAATGTTGTTACCATCCCACCAAAGTGGTACCTATTTATCTATTCACATTTGCATGCTTTAGAACTGCTAGGTTGGCAGGAACTGGGGCAAGAACAGGAACTCACTTTGTCACACAGTACTTGAATCTTAAACTACCAACCTTCTGGTTAACAGGCCAATGTCTTAACTGCTAGGCCACCATGCCCTTATTATCTTTCCATTATACAACAACAACAACAAAAGCCCATGCTAAATATGGATTCATCCATTTCATCTCCTCCCCTCCCCCTTAGAAAAGAGAGAGAGAATGAAAGAAAAACTTGGAGAAAAATGTTTGGAAAAAATCTGGGGGCAATGCTCTCTTAAAATGCACTAAGGATTTGTCTAATACTATCACCAATTTTAAGAAGCATATCCAAGCCCTAGAAGAGTGGAAGATGTTTCTGGAAAGCACTTAATAATTCCCTAAAGATCTGTTCCGTTATCCACTGTGGCTGCAGCTCATTTATTTTCCTTGGGATTTGATTTTGAAGATACTGTTTTCACTTCATTTTCCATTTCATTTTATTTATTGATTTACTGTCAAAGACCAAAATACAGATGCAACAGAAAAACAATGAAAAAGTGAGGCATTTACACATGAGGGGGAGACAGAGATAGAGATAATCAGTAAAAACTATTGCCCTTCCAGGCCTGTAAGAGGTAACTAAACCATTCAAATCAAAGCATAATGCAAACTCACATCTTCTGACAGCAGTCAAAATTGAGAGAATGGAGCAATTTTTGTAGTCATGTCAAAAGACCAATATGCTATTAGAAAGCATGCAACCTCTGTTCCACTCCAAACCACAAATAGTGAGGAGAGACCAATGAGTAAGGAGTAAGGAGAGAGAACATTAACTCAGAGCTCCAAATATGGTTCAAGGGATGTATTAACTGTCTTGATGGTTTTGCCCAAGTGTGGACAGAGGCATTCCAAATATGGCATACAGATATTCCTCAAATTATGACCATAGTTTATCCTGGAATTATAGTTGTAAGTTGTCCCAATTATTAAGTGAGTTGCCCTATGACCATGCCAGATTTTATCGTCTTAATTGCAGCAGTTATTAAGTGAACACCACAATTGCTAAGAGAACACCACGGTCATTAAGAAAAAGCATTGTACTAATGCTGGCAATAAGAACTAAACACTGATTTCTGGCAAAAGTTATAAATCACAGACACATGACCGAGATGCTGCAAATGGCCATAAACACGAGCTAATTGCCAAGCACCCAAAATTTGATCATGTGACTGCAGTGTGTGTGTAGAAACTAGGTTGGAAGGTCCTTTGGGGGGATTTTTTGTAACTTTGAACAGTCACTAAACAACCAGATGTAAGCTGAGGACTTCCTATATTATTGTCCCTCCCCTTCAACATTTTTGAAAGTAAGACATTAAACTGTGCTAGGGTAAATTATCTTGTATGCAAGATGGAGAGAATGTTAGAAAGGTATGTAGATATGGAAAAAGATCTGCTACAGAGGGTTCCATAATAATAGTTTTTAAAAAATGGATCTATCATTTGACTTTGATGTTACACCTAGCATAAATTTCTCTGGCCAAAGCATGAACTACAGTGGGACAAATCAAAAGATGAAACAGACAAGTCAGGGAAGATATTCTAGACCAGAGACTCACCTCAGAAAAATAATTTCAGATACTATGTTGAAGCCAAAACTGCATGGTTACCTCCATGAAAGGACAGTGTCATTGTCTATGTATCTGCCTGAACTGAAAGTATCTCTTTTCTAAGCATGATTCTTACATAATCTCTTTAGCAAAATTCATCAAGAAGAAAGGAATAGGTTAGCAAGAAATTCCCATAAAAATCCAGATAGAATGGAGCAGAGATTCTTTGATTTCTCTCTATTTGTCTGTCTGTGAATCAGTGAAGTGGCTGGTCTCTTTACTGCTAGCACAAAGGTTTGTTGATGGGTGTTTACAAAAACCATCTTCTAAATCTTTATCAAACTAAGAACTAACCATTAAACACAACTCCAGTCACAAAAGTGCATTTGGACTAAATTGAAGAATGCAATATACAGTATGTATACCGTAGTTCTTAGAAATTTGGACCACTTCTGATATATACAGTATTTTGTAGGTACAAGGTTATGTGACATACAGCAGAAGACTCGGTACCTAGGCAATAAATGATTTAAATATTATAGGGATAAAGCTATTATTATTAAAACATGTGAATCTAATTATACATTGGAGACTTGGAGGCACATATTGTAATTATTTGAGTTGGTTGTATTCAAGTGGTAGAAAATTGAGGATAGATTGCTAAATATTTGAAACCCTTAATCTGGTCAATTTGGATGTCATTGATTTTCCCATTATGATGCTAGTTGGTATGTTTCTTGGTAGATAAGACTTTCTTCATTTTAGAATAAATAATTCCTAGTTTTTCATCCTGGCAGAATACTGTTAGATACTGAAATACCTGCTGAATGCCAATCTGAATCAGGGAAAGGATGATGGTATCATTGTGGAGGAAGATGGAAATAGGTTTATGATTTAGTGAGGCAAAGATGAATCTCATTCTGGCAACTTTACAGTTTTTCAGTTGTGTGATTAGTTTGGAAGTTACAGTGTGTAGTGAGAGGGAGGGTTACAAATTACAATTTGCAGGCTGATTTACCAGCTCTTAGATAGGTAGAGAGACAAGAGACAGATGATAGATAGATAGATAGATAGATAGATAGATAGATAGATAGATAGATAGATAGATAGATAGATAGATAGATAGATAGATAGATAGATAGATAGATAGATAGATAGATAGATAGATGACAGGGAAAGAGAGGGAGGGAGGGACCCAAGTGGCCTCAATGGCTCTCAGAGAGAGGGCTAATGACCAGATGACTGCAAGGAATAAATCTTTCCATTCTGCCCTCCCCTTCCTGTCAGAACTAATCTTTTCATCTACCCCACCATCTTGCCAGAACTGATGAGGTTTCTTGGATGAGAAGTAAAATGTCTTCAAGGAAAAACAAAGAAAGTCCAATTGCCTTTTGAAAAAGCACCTTTGAGACAACCATGACCTGGATGACTGAGAGTCTCCATAGATAGATAGATAGATAGATAGATAGATAGATAGATAGATAGATAGATAGATAGATAGATAGATAGATAGATAGATAGATAGATAGATAGATAGATAGATAGATAGATAGATAGATAGATAGACAGACAGACAGACAGACAGACAGACAGACAGACAGATAGTAGATAGATAGATTAGATAGATAGATCTATAGCTATAGATAGATAGATGATTATATATAGATAATAGATAGATAGATAAATTAGGATAGATAGATAGAATAGATAGATAGATAGATAATAGATGGATAGATAGATAAGATAGATAGATAATAGATAGATAGATAGATGATAGATGATATATAGATGATAGATAGATGATAGATAGATGATAGATAATGATAGATAGATGATAGATAGATGATAGATAGATGATAGTAAATGACAGATAGATAGATAGATAGATAGATGATGATAGATAGATAGATGATAGAGTAGATAGATGATAGATAGATATATGATAATAGATAGATGATAGAATAGATTGATATATAGATGATAGATGATAGATAGAGAGAATAGATTATGATGATAGATGATTATAGATAGATAATGATTGATAGATGGTTGATAGATATTGATAGATTGATAGATTTATAGATTGATGATTGATAGATTTATTAGATTGATAGATTTGATAGATTGATAGATTGATAGACTAGTAGATAATGAATAGATAGAGATAGATAGATTGTAGAATAGATGATGATAGATAGATGATAGATAGATGAAGATAGATGATAGATCATGATAGATAGATAGTGATAGATAGATAAGATAGATAGATAGATAGATAGATAGATCGTTTAGATGATAGATATAGATGAGATAGATAGATAGATAGCTAATAGATAGATAGATTGACACGTGAAAGAGAGGGAGTGAGGGACCCCAATTTGGCCCTCATGGCTCTCAAGAGAGGGCTAATGAACCCAGATGACTGCAAGGAATAAATCTTTCGCGTTCTGCCCTCCCCTTCCTGTCAGGTAACTAATCTTTTGCATCTAGCCGCCCACCATCTTGCCAGAACTGATGATTTTCTTGGATGAGAAGTAGATGTCTTCAAGTGAAAAACAACGAAAGTCCAATTGCCATTTGAAGAATCACCTTTGAGGACAACATGACCTGGAATGACTGAGAATCTTCCATAGATTAGATAATAGATAGATGAGTATATGATAGATAGATAGACAGACGACAGACAGACAGACAGACAGACAGACAGACAGACAGACAGACAGACAGACAGACAGACAGACAGGTGATAGATAAGAAGATGATAGATCGATAGATAGATAGATAGATAGATAGTATAGATAGATAGAATAGATAGATAGATAGATAGATAGATGGATAGATAGATAGATGATAGATAGATAGATAGATAGATAGATAGATAGATAGATAGATAGATAGATAGATAGATAGATAGATAGATAGATAGATAGATAGATAGATAGATGATAGATAGATAGAGACACAGAGAGAGGCAGGCAGGCAGGCAGGCAGGCAGGCAGACCATAGGTTTTGGTGCTTATATAAAGGTTTGGTTTCCTTTGATACTTATTCAACCACGTTGAAGCTAGGGTGGCTGCAGATTGCTGGAGAGATGACCCAATTATAAAAATGACAATATTTGCCATAGTTTTCACCTACTCTGTAACCATAGTAAAATGCTGGATGTGTTATAAGAATGTCAGTAGCATTCTTGGCAACAATTAATTCTTCCAGGAAAAAGAAGCCAAAAGAAAATTAATTTCTGCCAAATTGAATGAGAATGGTTAAAAAAGAAAAATAATAATTGAAAACTTGCACCCAGAGAGAGGAAAACAGATGGAGCAATTTCTGAGCTGTTCCTTACTGTGAGGTGTGCATGAAGCTCATAGGAAGAAGTTACTTGGAAATTGCTCTGTTTGTTTCATGTAACCAGTTTTCTTTTAATCAAAGCAACAGGCCAGGCAACTGGTAGCTTATAGTAGCTTAGACACAAAAGATTAGATAGGTGCTTATTGAGTGCTTTTTAATAATCATTTTTGATTGATGACTGCTTAGAAATGACTGTCTATCCAAATTTTAGGTTTATGTGTGAAATTCAGAATGCACAGAGAACAGCAAAGTGTTATGATTTAAGAATCCAGATTGGCAATTCATTACTAATCCACTACATAGTATTTTTATATGGCAAAGTGGTTTTCTCATGGACATCTAAGGTTGAGGAAGGAACACAGATCTGTCTAGTTTTCTATACAGTGATTTGACTTCAGCTTGCAATTCTTCATGTCCCCACTCTGTTCCTTTCACAATTCTAAAATTCAAAAGGTATCACATATGCATCCATTTCTCATTATTGTAAGCCAGATGTAGCCAACATTATGGTGCATCTGGAATGTTAAGGGTCAGTCTTGGCATTCCTATAAAATAAGAAACAAGGATGTGGCTTTGCTATTTATAAAGGGGTAGATGTGGCGAGTGAGCTAATACTCATCTACTACCACTTGATCATCTGTGTTTTCCAAAGTCCCAGGATATGGCCATTTTAGCATTTTTTTTTCTGTGTTTCCATTACTTTTTTCTGCTTTGCATGATAAAGAAGGAGAGTGTGTGGAGGGAAAAACATAATTGCAGATGATACAAACTAATAAAAAGAATAATTGTGGCTTACTGCATGATTAATATTGTTTGTAGCTTGACCATCGTGGTCTGATGAGCAAAGGTGTCAAGTTTGTTCTTTAAAGCCTCAAGGACTAAGAGTAAGCATGTTTAGGACTCTGCACACAAACTATCTAAGGATGATGATCCATGAAAGCAATTAGCAGGAATGACTCTTATGGGGCCCCCTCACAAAATTGTCCCTATACGATTTATGCAAGGATATCAACAGTAGTATCCTGGCTGCAAAAAGGAGTCAATGAATTCTATGAAGGGCCTTGTTACTACTCCATCTCTTGAACTTAGGAGCATGACTATCAACAAAAGGGGCTTATTTAACAGAATCTGGTCAGTGTGTCCCTAGAGGTTGCTTTTCTCAAACTAGTGGGAACTAGTGAATCTCAGAATACCCAGCTGCAATACTACGGGAGTTTATTTCTAATATATCTGTGCTTCTGGAAAAATTTCCTAAATCAATTCTGGAGGGTAGATTTCAGCTTTCAAAATGTCAGCAGTTCTGGGAGTTGAAGTCCACTCATCTTAAAGTTGCAGGTTTGAATAACACTGACCTAGAGAATTAGCATTTAGCAAAATATTCTGCTATAATCACATTTAAGGTTCTCTTCCTTTCTTTTACTCCTTAAAGACTAAAACAGATTTTTTTCCAGCCTATTTTTCTCTTCAAAACTTTATCATCTTTGCACTTTGAATTTCTATTGGGAATGAGAACAAGAAGGGGCATTTTATCATTTGATGGGCAAGAAACCCCCTCCCCAGAAATATTGAATTAAAACACATACACTAATTTAGAGAGTTTTAAAGATTAATATATAATTGAGACCAAAGGGTCATTTTGGGTGCAGAGGGGGGTTGATGGACAAACAATTGAAAAAAACCAAAAATTTTGTTTTTGTACACGATAACTGGAGCAAGATTAAAAAGTCAGCAAGATGTACCAAGTTGGAAAGATTCGCCACTACCCACAATGGAGGAATGGTTGGTGAAGATGATGAACTTGTTCAGATGGCTAAATTGACTTATTTGATAAAAGAAAAAACAATATCTACATTTATTGCTGCCTGGAAACTTCTTGTAAACATTTTGTATGAAAGAGAAAAAAAATGAATTTATGATTAATGGCTTCGATGATTAAACATGGTTATGTTATAACCATATAATACAAAGTAAATTTATAATTGTACTTATAAATACTATAAAGAAGATAAGGAGGTAGTAGTTGTATCTTTTCCTTTTCTTTTTTCCTTTCTTGCACTTTTAGATTTCTTTTAGATACTTTCTTTTGCTTACTTTATATTAGTTTGTATTAATTTTTAACCATCCTTTGATCATACACAAAACCATATTCCCACACCTTCAATTCTTGGGCTGTGACTTGGCTCATCCTATGATGTCATCATCAGCAATGAATATTTGTATGCTGTCAACTCTTCTAGCTTTACTAGTAAGCCTTTTCCATCGTATAAGTAAGCACATAACCCACTCCTTTTTTTTATCTTTTCTTCCACTTTCAAAGGAACATTTCTAAAATCCTAAAGTTAATCTGACTTGCCTTTATTTTATTTTCCCTGAAAATGTCAGCTTTCCAGATGATCCATTCTTCATTACCATTTTGGTTTGTGTGTGTGTGTGTGTGTGTGTGTGTGTGTGTGTGTGTGTATTTTATTGTCCTAATGTTTGAAGTCCTAGTTTTATTATTTTCAAGTCTTTTGATTCAGTCCATTAATGTGATCAACTCCCAAATAATGTGATAGGTCATTATGCATCTACAGTTCCTTTCTCGGTTGCTTGATCCAAATTCTCTGCATACATCCACAAATATAATTTTATAATATATAATATATATTTTTTTCCCAGGATGACAAATAATTAGGTCTAAATTTGCAAAGGCTGGTCCAAAGCTAGCTTTTAATACAGATAAGGGGTTGAATTTTCCTAAAAAAACAACAACCCTTAGACAGTAGCACTGTTCTAATCTAATCTAATCTCAAACTGTATTTTCCAGTCTGTAATAATGACAATGATTACTCTGCTATGGTAAAGTTTGGCTAGAGGTTATGACTGTGATATCAGCATTTTGCACTCATGGGTTTTATTTTCTAATAAAGCTCTTTTTTAAAAAGAAAAATTAAATTATAGATTATGATGAGATGAACAATGTTTATATAAGTATAAGAAGAAGTAGTGGTAATACTGTAAATATATTTCATTATAGTGGACTAAAACTTAGAAAGAAAGAAAAGAAATGCTCATAAAGGATGAATATAGAAGCAGCTCAGATCTTTCACCTAATATTAAAACTACACCATATGGAAACATGCTTCTGCACAATTTTTACAATATAAAGATACTTCAGAAATGGGCAAAGAATGTGTCTCTTGAATCCAAATGAATTTTCCCCTACACAGAATTATCCTCTTTTGCTAACATTATCTGATAAAAAGCAACAATCATTACAGATACTCCTCGGCTTACAACCATTCATTTAGTAACCAGTCGAAGTTACAATGGCACTGAAAAAAGTGACTTAGGACCGTTTTTCATACTTACGACTGTTGCAGCATTCCCATGGTCACGTGATCAAAATTCACATGTATTTATGATGGTTGCAATGTCCTTGGGTGATGTGATCACCTCTTGTGACCTTCTGACAAGCAAAGTCAATGAGGAAGCCAGATTCACTTGACAACTGTATTGCTAACTTAATAACTGCAATGATTCCCTTAGCAACTCCAGCCAGGAAGGTTACAAAGCTCACTTAACAACTGTTTTACTTAGCAACAAATACGTTGGGGTCGATTGTGGCCCTAAGTCAAGGACCTCAGGGAACTTTGCCTTTTCCATATTGGTCATCCTATATTTCCTTCAAGAGCCAGTTTGATAGAGTGGTGAAGGAAGCTGGGAGACTGTGAGTTCTAGTCCTGCCTTGGGCACAAAGCCAGTCAAGTGACCTTGGGACCGTCACTTTCTTTTATCTGATCCTAGGAGGAAACAAGGGCAAGCCACTTTGGACAAACCAAAACCAAATCAAATAAATTCAAATCGGATGAAGAAATATTCTAACTAGCCGAGGGAAAGATCATAACAATTAAGAAAATTACTTTCTTTGAATGAGCATCCTTGCATATGTTATGCAAAACATTTATCCACTGTACTATTTTAATACTTACCATACGAATCTACCTATGCCTGATCAGGGTAATCCAGCAGGACTTTTCTTTACAGGCTTCTCACTCTTTTCTGTAGCATCTGCCATCTCTCTCAACCTTCTCCAACCTCCACCCACTCCATCCAAGGAGCCTTTCTGTTCAATCAACTATGAGTCTGCAGATACTCACACTCTGCCGCTGTGCTTCATTCAAATAGAGAACTGGTGTTTTCCCTTTGCTATGCATGCAGTCATAGCCTTCGCATCCATGATGCATGTAAAGATAAGCGTGCAACATTAATCATGGGGCATCCATCTTGACTTTCTGTGTTCCTCCACAAAAAGTCCTTATCTACCGATGTATTCACACTAGAAACCAGTTGTCTTTTACTGAACTGAGCTTTAACCTTGATTTTCCAAGAAAAATGTTACCTGTAAATTGGAACAAAAGATTGCAGCATGGTGGGGAAAGATAAGCCATAATATTTCACAAACTTTCCTAATAATCAGAGTTGAGACTTGTATGGGCAATCCTTGACTTACAACTACAATTAGAAACAGAATGTTCATTGGCAGTGATTAAGTGACTTACACCCAAATTTATGATCAAGAGTGTTTAGTGAATCCGGCTTTCCCCACTGACTTTGCTAGCCAGAAGCTGGCTGGGAATGGTCATAAATGCTGATCACGTGATTCCCAGGTCCTGCAACTGGTGTAAATACAATGCTAGTTGCCAAGTATCCAAATTTTGATCACATGACCATAGGGATGGTGTGATGGTTGTGGCTGTGAGGAATGCTTGTAAATCACTTTTTTCAATTTTGCTATAATTGTCACTAAACAAATGGTTGTCAATTGAGAACAAACCTGTATTGATCTGGGTAGAATAGAGCCACTGGATTTTTTTCACAGTAATTATCCAGAGAGGCTGACGTAGAAGCAACTCCCAAGTATTCTGGATGACCTTTATTGCAGTTGGGGGAAATAGTTTCTGAAAAAATATTGCAGTTTCAGACAATTTTTCTTTTTTAGAAGGGCAAGAATAGGAACAGCTCTTTTACATAAATATAATGCTGCAAGCCTAATTTGTTCCATTTTTCCTGTTCCCATTTTGCAATATTGATGGTCTAATTTTTCATTAGGCATTTTTCAATACTTATTAGGAATTCAAAAGCATGTCTCTTATTTAGAGGAAACAATGTGGTTTTATCAAAAACCTAAATTAACCTCTCTCTTCCTTTTAAGAGAATAATACATCTACTTTTGCTAATTGGTGAACAGCTTCAAAGGCTGCCTGATTTGACCTCCATCCATCCTGGAATTTGGCCTTGGAAAATCTGAACTTTCTGTTGATTTGCAATCATTTGAAAATTACTGTATTTCTTTTCTTCCTTTCGATCAAAGCAGAGGCAATATGCATTTTAAATATGCAGATGCAGAAAAATAGTACAAGGGTAATCTTTATCCTTGTAACTTCTGGGAATTTGGGAAGGGATATGGATTTTAGCATAGGATTGGACTAGAGAGGGATTTGAGGGAGTGGAAAAAATTAGAAAACCCCCAAAAGTTAAAGGTAAGACACTCCTGTCCAAAACTTTCTAAGTTTTGTATCTTTTTTGTTTGGTGTTTTGTTGACATGTTGAATTTCATATTTCATGCTTCTTAAACGTATGACACTTTCTCCATAATTGGAAAACAAGATTCATTCTTTCTGCAGTGAGACATATATGTATTTAATTTATTGATATCTGTTTGAAACTCCACTTTCTAATAAAATTATTCACAAAACACAATTGAAGGTAGTCCTTGACTTACAACCACAACTGAGCCCAAAATTTATGTTGTTAAGTGAGACATTTGTTAAGTGAGTTTTGCCCAGTTTTACAACCTTTCTTGCCACAGTTGTTAAATGAATTACTGCAGTTGTTCAGTTAGTAACATGCTTGTTAAGTGACTCTGGCTTCCTCATTGACTTTTCTTTTCAGAAGGTTGTAAAAGAGGACCACATGATGCAACTGTCATAAAGATGAGTCAGTAGCCAAGCATTTGAATTTTGATCACATTACCATGGGGATGCTGCAACCGTCATAAGTGTGGAAAACGGTTCGAAGTTACTTTTTTCAATGCCATTATAACTTTGAACAGACATTAAATGAACTGTTGTAAATTGAGGACTATCTGCACATCTGTGAGGAAGGATTTCACCTATTGTTTTGTGTGTAGCATAAACTTTTCTTATAAAAAAATTCTTTGACTTTACAATATTTTCCCGTTGTCTCTTGTTCAAGTCAGTTCAATCATAAATGGCTTTCTATCTGTGGTCCTTGACTCACAACCATTCCTTTAGCGACCATTCAAAATTATGACACTGGAAAACGTGACTTACAACTGGTTCTCACACTTATGACAGTTGCAGCATCTCCATGGTCATGTGATCAGAATTCCAGTGCTTGGAAACAGGCATGTATTTAGGATACATCCTGGGCTGATGTGATCACTATTTCTGATCTTCCCAGTTGGCTTCCAAGAGGAGAAGGCAGATTAGCTTAATTACCATATGATTCACTTAACAACAGCAGTGGTTCACTTAAGAACCATGGGGGGAAAATGTCATAAAAAGGGATGTGATTAACTGAACAACCATCTTCTGGTCCCAATTGTGGTTGTAATTCAAAGACTACCTGTACATGCACATTTTCTGTTTATTTGCAACATTTCTAAATTGTTTTCAGGAATCCTGGTTGTCCAAATTCTCTGTATTTCAGTCCTTATCATCTCTGATCATTAGCCCTACTTTTTGGTGGTGATGGAAATGAGTCTTAAAGTAGCTTCAGGGCAGCCTTGGATTAATTATTAAGCAAAATAAGTCCAGGTTTAGGACAACAGGAGAACAACACCCCAGAGGTCTTTCCTTTAGCTACCATCACTGCCACCTTTGAATTTAGTCAATTTGTTTTTGACACTGCCCTTATCTGCCATGTTCAACTTTAATCTGAATTGTTAACAAAATATTTTTTTTTTAGCATGTTAAGGTCTCTCCTGTCAACCAGTATTTTTCCTATCCATGCTAATATCCAATATTCTTTCCTATAAAAAGATGGTTTAGAAAACCAAATATTAATTCCATTATTGTGATCACTTAACATCTTCTAAGCTGCAGAATGATGCAGACAGGTGTCATTGTTCCGACTAATGGAACACTTCAAAGAACTTCCAGGCATTGTTTATGCTAAAAGTCTTTAATCAGTGAAAACAGTGTCGGCACAGCATGGATGAATGCCAAGAACTGAATTTCTTTTACTTGCACATAGCTTTTCCAGCTATTCTCCTCCCCTATTTTGCAGTCATCAATCACAATTTCCAATTAGCCTGAAGGGCAAAGATTCACTTCCCTTCCTTATCCCCCGCTTTCCTTATAAATCTCCTCCCCTCCCATTGTCATCTGAATTAACTCTAAAAATACCAGACAGTTCTGCATATTTTGTCAAAGCAATAATATCCTATATTAGCAGCGTTGACAACAGGACTGCTTGTAAACTGATAAGTGTATATTAATTTATTACAATTGACAAAAATATATATTATAATTTTCTCCAACTATAAATACCATGACTTTAAAAGCTATAGTTCTACAAATAATGATCCTTTTCTAGTCTTCTATTCTTAAAAACAAACAATGGAAATCTGTTCAATCTGCAATAGTGGCAAATATCTATAGCTCAGGTGTAGGATGGGGGTGAAGGTTCGTTCTCTGAGCTTGTGGTTTGGATTCCTAATGTTTCATTACCAGGCTAGGTAACATCTTCAGTGGAGTTTAGGGAATGTCAGTGTCAGTGTTCTGTTTATCAGGGCTTCGTGTGGTCAGTAGGTCTTGTGATGGGTCAGGTGTGGGTGTATCAAATGAGGGTCTTGTATTGGGTCAGGTGTGGCTATGTCAAGTGAGGGTCTTGTAATGGGTCTTGTAATGGGGAGGGTCATCAGGAGGTGTGCTATTAAAGGGGGGGTTGCGTGGGTTGATTGAGGGTCGGTGCTGTCTCTTGTTGGCTGTGTGGTTGATTTGGATTCTGAGGGGTTCATAGGCTGATTGTAGGTCAATGTGTCTGTTGATGGAATTGCTTGTGGAGTGCCAGGCTTCGATTAATTTATGTGGCATGGCAGGTGGTAGCAGCATGGTCGATGATTTTTGTTGTGCTCCAACCAGCCTATGAACCCTTCAGAATCCAAATCAACCGCACAGCCAACCAGAGACAGCATCGGCTGTCAACCACCCCACCCAAGCCCACCCCAACCAGCACCTCCCAATGACCCTCACCTGATGTAACCTCCCCATCATAAGACCCACCACAAGACTCTCACTGATGGCTCACACCTGGCCCATCACAAGACCCATCACAAGACCCTCACTTGATGCACCCACACCTGACCCATCACAAGACCTACTGACCACACGAAGCCCTGATAAACAGAAGAACACGGACACTGACATCCCTTAAACTCCACTGAAGATTTTACCTAGCCTGGTAATGAAACATTCAGAAACTAACCCACAAGCTTGGAGAATGAATCTTCACCCTCATCTGTTCAGCCTATCTATAATTGTTTCACTTCTGTAATACAAAATATTAGGAGAAAAAAATGGAAGGCAATAAAAGTAAGATGATTTTGAAAACAAAGGCTAATTTAATGTAAAGTTAATCCAAATATCTTGGAAATCATGGGATTCCCTTTCCTTTCTTTATGGCAGATATTTTTTTAACAATAACTCTACATTAAATCTGTTGCAGTTCAATTCATTTATTTCTCTGCCATGCAATAATTTGGTAATTGGTGGTGAAATTTGACAGCAAGATTTTGAGGGGTTTTTGAGAGATTAAAAGGGGGCTTGGAGACTGTAGGTTGCCATCTCCCTTAGTTACAATCTTGAAGCCCATGTTGACGCAGTTAGCCTTTGTTTTTAGAACCATCTTACATTTATTGCTTTCCAGTTTCCCCCCCCCCTAAAGAGTTATCCCAAAGATAATATATAGAGAGAGGCTTCAAAGCTGACAGTAGATTTCAAGCAAAGCAGGTTAGAATAGGAAGTAAAGAAAACAATAACACTTTCTGTAGGGTTGCAAAGAAAACTATATGGATGTGAGTAGAGCTCAATTTGAAGGAAATTTCAATTACGAATGAAGGCAAATATACACGTCCCAGCATAATGTTGCAGGATCCAATCTGGGTCAGTCACTGGGATGAGAAGTTTAGTCTTCTCAGCTTTTGGACTTGTGCTGGAGACTCCATCCTCAGGAACTTCTCTCTACCAGGATGTGTGCATTGGAGTATTGTATGCCTAGTATTTATGTGGTGCCTGGTTGTGTGTGACTTTTTATCTTACTGATAGAGTGTTGATGGCCGGCTATCAAGCTACACACAACCAGGCATCACATAAATGCTACACATGTTGTTGTTGTTGTTAGTTGCGAAGTCGTGTCCGACCCATTGCGGCCCCATGGACAACGTTCCTCCAGGCCTTCCTGTCCTCTACCATCTTCTGGAGTCCATTTAAGCTCACGCCTACTGCTTCAGTGACTCCATCCAGCCACCTCATTCTCTGTCGTCCCCT